>LR990077.1:7904333-8528166 GCA_905147235.1 Erynnis tages | reverse complement strand
TGTAAAATAAACAAACAGAATATGAAAGATAACATTAGTCGAATATGTAGAAGGTCCAGTAAACGGCATTAAAGACTAGAAAACAGACCGGGAAGACTACCCTAGAATAGGTGTCTATGACATTGACATCCCGGATTTTAGGCATCGAGGCTTTGATGACGGTAGCACCACGGCGCAGCGCGTGGATCACTTTCGGTTTGCCTGTAGAATCTGGAAACAGTTAATAAATGTAAATACAGGTTATTGTTTTACCAAATAAATAATAAGTTTATGTACAGCCAATAAAGATTACTCGTGAAACTGGTAACGAGGTAAAAAAAAACAAACTTAAAATAAAATACCCTCTGCTTGACACATTATCGACCCTTAAAAATACTCATGTCAAACGTACGCTTTGATGTCCTGGATTGTGGGCGGGTCCTGTATCGTAGATGTGAGTGGTCGCGTTGGATCCTCAAGGACGGTGGGGCTCCGGTGGTCGGAGGGATCGGCTTCGATCGTAGTCCTAGAAGGGGAGACACTCTGCCGCTAGTACTAGTACACTCCCGAAGCGCTATGATCTCTTCTGGAGATCGAGAACCTGTAAAAAGGGGTTTTCTTATTTCATGCCGGCATGCCCTCGATGAACTAACATAGACCACATTGCTGGCTATTTAAGATATCAAGAGAATGATTGCACGGATGTATTTTTCCAGACCTCAGTTTTTACGACTAGTTTAAAGTAAATTTTAAAATGAAACATATTAAACCTAACTTAGATAATAACTGACCGTCTGTGCTTTTGAGGTCTTTCTCAACACTGGTGCTAGTTGACATTTGGTCGCGGTTTTTGAGTTTTGCGCGTTTTCTCGCCCTAGCGCCCCAGTACGTGTAGTTGACAGCCGCGTACTCCAGCAAAGCAGCGAAGACGAACACGAAACACATCACGAGGTAGATGTCAATGGCCTTCACGTATGAGATGCGGGGGAGGCTGCTACGCACTCCTGTGCTAATTGTCGTCATGGTGAGCACCGTTGTTATGCCTAAATGACAAAGAAACATGGATGTTTTAATTTCATTCTGTTGTTTTATTCTACAAGAATAAAGGGTTTACTTTGGACATAATATACTCATACAAATTTTTGATTTTCCAGATATTTTGTAATGCTCATACTACAATTTATAAATAATGAAGCTGATTTATTTATAGATAAAGATTGCCTGTTTTATAATATTACTAGATTACCCGCGACTTCGTCCACGTGGAATTATCAAACGTTGTCCAGAGAAGCATAAGAGTATTATTATACATATGTTGTTCCATGTTATAAACTTCGTACATACCTAATTTCATCGAATTGATCCATCCATCCATTTTCATAATCTTTCACATGTATAATACATAGTAGGTAGTATATAGGATCTCATAAGTGCTTTATCCAATTGTTAAAAAAAGCTAGATATTATCTACAGACCCCGGAACTCAAAAGCATCATACGGGTCATTTAATTGGTAAGTCTGGGAAATATAGCATACTTACAATAGACGAATTAAGCCAATCAACGTATTAAAAACGGGTTAAAGCAGACAATTTAAGAGTTGTGACTGAAATAAACGAAATGCTATTTAAAGTCAATTTTAAAGCGGTAGTTATACTTCTAAAAATTCTTAAAATATAATTAATTTATTTTAAAATATTTAATCAAAATATATCGCAGAGATTATACTAGGTACACGAAACAATTCAAATTATTCCTATATCAATTAAAATCACAAGTATCAATTATAACAACCTTAACAAAACAAGTCAACAAAATGAAGTAAACAAATCTCACCTAGAGCAACCCTCGCCGACGTAGCCTCGTGATTGATCCAAAAGGACACCCAAGACAGCATCACAATCAATATACTCGGAAGGTAAGTTTGGAACACGAAATAACCGATGTTCCGCCGGAGCTTAAAACTTAGCGATAACCGTTGATAGACGCCCGTCGCCAACTTTTCCTGGAATGCGTTAGTCTTTAATGGATAGATACACTTCGGGTGTTTCTCTGTTGGTGGATTTATAGTGTTAGTTCAGGAATTTACTGCGGCAAATGGCGTGATTCTGTTCGACGCAACTTTTCTATTGATTCCTTAGGTACGCCCTTCAACTGTTTTGTATGTAAGGAATGTCAAATTGAAAAGTTAAATGAACACACACAATAACATAGTGAAATGAAAGGGTGAGACTACATGACAATATAAATGAAAAACCAGAAATATCAAATCAGTGACTGGTCCACTTACTCGTAACATCAGAGTTCGTTGTATTTACTTTACAACGTACTGCACTGCACTGTGTGTACATGCAGCCAATACCTTATAGTAATTAAGTAGCAAAAGGGCATGCAGGCTACCCGATATTAAGTGGTTACTGTAGCCAATATATAATAGAAAAAAAATCCTATCTGAGATTGTATGCGGGTGATTTGATGCTCATGAGGACTACGAATAAGATGTTCGCCTCAAATAAAGCATCCAAGGCAACAATACCTCCCAGACAAAACACAAGACATAAACAAGTTGCTGCTTTACGACGGGTTAAAAGGCTGGTAAGGTCCGAACCCCCCCGAACGAGCTACTATGGCTCTACCACCCAAAAACTAATAGGTATTATGAAATTCTAGTTACCTTTCTGTCATTCGTCTCATGTCCTAATATAGTGAACTGAGGCAGTTCCGCCTCTTCAACCCCTCGCACCGGCGTCTCTTTCCAGTACATCACCACGTCGGACACCGTGTATCCATCTGTTGGGGATATGGAGACGTTAGAATGCTGGAATCCAGGTATTTGCGTTGACACTTTTAACAATTTTAATAGAAAATAAGTTAAAATTTAATCAATCCTATTATAAGTTAACCCTTAGTTGTTCGTTAAGATTAAGGATATTAATGGGTGTAGTAAGTAAACGTTAAAGAACTTTCTCAAACTCAAAAGCTTTTGATCATTATCAGGTATAATTTTGCACACTAAGCTATAATATTAACAATCATTAAGTAAAAACTAATGATTTTTACCAATTTCTTTATAAATGCCAGAGGTCTCTAAATACAAAACATGTTTGGTTACATTTTTTTCTAATAACGGTAAATAAATCAAATGATTTCCATGAGAAATTTTAGTCTAAGAACTGAGTAGCTTAGAACAAAATCGATTAAGCAGATCTTAACATAGAGCTTTTGTAATGTGAACTATAATGGAGGTCAGATTAAATGGTTTATGCTAATTTTTAAATTAGTCTATCTTAGCGAGTCGTCTATATAAAAAAAATCGATTTATAACACTACAAATATAGTGTGCAGCTCAAATAGGCAGTCTATCCCGAGCGTAACTTATTTCCGTAGATTAGCTCAAAATAAGCAAAAATATTCTAAAATTCTACAGAGTTATGTGGCTTATCAACTTGAATTTTTCGATTCGTTCCCTTAGCTCTAAACTACCAAAATAAAAATATAAACAAATGGTTCGGAGCAACTAAAGCACATGTCGTAAAATTACACACATTAAAACTTAAAACTAATGTAACTCTAATCAACCGCAATCTATCTACGAGCAGGCTTGTCTGGTGATACTAGTTGTTTCAACTTTGAAAAGAGCAACAAATTTTCTAGTGGTTTCACTAGTTCAAAGTCTACAGTTGTATGTAGCAATACAAGGCGAGCCTGGCGGTTGTAACGAGTGTATGGAGTCACACAGCTTTCAATCTCGACGGTGCAATTCTGGCTGTCCAGCGGGTAGTAGTGAAGGTCCATCATGCAGGCCAGGGTGGCGGTGAAGCGCATCCCGTACGTGATGCTGCCGTCACCACCCAGACGCACCAGCTTGTTGCGCTCCGTCACGTCGTGGAGGAAACTGAAATATTTATATCTCAAATCAGTGCCGAGCATGAACACTGTCTTCAATGTGTGCTTACGGCACAGTACTGTCGTTAAAACTACGATTGGGAGACGGAAATTCTAGGATTTTTGGCGGTCTGGGGTCTCCTGCGTGCTATGATATTCACACAAAATACTGTGCTCTGTGTGCTCTGCACTGTGGGCTATACTTTAATTCTTAATCTAAGTTGACAATGGTTCAACAAAAAATTACCACTGGATATTTCTTTGGAGATTTCACTGGATTCCTTAAATAGACGCCACAATATTTTTACATGGGATGTTAGTGACGTTGCTTCAATGCGGACTGGTGGTAAAGGTGAAATCGCCCGGACCGACGGTCTTTAGAAGGCTTTAACGACTTTTAACGATAATAACCTAGACTGCTTATAATATTGCGTCTATCATAAGCTACAAGTATAAATATCAGTATTTATGGTAATTACAATAAATTTTCTGTAATGCTTAATATTATACGTATAAAATATTTGTCTTTCTATTTAATATTTAAGGACTCCTCTATTTTTCAAAGGAGACAGACGGGACTAAAATAACATACTTTGTCCTATCTGTATAGGTTTCATAAGCGATTAACTGGCAATGGAAAAGTATAAATACACCCAAAATTAAAATTTCTTAGCTTTATTTTGTTTAAATACGTACCTATTTTTGTCATTAGCGAAAAATGTGTCTGGGACCCAAATCTTATCTGCAAAGTCCCCCGATAAAGTGAGGACCTCATCCGTTAACCCAAACGCCAATCTTTCATCTTTCCAATACTGGTTCAAATAAAGTGTTATTGTGTAGTCCTGAAAAAAGGATGCATCAAAGAAGTCTTAATTCTATATCATTAAATCATAAATTATTGTAGTGTTACGAAGTGCCCACTCTAGTAACGTAACTATGGATGTTCCTCTTAAAAAAAAATTATAAAAAAATTAACTTAAATTGACTGCAATAAAGTCTGAAAAAGTTGAAATAAAATTTGTTCTACTAAAAGGTCATTTCATAAACTTTAATAAATTAATCTATGAGATTCAACTTCAGCTTTAGTAAACATGTATGAATTTTCTATGTCAAAACCAGTCTTATGAGTTAAATGCCTGTTTACGTATATGTTGTTGGGATCATACAAAGGGCAGGAAAGTCTGTAAGTATTTGTTTTAATGTGTGCTGGGAGGCGTCTTGAGCCAGTAACGAGAGATGGTGGCTGGCGAAAGGCATCGATTGGCTGACGCAGCACGCCGCCCCTCGGTCACCACGACCCACGACGATGTATGTCAAGTGGAGCCGGCCTTGCTCTCTTTTTACTGCTATTAAAAGCTTAATGAATTACGATGAACGAGCTCGAGAGCGACATCCTTGTTTTGACCCAAAAACATTCTTGAGGGCCGTCGAATCGCCGACAAAGAAGCCGTCTCGCTTCCAAAACTTGACAAAATGTTACGAGAACGTCTTAACGGTACCCGCGGCCCAACAATGTCAATCTTTACTTTTGATTTAAATAACAATGTTCATAAAAATTACCCTTCTGATGCTCGAGACTAGCCTCATACCGGGGGAAATATTTTCCTTTTGTACAAATAAAATGGCGATATAAATTTTCCATGTGAGCTACATTTTGGTGCTTTAAGAGTACTTCACGGAAAAATTTTGTTCTCAGTTTCGGCAGTTTCTATTGTAAACTTAAATGATCCAATTCAGACGCCACGTAACAGTGGAAATGCAGCATTCTCGATTGGGTCAAGTAGGTAATGGTTGGGTGCTAATTTTACTCTTTGCCTTATAAAGTGTAAAATATGGGAAAAAGTAGAAACTCACCATATTCACTTCCGAAATGGCATCAAAGCTTGCTATAGTAAGATCCATGCCGACGTGGAGTGGGTCACCTAAAAGCAATATGATTTTATATGCGAGGAGGCACATTCCGTCATATGTGACGAAAGACGAGGTGCGACGGATCGCTGACAAATCATAGATTCTGTCTCATATAAAGTGGTTTGGAAGAAATCGCTATGTTAGTGCTCAGACAGATTATATTATTATATTATCATATTACTGATATTTCTTATTTACCATTAACCCTTATCATTGGTGAGAAATATTTTATAAAGTTTTTGCAAAGCTTTTCCGCCTCAACCTCAGACAGGACCTCATCACTGTCTGAGGGTGTAAATGAATGTGCCGCTACTTGTTTGTTTTTGTTTTTCTCCACCACACAAAAACCCAGGACATGAAAATTCACGATACAATATGAGCACGGTAGTAGGTACGAGTAGGTTCCTTCGGTAAAGCGTTTTCGACTGGGCGCAGCTATGCCACCCATAAAACTATAGGTACGTATTTCTGTGCGGACTCTACATACTCGTACCAAGAAGAATGAAAACTGCAAACTGATGATCACTCAGATTATACACAAGGCTTACATTTTCAAAATTTGATCCAGTGCATAAATTATTTGTCAGTATTTTGCAAAGCAATTCCGATGTGTATTGAGTTTGCGGTCGTAGCTCGAAATAACGTACGACTGTACAGTAAAAGATGCTGATATTTCCGCAACCGTCGAAACCTCTTAGAATTTAGCAACGACAGCAATGATTTTATTTGCAGCGAATGCAAACAATGCAAAATGAAATGTCGAGCAAACGTGTCCCATTTTGCAAACGTTGGTATTTGCTAGCACTAACATCTGAAGACTACGTTAGAAATATGTTTCATGCTGCCACTGTACCTAGGGTACGTTGATGTTAATTTAATGTTTGAATGGATACTATAATAATAGATACATACATAGATATTATTTTTATACTCTTTCGTGTATAGGACTAACCATTCGCTAGTAGTTACTCGTACGAACAGGAGATTGATATATGAATTTCATTAAAAAGGACAGTAAATATAAACCAAGGAGAGGTGACTTTAATTGTAACAATAACTGAATCAATTCCAAAATTAAAACAATAAAAAGGAAGCATACCATTATCTATCATATAATTAGGACGTAATTAGTGAATTTCATAGTACTTTCATAGTACATTAACATATTAACAAATTAATTCATGCAATAAATAAATATGTATATGTACGTTATATTTCAATTGTTTGGTAAATAAACACCAGTTCGTTTTAACAATGCCAACATCAATCCCTTAGGGCGAAATTTTTGACATTGACTGTTCTAAGAGCGAGTGAATTGCCACTTACAGTGTAGAGGCTCTCTTATCTTTCAAACCGGAATACAGCAATGCGTGTTATGCTATTTAAAGACAGAATTTTAAGGCTGTGTATTATATTTGACTGATTTGAGTATATTTTGACTGTATATATTATTATGTAAGTTTTATATACATATTATATACTCACATCTCAGAATCAAAATAATTTTTAGTGCTAAATTGGCTTTTCTGGTATGGAATGAAGTTAAAGCTTTAATAATTAAGAGGAATCCCTTATTTTAATAACTAAAAAGTCATAGCCAACATAGTCCAATTATTCACAAAGAGTTATTTTTTTCTTTTAAAAAAGTTCAAAATCTGATGAATTACCTATCCATTAATCTATCAATTAATCTATAACGTAGATAGGTACATATACCTATCGTGCAGTAACATTGATGTTGTAGTACTCGTAAGTGTGGATTACTTAAGGAAAATTTATCCACATAGACCGTATAGACCTGTAGGGATTTGCTAATAAAATGTAGATCTAGAGATTTTACCTCCAAAATTAGGTCTCAGTCGTATATCGTAACCGTCGAGAATGCGTGACACAGTGTGGGTTACGTTCTCCAGTCTATCGATAACCATAGTTCTTTCCACTCTGAAAAAAAGAAGCATGTATTAACTACTTAGGTAAATTAATTAACCTACCTTAATTACTGTTTTTATACTTAAGGCTTATTTTCATATATGTACCTTCTTAATTACTTACTTGTTTAGCCTTAGGTAAGTCCTTCTTATTTAGAAATAATTTTTGTTATTTAATGTACTTAACATGCGAGTGTTATCTGACTATTATACGTTATGATAAACGGATAAGTAACAGTTATGGCGCTGTTGCGTTAAAATAGCAGTAATTTATGTAGATATCAGTATTCAAGTAAACGATCATTAAAAAGTACGAGTAGCTACACTCCATCACATTCGACATAAATCTATATCGAAAACGCCTTTATTGATTTAGTAAATGTAACTGAGAGAAGATTCATGCAGCAATGACTGTAAATATAACTAAAAAAAGATAATACTCCGTATCGCTTGCTGTCTTACGAAGTGTAAAGTGTCAGGCTTTATATCGTAGTTATACCACGCTGCGAATCTTTTTATACCCCACTTTGGCATCCCCTCACAAATGAGGGAAGCCTGGAGCATACTTGACGATTGATGACGAATATTTTGGTTGTTAATATACCAAATATGCCATCTTCTTGGGCTCTTGGGTCCATGTAATGAATTAATTAAGGTACCACGAGGTACTGATGTTGGTGGTGAGTACGAATATCTTTAAAGTATTTCAATTTAAAATAAATCAACTCTTTTCTAAATGCCAGAAATGTAACGAATTGAATGATTAATCATTCATTTCTGATCTCCGTTTGTAAAAGCGAAGACAAAAAGTGGAAGAGTAATTCATGCTTGTCTCTACCTCGCCAATTAACACTTCTGTGTTTGCGACTCTGAACCGCCTCAAAGAAGAGTGGTTAGAGGTATTTTGTCATCTATATATATATAAAATTTATATGTATTTAAAAAGAAAAGTAAAACAATTTTATATGAACGAATAGAAAAGTGATCCTTGGTTGGGTTTAAAATTGTTGTTTGACTTTCGACAAAATTTTTCTTCTATAATATAGAGTTCTGGACTATAAAGTACTGGAATTTTGGATGTTGTCGAAACGCTATTTGATCTTTCATTACTAGTGTATCTAATAAATAATAATCAATATATTATAGATAGATTGAGGCCCAGTTAATTTACATTCTTATTGAAGTTTTATTTTAAGTGCAGTTTGATTTTGTATTGAAGATATTATCTTTGTATCATTACTGTATTATTATTATTATTGTACTCTCTTAAGTAATGATTTTTTATAAATATAGTAAAAAATCTTAAGGACTAAATATAGTAAATTAATAAATAAAGGTATAAGTGGTTATCTTTTCTTTATTCCATTCCAAGACACTGTGAAATTCATTTGCTTTCTTTTAAAAATCTGTTTTAAACGTTAGCTAAGACAGTGATTACGGTCGTCTCATCCATAGACACGGACACAAATCCACATCAAATTACATCTACAACAGGCACGGTTACTTAAATGAGATTCCTCTCAGGGGCTTAGCCAGAATTGCCATTTACCAAGAGGATTTCTCAAATCCAATATGAAATTAACCTACGGCGAACCTTCCGAAGATATCCAATTGTACCTCGGTTTAGAAGATGATAAGTAATGTAAATTATCGTAGTATTCGATTGAATTATTCTCTTTTGTTATGCAAATTAGGCAGTATATTGTAACCGACATTTATTATTATATAGTTTATTTTGTTTCCTTATTTTAAAATATGTCTAAGATTTTCTGTCTATAAGTTTTAAAGTAGTTATCAATGAAAGTTCTTCAAAGCCCAGCAGCTAGCCGTCGGCCGACGGTTGCGGCGGCGGGCCGCGAAGTTTAGATTTAAAATAAGTTTAAGTCAATAAGACATAAAAAAATCTAAATGATGTTATTAAAGGTAATATTGAAATAACTTCATTTCCGTTTGTGTAAAAAATCATATAAATAAAAGAGTTATGAAAACACGTGAATTCGTCAGTTCTAACTTCAAATAGATACACGTACATAACTACGAGTACATCGTTAGTACTTATTTATTTTATTTTGGTAACAAATCCGAAAAAACATTGAAGTAATCCTCAAAATGTTTGTTTATATGCTGTATTATGTACTCACTGAGCTTGGACCCAAGTAAAGATGAAAAGTAGGATAAATCGTGCACGAAGATGCGCGTGCAGGCGAGGTGGACGCGCGGGGGTCGTGCGACGCGCGCTCATCGCGCCGCCGGAGCGCGCGGCTGCCCGCGCATCGCGCGCTCACCGCCACCACCCTAGTCGCACCACTCGTGTCCCGCGAACAACCCACATCGGCTCTATCCACTCCTGACCGCGCGAACGAAACTATGCAAGGAGTTCGCAGTTTGAAAAGTAAGAAGCGACGTCAGTTATCGCGATCTCGATCTGGTTGATGTCGCGAGTGGCATGAGCGACCGCGGCGATCCCGGTGCGCGGAGTGTCGTCGCGCGTGCGCTACGCCTTTACAATGGACACTACTCGCGACTTTTTCAACTTCCAAACTCCGTTATTGCTACTCTTTGCTGCATGAAGATATTCAAAGGATAAGTAATGTTCACATTATGGTGTGTCAGTTAATTCTTGCATATAAGGACGAGGAGATAAAATTGAAGTATTACGATAGGCTTACTATAGCATGAGACATGTCAAATTTTTTAATTTAACAAGCTAGACTACTAAGCGTCAGGGATTATTTGGCTTAGGATATTTATGTTATGAAAACTAGAGTTATGTACGTGATACAAGCATGTTATGCGGAAGTTATTCGGCGCGGCAGGCAAGCACGCCGCATCCGCCTCGCAGATTAGACAAGTCAGCAAGCCTCCGTTTCACCACGACATGAGCTCCAGTATGTTCTCATTTAGCTTTACCTACGTAATGTAATTAACCTAACCTATATAAGATTAAATTCAAAATTTTCTCTGGCGTAGAAAGTACCTAGATTTGTTCGAAAGAATTGGTTATAAAGCTTTAAAATCGAAAATATGTAATACAATTTTAGTTACATTGAAACAAAAAAAACCTAAGCGATTAAACGCATTGACTTAATGTCAAAAGCAAGATAAGGTTAAGTGTATCCACTAACCATAACATGCAATCCATACTTTTACTCATTAGTTACTTTTCTGTTGAGTCGATCATTTACTATACTCGTATGATAAATGCAACCACATATACGAGTACATTGAGCTGATCATCTTCCACCCCAATATTCCCTTTCTATGCACATACGACTTCATAAGCATCAAGCCTGTTTGAGGTCAGCTGCTCTGGTACTTAAACTTGCCATTAACCTTGTGCGTCTCAAAATAGTAAACCCAAGAACCGCCATGTCTCATTTTATACGCTTTTCATGCGTGTTGTTCATGTCAACCACTGCTAATGACAGGCATACAATTTTGAATAAGATGTAAGTGAATGATAATTAAGTGCAATACATTTAAATACAATTCCATAATTTAAAAGTTTGCACTTACTTTTAGGTTAGTTATCGCAAATATACCCATTACATTAGGTCTTCTGCAAATATCATACACCGGTTTCATATTATTAATACCTACTTATTTGTAGTTTTTTTCATATTCTATCTAACATATCTCTGCCAGTCCGTTTGATCTTATCCGTTTCCAGTCCAGTAGATGCTTATAATACGGGATAAGGACATCCATACCGAATCACAGTTCTCAATTCGCTAGCAATATATCGATATGTATTTACACATAAATAGTAGCGCCTTTACGAGCCGTTGCGTAGTGTCACCGTGTCGTGTTGCCCAACATTTCATTTCACACGTATTTTGTTTCAATAACTGATGGCTTTGGCTTTCTCATATGTATTCAACTCACGTGATTTCTGGACCACTTTTTTAAAATACTCCACTGAGCATTGAGCACTCCTAATGCTCACTGAAGTATTATAAAAATTATATTTACTACTCAGGTATTTCAAAAATCTTAATTTACTTTTATGCTCAACCACGTATGCTAATATTATTTTTTTCTTCCCAATAATATATAAAGAGCGTAGTATATTTCTACATAAGTAGATCAAACAAATTTGTACACCCTATTATCGTATTGACTTCATTGAAAAACTTCACTAATAATAAAACACCTTCATTAACACAAAAGTTTTGTACAAACCGACATAAAATAATATAACGGTTACGCATGTCCTGGCGAAACTTGGGCATTAATCTAATTTTACTTTCAAAATTTAAGGGACCGTTCGTTTTGTTTGAATTTCATTAAAGTAGGGTTTATTCAAATTTCTGGTCAAATATTCAAAATCGTCGCCTATATCGCAAACAAACTCTATCTGATCTCTGATACTAGAGTAATGGGTAAGAGTAGGCTATATACAACGTATTTGTAGCTTTATTTTAACTTGAATAGAGGCAGGTTAAACAACAAAAGCATACCGTTCTAAGTCGATCTCAGATTTTATCTAAGAAGACGAAGCCTCGCAGCGTATGGTAAAATTATAAACATTTTCTAAGAAATTAATTATTTATACTTGATTTGCCTTAAAGATGCAAGAGAAAGAGCATAAAAGAATAACGGGATTCGGAAATAGCAAACATCTAACGCAATGATATTAAGTGACTGCTCTCAGAACGTACTCGTGTGAATTGCCTGTTTGAGATAATGCAGCCATTTAGAAGAAGGCACTTTAAGAACCGTCCCTTCAAATTGTTTAAGCATTATTAACTTTCATTACCTTTCAAAGATGCCTTTTGGGCAAAATAGGAAAGGCATCTATATTTTATCACTATCATCTTTCTTGCCGATCACTTCCTCTTTTAAAGGGTAAGTTTATGGTTGTTTCAGGTAAATAAATAATGATTAATAATGTAACAAACTTTATGTAATTACAATGCGTCACGGTGCTTACTACAAGGGTGCTACGAAGGTGCTACGGGGTTGCTACGAGACTTGCTGCTTGCGAATTGTATTTTATAGTATTCTTTGTCTATTTTTATAAATAAATAAATTAATAATTTTACTATAGTTGTTTTAAATAATTAATTATTTAATGTTATAGATCACATAATACGCTTTAGGAATTGAATGTATTTGAATATTATAAATGTAAAAATTTGTTCATAATTATGAAAGGATTTTAAAAAATATTTGGGATTTAAATTATTCATTGCCTGGATTGACATTTAGGAACATTTTACTTGTCGTATTACAATTCTACAGTAAACTCGGACAAAGGCTAGCCCACAATACATCATTAAAATTGTATCCAGAAGTCTGTAAAAAAATTATGTTTTTAATCAGAATAAAATTGTAATGTATTGAGTACATATAAGAAACTTTCACGTTACTACTAAGTTAAAATAGTTTTAGTACTGTATAGAAATTATGAACATAGTACAAAAAAATCACGAAACCTACTAGTATTTCTCACATAATTTCGACATTTTTCATTAAAACTTCGGACATTGTTGAATTTTATAGGTGGCCTTATTTTAATCACAATCTCAATTATTTAGAAAATGTTAGTAAGCTTACCATCTCTATCTATGATAAAAATCCTTTCTGAGGTCGAACGTTATTAATGCGTGCCAACGGCTTAGAACCCGGATCTCTCAATTAAGAATTCAAATTCTTAGATACTTTTGCGCTCCTTCTACATTATACAAAAAACATGTACCTATTTAACTCTGAATAATAAAGTCAGGGCATTGAGAAATTGTATTACGTCATAATCTGCGTTTTGTCGTCATGCACAATCGCCGAACAATCAGTGAAAACCTTAGGGATAGCATTTTGCTTCTTATTGTTCTGAAGACAATTCACGATCTGCATAAATACGAGTACACGCCGAACATCTTTTATTATAATTTTAACATAATTTTAAACGATATTTTACTACTTCTACATCTCCAATCACACAGGTCCTTGTCCAACAGTAGGAAACAAAAAGGCTTGCATCGTTGAAACTTTAGTGTTACAACCTCTTTATGATAAATCTTAAGGGGCTGATACTTTTCATTGCCGTAGGCAATTTTTTTTACTTGGAGGGAAGAAATTAAAATGACTAATTTCACAAAACGCCACAATTTGTAATTGTATTACTTTCAAACGCTAATTAAATTATTCAAAACACATAAATTCAGTTAAGTTTGCCTGGCGATAATTACTAGGCCAATACATATCGATTTGTACTTTCTTATATTTTATTTATTTCTTCCCAAGCGTAGTTTGTACATGAACATTTTCATACAACAAAATTTACGACCTCAGGAATCTTTCTTAGAAATTTCGACACCTCAAAAATGTAGTCGGAACCTTTTGTACGCTGATTATAAAAAGTAAATATTTTCTGACAAGAACTTATTTTGTTTGGAAGAATGGTTGTTGAGGTATTAATTAAGGAAAGAGTGTATCAATGTTTATAATGATAAATAAATTTTAAAATACGTGTGTCATGGTGCTTGCAGAAGAAAACTAAAAGTAACTTTAAAAACAGTTTCAATCACATTTTTGACGACTGATTATTTATTTATACGGAATACTTTGTGAGTATTCCAACATAATATTTTTTTCGAAAAGTTTATAGTTTAGGGATTATAAGGGCGGTTCACGCATGCGTACAACACAATTTTTCGTAGATTGTACATGGTCTCCGAGCGCGCGAACACGACGAAACAGACAACTCCGCGGTACGCCGATTGCGGCGCCACCCACGCACCTTACATACTTCACTATAATAATATCTACCTAACTATTACTTAAGAAATTATATACACAAGTATGTGGCCGCAGAAAGTACTTCTGGCAAGTTTCATCATCAGCCTCACCCGGTAAGTACTTTAGCAATGTTTTTTGTTAAGAAAAGCTACTGAAAAGTCATAAAAACTTGTAAGCGAAATACAACTTAATTAACTTCTTACAACTTACTTATGATTAGTGAATTACGAAGAGTGTTAAAATAAATATTATTCTTTTTTTTATTATAATTATGATAGCTATTATCATGGATATCACTAGTCAAATTGAGTATTTGTTGCAACGTTTCTGAAAAGGCATAGCTGGTTCCACTTATTGAAAATTTTACTTCATCTGATAAGAAGGTCAATGCAGTGTGGTATGCATATCGGCTTTTTAAATTACATGCATAATGAAGGACCTCGTCAAATGGAGTCGATGCTTCACCATCGCATTTATTCTCTTGGAGATATCGAGTGCCTTTTGGCTTCGCAAGTTAACATGTAAATAACAATAAATCAGCGTAAAGGAAATATATGCCTAATACATTTTTGTCTCTAACGAAACTATTTTGATACGTGTAAATATGTTATGGTCGCTACAAGCTTTAAAAACTTGAAGTAGTATATGACAGTCATGCATCTTCATATGTACATGCATATTCATCATAGTCATATACAAAATAGCATAACTCATTTTTAAAAGTGAAAGATAAACATACTTACAAACAAACAGTATCTAGCAATCACGTAAAAAATATTTTTTCAAATCCGACTGGAAAGTAGATAAAAAAATATATTAAGTTTTGTTTATTAAGACTTTTTCTCCTAAACAACATTATGTTTAATCAAATATATTTGATCTCAGAATTTTAGTATCAAAGGCTAATAAAATTTTCTTCAGCGTTTTAACTTATAGTCGTTATGTCGTATACTGTTCCATCCATTAAAAATGTCTTGATATAAAATTTATGAAGAAAAGTCCATTGTTACTTACATCTACAATAGATTCTTGGTACAGTACCTAACCCGTGTTTAATTTTTAAACTGGAGAAATAAGGGCATTCTTATAAATTTTGTTACAAATTTTATTTGCAAATTAAAGTAAATATAAAAAATAAATTAAATAAAAATTAATTAATGCAAAGTGATTAAACCATACTAAACATTTTTGGCCAACTAAAATCTATTACTTCAAATCATATTTCTATTACAAGTATACATATATAATATTATTTCTCTAGTAGGGGCATATGTATGTACAATACGAATGTATATTATTAGTATAGAGATAAAACTAGTTACAGTGGAACAGTATAGCTAACACAGATTATTATAGGTACATAAATTTGCCGTATAATTGTATTACCACTTCAAGTATATTTCATAAAAAAGGCACAAAAGACTTCAGCAGAAACTACTCCATACTACATGATAATACTCGTTAGGACCAAAAACTTGCAGTATTTAAAATCTTCAGATTGTTTCCAATCCGTAGAAAATTAAATCGTAGCTCTGCTACGACTTCGTAACTGTTCTACGATGATTCACTTACTCTTTCTTTACATTAATAAAATCGTCATATTATGATGCTTGTCTATATTCCGAAGGTTTATTTATTAACCCGGTCCTAAACAAGCAGATTACAGTCTTTATATTTAAGTTTTCCAGATGAGTTTTGCAATCTCACATTCCAGTTTAATATCGTTTTATAGAATATCTCACCTAACAAATAAGTTTAATATTAGTATGCGAAATCACTTCGAGTATATAATACCAGTGCCGAGATTAAGCGCTATACCTATCTGCGAGATTCTCATACGACCTCTTTCTTATCGTAAGTGAAATTCCATAACTAAAGTATATGATATATTATTTTATTACAAGTAATATAGAAGTTCTCTTGTTAGTTTAGCTGTACAACAGGAAGTTATTTTATTACTTATATATTGTATGATCTTGCAACATAACATACTCGTAGTAACTGAACAAACAACTTCATTCATTGGGTATCTATATTTTCTTATTGATTAGAATCAGTAATGCTAGTTTTTTCAATGAATTTGTTTTGTGGTTTGCGTTTTCGTACAAGTTGAAAAACTAATATATTTAATCAATACAAAATCTGCATAGGATATTTTACATTCTAAAGCCTTGTGGATCTCTGTATAAATTTGAAATTGCCCAATAGCGGTCGGATTACCCGAGGGGAAACGTGCTCCTAATGAACGTCAATACACTAATATTGTAAACGTTTTAGTATTTCTAAACGTTAAAACACTAACCCCTGGACAAAATGTGTAAAGCGAATAAATATACTTAACTTTAATGTTTTAATATTCATCTGTAGCAAAGTTGGTTGATTAATGCTAAGTTTAAAAGGAGGTACCAGGTAAATGCCATAAATAGACATAAAGCACGAAAGACATTCGCAGACAAATGGAAAGACAGAAGCTATGATTTTCCATCAGAAACGTAAACTGATGTCGCAACTTCGAATCCGAGTGAACATGGAAGTGTGCTTTCTACGCGAGCGTAATGATGTTTACGTTGTTTCTTACTATTGAGATTAGTTAAGGTACCTTTATTTACTACTCCACGACGGAGTTTCAGCTTTTCAGCTTCGAAATGCACTTCAGTGCTCTTTCGCTTCTATTTAAGTAGAGAGTAATCGGTTCCTCGTTAGCAACTATGCTATTTAATTATAAAAATAAACAAGGCACTCCAATTAGCCCTTGATTGCTAATTGGACTTACTCTTAGTACACCTTCCACCATAAATATCGAAATATGTTCTTCTGTCTGATTTTATTGAACGTTTATTGGATTATAATAATATGTATATACATGTACATCTTTCTTTTATTTCATGTAATATATGTTAAGAATTTATTTCTCGACATAATTTAATCGTGTAATTAACAGCTTTAACTCAGAATTACATAAATAATTAAATAACATTTCGTACGACTAGCAACGACCATTACTTAAACAGAAAAAGATACTGAAATAAGACTTTAACTCATAAATTATACACTGGATCATTTGTGGGTGATTAAAAAACTTGAGTCTCAGTACAGAATTTACCCCAATGTGAGTCATTATACCAGTCACGGAAGGGATGTTGCGATCTGTCATATCCTTAAAGTGATTTATGGATTTCGCGACCTAGACGTAATTTGTAACCTGTATTCTTTACAGTTAGTTTACAGTTGACTGTTTCTCAATGTGGCTTATATTTTTATTTATATCTATTGACATTCTGCTCTTCACTTCTGTATTCCAAGGAGTTAAAAGTCAAATACAATTTTTACAGTAGGTAGGTACCTACTCGGATGAGAATTTTAAATCACGGCAGTTTTTATTTTTCCACTTATGTTGTGTCTTATGGTAAGCTCTTCTCCCGTTTGTATATAATAGAAAAGGTTTAAAGGTAAATATCGGCACACTATGCAATAAATATTAAATCGTGACGATATGTATCTGTAAAGAAGAGGGTTGACGTACGCCACTTGTGTTGCATACGAATTCAATAAAGTATCCGATATCTCCCACTAGGGTTTGTTAACTGAAAATATCACATCCCTTACGTGCTTATCTCACTGGCGAGCTCTATAGAAGGGACCTTTCAAGAGTTTGGACCCTATACGTTTTAAGAGTATTGAAATTTACGAGTGTCCTTTAAGTATTTGTCCGGCATCGACGTGACAAATTTCACTTTGCTAAGGACGTGGATCGTGCGCCATCGGGCAGATTTTTTTCACTTAATTAAATTCATATAAGAAAAGACGACAATTCAGTTTCAAGGTCAACTGCTATGTCCATTGTCCGTGTTTATTAACGTGTGGTTTTAGCAAACTTTTAAATTCTTCAATGTCAGTTAAAAATCAAAAGAGGAGATGGTCTAGCCTAATGACTGACTCCTGACTCCTGACACTTACTGACTCCGCCTACGACACTAAGTGGTCACCGCCGCCAGATTACAATACTCTGGGTATCAAATTCGTAAATGTGCTGGCCAAAACGATATACTCGCTTCTTAAAACATATAGCAGGATAAGAAGGTATCAATTAATAACATAAGTTTAAGCTGAACCTTGCCCAATCTCACATGGGGGGAGGAGGGAGGAGTCTTGGTAGATATCACTTAAGTAATAGTGTAAATTACGTTATGCAAAATATGTAAAAAGTGCAAGATGAACAACTGGAATGGAAAGGATGAAGTGAGTAGATATGAGGTATCCAAAAACTTCTTAACTGACCAACCCGTATTAGTTTATTAACATTAAAATTATATATACGAGTACGTTTTGTTATATCTCATGTGAGATACGGAGATAAGAGAGGGGTCGAACAAAATCGCGCGACATCTGACTTGAGGACGTTTGAAAAATCGCCAAAACCACCTGACGTAATTAATGGGCGCCCCCAAAGCAGCATGTCAAATACGGTTTTTAGTATTATGATCGGGCACTTTATAAAGTCACTAGCTGACCCCGCAAACGTTGTTTTGCGATATAAGTTATCGACCGTTAATAATCGACTATTAAAAAATAGGATTTGTTGATGGAAGGGTGAAAATTTAGGGTTGCATGTATTTTTTGATGCCACATTATTGAAAAAATAAAAATAAAAAAATTGTCCAAAAAATAAAATAAAAATGTTAGGTGTGGACAACCCTTAGCAAATAGAAATTAGCCGATTTTCAGACCTACTGAATATGCATATAAAATTCCATAAAAATCGTTCAAGCCGTTTTGTAGAAGTATGGTAACTAAAACTGTGACATGAGAATTTTATATATAATTATGAAAGAAAGATTGAACGGGATATGAGCCAATGCTGTCTGACGACACGTCATCAGGGTGATGTTGCGTGGTGCAAGGGCAGGGCATAAACTTGACAAACTGCCAATTATCGACCCACCGATCATGCCTGCATGCCAGTCAATGTCAATAACCACTTGATTACATATTATCGACTGGCTGTTTATTGTGGCACAACATTCTGCTTGGCTAGAGGGTGTATTTGGTTTCTTGCCCGGCGTAGTAACTCGAAGGTCGAAACTTAAACCACCGAGCATTTCCAAAACAACCAAATCAGATTGCAGAAAGCCAGAGACGTTTTTCTATCCGCATATTTTCGTCTCTTTTCCAATACCAAATTCCCACAATACAAAATCTATCGACCTATCGAATCTATATTGGGCTTTAGAGTAGGTACACCGAACAATTTTAGAAAATTTTATTTTTTTAAAGCTTCACTACTTCAGAATACTACCTAAACTTTTGTAACATCCCGCCATTTTCTTCAGTTGCTCAACAAAAGAACATGAGTTAGAATTTTTATGAGGGATGTTTTACGAGGTTAATGACTTCTTAAACCTTTAAGTGTCATGAAAACTACGAGTATATATTTGATTAGCACTTTATGTTGAACCGTAGATCCCTAAAACAACTTAAACTTATATATTAGATAGTTTAAGATAAGTTTGTGAATAAATTAGTGACCTAGGTCGCTAATCGCTACACCAGCTACACCTTCTATCTACATAAAATATTACTGACTGACTTGAAAGATTACAAATTTTTGTGCATAATAATATAATAATATAAAAAATTTATGGTTATGCATCGATATGATTTATGATGAGAAGTATGTCTAATAAGACACTACTATGTCTAATAAGACACTACTTCTCATAGAGAAATTATAAAATTTTGGTTTTAATCCTCCTAGATACTTCTTTACTGCGATGACATGGGGGCTATAAAGGGCTTATAAAGTTTAACATATCTCACAAAGTATTTTTAATAGAGAAACTTTCATGTGTGAACTGTCCACGGAAATATGCCATGTCTATGACAGTGAAGACAAATAGGCCAAAACACTTGACATAAACAATAGTACTGGTAACAAGCAAGATCTAATGTCGTCAAGGTTGGAAAACAATAGGAAGCCAGATTTAGTTCCTTTTTCAACTACTAAGCCATTCTTCACTACAAATTCTGACATTTATATTAAATTTGATGATAAAAGGGTATATAATCGAGATCGTTTAAGTGGTGATAGCCTAGAGAATAAGAATGGCACGCACCAATGACTTTTTTAAAAAAGTTATGTGTGCTATAAAAATTAAATATCACTTGTTGTAACGGCGAAAAAAACATCGTAAGTAAACCTGAATGATTGAGAGTTCTCCAAAATGTTCTCAAAGGCATTTGTAGTCCACCAACCCGCATTAAGCCAGCTCGGAGGACTAAGGAATTCCTACATGCTCCTTATTGTGAGAGGAGACCCCTTTTAGTATTACCTATGCATGTTATAATTTTTACCTTAAGTGTTTTAGTTATTTATTCCCTTCAAAAGTACAAAGCCCGCCGTTTAAAATGCAGATGATAGCTTATCCGTAAGTTCACTAGAGTGAAATGCATTTTTCTTTTAAAAGCAAGATATGAAATTGAATTTTGAGTAAAGGAGAAGGACACCTTCGCCTTAAGTTATTCCTATCTACTTGTAAAGGAGACACCGACGAGGACTTAGATAGCCAGGAAATTGCATGTTTGAGGTGCTCCGTTAAGTTTAAGATTGAACTTACATACCTACTCCCACTCCCTATGTGATTTTGAATACTGGATCCTATCAACAATACAATTTATAGTCGGACCTAAGTTTTCCACACCTGTGAAAAATCATGAACTCGTTTATTTTACTGGCAATACGAATGACTAGAACGCTATGTTTTTGAGCCAATGGGAAAAATGAAAAAATGGAAATCTAACAAAAAATATTAACTAAGTACCTTTACTGTAATCTACGTTTCAGACGAATTTAAACATACCTTTCTCTGTATTCCAACAAAAAAGATCCTAAATGTATGCTATGTTCAATAGATGAAGATAATTTTTTCTTAGATAAAATAAAGTAAATACCGATAGAGATTACAAAGACATTTCAACACCTTTGATTTGTCTTTAAAATATTTTCTTTGTTTTCGATACGATCAAATTACATTTCCCCTTACAGTTTAATTCAAGAAATGTAATTGAACCACATGGTGTTAATTGAACAACAAAATACTGTGCCCCTATGTCTGTGCACTTCAGGTTTGCTAAATTACGCTCAACAAAGACTCTCCATTTCTTTCGATCTTTGCAGTCACAGATTAATAAGGAAATTTAATTAACGCTCTCGACGATATTTCCTTATTTAATTGTCTAACATTGCCTAATTTAGTTTTAATAAAGGCTCTCGTTATAGCATTACGAGTATATACGCCTACAAGCTGAGCGTAATAACAATAACAATTTATTAATATTTCTTCATTATCTGGTGCTTTTATACAGAAGACCTTATTTTGTGTAATAATGCATGAATTCCGTGACAGGGATCGCGTTGAAAATTATCTTACTATGAGCGATAGGTTTTATGAAAGCAACTACTCGCGACTTTCCGATCGACGACAAACACCGTCGCCATCAATCTTGTAAACATGTACAGCCTCGTGATGGAGCATTCTCTTCTTGGGTGGGTCACAATGATAACACATAATCTCAAAATCTCAAACTCAATTATATCAACCTCATTTACATATGTATACTATACGTAGTTATACATATCTCAATATTAAATTCAAATTTAATTTCCAAACATTATATAGGTAAAATTTTTAAATACGGTTAAAAAAACTATAAAAAGCTATACATTTTCGCATCGACCCAACCGTTTCAAAGAAATACTCGTTTATACTTCGATAGGTAGGTACATGGCGTCCTAGAATCGTAAAAGCCGCGCTTGTTAGAGGTCTGAAGAGGCTTCCTAAACCACAAGGCCACTCAAAAACCGCACCCAAAGAAGTACGAGAAGGCATGATTTCAAAAAGCTCTGGTTTTATTTCATCTTGATATCGCCTCGAATAATTTGATACCAACCTGAACCCTGTGCCAACAGACTATGTAATCATGGCAGTTTCGTTCTTCAAGGAATGTACCCTTTCCTATGCAAAAACAAACCCACCCCTTGTCAATCTGAGCCGCTCGGCATCTACAGAAGTCTAATTTCATTAAAACGGGCTCCAGGTGAAAAAGAGGGTTTTGTTACAAAAACGCTACTCGAATTCTTACATATTTTTATGTTTTATTTACAGTTGGCCTTTAAATTTTTGAATCTTTGAAAGGTGAAATAAGTTATAAGTCTATAAGGTGAAATAAGTTATAACACTTTTTAAAAAAAAATCTGATTTGCTGACAATTCTGTCAATCAAAACCCCTCAAAAGCTTTCAATTTCAAGCATAACAATAGATTTACCAAAGCAAGAATTAACAACATATTTGGATAGAATAAATCTTTTCTGTTTTAATCTTGAAATACAAAATGTAAGAAAAGCAGACAGCATATGCTTATACATATTTGCACTGGTACAATGGAAATCAAATTTTAACTAATTGTTCAAGAAATTTCATGATTGAAGCCGAATTTTACATAGGTATCAGTTTAAAGCAACTGCCTTTTGGGACTTGGCTATTTTATAGGTGGTACTTTCGAATATTGTTCACTAAGATCAATAGGCAGCTCCCTCATTATGTTTGGACATCTAGCGGCAATAATAGGAGAAGCTTATACGATGATCGAAGATTTTGTTTATTTAAAGGAAAATAATCGAAATTTCAAAACCAGTCATTACTTCTTCATAGCAAATGTGTTATCCGTGATGGGAGAATATGAAAATATGCAAAGCAAACTAGAATGATGGATTAAAACATAAAGAAATGTTCCGATGCTGGAGTTGCAGTCAATAATAGAGTTGTACTTGCCATACCTCGGTCATGTTTTGATGGCACTGGGTTATATGTTAGAACAATTTCACGATGTAGACCCGCCTGTGCCAAGTGCGCTGGTCTTGATCGGCCACCTGTGCGTCCTGACGGACCCGCGGACACTCTCATCGGAACATCCGCATGTAAAAGTCGTGAACCTCATATTTTTAATAAGCAACATACTCATATTTATCCATGATTTCATTGTTGCACTACAATACAGCGTTACGCCGGTTAGCTCATAAATTAATTTATCTTTGAAATTGAACAGGCAGTGGAGAATTTTCCTACAAAGAATTTTTGGTGGTTCAAGAAAACTTCAATCAAATATTCAAACAATCATCGAATTTAAACACTGATAAGGAAAATGCTTCAATTTTTTTTTAATCGATATTAATAATGAGGAACTATCACCTGATACTGGATTTTTTAAAAATTTAATAAATTTTAATGTTTATTTATTGAATAATAATTGTGTTTAAAATAAATAATAATTGTTTTCCTTTAAATGTAGAACCTTTCATTATAATAATATCTACTTGGTTTAAGTAGGTAAGTACTAGGAACATGGACTTACCTAATTAAAATAATACATAATAATATACTTAGATTGTTGATCGATAGTACTATAATATGATAATTGCTGTTCAATTCGATAACATTATTAATTTCTCCAAAAAAGTCCACGATGGCGCCCTTATTTTTTGTCGTGTTTTTCCATTTCTATGTTTATAAATGTAGGTACGGAACATTACCCGCGCTTTTGTACACTGTTACTGTGAAACTTTGAAACTTGCGAAAAAAGTATGTAGTAATGTGCCCAAAAAATGGCCACGCATTACTGTTAATAACAGTTTTCGTAGGTTTTATATGAAACTATGTTCTAAGTTGCTTATGAGTATGTCCAACTAAGTTTCCTAGCTGTAACTGTGTTTGACCATACGAGAAGCATATTATCCTACTTTTACAATGTGAGGCAATGATAATAAGACTCTAATGTGCTATGCCTGTAGTGATAAAGGGTCCTGGGTTCGATTCCCGGTGGCGTAGAGGTTTGAATAACTGTTTCTGTTTTTAATTCAACCGGTCCACATCACCATGGGGGAATTACTAGCTTGTAAGCTCAAATTTTGCAACTGGGTTCGAAGAAGTTTTCTGCACATATAAATTGTATGCAATGGCTTCTACAAAAATATAGGAAGAACCTCATTTATCATACTCTGCGACATATGAGTTCGTCGCACATCCCTTGTTGGGTATAGCAAGTCCTTTAGCGTGACTCGACATCTCAACGTTATTCAGAACATTAAGTATTGTATGTGCTCCCGCCACATTAATTACTCATGACGTTTTATTAGTGTTCACAATACATACGAAATTATTGGATAAGGGAGATACATCTATTTAGCACTCAGAGGGTTATGATGATAGTAGCAAGTTAGGGAAGTATATATCAGTAAACTACACTTTTAAAAAAATTAAATATACTTTTTCCATTTTTATGTAAAAAAAAATTGCATTTGAAAGCCACAGATAAGCCTATTAAATTTGTAAATTTAAATGTTGTTAATCGTTCTGTTTTGCTGCATCTCGGAAATAATTGCACACTCTAATAACAATCAAAACATATGTAACTTACATATGTTTTGTAGCGCTTTTCTAAACATCCTCCAATGTGGTGAGAGTACTACTAATGCACGATTCGTCTTCAGAAATCGACCCCTTTCCTTTATAGGGATAAATTAATTAACTGCGCAAATAGGCAATCTAACTGTAAACTGTGTAAGTTTCGGAAATGTCTCCAACAGACGGAAGTTGCTGTAGGACGCACAAAGCCGTTCTTATATGAAAACCTTTTTAAGTTATTTTTAGTTACACAGGATTTTAAGACAAGCAATTATGAAGTTTTAGATACGTTTTCGAGTCGGTTTACAAATTAGAGATACGATTTTTCCGTACCTACCTAAATACAATTTTGGTTAAGATAAAAAGCAACTTATGCTTTAAAAACCTACAGACCATATTTTTCCCATCGGCTCGGGGGTATCTACTAGTTTTACAAACTTCCTCTTGGCATTCCATAGTGAAGTATGAAATTCGTCGATACACTATAGGTAAGTGGTAGATCTAAATGACTCTGATTGGAGCATACCCTAATATCTTATTCCACAAAAGTATATTATATATCAATTCAAGTATCTTACAAATCTTATCTTTATTTACAGAATCCTCGAGCATATAAGCCGACTCAGGGATAAGAATTTTGTTGAATACTTACACTTACTATATACCTACACCAGCTAAAATATCGAACATTTTTCATTCATTCATTTCTTTCTCGCAAACGATTAGATGCATTCAAAGGAGGTTTGATCGCTTTATTTGGCTGAATTGTGTTATTGAAACGGATAAATAAATAGCTGTATAAAACACAAGGCTTCACCTTGTTTCAGAGTTTCAGAAAATTCTTGTTTAGAGTGTTTTGAGTGTTATCTACCTCTCTAACACAAGTTAATGATAAACAAAAATATATTTTGAAACAAACAACAGAATGATATTTTTAAATATGTAAAAAGGCAAGTAAGCGTTAACATTAACTACTTATTATCCAACATGTGCTCGTTAGTATAATGACCACTTGACTACAGTACGACGCTAAATTTACCCGAGCTTCGAAGATGAAGTTGAAGTCACAAACATACAATGTGTAATTACCACATTGTGACACTATTCGTGGTTTTAAAAAAATCGATTCTTTAAAAATTTAACATTAGGTACTCGCATTATCTGGCATCTAATATGGAACAAATTTCAGGCGCGATCGAAGACGAGAGTTTCATTAAGGTCTTTCATGCTTTGCAGGGCACTGGATTATTAAACTGAGTAGTAAGTAGGAGTAGGTACTTTTTGGCTTAAAAAAATGCGGCTTTTAACCCACCATTATTCACATCAGCTACCAATCACGGTCATTGAAATGTAGAGAGCGCAATCACTGTGTGATTGCATTAAGAGCTCAGTGAATGCATGTTGAACTATTGGCACAGATATTGGAATCTTACAACACTGATTGGTATAAGATTGGTATAAGATTTTATGACGCTTCGGATCAACAACTGCAACTACTTAACAAGATTTAACTGGGTACCGAAAACATCGAGTAAACTCGATGTCGATATAAATTGGATGTCGAATATTTTGTGTAAAATAAAATACCTACCCATTTTGTAGTCACGAACTCATTATACGCTAGAAGGTATGTATGTACTCGTACATCCCTACTTTAAAAATTATTTGCGTGTCTAATGAGCCGAAATTTTAATGACACCATTACTGAAATAATCATAAAATAATTATTATTTTACAGAAAAGTTGTTTAGGTATTTATTCAAATAAGGGATGAAGCACTATTTGTAGTAACATGATTAAAGCTGCAATAAAATCTCTACAATCCAACTTGTAAAGTAATAGGTACTACAGACAATAATTTAATTTACTTATTGTCATATTATTTACGTATTCGTCACCGAATTGCTTTTATATGTTTGAGTGGATCCTTGGCACTTGGCGGATTTTATCAACAAATTTTCATCAAGCTAATGGTCGATCAGAATAATACTAATCTAGAACAAAACCTACCTACGATACAAATATCAACAAACCACTATAATTTATGTAAAAACGCCGAAAAATTCGGACATAATATTTTGCTAAATTTGTACGATTCGCAGCGATTATGACGTACCTACACCTTTTCATGATTTCCCAAAATAACATTGCTGAAAACACAAAGATACTAGGCGTTTCTTTTAACATGTTAAATGGCACCATGTTAATGGTTGTGCCAACTGAAATTCTGAATACCGTATAAATATCCGTGATTTTACAATTTATCTAAAACTTAACTACTAATAATATAATATCAACTGTATAATTATGCATTAATTTAATAAAGATTATGAGCATGACTAAAAATACTTATCTATACATTAATTGTATCTATTAGATCCAGTTAGGTCCAACATTGTTCATGAATCTCTAATAAATATCGTCATCGCTCTACGACATATTGGTGAAAAATTTATCAATTACTCTCCAACATTGGTGAGCCTGTTTGGAGTAAAATAAAAATCATCGTCATATTTTGTACAGAAACTTCAAGGTTGAAACGAAAGGAGCAATCTACTTGACAACTAAGAATGGAACATTTCCAATATCACTGACATCCTTGAGGTCCAACGACGACGGCTCGACAGCACAAGACACTTCAAAAATATTTTCCACGCCCGCTAAAAATGATTCAAGTGACCCTAAATATAATACCCATTGGGACGACACCACTGACGAGTTATTATTTTCCAATTATTTAAACGAAACTTACGATGAAATCGACACTAAAGATATATGGAAAAATAATCACAAGAGAAGTATTAATGACGCCGTTTCAAAAAATATAACTCTCGTATTGGAAAACTTGTTAAAAAATTACGAAAACTCGCAACTACCTACTCATGGCAAAGGTAAGCAAGGAAAAGAACAATATGCTCGTAAAATTCGATAGGTAGATTTATCCCTTAAAACTTTGAGGTAAGTAGAGATTGTGGTTCAGCGTAACTTCGGTAAAATCCGTTAGTGTTAAATCGAGTTTTCACTAAGTATTACTACTTACTTACCTACTATTTTATAGTAAGTGGTATAGATTTATGTACCTATATCACATCTGTCACATACTCTACCACTTGCACGTATCTTACTTCTGAAAAAAACCCTTAAAATATTACGTAACTTAGGCAGACTACCACGAATAGAAACTCACCAAACAACTATGTGTAGTTAACTGTATATTTATTATTCATATAAATGCATAATATATCATTTTTGTACAGGATATCCCACAGTTGTCCAAACAAACATTTTGATTAGAAGTATGGGACCCGTATCGGAACTTGACATGGTAAGTTGTAAATTAGAAATAATAATTAATTTTACAATCAGATAGTAGTGTTATTCACTTGTACCTATGTTTTTTATCTCGCAACGTATCCGTAGTCTGTACCTTTTTCATAGGACTACTCAATGGATTGCTACTTCCGACAATACTGGAGGGACGCCAGGCTCTCATTCCTCGGCCCGATACGGTCATTATCTCTCTCCATTAAAATGCTAGAGAGGATCTGGCGACCTGACACCTACTTTTATAACGGAAAACATTCATACGTGCATACAATAACCGTTCCCAATAAACTATTGCGGATTAGCCAACACGGCGACATTCTGTACTCTATGAGGTAAGAATAAAATAGATTGAATTTTGATAGATACTTACTGCCTAATTTGCCTTTGAAATCTTTGAAAAAAAAAATTAATAGCGAGACTTGTTTTGAGACTTTGATGTTGATACAAACGGACTTTAAAAAAATCAAATTAGGTCGTTACGTAGGTCCACTGATGGCCAATAAATATACAATGCGAAATATAGGTACGAATCACACTTAACATGTAAATTGTACTACAATATGTCCCGAGCTTACCTAACATGTATCTACTACGAGTACGTCATCTTATCTCTAATTGACCCTTTTTGGTAGATGCAAATAAGGATGCGAAGTATGTTTGAACAAGATTGGTCGAACATTATGAACACCATTAGGCCTGCCAACGTAATAAACACGCATTACTTAAATGACCGTGAAATTGCATTTAAACCGCCCCCTATCTCGTTTCGTAAATATTTTACCCTAATGCTAATGTGAGTTGCAATGTTCTACATCCAATCTCGATGATAAGTGGTGAGCAGAAACGCTGTAAATGTTTTATAAAATGGGGCTCATTAATATCACTGCCGCACAACAACATGGCATCCACAATTTTAATTGGCAGGTTGAAAAATTCGCTCGCTCCAATTACACGAACGACTTATTCATTGCGCGTAAATTGCCATGAAGATTGTTCATTTGAGAAGCCGCCCACTATTCCGTTGACAAAGCCAAAATCTTGTAGAAGTTTTGCATTATATTCTTAATTAATAAGTCACTCACGGCTAAGCCATGTGCTTTGTTTAATAAACTTAGGACGTAGGCAACGAGCACGCAGGCCATCTAATTTTAAATTTTCATTGCACCGAATGGTTAACCATAATACCTACCTATTATCAAACCTCTAATGGGATATAGATAATAGATTTAAGTTATTTGCTATGTGTGGGTGTGCGCTGCTCATGAGAACTTAGTTGCCTTAGACATAGACACTGATTCGCCTAATATGTATCTAATAATTTCTAAGTACTTAAAAAGAAAAATTTGCTTTTGTTAATGTAATTTTTTTTTAGATTGACAATCAAAGCTAAGTGTCCAATGGAACTACGAAATTTCCCCATGGATCGACAATCTTGTCCTCTTATTCTCGGGAGTTGTAAGTATTTTTCTTTTCCTTATACCTACTTTGACCGTTAATTTAAAAAATTATAATTTGTAGGTAGAATAAGCGGCCTGTTAGCTTTTCTATTCACTTAAATGCATGCATTATTTTATTGGTTTCTATGTAGGATATTTAGATACATTTTCAATGTGTAGGTTTCTGTTTATTAATAGCGGCCCTCACACAACATGACCGGATTTTAAATACGATAATTTTTTTTTATTTTACAGATGCTTATTCAAATCAACAATTGGTGTATCAGTGGCAGAATTCGCAAAGCGTCAACTTTGTGCCAGGGATGACGCTCTCTCAATTTGACTTGATCAGCTTCCCTTACAGAAATTTCACCTTCACAAGGCGCGAAGGTAGGACAGTACCTGCCTCGAAATTAACCTACTTCCTTGACATTCATCATCAATCAGACTTCCGCCAACTTTTTAGAAACTCATCAATAGATTGCTCTACATTTAAGCAAACACGTCATAAATTTTGGGTTTCATAACTTCCTTTTCCTCAGAATATTTTTCTCTTGTCTATCATCTTCGTCGTATCTTGGTCCTTTAAATTTTATCGTTATAAATCGAACACGGATATTAGGAAGAGCATGAAAAATGTGCTAACGCTATCAATATTGTGGACAGCGAACGAAGCCCATCTCTCTCGTAACATAATAGCTTCCATCTCCACTAATCGCGACACGACCCGCCGGAGGTTCATCCGCTTACCGCCTAATATGATTCCGCACACTTCGACTCAGATATGCAAAACACTCACGATATAAATTCGTTTACGTCGGCCCAATTTACGTCGAAACATCGAGTAAGCAAGATTAGCAACCTTGCCTTAATAGATACTATAAATCGTCTCTATTAAATAGGTAGATAGGCAAACCATAAAGAGTTAGGTACTAAAATACCTTAGTCTTACGACCGCTCTTTTTCACACTTTTTATGACGTTTGTTGCCCCGTACTCGAATTGAACGGGTTGAACCAATTGAACCAATGGTACCAATTGAACGGATTGATTTGATTTGCTACATACAGTGATTGTAGTACCCGTAGAACCTATAGGTTTTCTCTATTCTAAGTAGCAATTGAATAATTAACATCAGAAAATTAAAGCACAGTTAAGCGTAGCCTGGTTTAGCCAACATTATAACATTTTTAAAGCGACCCCGAAGAACTGAAAGATTTTTCTTTGAAGCTTGTTCCCACATATAAATAAATAAGTGGAGAACTATGCTAAGCAATGAGAATAACATGTAGTGGTTCAGTTACAAATCGTACATTCTGTGTAAAGGGGTTGAGAATAAGGGTACACGCAAAAGAATTTAAGGAGTGTTCCCTTACTGAAAATGTTTTACGCATACAACATGTCGCATTCGGGAATTTTATCTAAATTACCCTTCAAAAAGACCTTTCATGTGCTTCCCATACAAAATATGATTTGATTTTTTTCCCTTTTAGAGGCAAATACAAGATACGTAATGTCTAGCGAGCATCTGGAGCCCTTCCATCGAATCGGCTTTTACGCTCCAAGGAATTTACATTTGCTCAAATCGCTAGAGATATGACTGACAGCGTAAATACGCATTGATTTTGAAACAACCACATCGATTTCATCCCTTAAAATACCCAATATTTAACGGATAAAAGTATTTGTAATGAAACTTTATTGATGTAGATGAATCTAGGGATTTTAGAATCGTAAGTAGGTATATTTAGGTATGTGGTTGAATCAATGATGTTCTGTCTGAAGGATACTTCCTTCCGCCCCCCTCTTAAACCGCCGTGAAACATTCTTCATGTCTTAAGTTTTGATGAATGGGGTTTAAACTGGAACTATTTATTACCTAAAAGCTTTCATACAAATCCTACAATACTATCAGGTTGTACTACAGTCCTGTTTGACGACTGTAGAGACCATTTTAACATATTTAACAAAAGGTAGTTTTTAGTATTTAAAAAAAAAATTAGTTCAGTTTGTTCACAAGTGTTAATAATTGTTATTGGTGTTTCATGCAGGTGACTTCTCCGTGCTCCAAGTGTCGTTTAACCTGCAAAGGCATACAGGATACTTCCTCATTCAAGTGTACGTGCCCTGTATTCTGATTGTCGTGCTTTCATGGGTGTCGTTTTGGATACATCGAGAGGTAAATTAGATTGGAAGTCGTATTATACTAACATTTTGTAAGTTTTTACATACATTTGTCTATGTAAAAACTAATTAGGTACCGTGCGTGGGTGCTATCCATGAGACGTAAATAGCAACACATTAGAGCCCTCGCTAACAAGTTGTTTAAATTATACTAGCTTACCCGGCAGGCTTCACTCTGCCAAAATAATTTTGCCTATCTATTCAAATCCATCGTTAGGACATAGCCCAAATTTTTTTTTTCTTCCAAGACTCCTCCAACAACTCGTCATAATATTCAGTCTTTTAACTTTTCAGCCCTTCCTTTAGCCGCTGTGAATTAGCACGTTTATCTTAATTGGTTTGCCAGTTAGGGAGAAGTGTTTATTGGAGATACTTAATTTGGAAAATCCGTTTTAGTCACCACGAGTAGCATCCATTAAATGCGGCCTTAGAGGAATTCTATCCTATTTGAGATTGATTATGGGTTACATAAGTAGGTACCTACTTATGTCTATGGGGTCGTATGTACGAGTAAGTAGGTATAATTCTACAAAATACTAATACCATAACTGCCTTACCTATCTTATTTACCGATGAGTTTTTTGCAGGCTACATCAGACAGAGTCGGCCTTGGAATAACCACTGTTTTGACGCTATCAACAATAAGTTTGGATTCCCGCACTGATCTGCCTAAAGTTCGATACGCGACCGCTCTAGATTGGTTCCTGTTGATGAGTTTCTTCTATTGTATTGCTACCTTACTCGAGTTTGCTGGAGTACACTATTTCACAAAGGTAATTATGGGTTGAAATTAATTATCGTAAAGATAGACACTTATATACTTAGATAGATGCTCTACCTACTTTACTTGAAAAATGCTCTACCTACATTAAAGGCCCCTTATTTAATTTTTTAGATACGGTTTTGAAAAATGTATTAAATTAAAATTATAAAAAAGTCGTAGTAGTAGTAGTATCATCCTCGGATTTGCAAGTTTTTTGGTGAATACACGATATCTACTTAATTAACAATTTGCTCGATAAAAAATCCGTTGCAACGTTGTTTTTCAAATGATTTTGTTTGGTATGGAACTTGTGATTTAGTAAATATGTACTAATTTCTAAAATAAAAACTTTGATATCTATGATTTTTTTCAATTGTACAATTAGGTATATACAACATACGTACACACAATTCATAAAAAAATATATTTTCATGGAAATATAATACTACATATACCTTCCAGTTATAAAATAATAACTTACTTAATCATTTTATAGGTGGGATCCGGCGAGATTGTAATCGACGATTCTGAGTGGGAGGAACTTATAGAAGAAGTGGGCGGCGATGCATTTGCTGCGAGGCAGCTAGCCGTGCGTCGGCGGAGCTCAACCCGCTCCACTAATTTTGTAAGTACCTGCTCATATCTCTTCCTTACATCCCACGTCCATTTGCCCTTATTATAAAACGTAGGTTTTGAAAGTAGTATCTACCTAAGTACCTATCTTATTTGTAATTAAAGTGACTGTAATGTAGAAGCTTTAAGAACAGTTTGATGGAAATAATGACGGATGCAATGGCTTTAATGCTTTTCACTCACAAAGCCTTACACCAATTTTCAAGGCCACAAAAGTGTAGGTTAAAATTTGGGGACCATCAAGAACTGGTGTTAATTGCTTGCCGTTCTGTACTGCCATTCCATTAGAATGCATAGAACCCAGAACAAATAGCACTGAGCGTAAAGCACAATACTATACAGCATTGTATCGGGCTTTACACTCTGGGTATTATGCTCTGGGTTCTATGCTAATGATCTTAATATTAATACGTGAAGCGGAAATTTTGGGTACAATTTGCAGCTATGCAATCGGAGCAGATTGAAATTTGGCATACCTAATTGAAGTTTATATGGAAAAGACTGGAGAAGACTGCGCAAATTCTAACATTTAAATAAAATGCATTAGAAATACACGAAATTCATCATAAAGTACGCGATGCACACTAGGTACCATAAGTTGTAGTACGATGCACACTAGGTACGTACTTTGACATGCAAACATACACAAACATGACGTGTACGTACATTCCGTTACGTGTGAAATTGAAATTTCAATAAATTATAGTCGAATTTCAACTACTTTGCGATCTCTAGTAAAGATAAAATTCCTAAACTACGATCACAATTTCCTGATGTTGGCGCCACGATATTTTTGCTACTTGACGCCCTTGCGTCAGTGACCTTTTTAGTAAAGACCCGTATAGATTTAGTACTCGGAGTTAGTTTAGCAATAACGTGCGGCATGTCTACAAATCGTTTCAGAGTTTCTCAGCGTCGGGGCACAGCACATGCACTGAGAACGCCGATGTCCCCGACGCAGCGGACCAGAGCGCGGTGCGTCTCACCATGGAGCGCACCACGCAGACGGAGACGAGGGTGCCGCGCTGGAGACAACTGCTTTACTGCTTGGCGGGGGACGACCAGTACAGACGGCAGAGGGAACGAGAAGCCGGAGGTGAGAAACAAATTTTAATTCAGACTAGCTGACCCGGCACACTTCGTTCTGCCAAATATAGATATTTATATTTTCTTTTCAGATTTGTCACCGTATAAACCTACCTTGGACTTATGCGAACATACCAAACCTAAAATAAGCCAAATCGGTCCAACCGTTTTCCAGTTTTAGCGACACTAACGAACAGCGATTCATTTTTATTTTATAGAGATAGTGCAATTTAGATGTGGGGATAATCTTTTTAAGGACAAGGTGTAGATAATGATAATAACTAGGAAAGTTCTAGAAAACGTCCCTTCTACTCAATATTATCTACAAAAAATTCGTGAGCTGGTAAAATTTAGATAGTTGGGGGGTATTATCATTTGAACAACCCTTAAACCTTCAAACTTCAAACTTCACGCAGTGGTAGGTATGCAACCGTACAAGATTTACCATACCAGGTAAATAACAAGAAAAATTCGGAAAACCACACTTTTCCTAATAAGTGCTTCTATTGAAAAATGTTAAAACTACCCGTATAGTTACCGTAACCTATTAACGTAAGTTATAAAAGACGGACTATCACAGAATTCCTGATTAGATTTTTTGCTCTACTGCTAAATATATAGGTACAAAATGGTCAAGTAACATTAGTCCTTATTAATCTGTAGAATTTTCTGATACGGTTCTTTATATTTGTTACAGGTACCCGCGGTCACATCAACAGTGTGTCCCACATAGACAGAGCTTCGCGCATTCTGTTCCCAGCATCGTTCGCTTTGCTCAATCTCTTCTACTGGCTTATCTACGCATTCGCACACGACGACTTTGCTTGGAGCGACCACCCTATGCACTCTTTGTCTCATTAATTCGAAACTGACATTACAATTCAATAAGAACAAAAGTACCTATCTGTAAAACAAACCAATCTGTCCTTTTAGATAAATGTATACGGGTTATAATATTTACTCGAATAAAATGATCTCATTGTTCTTCTAACAAGATCCCACCATAATAAGCTCATTGCAAAACAGTTTTTAATATTACTTTATTAATATTTAATTATTATTTAATAATTAACAGAGAGGTACCTAAAGCTTATCATAATTCGAAGTAATTCATATGTATTGGAGGTCGAAGTTAAAACTTACCTATATATTTATTTAAAAGAGTAGAGTAGCTTTAAATGTTACCTAATAATGTAACGTACTTAAATTTAGGTAAGTACCTACCTAATGTTGGTGTTTGTACAATGTGCTGTTTATTGAACTTAACAGTATCTCTATAGAGTTAAAAAAATTAATAAAAATTGTCATCATACTTATGTTTTGTATGTAGCGTGCGTGTAAAAGTAGGTAATATTGAAGTTGGTTCATTAATTTTAAATAAAAACGAGATTATTTATTTACCTTTGTAGATATTTGTAGATAATAAAATAGATAACGATTCAAACGCGTAAACACGAACCTATTTACAATCAATTAAATTATAATTAAAAGATTTATTTCATTTTTTACCGTATGAGAAAGATTTCCTTCTGACTTCATGTAAAACTTGTAAAAAATGTCATTCGAGCGAGTGGTACCTATTTAATTTAAAGTGGCTGTCGAAGGCTTAAATACTTAGACAGTCCTTATGTCCAGAAGCCTGAAGACTGCTGTGAAACGCTGCAGCCCGCCACAACCACATTCTAATCACACAAGTGGGAGAACCCGAACAATAGCCAACAAATCGTCTGATGTAACTTATGGATGCCCCTAAGGAATACTAATAACCAGTTATTAATATCTATCAATATTGTATTGCTGTGACCCTCATTCTATTTGCTTCAATTTTGCCGTCTCGCCTAAGGGCAAAGGGCTACAACACAATGCAATAAGCGTGGCGTTTGAACCCTTCTTCCGGTAGGAATTCAGAAGTACGCTTAATTGCTTTCCGGCTGTCCGTCTGTCACATACTAAGGTACTTCAAAAGAATTTAGGGTCGTTTCCTTCAGACGAATACCATTACCTTCTATTTAAAAAAATACATCACTTGATAATTTAATACTGGCTGAGTCTCTTCTAGCCTCTTTTATGTCGCAACAATGGAAGCCTCCACCGCGCTGTTCCGGTGTGGATTATATGAATTTAGAAAACTTCGGCTTCCATGGACGCAACAATAGGTGTTTGACTTCCGAATTAAACCAAATGGACAAATGTTGATCATAAAAGATCAATATTTATAATTATTGACGGCCTGTGTCGCAGCGGCTATCGAATCAGTGCACCGTGAAGAGTTCTTCACCTCCACAGCCCACCACTAAGATTTCCTCAGAACAGGCAATAACAATCACACTTAACTAAATCACAAACTCTCTGAACCCTTGACCCGTCGGGAATCGAACCGACATTAACACGCCTAACCACTGCGCCACGCTGGGTTTTCATGTAAGTTAGTAACTATCTAAATATAGATAGGCTATCCGATTTGTTTCAACTAAATTATAAAAGGGATAAAATGTAGGTAATTAAAATATCAACTTAAATAAATAACTCAAAAATATTTTACTGTATATTTGCAGTGCACAAACAAAGGAATACCAGACGTTTTCACAATAAACCTTAAATATTCACACGTAACTATATATTCGATTTAGTGTTAAAAAAAATATAAAGGAGATAAGTATATAATAATGGTAAATAAAATATATCTACAAAGTCATAGCAGCTCGTACAGAAGTATATAGCAAGTTCTAATATATTATAAAACAGACTTTCACGATATCGTTAGTTTATAGTAACAATTATGACGTAATTAGTTACAATACATAACGTTATTTGTAAAGAGAGCAAATACGCTTACAAGTATTTCAGATTTGGTCCAACAATCGGTGTAAATACATACTCATCAATACTCTGAAACATCTCAATCATCTGAATACTTCACTCTATTCACCTCTTCATCTATAAATTAGAAAATAGACATTTAGAAGGCATGTAATTTAAATACAATTGGAATGTATAGTAAGGCTTTTGTCATAAGTATGAAAATTTTATCTACTTTGCGATGTATTGAATAAGATTCGTCATTGTATACAAAAGATTTCTCTAGTAAACATCTCAGGATCAGTAAAACTATAAATTCTTATCAGTATTTAGAGAAGTGTACTTAACGTATTACCGTAAACATTTTCATTAGTTCTAAACATTCATATCAAAGAAGCTATTAATAATAGCCTATTAAAATGAAAAACTGTGAATGGTAAAATATATTGATTTAGGTACATTTGTAAAACCCACTGTACCATGCTGTCATAAAATAAGTATTTTACCTCCCTGGAAAATATAAAAAAGCTGTACACAATTGTTTTTTCCCAGTAATCATTATAATTATCTTCTCGCTAAAAAAACATTAGAGTTTACAATCCCTTAAACGTTTTTCAATCCAGAAATCCAGAAAAAATCTAAATAGTTTACACAGTCAAATTCAGCACTAACACTCAGATATAACGTTTTTTTAAAATAATAGGTGCGAGCAAACAGGTAGTCCCATCACTGTCGCCGTCACGTATATACGAGTACGAGCAACGCCATAAATAAGATACTCGCCATAAATAACGCCATAAATAAGATAAAGACTGACTCGACAAAAGTTACAAAAGTGCTTTTTGTATTCCTAAAATGTAGAAAGTTTTGCCATACCTCAGTGATCGTATCTTATATTCCAAATATAAGTAATGAAATAGTTAAGTCATTGCTCGATTAATCAAAAGACATTCATAACATTGCGGCCAGTGAGATATAATTAATTTATGTATTTTACAGAATATGGTATAGGGTATGGTTGTATGTATTTTGCAGCAAATCTCAAGTAATAATAAAGATACGGTAATATCGTTGCAGTACCTCCTTTACAAATGATTATAATACATAATTATATTTCACTCTTATAATACTTGTGACAGTAGAATTACGACATTTTCAAACAAGCTATCGAACAATATGAAACTGTTATGTTGTGAATGAGTTATGTTGTGAATGAATGAGTTGTTGTGTTTCATTAAGCTAAATTGTATTTTTATATGAAACCTAACCAGGAAAAATATTTTTTGCATCTTAGGTTTTTGTTATTTTAGAATAATTCATTTTTAGTTAAAAAAAATTGCAAACTTTAAATTAGTACGACGTTTATATTTTAGCACTATTGCTTGTTAAAAAATAATTCACACATTTTGCGCAATAAGACGTTTTAAAACATAAAAGTAAAACATTATATTCCTGGTTACGCATTTAAAATTCTGACCCGAAATTACTAAAAAACTTATTAGCATACATAATGCATAACTATTAGCTTGCTACAGATCAGATAAATTACAGGAAACGATTGAAAACAATAAATATATTTAGATAAATAATATAAGGCAAGAACGACAGTCACATTCGTTGAACTTATATACCCATGTTTTTTTCTACTACAGAATCTCATTGAAAAATGTTTCATAATACATTTCTCATCATGTGAGTTAATTAAGTTAATATATTTCAATAGCATTGTTAAAAATTCGTCAGTTTTGTAAAACCAATAACATTAAAGAACAGATCGATGTCAAGATCTTACATAAAGTATAAATAAATTTTCAGTTCGTTATAATTAAGTTCTTAATGGTAGAGCGATAATAAATCATTTGGAATAAATATATTAATTTTTCTATTTCAATTTGAACAAATGTCAACCCTTAATTGCGTTAAATAGTTTTTAAGTCGATTACTATATTATATACATTCTATTTTGAAAAACTTTCACTCTTAAATTACAATTTACAAGGAATGCAAGTTACCCAGTTTTAGTGAACACTTAAATAAACATTAAAAAACAAAAGAAAAAAAAAAAAGCTGCTATTACTTTCAGTTTTTTTATTAATATGTAAAATAAATATTGTTATATCTAAGCCTATATTGGGGTTTGAAACAAAAGACTAAAACTGGATAACCTCGGTTTCCAATGAGACTAGATCTGGTCATAAAACTCAACGGGCAAGGTGTCCTAATCAATCTTGTATACAATAAATTAGTCAAAATACTTACAGAGCACATAATCTGTGTTAAGCTCAGAACAATAAGTTATTAGGATTACTATGCTTAAGAGTATTTAAGCCGTTACACTTCCCGACACGTACAATAAATAAAAGTATAGACGACTCTTACTATATAAATAGTTTACCCATTTACATTACCATATACAAGTATAAATAGTTAAATCACAGATTTCTACGCTTTTCATAAATATATTTTTCCTACGTTTCTTTTTTCCCCACAAGGAGATATACATTCATGTCATCTTTGCCCTTAACGTAAACGCTGCCACGAGGTTCAAAGTCATATCTGGCAGATAAAACGGGTATGCAAGCTTCGCCGACTTGAATCCTTTGAGGCACACCGGTCGAGTCCATCCTAGACGCGATATTCACAGCGTCACCCCAGATGTCATAGTACAACTTGGTAGTTCCGATGACGCCCGCCGTAACATCTCCGAAATTATAACCTATACGAAGAATGAAATCGAACTCGAGCAAGTCCTGATTAAAGTTATCTACAACTTTCTGCATTTCCATAGCAAAATCCATTAGCTGATACAAATGTTCGTAGTTGTTGCGCGATGCGTGTCGGAGGTCCGGGTTAAGGCCGCTGGCCGCCATGAATGTGCTGCCGATAGTTTTTATTTTCTCAACGTGCTGAAACTCCGGCCTCTCCAACAGCTCGTCAAAATCCGCAATCAACTCGTTCAGCACGCGCAGGTACTCCTTACCTTTGAGGTACGACTCATCGTACATTTCGTTGAAGTTGACAATGCTCGCAAATATGATTGCCACGTCCTTATGGTTTTCAGAGTATTTAGCCGTGTTTTTCAGCTGATCGGCGACGTGCCTCGGTATAATGTTATGGAGTAGCCAATCTGCTTGGTTTCTCATGTTCTGCACTCTTTGTTTATCGCGATTCGCCTCTACGTTACTATAAAAACTCAACCGATAACTAATCTCAAACTCCCTGTTTAGAAACCACACCAACATCAGAAGTAGCATCACATCTAAGTATAGTTCTGTTAAATGCAACTGGTGTTGCATTCCCTCGAGCGTGGTGCTGTTGCTACTGTCGAAGGAGCCTTCTAAGGACGCGTTGGACGTATTAAAAAAAGTAATATTTTGAGCAAAAAGTCGCGCGCTCAGCTGCTCATTAATATCAGTGGCCAACATATGAGTATTAGCTTCGTGGCAGCCAAACACCGCGAGAAATAGGAACAATCCAGCGTAAAGCGAGACCAGAGTATTTTTTACAAGCCAACTCATTTGAGTGAAATTACAAAAATGTACAATACTTATGCATAGAAGGTAAACGTAAAACGACTGCTCGCCTCTCAAGATAGTCATCGTAGTGTTCTGACAGGAGAAGTTAATTAGGACAGCCAAAATCGGTAAACTAATGAGTAAGCTGCCGGATAGATGCCAAGGATGCCAGTTGGATAACTTTCTGAAGATCCTGACCGACCTTCTGATACTGTCCGTTATCACAAGAGGATTGTGTTTCGTTTTCCACTTTAAATAATGTCTGTACACACAGAGTGAGATTGCAACCGCTTCTATTAAAATGAAGAAAACTATCCATCCCAAGGAGTACTTCCATCCCCAGTACAGCACTAATATAGACGTGGCGACCGCTAGCAATATGATAGCAGATACGAGTATATCCAATGCAGTATTAAACCTGGACGTAGTGAGCGTAGGAGGAAAGTCTTCGCTGTCGTCACTCCTGTGCGCTTTGTCTCGATAATGCGCCTCCATTTCGGGTGTCTTGAAGAACAACGTGAACCTATTGAGGGGTGGCTGGACGAAATAATTGATACCAGACCGAGCGTTATCTTGAACGCATCGAATCAGCTGTAAATCTGATTGTTTCCGTAGTTTCTGCAGCGATTGTACTTGCTTCTCGTTCAACGGCGGAGGAAGTCTGGTCCTAGATGGCACGTCGTTCAGCGAAGACTGACTCGACGTGTAATACCCTGAGACCCGGTGCGCCATGATGTCGTTCTGAGATGCTGCCAACGCTACATGGTTGAGGGCGAATATCTGAAAAGAATACAAAGTTATCGTCAGTTCTTATTTTCTTTTTGAGAAGGATGATGCCAATGTGGTTATGCTTCCAAACATAAGAAGTCCACAAAATCATGGGTTTCCATATTATAATAGTCAACTGGACGGAATTTTTTTGGCATTCTATGGACTAACTCGCTGAAGTTATTACATTTACACTTACATTGTAAGTGTTATCCAATCTTAGACATGGTGAAAAGTTTGGGTACTTAAAATTTTGCATTCCTCAGTATTACATTTAAAGGCTTTAAAGCCCCACGACAATAGAACTTGTATTGCAAATTGCAATTGTACGCATTACGTTACGTGTACTCGTAGGTAGTGAAATTCATAGATAAAACCGCCTACGATCCAATTACTACAACCTAGAAAATAATAATATGTAAGTGTACGCAATTGACTGGAGGGTATAGCATTCGTCAATTAATAACAAGGGCACAACAGTACGAGTTTAATTCGACGAATCATTTAAAATCGATTAATGAACTGACTAGGTTTAAGAAAACAATCTCAGAGAATTGAGAAGATAAAGTTTAATATTTATTATTTATTAGCGTTTGGTTTAGGCCTGAAATGACAATGGATGTTCAGCTTTTCTATGGACGACGTAAAACGGTGAAATAGAAAAAAAGAACAAGTCTTTGACGTGGCCTTCACATTTTGCAACTAATTGGGTAGGCCAGTAACATAGCTTGAAGAACTGATCCAATGGAGGAAATAAGTACGAAAATGGCGAATATGTGCGTTTTTTAAGAGGAGTTCAATGCCTCGAGTATGAACACTATCGTCAGTGTTCGTATAGTTAACATGTGTCATTAGTAGGTATGGGAAGACAGATTGAAATGTGACATACTAATAACTAACGTTTACCGTAAGAATACTTTGCCGATATTGTTCGTGGGACAGGCCGTCTTCTAACTGATGACCTGAAGAAGACAGCGTGGAGACTTTGGATACAAAGTCTCAGAAACGTAACCCCAAAATGCAGCGAGGCATCGATTTCGGATGACCTATTTCCAACAGTGAACTAAAAATGGGCGATTATAGATGGCAAAAAAGCGTATAAAATCAATGTAGCTGTGCAATTACACTCCGCACACAAATCCGCGCTCTGGCAAATATTGACACAAGCGTAAATAAATAAAGCCCCAGTTTGCGACTGTTCGTAACTTTTTCGTCGACTTGACTGATTTTCATCATTTTCACAATTTGTTATAGTGAAATAAAAATATCACTACACTCGTGCCAGGGACATATTATGTATTTTTTTTATTTAAGAAAAAGGATTTTGTCGCACAGCGACCACATCGTCCCGTAAATCCTCATACAAATACTACACACACTGCTAATACAAACACATACATAAAAAACTACATACAAAAACTATACTAAATCCCCGATCTCGAATAACACGCTTTATTCGACATCGGACAAGCCAGAATGCTATTCAAATATCCTACATCTAATGGTCTGGGACCCAGCCTTCTGTTTCTAAATAATTCGTTCCGTACACACTCCATCAAAATATGTGTCACATCTTCAACTATTCCACACTCATTACAATTTGGTGAACGGACCTTATTCATTAAAAATGCGAAACTGTTGGACGGAATGTGTCCAGAACGTAATCTAAGTGCTGTTTTCAAAACGCTTCGGTCATATTTAACATCATCTATCCACAGATAAAAAAGTACACGAGGCTGGATGGTCCTATACCATATCCCTCTCTCGCGGGATTATGTATTTACAAGGGAGAACACCAATTCTCAGACGAAAACCCTTTTAATGTAGTGTAAGACGGTCAGTTTGTAAGCGGTTGCTGCAGATGACTGAAGCTACGGCCTTCACGGTCAATTCAAGAGCTAGGACTGGCCAAGCAGAGGAAGAAAAAGAACACGGATGTTGAAAATAAGAACTGTCATTAATGGACGTAATATAGAAAAGATTCATAAGTTGTATAATTTCGTTTTATTATTTCAGATTCCCCTTAAAGTAGTTGTATAACCAAAAGACTTACAAGCTATTATTTTTTTTTAGTTTTTCGGTCTTCCTGAAAAGTAGAATTTTTTCTTTACGCCACTTGAGCCCCGAGGTGTCGATATGTATGATTATACTTTTATCTATTTGTATTTCCGGCAACTACACCTACCCAACCTAAACAAACTCTGTCAGTAACCCATTAATGATCCAGTACAGGGTCGGGTCTCCCCTCACTATGAGAGGGATGTAGGCCTCAGTCCACCACGCCTGCTGCGGGTTGGTTTACTTCACATGCCTTTGAGAACATTATTTGTCAACTCTCAGGTTTCCTGACGATGTTTTCCGTCACCGTAACAGTAGGTGATATTTAATTTCATAAAGCGCACATAACTTTTTTACAAAGTCATAGGCCACTGGGATTCGAACCCGGACCACTCTATTCGAGGTCGAATTCTTAGCCACTGGGCTATCACCGCTTTACTAGGCTCTACTACTACTCCTATAAATATTATATCAGTACCTACCTGTTGTTGTATGCTGGATCGGCGACTGGTGCTTCTAATGCCGGAGTCCTTCCGACTGTTGATCGAGGGGCACAGGCTGACGACGTCATCATAGGGCCGGGCCGGCTGCGTGGGCAGCGGCAGGTTCAGCCGCCGGTCCTTGGGCCGGCCCAGCTCGTTGTTGGTCAACGTGGAACTACGAGCCCGAGACACGGCCACCTAAAATAGACAAATGATATATAAAATAGGGTCAGTCAGTAACCCATTAATGACTCACTACAGGGTCGGGCGGCTCCACTCACAATGAGAGGGATGTAGGCCTTAGTCCACCACGCTGGCCTACTGCGGGCTGGTGGACTACACATACCTTTGAGACCATTTTTTTTGTGAGCTCTCAGGCTTGCAGTTTCCTCGCGATGTTTTCCTTCACCGTTACAGCAGGTGATATTTAATTTTCATAAAGCGGACATAACTTTTTTACAAAGTCACTGGGATTTGACAAGACCCCTCGATTCGAGGTCGAATTCTAAGCCACTGGGCTATCACCGCGCATAAAATGGGGTATACGAGTAACTTCGTCAGGTAAAGGTCCAAACTGGCACCCCTCGGTCCCAGTTCGGACCCCAGTAGCACGCACCAATGACTTGCTTAAAAGTAATGTGCGCTTAAGAAAAATTTCGTAGGGAAACGTGAGAGTTAGTTGTTCATAATTTTCCAGTTTAAAGGCTATTATTTAAAGGCCAGCATGGTATTGGTCGCTAATGGGTTACAAATTGCTCCATCAGTGGGCAGAAAATAGTGCCGCTAGCCACTACTAATACTTGCACATTATTATTTTTTGCACACGCGTTATATCATCTTCACCTGCATGTATATATGTATACATCGGATGGATGGCCAAATTTGTAGCGATTATTTTGAAATCACGCGCAAAATGCTTCAGATTTCGTGATTTGTACATTCGTTTAGGAAAAGCTAGAAATAGTCTACATATGTAAATATTTACTTTCGAATTCTGGATAAGCAATAATTTTCGTTTATGTTATGTTTCAGAAGTCAAGTACCTATGTGCAAGAGCTTATAGAAATTTTGAACGGTACAACCACATCGCACTATAACTAAAAATTGAAGATGCAAGTGTTTATGTTCTGTTGTGTATAGCGGATTGTAATTTTTTTTTCTTTGTGTTTGTTTGATTGTTGTATTCCACCACGAGAATTAGTCGATGGCTTAATTTAATATTTCCCGCTGAATTAATAGATAATGCTGTTACGTCTATAAAACAACAACTTACCTCTATATTGGGTCTACCATACTGAGATCTGTAGCTACTACTTCTAGCAAATGGTGACATGTTACTTCTGGATTGGCTCAAATAAGATCGAATATCAATGATTTCTCTTTCGAACGAAGCGGCATCCTGCGTCTGAGGAATGTTTAGCTTACTACTATGCAGGGCTTTGGCGTTCTTATTGTCTTGAGATTCTATCACTATAGGCACTTGGTGGTAACCATTGTTTGACTGAGTTCCGACATCACCTCGTTCTAGGAAATTTATCGATTTCTCGCTGAAATCTTGCTTCTTTATCTCGTGAAGGGGTGTATCAGAATGCTTCCTTAGAAATCTTGGCACTTTCCAATTTTTTAACTTATTCGTATATTTACCGTAGCTCCCTTAAATACAACACATTCAATCAGTAGTATAAAAACTAAAAATATATTAAAATATATGGCTAAGCAAACGTAAGAGCAATACACGCGATAGGTTAAAATTTAAATCATCATGAATATACCGAACTTCTAATAACGAGACGTATGTAGCATGAGCAAAAATTGCTTACAAAAATCTAAAAATTGTGCAATTTAGTTTAAGTATACACAGTTTTTGTAGCAGAGGAAAATGCTAATGGATGGACTCATAAACATCATAAATATGTATTAAAATGTATCATAGTTTTGCACTCAGCGCTAAACATTTATCTACATGCGGGAAAGTGTCAGGAGAGTTGAGATTTGAAGTTTGTAAGTACATTATGTATTATATAGTTGTTTATCTTACTCGTCATGTAAGTGGTCCTAAGATATTACTCCAAACCAAATGTATCTATTTATCGAACAATCACATAACATATAAGTGCTACTGGATGTGTGCTGATAGACGTAATGTGTACTGTTTGAATAAACGTCTCATTGCTTTGATAATAAATGCTAACTTTTTTAAATATTTCAGTTTATTTTTTTAATAAGAACAGATTTATTATTTGTCAGCTTTTTGTTATTTAAAACATAAGTTAACGTTAACTTAATAATTTCTTGTTGACCGATTTCAATGGAATGCTTTTCGCACCCTATGCAGCATTTATTATTATTTTCAAAAATATATTATAATTATGGATAAAAAGTCTAAATTAACTCTTCAAGAGTGTGGTTACTTTCGTTACTTACTGATTTATAAACAGCGACAATGTCTTATCTAAACTTGTTCTGTTCCATTTAGGTAGGTGTAAGAAATGCATTGTAATTTTTTAAATCATAAAAATATCAAAAAATACACTTGCTTTTAGTTATTTAGTTTTTAGTATCGTTCTTGACCGGATGGCAGAGGCCATAAACATCAAAAATATTCAAAGTGATGCATAAGATTAGATGAGACGAAATTACACGCTTTTATTACGAATGTAGATTAAAAATATCTGTTCTCTGTTTGAGAAAAAGCTATTACTCTTGGTCGGAATATTCGCGGTTCTTGACTTTAAAAGCTTTTCTCTCTAAATTAGGTCGCCTACTCGCCTAGTTTCCCACTTAAACCTGTTTATGATAAAAGCATTAAGGCGAGCGCTAAACGCTGGAGGTCGTATTAATATAAGGCTTGAACTCTCTAGGATACAACCAATTAAGCTCCTATCAGCCATATTTAATGGGATCAAAAGATAACATAGTTCATTGAATAGCTTAGTAATTAATAAAGTCTTGGTAATTTTCCTATAGGATAACGCAAATTTGCTCGAAATACTTCTTTGTTAAAAACGTTAGTTGTGTCGTAATGCACAAGAATCGTCACCTCAGAGCAATTAAATGTCACAGTTATCATCTTATCGCCAACTTGTGCCTTGTACCGCTGATAACAGACTGTTTTAATAATAAATATCACGCGCCCATTATCTTCTTGTATACAATCAAGACATTGGTCATGTTAAAATCGATTTCAATGTTAAGGTAACTATGCATCACAAAGTAGGTACATGAAACGACCATTATTAGTGAAGATTTTTCTTAGATCATATTATCATTATGGGAGAGTAGGTCCCTAAACGTAAAAAAATAGTATAAGTTATGTTCCTAGATACTTATCGTTCACCGAAAACGATCTACGCTGTTTGTTTTGCCCCAAAGTTATATCACAACAATACATGGAAAACTTACCGACTGAAGTTGGACTTTTCGATGAGCTATCAGTCCTTTCTTGGAAACCTTTGTCTCTTTTCTCGTCTAATTCTGCATCGGAGTCCAATATGCTCGGCAGTGAGCTAGCCTTATTACGAAAATTGAACGGATTGGGGGATAGGAAATTACTGGAGCTATTGGTGTCTGTTTTACTGGAACTGTTCTTGTCATCGGTCAGAACATCGCTAGTTTTAGCGGACATCGGTAAGGGGGAGTTAGGAAAGGACAAGACGGATTGCGGGGAAGCTGCGGGGGATATAATGAGGCGTAAGTTAACAGGATTGGAAGGAGTGAGGCAATGATCATGGTCGTATGGAGAACTCATCTGACGGCCTTCAATGAAGTAGGTTTTATGACCTGGACATATTTAAGGTATTTGAAATATTCAATCATTTAGGTAAACTTGGGGAACACGTCAGCGAATATACACTTACCGAACACTTCTTCGCCCTCTTCTAGAACATATGAACCTCCGAGAAATATACTGGTTTCCTCCGATATGTGGACGCGCCCCGGCTTACCCGTCGATTCCATTTTATTAGCGAACGTTACATCATTGCTCCAAACATCGAATTTAAATCTGCGTGTGCCTACTATCCCACATAATACGGTACCCGTGTGAACGCCCACTCTCATATTAACACCCTCTCCACGCTCTCTATCGAACTCTTGGATGGCCTCTATCATTCCTATAATAATTACAAGCTTTATTAAGAGTCTGTTTACATGTATAAAAATAAGTGACACGCTTACTCTAACTGAATATATCACGAATGTGTGACTCACCTAATCCCATCTCAACGCAACAAGTGGCATGGTCTGGCCTCGGTTCAGGACAACCAGAAACACAGTAATAGCAATCTCCTAATGTAGAAATTTTCTCGCAACCATGAATGATACACAATTCATCAAACTTTTCAAATAAGTCGTTCAGAATATTTACCAATTCTTCAGCACCTTTGTTACTAGACATTCTTGTAAAGCCAACTATGTCAGCAAACAATATACTGACATTATCCATGGAATTCATGTTGAATGGTCTGAATAGTGATTTAATATCTGAGGCTCCTGGGTTTGATGATCTTGGATTGTTCTTCGGGAAAGAATCTATATCCTGGACCTGCTCCTTCATCAAGGAACTGGCAAGTTTTGGTGGCATCACTGAATGAATCATTTTCTCCTTCAACTGTTTCTCCATTTCTAGCTGCCTCCTCACTAATAAACTTTGGCCAACTTTCATAAATGTACCTCTCATTCTTACAAAGGTCATTAAATAAATATGCACACCAATTATGTGTACACAAATCTGGAGCAATATTCTCACCATCATCCCAGGATATTGCCACTCTTGTTCAGTCAAATGTAATATTATGTTCAGGACTTCGAACATGATAGAATACAAAAATCCTATGATAACACAGGCAAAGAGGGGTAGTGGTGTGAGTGTGTATATGATTAATAAAATTTCGATGCACATAGTGAAATGTCCTGATTGACTAATGTCAGCTGCCTGAGAAAAGGATGTATCAAGTTGTGTGGTCAGTGTAACGAGGGACAAACTCAATGTACACAATGCTAGTGCAATTACCAGAGAGAGTTTAAATGTGTACACCTTGTATATACTTGTGAATGTAACAAATAGCATTGCACATGTTATCAAGAGGACTCCAGCAAATATCGAACACAAAAATGGCCATTTAATTGTTATGCCATTTAAGCCCAAAACCACAAAGTAGACAAACCATGATATTGAAAATATCAATATGTACAAAAGTGCAAATCTGAAATAGAAAAATATGCATTACGTTTTCATTGATTAAAATTGTATTTCATATTCCGTTTTAACAGAAATGTTGTTACTTAGAATTAATTATGTTCATTGGCCACATTTCTAGTCCATGAATAAATTATAATCAATGTAAACATACCTAAACCTTAGCCGAATTTGTCTAAACGAGCTGCTCCTGTATTGTCCTTCTAGTATTTCTGAGTCAAATCTTGGGTTCCACCAGGTGCCAGGGGCGGCTCTCTCAAAAGCAATGGGTATGGCAAACCCACAACAGTTGGTAGTGGAGTTGTTGTGGGCCAAATAAGCTTGGACATGGGGTGCCAACTGAATCTGTGCATCTTCCCCTTCCGAACACTCTGCTTCATGCTTGGCATCATAGTGCTCGGACCCATCATGGCAACTCACACAGCCACCTTGAGCACTCATTGTTTATGACTCTCATGGGACATTAATCATGTTACATTTTGTAGCCATCATCCTACTCCTACACAAAAGGGTGGGTGTTCACCTAATAAAAATAATTTAGCTTAAAAAATAATTTAACTACCTGTTATCAAGCTGGTATTGAATTCTGATATCTATATTAATTATTTAAAAAAAACTAATTATAGGTATGTTATAAACAATGGCAATTATATATGTTACTACTTAATATCAGTGCGAAATTTATAGTCTCAAAGAGTAAACAATCAGAGTATTTTTAAAATAGTGTTGATACTTCTTATTTCTACTGATAGGCAACATACGTAATTATGTTGTCACATACTGTGTGTTGTTAAAGTTACAGAGGCTTTATATTATATGGTAATAGATCTCTGTGATGAATTAGTAATATAATTTTACTGAAGAAATGGATATATATTATTTTATTATGTTTTATTAAACTTACCATTTCATAGCCAATGTTACAAATTTATTATTTTTATAAAAGCACTTATTTTTACACTAAAGTTTAAATAAATTACAGCTCTTGATATTCAAGGATGCAAAAATATTACTCTCATCTGATATTGGCAATTTTTGCTAGCAAACGCAATGCTAGATAAATAATTTTACTGGTTTTGAATTGCTTCATTTGGCGTCACAGTACTACACTTTGCAGTATTTTATTTAACACATACTAGTTATTACTTATTATAAACGATACAATCCATCCCAGTTCCATTTCTATCCAATTCCAAATCCCAATCCCAACCCAAACTTATTCGCTTTACTTCACACTTCACTTTTGGTAGGTATATTACAAAATGACATAATGATGACATTTTATTTTATGACATGACAGACAGATCGGTTATTGTTGTCTGTGAAGGAATCATATAGGCACAGACAAATTAGGTATCTTGGAAAATACAACAAAATCACCCTATTTGCATGAATGGAATTATTATTTCTCCTATCATGACGCAGATTTATGATACTTGTAAAGCTGAAATGCAGCTTTTTTGTTTGAGTTTTTAAAAAGAACAAAGATTCTACAAATTCCCATTCATGCTAAATAATTTGTTTGGCCTGGTTCGGCCTTGAAAATATTCGTAGCCTTAGTTTTGTAATAGGTAACGTACAGAGAATTTTCTCAGATCCCAAAGGACTCTCAGACAGGCGGAGGAGGCCCAGGAGGGAGGCGAACCGGGCAGTAGTTCAGAGCGGCAAAAATTAAATTTACCTGGGCGCACACAAAGATGCAATAGCAAGGGTAGTCATTGGTAACACCCACGCTTACTGACGGGCCTGGCGGCAGATATTAATTTTGCCCGAAGTGGCTAAATAGCTGGAATTAGATGGCCACGCAAGTAGGTACTACTAAAAGCTTCTGTCCGAGCTTCATGAAAACAATGCAATAAAATTAGTTAAAGGGTGAAATATAAGGTTATTTAATTAAATATGGTTATTGGAGACCATTGTTAACAAACAGTAAACGTTAATTGTTTTAGATTACTTTAAAATTCCACCGAATATTTTGTATTCCAAGAGATGTAGAACGAAAAGTATGAGAATTGCTGGTAGGTATGGATAAAAAAGCATTTAATGAATTCGTGCAAAACCTAAGCTAGCACTCTGTAGATGACTGTAGCTAACAACTTCTAAGCTAAAATGTATCTACTCATACAATTTATTAATTGTTTGGTAGAATAATACATACATGGGTGCACATGCAGGATGGATACATTTTTGTTATATCAATAAAAATGTCCAATACAAAATCAGTTTTTTTATTATAAGGAAAAAAATCTTATATACAAAGCCTAACATTATAACAAAATATTTAATTCTATTTCTATAATACTTAACTTTCAAACAAGAGTACAATTTTCACAATATCACAATAAGTAGAATACAAAAAAAATTGGAAGACAGTTTAGTATATTATAATCATAAATTCAGATAAATCTTCAATATCAAAATATATTTAATATTTCTCCTTCTAAAATTCAATAAGGCACAATGGAAGCACCACTTTGAATATTGCTTGTTAATATAATTATAATTATCAAATAGTTTAAAATTCTTTGAAATATTTGGTGTTAAAAAGTATTTTCGTATCTTAAAATTCTCACTCATTTAAAACATGTAAAATATTTCTAATCATTATACATTCCATCCAGCAGAAAATCCATTCTTTTGTAATGTCTATTTTTCCAAGCTTCCTGGCCTCGCTTTACAACAATATAACCAATTACTGCAAACATAGGAACCACTAGTATTGTTATAACAACAGGCATAACCATACCCGGGTGCCCATTTGAGTTTACTTTTTGTATTTTAATATTCCGCTCGTCTATATCATCATCTACCTGATCATTGTTTATTTTGTCCATTTTAGCTAAAGCCTCTACAGACACTATTGTTGGTTTATGAACTGTTGTTGTATTTGGCACAGAACTGAAGGGACTAGAGTTCTTAGGCATTTTATTAGTAGTAGTGTTCATGCTAACTATGTATTTCATTGAAGTTTTGGTATTTTCACTGGGGTGGTTACCATTATGTTCAGATTTATTGGAGTCAATGGAACTTAGGTCTTTGCTGTCTTCTGCAGGATTTAAAAATGCTCCTTTTCTTGCCTTTACCTTATTACTACTTATCACATTTTCTGTCATGGAGATTGCCGCGTCGTCATTGGGAAGCGATAGGGCAGGCGTATTGGATGCTATTGTTCCGCCTTCGCTGGCGACGGTTATTTTAGTTTTATTAACAGCTTCATGTAGTATGTTATTGACCACTGGTAAAGATGTGTTTGTTTTTCTTTCTGATTTGTCTAATGAATTCCCATAAACTAATGGAATAAACAGAATTATTGAAAACACTAGACCTATCCACATTTTTATCGGATTCCCAAATACACATTTATACAATACTGAATTTCTAGCAGCTGTTTCAGTACTGAAACATTAAAAATTACAAAACAAATTTTATGAGAAATGCAAGAGTAAAAAAATAAAAATTAGGTCAAACAAATCAACCAACACGACATCTGTCGCACTTGTCAGTAATGACAACGTCAGAAGGTAGAACGTCATGTGGCCGTGTCGTTAATAGTGTTGTATTGTATGTTTTGTATAATACCAAAATCATACTATAGAGCTCACCACACTAGCCTTACAATACTCTAGACAAGCTTAAAAAATGGTGGATTTTTAAAAATTGATGTAATTCGAATAAATTAAACTAAATAATGTGAATCATACCACATCCTTTTATGAAATTGTACTCAATACGGGACTATTAGAATCTAGACCGCAGATAATATTGTACTCATTATAGTCATTACATCGGTTAAAAACAAACGCGCAACACTATCATTATGTACTTTTCTGTCATCAAATTTATTGAATTTTTTTTGCGCTGATTGAATTTGATTGATGTCTTATGATGTCTACGACTTTCAAATGACATAACAAAATACGCGATTTGAAAATGGGAAGAAATTTTGTTTCTTTGTGTGCGCAATAGTATTTTCAAAATGAGGACCCGAAGTAATTCCGGTGTCCGATTAGATTACTACCAGCGTGTGGTGCACAAATTAATTTTGGACCACCAGCAACCCGTTACGGGGTTGTTCCCAGCAAGTCCCCAAAGTGATCATGCATGGATCAGAGATAATTTGTATTGTATATTGGCCGTGTGGGGGCTGTCAATGGCGTTCAAGAAAATAGCCGACCAAGATGAAGATCGTGCGAAAACGTATGAGTTGGAGCAGAGTTGTGTCAAGCTCATGAGAGGTAACCTTTCTTTAAATTTTAACAACAGATTAAGTAATACAACATAGTTAAGAATTATATAAGAATTAAATTTGCATTGTTATGGACAGCTCTGGGGGACATTTCTTATGTGTTTTCAGAGGCTTGTCAGTAACCCATTATTGACCCACTACAGGGTCAGGTCCAGGGCCGGATTTAGAAGTCTGGAAGCCTCGGGGCAACAAAGGAGTGGAGGCCCCTTGGTCCCAAATTATTTTCCAAATAAAATCAATAATTTTTTTCAGTTGAGTTTTCGAATAAATAATAATAATAAATTGCAAATGCTTATCAGGGCCATTTGATATTTTGATATTTTACTGATTGCCTAATTGATGAGAACAAAATATTTATTCTAATTTCTGTTAATATTTAATGTAATCATGGTTGTACAAAGTACTGTAGGTAAAGGTAAAACACAAAAAAAAATATGAAAGGAAAAGTTGTATACTAGTGTTAGTCTTAATTTAATTTTTTTTCCGAAGTCTATTGTGGGGGCCCCTATTTTGTGGAGGCCCCGGGGCTGTAGCCCTGGTTGCCCTCCCCTAAATCCGGCCCTGGTCAGGTCTCCTCTCACAATGAGAGGGATGTAGGCCTTAGTCCACCACGCTGGCCTAATGCGGGTTGGTGGACATCCTTTGAGATAAATTTTTTTTGAACTCTCAGGCATGCAGGTTTCATCACAATGTTTTCCTTCACCATAACAGCAGGTGATATTTAATTTTATATAACGCACATAACTTTTTTACAAAGTCATTGGTGCATGTCACTGGGATTCGAACCCGGACCCCTCGATTAAGAGGTCGAATTCTTAGCCACTGGACTGTCACCGCTATTTCAGAGGGTTAACAACTGTATATTTTTTATTTCAGGATTACTGATGGCCATGATGCAACAGAAAGACAAAGTTGAAAAGTTCAAAAGCACCCAACATCCATTAGATGCATTACATGCAAAATATTCATCAATAACTGGTTCCACCATTGTAAAGGATAATGAGTGGGGACATCTTCAAATAGATGCCATTTCCTTGTACCTCCTCATATTGGCTCAGATGACAGCCTCTGGGCTGCAGATAGTTTTTTCCCTGGATGAAGTAGCGTTCATCCAAAATTTAGTATTTTATATTGAATCTGCTTATTGCACTCCTGATTATGGTATTTGGGAGAGAGGTGATAAAACCAACCATGGTTTACCAGAACTGAATGCCAGCTCCATCGGCATGGCTAAGGCTGCCTTAGAAGCTATGAATGAGTTGGATCTGTTTGGAGCCCGAGGTGGTCCATCCAGTGTCATCCATGTATTAGCTGATGAAGCTCAAAAATGTCAAGCTGTTTTACAATCAATGCTTCCGAGAGAATCGAACAGTAAGGAGCTGGATTCTGGCCTTCTGTCCATCATAAGTTATCCTGCATTCGCTGTGGATGACCCACAACTAATAGCAAAAACTAGAGATACAATTGTAACAAAACTCAAAGGGAAGTATGGCTGTAAGAGGTTTCTGAGAGATGGCCATAAAACTCCACGAGAAGATCCGAATAGGCTTTATTATGAGCCTTGGGAGTTGAGAATGTTTGAAAACATTGAATGTGAGTGGCCATTGTTCTTTTGCTATCTGATACTGGACTATTGCTTCCAAGGAGATAAAGCTAATGTAGTAGATTACATGCAGAGCTTGGAAAAGATAATGTTAAGGAAGGAGGATGGGATGAAGTTGGTTCCTGAGCTCTACTCTGTTCCTGCTGATAAGGCTGACTTGGAGCAGGCTAATCCAGGGAGTCAGGAGCGCGTCCCATTGGGGAGGTGCCCATTTATTTGGGCTCAATCATTGTACATCCTAGGCAAATTGTTACAAGAGGTAAGTTATGATCTTTTTTTATTCTATACTGTTTCTGATCCTAAAGATGCTCATAACTTCTTCATTTCTGTAAGTGGTTACAGCTCTAGATGCAAGAAGTAATCTTATTAAAAATTCCAAATAGAATCCTTTTAACTAGACTGCTTTTTAAAAATCATAAAGTACAACATTATTTGCTTTTAATAAAAATAAAATACAATCAATTTTTGAATATGTAATTTGTTTGTTACCATAAGGGATTTTTGGCCGTTGGTGAACTAGATCCTCTTAACCGAAGGCTATGTTCAGAAAAGAAACCAGACGTTGTTGTACAAATAGTGATATTGGCTGAAGACAATGAAATAAGGGATAAGTTACTTGAATATGACCTTCATGTCCAGACTATTAGCGAGGTAGCTCCCATTGAAGTTCAACCAGCGAGGGTTTTGAGTCATCTGTATACTTATTTAGGTAAGTAATACTCATTGACTGCCAAGAGAACAGCCAATTTTTATTCTATATTTTAAATGTTTGCATTTAAAAATAATTATTAAGACTACATCAGAATTAAAAATAATTTACCTTATCTAAATATTAAAACTATTTAAGTTATCTTTTGAACCAATAGGTTTGATTTTTACTTTATTTTGGCTGTTTGTCAAAATCTATAAATGTTAAAAGAATCTTTGAGTATATAAGTACTAGCTGACCCCGCAAACCTTGTTTTTCTATATAAGTTATCGAGCAGGATGAAAAATTATTAAATTACTAAAATGACTATTAAAGAATAGGGGTTGGTGATAGAAGTGTGAAAATTTTGGGTCGTATGTATTTTAATGTCACACTATTAAAAATAAAAATTAAAAATATTGTCCAAAAAATAAAATAAAAATTTTAGGTGTGGACAACCCTTATCATTTAGGGGTATGACAAATAGACAGTAGTGGATTCTCAGACCTACTGAATATGCATATAAAATTTCATAAAAATCAGCCAAGCCGTTTTGGAGGAGTATGGTAACTAAAACTGTGACATGAGAATTTATAATAAGAAAATAATCACTGGATTTCATTGAATATAAATTAAAAAGTGTATTAATTTTTGCAGGTAGAAACAAAAAATTGGGTCTATCTGGAAGGAAGTCACGGGATGTTGGTATTCTTAGTACAAGCAAATTGTACTCTTTGAATGATCGCATATTTGCCTTTACACCTCAGGTAATTAAAATGTCAAATTTCACTTAAACTATGATAGTAAAGAGACCTTGTTAAACATTGTTTAGGATCATACACATAGAAAATGGTTTGTGTTAATTGTTAGGTATGCATTCCGAAATAAACTGTAACTATTTATTATATTTATTTTAAATTTAATACCTGAAATAATATTATGGTTAAAAATTACTTACTTGTTTATTTCTAATGCTATGTTAAATGCAATAGGACTTGTAACTATTTAGGTGATAACGGAATTTAACGAATTAGCACATAGCTATTTCGTTTTGGGTTGACAAATGACTATTTGCTGATTATTTTAAAACTAGCTTTTTCTCGCGACTTCGTCCGCGGTAAGATAAGAATTAGATCCAGAGAGAAATAAAAAAATGTCGTAATTTTTTTAAATGCTCATGGCTCATCAAACAATATCTCGAAAACGACACCCATAAATCCAAAAAACTCATAATTATCTCGTAAAAAGTCATAATTATCTCGTATTTGGTTCCCCAAACAGACTTGTTGCATCTCGAAATCTATAATCTGAAGATTGGTTATTAATTTCCGGTGATAATTTACATACAGTGCTGTCATGTTTGATGGTGTATGTGGCTGTCCATAGCCCATAGTGATCATTTAATTTTTATGACAGGGGTAGGGGTTCTATCCTAAACAACTATTTTCTTTTCTTCCTTTTTGTATTTTCAATTAAAAATAACATTACACCTAATATTTTATATCACAGGCATTTTGATTCTTTGTTGTACATATTTTGTTAATTTTATTTATGTTTACCTTTCTTATGCATGATTATGAATATATATAATGTTGAAATAAAATGCTCTCTTAATATTGATAACTTTATTTTTATTTGATAGTATTCTGATATGAAACGTTTCTACATCGCTTCTGATTACGAACTGATGGTTGATATACTAAAGGCTGAGATTGCTTTCTTGAAGTCCTCATGGCAAAATCTTCTCGGCAGGCCGCTTATTGTCTTGACTATCAATCAAATGCACTTAGGTACTGTCATACTTTATTTTATTGAATGTTACAATCAGCTTGCTGATTTGCTCCCATTTCCCCCAACTATATCTAAGTACTTGATTAAAAGCGCAACAACTGCTATTCACAATTTGTATGTTGCCTGTATTATTTTTATAAACTAATACATTTTAATTATGTAATAATAATTAATGTCCATTAAAATAAATCATCACTAACTTTTCTGTTGCTTTATGATCACTTTCTTCTGCATACTAACAATATTATATGTTTACAATTTTAACTAATTGTTTTGAGGTTTATAATCACCAGAACCTACAAAAAGTGTACATTGAAGACATTCATCATGATGAATAATACCTCATAATGATGTGAACCATAGAAAAAGGAAGTATATTTAATGGCAATAGAAACATATTTATTTAGAATACAGTGGATTCTAGTCCAGCCGAGTTAGCTTCCTTCAGGCTGCAAACTCATTCTATCACTCTCACTTGCAGTCGCGATTAGAGTGATAGAGTGAGCTCGTATCTGCTTAGTTTAGCAGAATACAGAGATACGCTTACCCCGCCCACATGGCCGCTCTATCTGCTTCCAATTTCTATGATCTGACCCATGTTACCCTGCATGTCATAGAACTTCGACTACGAAGAGTACTACATGTCGCGCGACCCGGCGCTACTCGCGAGCACGTTCACGGCGAACGTTGCGTTTCTCGGCATGAGCTGGAAGCAAATGCTCGGACGCCCCACCATCACATTGCTTGCCACGCAGTACCTGTTAGGTAAACGCCGGTTCGAATCAAACCGTACATTATGTTTCGTTAAGGGCGATTTTGGTGTGCAAACTGTAGTAATTGGAATCACTTTTTTTCCGTTTAAAATATTACAAATTAAAAAAATCTTAGGTATTTACAAATTTTTGTGTCACTTAGACATTACGTGTTTCCATTTATTTCAGTTGGCATTCAGTACTACAAATTGTATATCCTATTAGTTTCTTATTTTAGATTTCAAATCGCAATTTAAAGTAGCAAAGAATTTCCAAAAAAAAGTCCAAAACTACTCGCTTGATATTAAGGTCCAAATTATTAATTTTTATATTTTAAAATGCAATAAAAATTGTGTTGATAAATATCGGACTTTCAAATAATTAAATATATTTTACCAACATATCAGTGTCGTGCATGTTTCTATCATCCATATAATATATATTTGTGTAACATTATATTATGAATGTAATTAGTATTAGTAGTATTGATATTTGAATTGGTGCACACCTCCCGAATAATATTTTTTCCCTGAAACATAAATATCACATTTGCTTTTGTTTATTAAACTGAATAATATACCGAGTCCTGCTTAAAGCGCTAAATTGAGATATTAAATCTAATAACTCATTTTTGTTTAACCCTACAACATCTATGTGCTATGTTTTAGATCAAGGCAAGATCCCTATGGCTATGATAACGACGATGAAAAAATTGAAGTCAGGTTATATCAACGGCACGAGGGTTACCCTGGGGAACCTCGGCGATTTCTTGAGCACTTCTGCAATCACCAATTTGAGTTTTCTTGGCAGTCAGGAGGATGGATACCCAGATAGTGAGCAATATATATGTATTTTTGTGTTTTTGTATCCTTTTATTTATTTGTATTGCTGTTACTGTTGTCTTTTACTGTTATATTCTTGTTGGTGTTATAGATCTTAAAGAAATAAACATCTTTCTCTCTAAAAATAGCTCGTCAAATAGCTTTCAAACTTATTTGCTACTTCTACTGCCATAAAGAATACTATTTTCTCATGATTCTGCAATGTTGTCTACACAAACTATAGACGTTTATAGACAAAAAGACGAATAGACAAAAGCACAAATATTACAAAAATAAATTATTTAACATTTAATTTACTTTAGGCACACCTCTCGTATGTAATTCGATATAAACCGTCTACTAGCCCCGCAAGTTGATATTGCGATTGGCGGCCATCTTGGTGACGTAGTCAACGTGCACCGTATATCAGCACCGTTCGCAAGGTCAGCCCGCGCTTACGTGCTTACGCGCATCGAGTACTTGTTACCTATAGCTTTTTGTTTTTGTTATCCTGTTTTATTGTTGAGTTTTGTTGTTTAGTTTTTTTACCTGTTACCCGTTAAAATGAGTAAGAAATTAATTAACAGTCGTGCTCGTGAAATGATAATTAAAGTGAACAATTATTTTATAAAAGAGAAAGAGGACTCTAAGTTAGTTATCCAAAATATAAACCGTGCCTTAAAAAGTGCTTCGGACACTACTGAAGACATTTTAATGTCGAAGCATTTTTATTAAATTTTTTTTGCTATCTGTACTTTTTTGCGATGGATGACGTCACGCAGCTGTTATTGTGGCAAGGTTCCATCGCAATATCAACTTGCGGGGCTAGTACTTTCGAACATTCATAAGGACTTCAGATCCTTAGTCATGAGCTCCCAACCCATCTGAAGTTCATTTTTATTCTCTTGTCTTATTTGGTAATCAATCTTGGCACTACTTTTTAATGAAAAAGAGTTTAAAATTGCTTTAAAAAATAAATTACAGTTTCTAGAAATCTGTTTCTGCATAAAATTACAATTTGTTTTTAAATTTTTATTTTTGTGTCTGCATAATTTTTTAATCGCAAATTAAAATAAAAAGACATGCCAAGATTGTTTACAAAATAAGACAAGAGAATAAAAATGGACTATAGATAGCGTAACAAAAAATTCACGTTATTTCCAGAGCTGAACCCACAAGTGCAGAGTTACCTCGAGGAGCACTTATTGAAATCCTTCAGCAACAAGTTCAGCTTCCTGTCGCGGCCGGCGGGCGTCCGTAACGCTCGCGCTCTACGCCGTCGGATGTCTGTACGTGGTGCCATCAAGAAGACCCGCTCCATTAATGTAGACTGTGAGTTTTATTTTATGATTTTCCTTCAATGACACCGTCTGTGTAGTGTGCAGTAATTTGCTAAGATGTCTGTCGCTTAGTGATAAATGAAGAAAACACACTCCTTTAACACAAACAGACATAGCCGTAGCCGGTACAGAGCTGCCTGTTATGTTATAAATAGTGTACAAAACTACAAACTCAGTCGCGTAATTACGCAGCAGGAGACAATGAAAAACATGGTGAGGAAACCTTCAGATAGTTCTCCATAATCTTTTCGAAGGCATGTGAAGTCCACCAACTCGCACCAGGCCAGCATAGTGGACTAAGGCCTACATCCTACATCCTTCTCATTGTGAGAGGAGACCTAACCCCGCAGCACTAATGGCTTGCAGGCAATTACACAGACATTACATCAAACACATAAAAAAATAAACATTGACGGTGTGACTGTTGCTGTACACATTTTGCAACAAGGTCAGCGTTCTACGAATACGATATGTTTGTCACACCTATATACATACAGCATTGTTGTTTAAAAATATTAATTTAACCTATTTAAACTTTTTTTTCGTATTGAAACAGCTGAGACCCTCGGAATGGAAGGCGAGCACATCGGCCCACAATTGGAGAGGAAGCCGTCTTGGTTGGAAGTGGATCCTTCGTACATGCGCACTCCATCACCTGAAGCGGGAAGGTCAAGAACTATTACGAAGTTAGTGCAGCAAGACTTACATAAATATTATACAACTGACCTGGGCTTCATAAAGTTAAGCTCCTGTGCTCTTTTCAAGAGTAAACGTCACCTGTAACTGTGACATTGCGTGGGAACTAACATGCCCGAGAGTTGTCCATAACAACCCCAAAGACCTTTGAAGTGCAACACCCACATTAGGCCAGCATGCCGAATTAAGGCCTACGTCCTTCTCATTGTGAGAGGAGACCCAACTCGCAGTGGGTCGGTAATGGGTTGCTTACACGCATCTGTTGAGGTTACAAACTGCATCTTTGTCACCTCAACAGATGCGATAGTAATAATCGTCGCCACTTAGGCCTCTTTCTTCTTTATGTAACCACTTTATATAATTAATTGCATTTTCAGAGGCACATCGACAACAGGTTTAGTGGTTTCGCCAGTAACAGAGATGCCCACTATTGAGATAAGCAAAGAAGAATCGCCTTCACCGCCTAAAGAAGAAGGTACTTATTTATTTTATTTATAATCCTGAAGACAGGTTTTTAGGGGCCATAGTAGCTGCCTGGGGAGGTACTTTACCGCCATCCCCTTAACTCAACGTAAAAGCGGTACAGTCCTCATGTGTTTCATTTTAGTTGAAGCGTTGTAGGTGCCATACGCACACATATATCTAAAATAGTTATGTTAATTGTTTTCAGGTGTCGTGAACAGAAACGTGACGTCCATATCTCGCAACAGAACAACGTCCGAGTCTCAGACCTTGTACGCAGAGCAAGAGACAGATGAACTGATCAGTATGCTGCGTGAGACAGAGAACTTGGATGAGCAGGGCGACATCCTTCAGTACTTGGTCGACACGCATGGACTTGACTTCAATACTGGTATGTAAAGTTTGCAGTACAAATATCCAATGGGGAAAAAAACCTAGAATGGGAATCACGTCTTGGCAACAGGACAGGCCGGTCTTATTCCAGGTAGGTGATGACCCCAAGATGACAGTGAAAATCGTTGGATTGAAAGGGCCCATAATCTGGCGGAGTGGTGTGTTAGTTGAAAAGAAAAGAAAAGAAAAGAAAAGAAAAGAATGCGTTTATTGTTGACTGTTACACGAGAAAGATGTTACAAAAATCATAATAAGTTAAGAACAGTCTACCCTATGCGGGCATACAATAATTATATCTTAAAAAACTAGAACTAAATTTTATATTATAATAATGTTGAGGCCCATGTCCAGCTGTGGACTACGAAGGGTTGAAAGGAAAGGTAGGATGGATGGATGGATGCAAAATTTTTAGTTATCCAAAAAGTGTCAAAAAGGTTGAAGTTAATATGCACGAATTATCTTGATCCTGTTTCCAGTTTGATAGTAAAAGCTATAACATACTTAAAATAGAGCTGAAAATATCACTGGTTGTACAAACATAGGTTTTCAAAGAAAATTATTAATTTACCAGGTCTATCTGAAGCAAATGAGTGTATTGCTATTAATATTGAAATTTTTCCCAAATTTAAAACAAGTTTACAACAACGATAATATTACAGGTATGCTGGAAAACGGAAAAGCAGTGACAGTGAAGGATTTACTGAAGGCGCTATACGAAAAGGCGTGTTCACAGAAGCTTTGGGGCCTAGTGCGACACACAGCGGGCATGCTCGGCAAGCGAGTGGAGGACCTGGCGAAGGCTGTTACCGATCTACTGGTCCGACAGAAGCAGATCACTGTGGGCATGCCTCCCACCAACGAAAACACTATCACAGCACCGCTGCCTGAAAATGAGCTTAGGCAACTCATACATACTGTGAGTATTAATTCAAATGACAGTTTGTGATAGGACTTTGAGCTTGGGTAAGGTAGTTTGATTGGATTAATTATAGTGGTGTTTAAGGGAAACAGTTCTTATCAATTATGAGAAAACTGGGTTAATCTTAAGAAAGTGTGTCTCTTCTCACAAATATATCAAATGTAACACAATACCATGTGTATACTAAGCGCCATTACTCAAAACTTTGTCATAAAGTAACACAATAGCCCTTCGATTGTTTCGTTACCCACAAGCAAAACGTTAGGCGGCACAAGGCAGGCATGCTTGAGATGCAACTGGAGGATTTGGACTTATCTATCAATAATCTCATCAATCTCTTGTCACACAATGTTATTAGGAAAAATTCAGTGTAGAATGTTTGTAGGTTCCTAGGCTACCAAAAGTGGCATGTTTTTATAAATATATTATTTTTCTATTTCATGCAGTCTTTTCGTCATGAAAAACATAAGGAAGGTAAAAAGGTAAATTTTATTTTACAAAAGGAAATAGCAAGAGTTGGTGAAATAATTCCATTTGATTTTCTTTCTTAAAGAGCTCAGATTTTAATAAGATAACTTTTTAATTTTTATTCAGTAGGTATGTAGGTCACCTCCATAACTTGCTGTGAAAACAAAAGCTGCACTGTGTAAAACAAGTAGTAATATTTGTGTAACCGTTGTGTTATGTGTAGGCGTATGGGGACGATGAGAGCACGGCGATGCTGACGCAGGAGTTGCTAGTGTACCTCGCGATGTTCATCCGCACCGAGCCACAGCTCTTCCTCGAGATGCTGCGGTTACGCGTCGGGCTTATCATTCAGGTAATTTGCAATCCAGCATTTTATATTCCCACTGACTGGCACAAGGCCGAGTGTATTATTACGATTGAGTCATAATCGTATCATAATGGTTTCATTCGGACCATATAACTTTGGTAACCTTGGTAAGCAATGGAAATATAATGACTTTCCCATGGAGTTTTATCGATGATAAATCATGTTACAATCATGTTTGTATGTGGTGAGATTGTCAGATTGAATCGGTGGGTGCCCGGATCCCTGTCTCTTCTCATTTCAAAGGGGGGGACACTTTTCCTATGAAACCATTGACACTGTTTAACCATGGACTTGGCTGCAATGTTTTAAACACCCAAAGACCATCCAACAAGGTTTAACGCTTGCTATGTACAGCTAGAAACCAGCACCAATACCTTACTCAGTCCTCTAAAACCAAAAGCGGTTCTGTTTATTATTCTTTATTGTTTGTTTTTATAGGTAATGGCGACCGAACTCTCACGAACATTGTCGTGCGACGGTGAAGAGGCATCCGAGCATCTGTTAAACCTGTCACCGTTTGAAATGAAGAATTTGTTGTATCACATTCTCAGTGGCAAGGAATTTGCCATTAATAGTGGTATGTATATGTATCACTTTTCTTCAATTAAACTTATACAGGTTTTATGTAATGTAAATTACATTTACAATTCACAATATTATGTAAATATATTTCATATTGGTTTTCTTTGCATTTCAATTAATAAAAGTTATAATACTCAAGGGATGTAGTAAATGACATCATTGTTAAAATGTTGTTATTTAAGTAGGCTAAGACATGTATTCATATTATTCATTTCATAATATTTTAACAGATTAAATTAAGCAGTGAAAAATCCAACACATTATGATTAAAAATCTTGCTAGGTGTAAGGCATTCCAGCTACAGTCAGTCAAATACGTTTATAAGTATTAATAGATGTCCATGTACTTGTCTCTTTTATTTATTCTTATTTATTTATATTTGGTTTCAGCTACAAACTCTATGTTTGTAATAAAGGGCAAGATCGGTAAAAATAAAGGCGAGTTTATGCTATGTTCCTTCTTGTCTGCTTCTGTTCACGTCGAGTCTTGATTATATGAAGATACTGTGCGCGCGCGTTTGTGATAACCCATGTCATACCCACACATATATTATCTTAACACATATATTATATGTTCAATCTGCATTCGAGTCGCACCCTTGTGATAACCCACATTGTGTATCCAGTATATTTTGAATCTCCATAATAATTGTTACTATTTTTTCAAATTGAATGAAAAAGTTTATACGTTCGAGTATTATTTTATGAGGCTGACTATTTCTTCGAGTAATTGTTTCACAAGCTATTGAATGCTTCAACTCTTTATTTGGAATGTAAAATAAGTCCAATATTGTTCATTATAACTTGGATTCTATGTTATCATAACGTTTATTGCACCCTAAAATAAATCCAAAATATAATAATGCACCATCTGTTTCAATAAATAATGTTTAAGTGTCCAAATTTTATATTGGTAAATCTTCCCACTGTTTTTCTGTACCTACTCGTACCTATTTTAAAGTTATTGATATATTAGTACTTTCACTATAACATTTTGAAGGATGAGAGGTTGTTCTGTTTGGTACAAGGACACTATTTTACAAAAAATAATTTTAATCATTGTTATATTTTAGTTGGGCGCGGAAACTTTTCCATAGTCGGCAAAACATCTACTCGTTTAGGAAAAAAATCTCAAATTGTGCTGGAGGGACCGTCCTTACAGAATAGTATTGAGGAACGTGAGTATTCTTGGAAGTTTGTATTTAAGCGTTGATTTTCTCTCATAATTTATTATTTATAAATTTATTCATATAATATTATTTATTTTCCCATTATTAACAGTTTTATTACAATATTAATGATTACACCATTCAATATGTGAAATCCTGGCAAAGTGTAGCAAATATTGGTAGTGACTGCATTAAAATTGTGTATATTATGTACATTATTTACATAAATAATATGACGAAAAATTATGAACTAATTTAGTACACTGGCAATACTGCAAACGACGGCTGTCACGTTTTAGGCCAATGAACGTGCAAAAACTAGGCATTGACAACGTTAAAGAAATTATATTGGTGTGGCTCTACCAAAGTTTATAGTGACGCCGCCATTTAAGGTTTTAGTTTTTTCTGGTACAGCCATAAATAATTATTAATAATAGCTAAGTTGCAACGCTTTTGTTGGACCACAGTTTGAGCTTCTCACAACAGAACAGGCCTGAGCGTACTCCTCCACGCTGCTCCAATGCGGATCGGTGGAGAAACGGCTAGTGGTCACCCGTGTCGGATGTTTTCAAACCACCCATAGGGCCTCCGACAAGGTTTAACGACTGGTCCGGCGTAGTATTCAGGGTCGGTAACACTAGGTGACTAGACCAACAAGCACAAGCCAGCCTGAAGCTCGGTTAATATGATGCACAGAGCCCGCGGAGCCGGACCGGCAGGGGCAGTGGCTGCGGCGGCGGCGGCTGGACGGCGCGCTCAACCGCGTGCCGCGCGACTTCTACCCGCGCGTCTGGGGCGTGCTCGAGAAGGTAACACGTATATATTATAGTTGTCGCCACGATTTGTGACCACAGTCTTTATTGGTCGGTTTAACAATGCGCTGTTGGGTCACGCGATTGGTCCGTCAGAACGAAAATTGTTCGAAAAAATCACTCAGCTTACCTTATTTAGGCGTTACTTTTGCGATTATCAAAGTATAATAAAAATAATCATTACACACTAAAGTTTTAGCCCAAGAACAAGTTCTTGGCATAAACGCTTAGAATATATAAAGATGGCATACAACATTCTTTTACTAAATTCTTACTACAAAGCCATCATGCCATAGAATCAAATACATGAAACCACATCAATTTCTACCCAGAAAATTTCGTATCGTGTAAGAAAATTGAACTGATTGAGGGCAAGTGACAGGCGCGTGCATACCATAGGCGAAAAGGTAGGCAGAGCCTACTTACGCTAGCCTCGCTTTACATATTATTTGAAGAGAAAATCACTACCAATCGCTATTATAAGTCAAACGAAAATTTAGATGCACCTATGACTAGCTAGGTCCTCAGTGCCTGCCCCAATGCACGCCATGAAGTGGTCACCGCTAGCCCTTCAGATCAAATGCCACATGGATAACTGTCATCGCTTCAAAAAGCTGCTTTACATTAATCTAAACATATTTTATTCTAGTGTCAAGGATTGGTGATTCAAGGCAAAGTTCTTCAGCCCAATTTGACCCAGGAGATGACCTCAGGGGAGCTCAAGTTTGCGCTTGCAGTTGAAACGGTCCTGAATTCGATCCCGCAGCCAGAATACAGACAACTTGTGGTGGAAGCTCTCATGGTCTTAACTTTGGTTGTGGAATATAAAGCTGTAAACCACTTGGGTGGAATGATTACTGTTGAACATTTGGTGCACAAAGCTAACCAAATATTTTTAGAAGATCAGGTAAGACCTGCACATTTTGCAGATTGTTTCTATTCTTAGCATCCCATGCTGAGGGAGTGGGGTTGCCTCTCATAACTTATCGTCCTTCACATTGTGAGAGGAGACTCGACCCTACAGCAGGGCAGTAACGAGTTACAGGCAATTGACATTTCATTACTTCTCCTTAAATCATATCAGGGGGATGAGTCTACTAATTGCCCATTATTAAGCATTATGAAACCATTCCAATTCAATCATATTGACATTATATTAAACAATCCAAACCATCGACTTCGAACAGTGTATGGCGATGAAACTTCAACGGAAAATCATGAATACATTATGATACCATTATTACTAGACTGTAGTATTAACCTTGGAATGGCTGCGTTTCCCCCAGCCTCGCTTAGCACAGCTCTGGTGGAAACTGCTTAGCGAAGCGAGGCTAGGTAAGTGAAGCAATTCTATTGGTTCTTCAAAAACGCATCCCTCGGTACGCATCCTCGCACATCTCTGGTGGAAAAGCAGCCTTCAGCGTAAACGCTATACACTGTTGCGATGAAAATACCTAGTGAATAATTTGAAACACCTCCAGGTGCGTTGCAACGGCGACGCGACGCTCTGCTGCGGCAAGGGGGGCGCGGGCGCGGGCGCGGGACCGGGCGGCGCGCTGCTGTGCGGCGGCGCGGCCGGCGTGTGCCAGCACCTGTACGACAGCGCGCCCAGCGGCAGCTACGGCACCATGACCTACCTGGCGCGGGCCGTCGCCGCACTGCTCGCCGAACGAGGGCCTAAAGATGCGCCGCTAGAGTGCACCATCACTTAGGCTTCGTGCACATTTTTATAGCACAGTTAACCTGTCACTCACAGTAAATCGTCACGCATCAATCAAGCTACGCCTTTCCGTGCGCAAAGTTGTACTTATTTGCGTCGGCATTACGGCGGATTTATGTTACTCGTGCTATAAAACTATAATTATATGATACTAGTGTCTGAAGTTAGCCAATTATAACGGCGATTAATACCCGAGGGTATATGGATCGAGATCCACTCGGGCGCTAACTTCACACCATCCAATAATATTATCCAATATGTGTCAAATTGGAGTCAGGTTATAAAAAATATACTAAAATTAATAGACTTTGATTTTTAAGCCAGCTTTTGACTATGGGATATAATATAATTTAAATTACATCTTGAGATATAACATTTTATCGCTCGTCATACAATTTGGACGTGACCGTTCATACTGTGCTATAATATATTATATTACATCCCAAACTATAAATATTTTTTCGAGCGATATTTGAATGAGTATATTTTACCTCACGTCCCCGGACACCGCGCCCCTGCGTCGCCCGCAGTCGCAGTTTGAATGGTAGACAATTGGTAGTGGCCGAAGCTAAACTGTTCCAAAATATATATCTTACAATGTGAACAGCCATCGCGGGATGTAATATATAGCTCAAGATCATTCAAGATGTAATTTATATTACATCCCATAGTCAAAAGCCGGCTTTAGATCGCCTTCGTTCTGGCAAGAATTGCTGTTATGTCAACATTGTGGACGTGTTAGATTAATTTTCTTAGTATGGTGTCTTTCAAACGCGCAGGTTACTATTTAAAATGTTAAGTCCACTTTTACTTTCTCTCTAGTATCAATATCACTTCGCCTGGTCATAGTAAGTGAGGCTTTGTGAACATGGCGCTACAAATGTTTATATTGAAACAACAAAATATATATAAAATAAACCAGTGCCAATTAGATCTTCTCTCATTTCAATAGACATGCTTTGACAACATATGATGAGTGTATAGGATGCAGTTACTCAACCATGAGTTTACGTCTTCTGTTCCTCGTGTCACCCTCTTCAGGCAGAAACTGATTAGAGTACTAAGCAACTTTGACGATAATTCAAGTATTTTTAATCGAATCTCTTTTTATTTTCTTTATTTTTGAATGCCACTTTATAACACTAATAAATTTTCAGAAACTACCTTATTTACGTAACTCTGTTTTTAACTTAGCTTTATGATGGTACTCAGAATATTTAGGACTATCCAAAACATGTATTTGTCGTATTATATAACAATTTATTTATATTGATGTGTAAGTTCCTGTTTTATATTTGATTTACATTTTCTAAAATGAATTGTACTAATAAACATGTTCCTTTTTAACAGAAGACAGATGTTTATACAGAATTTAACATTATTTTACTATAAATTTTGTATTTTTTCACATGGATTGTTAATTGTTAATCAGATATTATGTGATAAAAAGCTATTTGTTATAGAATATCATAATATTTAAAGAAAATAAACCATATTACTCTCTAAAAATAGTATTTTAATTAGTGTTAATTAAGCATTCCTGGATTATTTGATTTTAAATGCTTTTGTGTCCACCTTGATTTTCAATAACAAATTAAAGACAAAAACTAGTTTCAATTACAAGTTAAAGACGAAAACATTGTTAAATAATTGTTTAGAAGGTAAAGTGAGGTGTCCATTTTTCCTGCATGCATGTGCAATTGTACACACAACTCTTATTTTACTTGAAAAAGTGTGGTTACAGGGAAAATCTACGTCCATCTAAACCTCAATCCATTGATTTGTAATCTGTGAAAGAGATAATAAAAAGAGGAATAGCACACTGGATTTTAATTTAAAAAAAAAGAATATAAAATTAAATAAAAATAAAGTATGACTATCACATCCTATTTATTTCAATATTTATAATTTTACAATATTTATATAACAACAATTTTTTAATAATTATAACAGTACTACAGTTTGCTAAGCTTCATCTTTTTTTCCAAATGGATTCATTTTTGAAAGCCAAGATGTGGTAGATCTGTAATTAAAAATGCATTGAAAATTATTAATTTACACATTTAACAGCAATGTATTGTATTGGCAAATAATAGAGGATGTTAAATACATACGAAATTTCCTCAGCACTGCTCTTGCTTCCATCAATGCCTGCTTCCTTCAATTTCTCTATCAAATTCTTTCTATACATCTTCTTAAGAGGAACTGGTTTGTTGGCTGCTTCCTTAATCTTAGCAGCTTTGCTTAAGGCCTCATACCATGTTAATCCATACCATTCTATTTCTTCTGGTGTATACTGCACAGATAATATATCGACGGTTCCCGGGCTATTTGTATTAAGCGACATTTTGTAAACTTTACACCAGAGCAGTTTAAAGTTTTGATTTTTGAAAAAAAATTCATAACTTCCGCAATTTGTAAAATTTTAGAAAAAGATGGATATTTATTGATTAGGTTACATAGTCTGCATAATCTGATTAGGTTTTTTTTCTGATATTCCTATTATTAACGAAGTTAGATGTCGTTTAATACAAAATAATCCTTTTATTTTATTTTTTTGTTCCAGGCTAAATGATTTAACCGCCTACAATTAGTATTTTTTGTTCCTGGCTAAGTGACTTATCCGCCTAGGTTTATTAATTCTTGCTTCAGGTTAAATGACCTAACCGCCTAGAACTGAAAAAAATAGCTCCAGGCTAAATGCATTAAATTGAAGATTAGTTTTTACTAATTTGTTTCTAATCGTGCCTGAGTAATGAAGTTTACTGAAACGGGCGGTTAAAACATTGTTGAATTTAAAGGTACCTAGGAATTATTATTTTGTCAACAATCTCCCGGGTGCGCTCAACGGCCTCTTTCTTTACCATGACGGCTTCACAGAAGGAGACCACTGCCTTCCAGTCTGTCTTCTCCGCCAGCATCTTTGCTACAATTGCAGACGGAGCGAAGTTTACCCCAATTTGGCTAACCAAGGCGGAACGCTCATATTCCCATGCAGGACACGCTTCAAGGGTGTGCTGAGCGTCGTCCTGATCTCCATCACAGTGGTAGCAATGGGGTTTTTCTTCCCGTCCAATCCGACACAAATACTCACCGAAGCAGCCATGCGCGGTGAGTATCTGTGTCAGTCGGAACGTAACACTACCTTCCCGTCTGCCCATCCAGGCGTCAAATTTGGGCAGAATTGCTCCACCAGCTCTTTGACCTGCATGCTTCTCCTCCAGACGTTGGCGCCATTCAATCCAAGCCTGTCTATGTGCCTGCTTTCGCAGAAGACTTGGCTCATTTTGGCTCAGGCTTGGCTCAGGCTGGCGTTATTTTCTCGTTGGAGAATTGCCCGACTTTGCAGGTAAATCTTGTCATCCATGTCCGCCAAGATGTCGAGGGGTGGAAAGCGTGCCAGGATTGTTGCCGCTTCAAAGGATATCTAACTTTCAATCCTGCAATGTTTTCAGACCACCAGTATACTTCTTTTCTATTAGAGGCCCTACATCGGGGCATCGCTTCGTCACATATAGATGTCATTACTTCCCGTACCCAGACTGATTCATTCTCGGGATCAGAAAAGGTCTGGGTTTCTGCCCAAAATCCAGAGTTGGTAGCAGCGAGTAATAGATCCCTATTAAGCTGTTTAACAGACCATCGTCGTGCTTGACCAACGTGTCTGTTATTAGGGGGTCGTAATGTCACAGCGAACATTATGTAGCGATGGACGGATAGAGTTACTAACTCTTCTGCGACTCTCCATCCCGATATCATGTGAAGCCCATGTCAAATCCACAATTGACTCCTCCTGCCACCGTACGCAGGTACTTATGAATCCAATGTTGAGAAGCCGAAGGTCCAACCCTGTCGCCCACATTTGGATAACCTCTCCTCTTCTGTTTCCCCTTGTGTCACCCCATGGATTTGAGCGAGCATTAAAATCACCCAGCACTATAATAGGGCGTGGTAGGCATCTACGGGTAAAAACTGCGAGTCTATCTAGGTATGCTTCATAGGCACCAATTCCACAGTTAGGAGATACGGGTATGTAGCAGCCTACAAATGTGAGAGGTCCCCATTCCACCGAAACATAACTCTGCCCTCTATCAATGAGGGAGTACGAAGGGTATCTCTTTCCACCCCAGTAAATGGCAACAGAGCCATCGATGTCCCCGAACCAAAGAGGATGTTTCGGCACATCGTACGGCTCTGCCACCACTGCCATGGAAATCGACCACTCCGCACAGGACTTTTAACAATAAAGCTTGAGCCCCGCGGCAGTGATTCAGATTGCCCTGGAGGACCCGAAATCCTGTGAATTCTGAATCTCCATTGCTTCCTCAGTCGTTAGTTGACTTTCTATGTCAATTTGTGCTGAATCCTGAGATGGGTTAGAAGAATCCTGAGAACTTCCAGCCAATCTCTTGCTCTGAGGCGGAGTACATTTTTTACCTCCCATTCGGTGGTCTGCAGGTAGGCCAATGTCAGCACATACGGTACATTTAGGTGACTAAGCTGAGCATTCCCTCGCTTTATGATCGTCATCTTTTTCACCGCACATTTAGCAGCGAGGACTTCTGTCCACAGAGCTCGTGCTTTGTTGTCGCACGTGTCCAAACTCCAAACATCGGAAGAACTGCAGCTTGCGTGGTGCCAGTACTTGAACTCTTGCCCTGATCCAATCAACACGGATGTACTTTTCACTAGCCAGTTTTTTAACTGGAGTGAGTGGATAACGAGCCCATACCATTCCTAGTGGGGTAGGGTTGAAACCAATATCGCCAACTTTTATGTCCTTCAAGGGCAACCGCAGGTCCGCAATCGCTGCCATAATTTCCTGGCAGCTTACGGATTCCACCAAATTCAATATTCTTATTTCTCCTGTTTTAGTGGGATGGAAAATTTTGACATCCATGTTCCCGAGCGCCCCACGTAACCGTTCCGCTAGAATGTCCGCCTTTTGTAGAATTTCAGACCCCTTAAATTTCTAAAACTAGTCGCCCTGTTATTAGACGGACGCGCCGCCAGCGCGCCCTTGCTAAAACCAATGTTTTAACCAACGCCTCAATAGTCAATCCATAGTCAAGTTTGATTGTATTAAGTGTATACTGCTATTATTAAATTTGTTTGAAGTACTAAAATTTTGTTTTTGTAGTGACTGTAGCGACAGTGCTAGTTTAATAAAATATTAAGGAACATGGGTTTATTCGCCACATCTAGCAAATTTAAGTATCTAGCTAATTGTATTAAGCGACATTCTTACGTATTTATGAGGTAAAGCTAATTGTATGAAGTGACATTCTAATGTATTTATAAGGTAAAGCTAATTGTATGAAGTGACATTCTTATGTATTTATAAGGTAAAGCTAATTGTATGAAGTGACATTCTTATGTATTTATAAGGTAAAGCTAATTGTATGAAGCGACATTTCAAAATATTTATCAGGCGAGGCTAATTGGTTTAAATAACTCTCTGGTATTTCATAGTATAGCTTAAGTACACAGTTCCTAAATTTGTCAAAATTTTGTGTCGCTTCATACATCGTAGTGCAAAATGGGCTCCAAAAATGCCATTGTATTAAGCGACAAAAAAGTGCTCAGATCGTCACCAAACCCCGCTCAAACGACGCGGAAAAATTCGCTGATTCCGAATATGTATATAAGTCAATTTCGCCCAAAATGTCGCTTAATAGCCCGGGAACCGTCGATATAAAACTAGCTGACCCCACAAACATTGTTTTGCCATATAAGTTATCGAGAGTTAAAAATTGACTATTAAAAAAGTGGTAGGGTGAAAATTTAGGGTTGTATGTATTTTTTATTGCTACATTATTAAAAAATAAAAATAAAAAAATTGTCTAAAAAATAAAATAAAAATGTTAGGTGTGGATAACCTTTATCACTTAGGGGTATGAAAAATAGACAGTAGCGGATTCTCAGACCTACAGAATATGCATATAAAATTTCATAAAAATCTATCAAACCGTTTTGGAGGAGTAACTAAAACTGTGACATGAGAATTTTATATATAAGATAATTTAATTGTATTTCAATTTCATTAGGATTGCTGTGATATCAGACCCAACAAAGATGTTTAGTGCCTTATCAACTTTTGTAGGTAAATGCATGATGCCCCCTGGTATTTATTACCTATATTTTGCCCCACCAGGAATCACAGGTGCCAATAGTCTCCCAAAACCCTGAGGTGTTTCCAAGACACTGAACATATTTTTCCTGCTAGAACCTCACAAATTTCTGACAATACTAGATGTTTTCAGACCGCACATATATCCTTTTATACTTGTCACCAACCCCAAAAGCATTGGTCCTCAAAAAAACTCATTCATCACATTGATGGGATGTAGCTGGAGCTCCTCAAACTTGACTACTTGGATTGACTACATTTTTTTTAATAGAAACAATAATTTATAGTGTACAATATTTTTTATAAAATGCGACACAATCCATGGACTAGGGATGTGCCTTTTTTCTCATTCTGCAGATCAATATGGATCGTGATGTCTTGATCTGATCTGCAAAACGGATCATTTGCATTCGATCTGATACCCAAAAGATCAATCCAAAAATCACATATTTTTTTATACAAGGGTTGGATGGTTATTTTCACATTTGCCTACTACTAGAAATATTTCCTTGAATTAATAAACACGTGCTTGACATTGCAAGGCGCAAATAGCTTAAACACACAGTTCTACATAACATTGTGATGTTGGCTACATGCCTATTTGCTAGTTCAAACCCATAAAAAGATGTAAACTCTAATGATAGAACAGCAATCAGCAGTGTAAGCTGGAAAGCAGCCAATTGTTGTTTATTTTAGGGAAAAATAAAAATTATGTGCACTTACTGATGACAAGTAGGTTTTATATTCTTCATACACTTCTCTTTGTTTCTGAGGGTTATGAGCATATCTTGGACATCCATTCATTAGTTCAGAGAGAATTTGCTTTTTCAACTTTAGTGCCAACATAGAGACCAAATCACAGGCAGGTGTCTTTAGCAAGTAGTGATCAAATCCATAGTGATCATGGATTAGTTTGATGGTCCTCTCAGTAACAGTGACTGACAAATGAGTGTTTAACACCTCTGACTTCACAACAGTACGTTTCAGCACTGGTACCCAGTAGTGTGGTACTCGACGACGTCTTTCAGAACGTTTTTGAAAACCTTAAACATATTAATTAGACAATTTAAATTGTTTTTACAATAAACACTTTCTGTCAAAGTTGCAGACCCTTTAAATATGTAGTTTATTATTAAGTTATTAAACCTTTTATTACAGCTTCTCCACCCCAAATGCCCTCATGTATTTCGGCTGGGTGCTTTAAAGGAATAGGGATGTCTTGCACTGGTAAGGTTTCACCAGTAAGATCATCTCGCCTCCACTTGCTTTCCTGAGGTACATAGTGAACAGCGGCTGGCTTTAGCACCTTCCATTCACGCCAAAACTTCTTGTATGCAGGTGGTAGTTCAGCAGCTATTCCAAATTCAAATCTACTTCTCTTTTTATAAGTCTTAGACAACGTACGCACTGTAGACTGAAATTCGTATCGTCCAATTTAGTAAAAGGTCACAAATATGCGAAGAACTAAGAAGTCAGCTTTCAACAATGCCATAATGATGCAATACAAAATAAATCCTCTTAGTTTGAATGTGTTGATTAACACCGATTGTACCTGTATACGAGACGATGCCATTTAATGAAGTTGCAATTATAATATATACTGAACTATTTATTTAAAACTTAATTTGAGATAATCTAATAGTTTCAGATAGAAGTGATAAAACCTAAAAGTGTGAAGTACTCCGCCATAGAATTTTCTACTCTTTGGATTTGGAGACTGTGAGTGAGAGTGAGTGAGTACTCTGACATGCATGACTGAAGCCCGACAGTCAGTCAGTCAGTGACAGACTCAGTGATATGAGTGACGTTTATAATGACTGTGTGAGAGGGAAAAGATCACATAGTTGAAAAATAACGAAATTAATAACGTCTACTCTATTGGAAAAATATTATGTAAACACAGAGTACCTATTGAAACTATTCATTAATTCAATTGAAATTGCCAAAATCAAGCGTTACTAGTCATTTGCAGTAATTCAATTTCTGTTTTAGGAAATAATTAATAATTCATCTATATTTTATAATTATTTTTTAAGATCTATATTTTATTTTATCTGCGGGAATATGAATGACTGACGTGGATAAAAAAAATGGCCGTCCGTCAGTCAGTGCAAGTAAGTGCCAAGTTAGTGGCAAAATATTTTGTAAAACAGTTTTCATTATTTGATCTTTCTTCTCCATTTTCATCTAGAACTTAATTGCTGTGCCTTGTGTACTTTTATAGTATTAATGTTGTCTGAAATCAACAAACCATGTCCGATAGCAAAAACGTTAATAGTCCTGAACAGGATCAGGGGGATGTCGAAATCGTTGATATAGCAGAGTCGCCTGGAGAATTGTCCAGTGTTGGTAGCAGTGTTAAAAACATCAAGGTAATCAAGGTCCTTTTACTGCTTACAATACTGAATGCATACAGTAATTACCATATTGTAAATATTTCGTTGGGACAATCAATATTACGTCCATCTTGCTTTCAATGTCGACGTAATAACTCTTGGATTTATCTGTAAAACTTTGTCTTTATTAATCTTAAATTATAATGGACGTTTTAATAGGGAATTAGCTTATAGAATATTTACATTAAAGTGGATATAATAGGTTGTCAATGACATATTTCTTGTCCCTCGAATCTATCTACTTATGTTTAATTATACGGATTTGGTTCTACATAAGATACTGTCTTATAGTTAATACAATCAAGGAGTCATTTTTTATGTAATAATATTACCTAGATAGTGAGATAACTATTCAATTGGATTCAATCACTTATGTGATTACTTACACATGCTTCAAAGATTTGACTTATGAGGATTGAATCCTTTGTAAACACTGTCTGTATTCTGTCTCATTATTTCCCTCTCTCTACTTTCATCCCTGCATGGGTTGTTTGGAAAAATTGTTGCTTTAGCAACAAGACTGCCCATTGCATACCATCTGTTTCTTTAGTACCTATGTTTTTTTTAACTTCAATAATGTAATTTGAACTACTACTTATGGTGTGCAATAAAGTGTATTTTGTCTTGATTTTTTTGGTGTGACCATCAAAATTTGTCGCAGTGTTGAGAAAAGAGTAGAAAGAGCTGTGGGGATTATTTAAAATACAAACATCTTTTATCAATTTCAAATAAGAGACCTTTAATTTAAACAAGTATGTATGAATGTATGTATATATATGTATGAATCTTCTTTTATTGAAAGTAGGCAAACATAGGCAATCCAGGTATAACCTAGATTCTGCTTAACTGAGTGCATATTAGCTAATTCTATCACTCTCATTTTGACTGTGAGTGAGTGAGTGAGTGACTACCATAAACAGGTGGTCAGATAAAGGTGCTGCTGGTTGCAGTCATATTATAATATTAATATTACCAGATTAATTTTAGAAGTCCTAAAGAATGTTTGAAAACATCTTTTTTTATATTTAATACCTGACCACAAGTCTATCTTCACCAACATGCAGTGAGCATGATTAAGATAAAAATAACACTAATATATTTGGTGGATATCATGAAAAGATTTGGTGGATGTATTACAATATAATTGTGTCATTATGAAATTGACTGGTTCATGAACATTTTTCTTTTTGTTTTAACTGATTTATTTACTGGTTTATTTCAGCAGCATACATCAAGTTCTGAAAGGCAAATTAAGTTTGAGAGAGCCCAAAAATGTCTCGAAAATGCAGCTCTTGTATCCAAACGTATCAAAGAACATAGGAAAGCAACTGCAGAACTTCTGGGAAAAACCTTTGGTAAGTAAACAAATAAACATATTGTATTTTCCAACTTATTAACAACCCTCCAAAAGTACCATTACATTGAAGTCTGTAAAATTATTTCTCCCTATTTAGTTTTAAATCGTTTAAAAAATATATTTTCATTCGTAAAAATCATCCAGGTAAAAATCAAAAAATCAAAAGCTTTTATTCTTTATAGACAGGGAGAAAAAACAAACAGAATGGATGACATGAAGACATGGATCTATAACAGAATCTAATAATCTTCCTTATATTACTTTCAATATTTATAACATATTTCAGATGATGATGTTGGTGATACTGCTTCTGAATTGGCATCCACCATGAGTGAAAGAACTAACTATTCTGTGGCAACTGAAAAGTCTACCTTATCTGTTCAAGATGCCTTAAATAGTAAGAAATATCCAATATTCTGTTTTATTCTCATTATTTTTCCCACACGAGGTAGTTATTTAAATTTTTTTTATTTTAACAGTCCCTGGCATTAGTGAAAGTTTGGCAAACACTCTGAAACAGAAAGAATTGTTAATGGAGATAATAAAACAGTACAAAGAAATAAGCAAAAGACCAGCTATAAACCCTACAACTGTCTCTAAAAGAGATGCAACTAACACAAGTGCTATGGTTACAGCTGAGCTACAAAAACAGGTAAACACTGAATTGTTCGTAAACAATTTAATTACAAATAAACCAAACCACATGACATGTTTTTCCTATTTTAGACTCCAGATAATGCAGATGTTGCAAAACTAATGACAGCAGTCAAAGAAAAAGAAAATGCATTAAGTGTGATGCAAGTAAAAATAAGAGCCATGGAAACTACAATATTAGATCTACAAGAAAAAATTACAGAGAAAGACCAGATAATAGAAGCTAAAAATAAGGCGACAGCACTTATATCCGACAATTTAAGTCTTATATCCGACAATTTAAGTAAAAAAGGTAAATATGTATTTAATTAACTGAGGGTAGTAGTAAAAAAAATATTTGAATTAAAATCTATATAAAATATAATCTAAACTAATCACATTGCTTTTTAATTTATTTATAGAAAAAGATTCTTTAGATTTACTTGATACCAGACAGCAAATGACAAAAATGCAAAGTATTTTTGCAGCAATGGAATCAGAATGGAAAGAGGAAAAGCAGAGGTTAATACAACAAATTGAAGAAAAAAATGACAAAATAAATAGCCTACAAGAGGTAATATCTATTTTACAGCATAGAAGTTCTGAAATTAGATTAGAAAACTCCGAGCTGAGAAAAGAACTGGAATTAAAAAATAAAGAAATATATGAATTACAGGAAAAAATTGAAGTGGTATCAAAGAAAACTAATGTATTATCTGAAAAACCCCATAAAGAAACAGAAAATGTAGAAGAAAAAGGAACTCTTGAAATAGCAGAAAAGGCAGAATTAATCAAAAAGATCTTCCAAATTAGACAAACAAATAAAGATCTTGAAAGTCAGCTAGCTACAATAAATTCAGAGTCTAAAACGATTCCTACCACTTCATCCAGTAAGAAAGGTAGCCCTATCTCAAATCGTAAAGGTGGAAAAAATGCCAGGGGCATTAGTGAAAGTTTGGCAAACACTCTGAAACAGAAAGAATTGTTAATGGAGATAATAAAACAGTACAAAGAAATAAGCAAAAGACCAGCTATAAACCCTACAACTGTCTCTAAAAGAGATGCAACTAACACAAGTGCTATGGTTACAGCTGAGCTACAAAAACAGGTAAACACTGAATTGTTCGTAAACAATTTAATTACAAATAAACCAAACCACATGACATGTTTTTCCTATTTTAGACTCCAGATAATGCAGATGTTGCAAAACTAATGACAGCAGTCAAAGAAAAAGAAAATGCATTAAGTGTGATGCAAGTAAAAATAAGAGCCATGGAAACTACAATATTAGATCTACAAGAAAAAATTACAGAGAAAGACCAGATAATAGAAGCTAAAAATAAGGCGACAGCACTTATATCCGACAATTTAAGTCTTATATCCGACAATTTAAGTAAAAAAGGTAAATATGTATTTAATTAACTGAGGGTAGTAGTAAAAAAAATATTTGAATTAAAATCTATATAAAATATAATCTAAACTAATCACATTGCTTTTTAATTTATTTATAGAAAAAGATTCTTTAGATTTACTTGATACCAGACAGCAAATGACAAAAATGCAAAGTATTTTTGCAGCAATGGAATCAGAATGGAAAGAGGAAAAGCAGAGGTTAATACAACAAATTGAAGAAAAAAATGACAAAATAAATAGCCTACAAGAGGTAATATCTATTTTACAGCATAGAAGTTCTGAAATTAGATTAGAAAACTCCGAGCTGAGAAAAGAACTGGAATTAAAAAATAAAGAAATATATGAATTACAGGAAAAAATTGAAGTGGTATCAAAGAAAACTAATGTATTATCTGAAAAACCCCATAAAGAAACAGAAAATGTAGAAGAAAAAGGAACTCTTGAAATAGCAGAAAAGGCAGAATTAATCAAAAAGATCTTCCAAATTAGACAAACAAATAAAGATCTTGAAAGTCAGCTAGCTACAATAAATTCAGAGTCTAAAACGATTCCTACCACTTCATCCAGTAAGAAAGGTAGCCCTATCTCAAATCGTAAAGGTGGAAAAAATGCCAGGGGCATTAGTGAAAGTTTGGCAAACACTCTGAAACAGAAAGAATTGTTAATGGAGATAATAAAACAGTACAAAGAAATAAGCAAAAGACCAGCTATAAACCCTACAACTGTCTCTAAAAGAGATGCAACTAACACAAGTGCTATGGTTACAGCTGAGCTACAAAAACAGGTAAACACTGAATTGTTCGTAAACAATTTAATTACAAATAAACCAAACCACATGACATGTTTTTCCTATTTTAGACTCCAGATAATGCAGATGTTGCAAAACTAATGACAGCAGTCAAAGAAAAAGAAAATGCATTAAGTGTGATGCAAGTAAAAATAAGAGCCATGGAAACTACAATATTAGATCTACAAGAAAAAATTACAGAGAAAGACCAGATAATAGAAGCTAAAAATAAGGCGACAGCACTTATATCCGACAATTTAAGTCTTATATCCGACAATTTAAGTAAAAAAGGTAAATATGTATTTAATTAACTGAGGGTAGTAGTAAAAAAAATATTTGAATTAAAATCTATATAAAATATAATCTAAACTAATCACATTGCTTTTTAATTTATTTATAGAAAAAGATTCTTTAGATTTACTTGATACCAGACAGCAAATGACAAAAATGCAAAGTATTTTTGCAGCAATGGAATCAGAATGGAAAGAGGAAAAGCAGAGGTTAATACAACAAATTGAAGAAAAAAATGACAAAATAAATAGCCTACAAGAGGTAATATCTATTTTACAGCATAGAAGTTCTGAAATTAGATTAGAAAACTCCGAGCTGAGAAAAGAACTGGAATTAAAAAATAAAGAAATATATGAATTACAGGAAAAAATTGAAGTGGTATCAAAGAAAACTAATGTATTATCTGAAAAACCCCATAAAGAAACAGAAAATGTAGAAGAAAAAGGAACTCTTGAAATAGCAGAAAAGGCAGAATTAATCAAAAAGATCTTCCAAATTAGACAAACAAATAAAGATCTTGAAAGTCAGCTAGCTACAATAAATTCAGAGTCTAAAACGATTCCTACCACTTCATCCAGTAAGAAAGGTAGCCCTATCTCAAATCGTAAAGGTGGAAAAAATGCCAGGGGCATTAGTGAAAGTTTGGCAAACACTCTGAAACAGAAAGAATTGTTAATGGAGATAATAAAACAGTACAAAGAAATAAGCAAAAGACCAGCTATAAACCCTACAACTGTCTCTAAAAGAGATGCAACTAACACAAGTGCTATGGTTACAGCTGAGCTACAAAAACAGGTAAACACTGAATTGTTCGTAAACAATTTAATTACAAATAAACCAAACCACATGACATGTTTTTCCTATTTTAGACTCCAGATAATGCAGATGTTGCAAAACTAATGACAGCAGTCAAAGAAAAAGAAAATGCATTAAGTGTGATGCAAGTAAAAATAAGAGCCATGGAAACTACAATATTAGATCTACAAGAAAAAATTACAGAGAAAGACCAGATAATAGAAGCTAAAAATAAGGCGACAGCACTTATATCCGACAATTTAAGTCTTATATCCGACAATTTAAGTAAAAAAGGTAAATATGTATTTAATTAACTGAGGGTAGTAGTAAAAAAAATATTTGAATTAAAATCTATATAAAATATAATCTAAACTAATCACATTGCTTTTTAATTTATTTATAGAAAAAGATTCTTTAGATTTACTTGATACCAGACAGCAAATGACAAAAATGCAAAGTATTTTTGCAGCAATGGAATCAGAATGGAAAGAGGAAAAGCAGAGGTTAATACAACAAATTGAAGAAAAAAATGACAAAATAAATAGCCTACAAGAGGTAATATCTATTTTACAGCATACAAGTTCTGAAATTAGATTAGAAAACTCCGAGCTGAGAAAAGAACTGGAATTAAAAAATAAAGAAATATATGAATTACAGGAAAAAATTGAAGTGGTATCAAAGAAAACTAATGTATTATCTGAAAAACCCCATAAAGAAACAGAAAATGTAGAAGAAAAAGGAACTCTTGAAATAGCAGAAAAGGCAGAATTAATCAAAAAGATCTTCCAAATTAGACAAACAAATAAAGATCTTGAAAGTCAGCTAGCTACAATAAATTCAGAGTCTAAAACGATTCCTACCACTTCATCCAGTAAGAAAGGTAGCCCTATCTCAAATCGTAAAGGTGGAAAAAATACTAAATCTAAGTCCCCTTGGCGAAATTTATCATCTGAAAGTTTACAAGAACCAGAAAAAAAGAGGAATAGCACACTGGATTTTAATTAAAAAAAAAGAATATAAAATTAAATAAAAATAAAGTATGACTATCACATCCTATTTATTTCAATATTTATAATTTTACAATATTTCTATAACAACAATTTTTTAATAATTATAACAGTACTACAGTTTGCTAAGCTTCATCTTTTTTTCCAAATGGATTCATTTTTGAAAGCCAAGATGTGGTAGATCTGTAATTAAAAATGCATTGAAAATTATTAATTTACACATTTAACAGCAATGTATTCTATTGGCAAATAATAGAGGATGTTAAATACATACGAAATTTCCTCAGCACTGCTCTTGCTTCCATCAATGCCTGCTTCCTTCAATTTCTCTATCAAATTCTTTCTATACATCTTCTTAAGAGGAACTGGTTTGTTGGCTGCTTCCTTAATCTTAGCAGCTTTGCTTAAGGCCTCATACCATGTTAATCCGTACCATTCTATTTCTTCTGGTGTATACTGCACAGATAATATATAAAACTAGCTGACCTCACAAACATTGTTTTGCCATATAAGTTATCGAGAGTTAAAAATTGACTATTAAAAAAGTGGTAGGGTGAAAACTAAAACTGTGACATGAGAATTTTATATATAAGATAATTTAATTGTATTTCAATTTCATTAGGATTGCTGTGATATCAGACCCAACAAAGATGTTTAGTGCCTTATCAACTTTTGTAGGTAAATGCATGATGCCCCCTGGTATTTATTACCTATATTTGGCCCCACCAGGAATCACAGGTGCCAATAGTCTCCCAAAACCCTGAGGTGTTTCCAAGACACTGAACATATTTTTCCTGCTAGAACCTCACAAATTTCTGACAATACTAGATGTTTTCAGACCGCACATATATCCTTTTATACTTGTCACCAACCCCAAAAGCATTGGTCCTCAAAAAAACTCATTCATCACATTGATGGGATGTAGCTGGAGCTCCTCAAACTTGACTACTTGGATTGACTACATTTTTTTTAATAGAAACAATAATTTATAGTGTATAATATTTTTTATAAAATGCGACACAATCCATGGACTAGGGATGTGCCTTTTTTCTCATTCTGCAGATCAATATGGATCGTGATGTCTTGATCTGATCTGCAAAACGGATCATTTGCATTCGATCTGGTACCCAAAAGATCAATCCAAAAATCACATATTTTTTTATACAAGGGTTGGATGGTTATTTTCACATTTGCCTACTACTAGAAATATTTCCTTGAATTAATAAACACGTGCTTGACATTGCAAGGCGCAAATAGCTTAAACACACAGTTCTACATAACATTGTGATGTTGGCTACATGCCTATTTGCTAGTTCAAACCCATAAAAAGATGTAAACTCTAATGATAGAACAGCAATCAGCAGTGTAAGCTGGAAAGCAGCCAATTGTTGTTTATTTTAGGGAAAAATAAAAATTATGTGCACTTACTGATGACAAGTAGGTTTTATATTCTTCATACACTTCTCTTTGTTTCTGAGGGTTATGAGCATATCTTGGACATCCATTCATTAGTTCAGAGAGAATTTGCTTTTTCAACTTTAGTGCCAACATAGAGACCAAATCACAGGCAGGTGTCTTTAGCAAGTAGTGATCAAATCCATAGTGATCATGGATTAGTTTGATGGTCCTCTCAGTAACAGTGACTGACAAATGAGTGTTTAACACCTCTGACTTCACAACAGTACGTTTCAGCACTGGTACCCAGTAGTGTGGTACTCGACGACGTCTTTCAGAACGTTTTTGAAAACCTTAAACATATTAATTAGACAATTTAAATTGTTTTTACAATAAACACTTTCTGTCAAAGTTGCAGACCCTTTAAATATGTAGTTTATTATTAAGTTATTAAACCTTTTATTACAGCTTCTCCACCCCAAATGCCCTCATGTATTTCGGCTGGGTGCTTTAAAGGAATAGGGATGTCTTGCACTGGTAAGGTTTCACCAGTAAGATCATCTCGCCTCCACTTGCTTTCCTGAGGTACATAGTGAACAGCGGCTGGCTTTAGCACCTTCCATTCACGCCAAAACTTCTTGTATGCAGGTGGTAGTTCAGCAGCTATTCCAAATTCAAATCTACTTCTCTTTTTATAAGTCTTAGACAACGTACGCACTGTAGACTGAAATTCGTATCGTCCAATTTAGTAAAAGGTCACAAATATGCGAAGAACTAAGAAGTCAGCTTTCAACAATGCCATAATGATGCAATACAAAATAAATCCTCTTAGTTTGAATGTGTTGATTAACACCGATTGTACCTGTATACGAGACGATGCCATTTAATGAAGTTGCAATTATAATATATACTGAACTATTTATTTAAAACTTAATTTGAGATAATCTAATAGTTTCAGATAGAAGTGATAAAACCTAAAAGTGTGAAGTACTCCGCCATAGAATTTTCTACTCTTTGGATTTGGAGACTGTGAGTGAGAGTGAGTGAGTACTCTGACATGCATGACTGAAGCCCGACAGTCAGTCAGTCAGTGACAGACTCAGTGATATGAGTGACGTTTATAATGACTGTGTGAGAGGGAAAAGATCACATAGTTGAAAAATAACGAAATTAATAACGTCTACTCTATTGGAAAAATATTATGTAAACACAGAGTACCTATTGAAACTATTCATTAATTCAATTGAAATTGCCAAAATCAAGCGTTACTAGTCATTTGCAGTAATTCAATTTCTGTTTTAGGAAATAATTAATAATTCATCTATATTTTATAATTATTTTTTAAGATCTATATTTTATTTTATCTGCGGGAATATGAATGACTGACGTGGATAAAAAAAATGGCCGTCCGTCAGTCAGTGCAAGTAAGTGCCAAGTTAGTGGCAAAATATTTTGTAAAACAGTTTTCATTATTTGATCTTTCTTCTCCATTTTCATCTAGAACTTAATTGCTGTGCCTTGTGTACTTTTATAGTATTAATGTTGTCTGAAATCAACAAACCATGTCCGATAGCAAAAACGTTAATAGTCCTGAACAGGATCAGGGGGATGTCGAAATCGTTGATATAGCAGAGTCGCCTGGAGAATTGTCCAGTGTTGGTAGCAGTGTTAAAAACATCAAGGTAATGTCCTTTTACTGCTTACAATACTGCATGCATACAGTAATTACCATATTGTAAATATTTCGTTGGGACAATCAATATTACGTCCATCTTGCTTTCAATGTCGACGTAATAACTCTTGGATTTATCTGTAAAACTTTGTCTTTATTAATCTTAAATTATAATGGACGTTTTAATAGGGAACTAGCTTATAGAATATTTACATTAAAGTGGGTATAATAGGTTGTCAATGACATATTTCTTGTCCCTCGAATCTATCTACTTATGTTTAATTATACGGATTTGGTTCTACATAAGATACTGTCTTATAGTTAATACAATCAAGGAGTCATTTTTTATGTAATAATATTACCTAGATAGTGAGATAACTATTCAATTGGATTCAATCACTTATGTGATTACTTACACATGCTTCAAAGATTTGACTTATGAGGATTGAATCCTTTGTAAACACTGTCTGTATTCTGTCTCATTATTCCCCTCTCTCTACTTTTCCCTGCATGGGTTGTCTGGAAAAATTGGTGCTTTAGCAACAAGACTGCCCATTGCATACCATCTGTTTCTTTAGTACCTATGTTTTTTTTAACTTCAATAATGTAATTTGAACTACTACTTATGGTGTGCAATAAAGTGTATTTTGTCTTGATTTTTTTGGTGTGACCATCAAAATTTGTCGCAGTGTTGAGAAAAGAGTAGAAAGAGCTGTGGGGATTATTTAAAATACAAACATCTTTTATGAATTTCAAATAAGAGACCTTTAATTTAAACAAGTATGTATGAATGTATGTATATATATGTATGAATCTTCTTTTATTGAAAGTAGGCAAACATAGGCAAGCCAGGTATAACCTAGATTCTGCTTAACTGAGTGCATATTAGCTAATTCTATCACTCTCATTTTGACTGTGAGTGAGTGAGTGAGTGACTACCATAAACAGGTGGTCAGATAAAGGTGCTGCTGGTTGCTGTCATATTATAATATTAATATTACCAGATTAATTTTAGAAGTCCTAAAGAATGTTTGAAAACATCTTTTTTTATATTTAGTACCTGACCACAAGTCTATCTTCACCAACATGCAGTGAGCATGATTAAGATAAAAATAACACTAATATATTTGGTGGATATCATGAAAAGATTTGGTGGATGTATTACAATATAATTGTGTCATTATGAAATTGACTGGTTCATGAACATTTTTCTTTTTGTTTTAACTGATTTATTTACTGGTTTATTTCAGCAGCATACATCAAGTTCTGAAAGGCAAATTAAGTTTGAGAGAGCCCAAAAATGTCTCGAAAATGCAGCTCTTGTATCCAAACGTATCAAAGAACATAGGAAAGCAACTGCAGAACTTCTGGGAAAAACCTTTGGTAAGTAAACAAATAAACATATTGTATTTTCCAACTTATTAACAACCCTCCAAAAGTACCATTACATTGAAGTCTGTAAAATTATTTCTCTCTATTTAGTTTTAAATCGGTTATCATTTAAAAAATATATTTTCATTCGTAAAAATCATCCAGGTAAAAATCAAAAAATCCCAAAAAGCTTTTGATTTTTATAGACAGGGAGAAAAAACAAACAGAATGGATGACATGAAGACATGGATCTATAACAGAATCTAATAATCTTCCTTATATTACTTTCAATATTTATAACATATTTCAGATGATGATGTTGGTGATACTGCTTCTGAATTGGCATCCACCATGAGTGAAAGAACTAACTATTCTGTGGCAACTGAAAAGTCTACCTTATCTGTTCAAGATGCCTTAAATAGTAAGAAATATCCAATATTCTGTTTTATTCTCATTATTTTTCCCACACGAGGTAGTTATTTCAATTTTTTTTATTTTAACAGTCCCTGGCATTAGTGAAAGTTTGGCAAACACTCTGAAACAGAAAGAATTGTTAATGGAGAGAATAAAACAGTACAAAGAAATAAGCAAGAGACCAGCTATAAAACCTACAACTGTCTCTAAAAGAGATGCAACTAACACAAGTGCTATGGTTACAGCTGAGCTACAAAAACAGGTAAACACTGAATTGTTCGTAAACAATTTAATTGCAAATAAACCAAACCACATGACACGTTTTTCCTATTTTAGACTCCAGATAATGCAGATGTTGCAAAACTAATGACAGCAGTCAAAGAAAAAGAAAATGCATTAAGTGTGATGCAAGTAAAAATAAGAGCCATGGAAACTACAATATTAGATCTACAAGAAAAAATTACAGAGAAAGACCAGATAATAGAAGCTAAAAATAAGGCGACAGCACTTATATCCGACAATTTAAGTAAAAAAGGTAAATATGTATTTAATTAACTGAGGGTAGTAGTAAAAAAATATTTGAATTAAAATCTATATAAAATATAATCTAAACTAATCACATTGCTTTTTAATTTATTTATAGAAAAAGATTCTTTAGATTTACTTGAAGATACCAGACAGCAAATGACAAAAATGCAAAGTATTTTTGCAGCAATGGAATCAGAATGGAAAGAGGAAAAGCAGAGGTTAATACAACAAATTGAAGAAAAAAATGACAAAATAAATAGCCTACAGGAGGTAATATCTATTTTAGAGAATACACGTTTTGAAATTAGTTTAGAAAACTCCAAGCTGACTGAAGAACTGGAATTAAAAAATAAAGAAATATTAGAATTACAGGAAAAAATTGAAGTGGTATCAAAGAAAACTAATGTATTATCTGAAAAACCCCATAAAGAAACAGAAAATGTACAAGAAAAAGGAACTCTTGAAATAGCAGAAATGGCAGAATTAACCAAAAAGATAGAAATTTTGGAGCAATTAAACTTCCAAATTAGACAAACAAATAAAGATCTTGAAAGTCAGCTAGCTACAATAAATTCAGAGTCTAAAACGATTCCTACCACTTCATCCAGTAAGAAAGGTAGCCCTATCTCAAATCGTAAAGGTGGAAAAAATACTAAATCTAAGTCCCCTTGGCGAAATTTATCATCTGAAAGTTTACAAGAACCAGAAAAAAAGGGACAAAAAACTGACAATACCAAACTAGAATTGATGCTTCAATCACTTAACAAAGATATCTTAGAAAAAGAGTACCTAATATCTCAAAAGGATTTGTTAATTTCCCAGCTTGAGTCTAGTAATAACGAGAAAGATACTACCATAGGTGAGCTATTTGCTAGTCTAGAAGAATACAAAAAAAATAAGATATCAATTGATATGATAGATGTTGGTACGGATAATACTGATTTAATTGATGATAAAACTCCAATGAAAATAAATTTAGACATGGACTTATACTATGAATCTACACCTTCATTGTCAGACATAAAACAACTTGAAGAAAAGTTAAAAGAAGCGCAAGATCAAATAACAACATTAAATGAGGAAATTGAAAATGCTAATAAGAATATGATTAAGGTTAAATCACACTCAAAATCAAAATTGAAACAATTGCAAAAAACTATTGATAGTTTTAGTAAAATATCTGATGCAAATGCAGAAATTGTTAAACTAAATGAAGAAATACATCAGTTATCGCAAAAAGTCGCAGAATTGGAAGAAGAAAAAGGCAATTTACAATTGCATTTAGTTGACTATGATAGTGGAAGACGTAAGTGTAATATTTATTTGTATCTATTATATTTTTTTTAATTTATATTTAGTCCAAAACAAATGTATAATTGGAGCATCAACACTTTCTATTTATTACATTTCAGTCACAGAGTCAGATGTTTATAAAAAGCTTGTGGAAACAGAAAACTTAGCAGAAGCCAGGCTGAAGTCTATAACTTTATTGGAAACTCAGAAGTTTGATTTAGTTCAAGGTAATGTTTAGAAATTATGATTTGATTCATATTTATTGGGCTATAGAGAATTAACCCTTTTGTTATTATTTCAGAACTACATGTATTACAACAAAAGAATATTCAATTGGAAGATAAACTAGCTGATATGTCTCAACTACAAAGTGAACATGTTTGCTCAGAAATTAAATCAGTGCAGCTTGAAGAACAAATAGATGAGCTACTTGCATCGAAAAAAGAATTGGAACTTGTAATACATAATTTAAAATTAGATAAAGAACAATCTTTGGGGACAATCCAACTTTTGCAGGGTGAGAAGGAAGAATTGATCCACAAACTGGAAAATTACATACAGGAAAATATAGAATTGACTGACAAACTAGAAAAACTAAGTGCTGAAAAAGTAAGCTCAGCTGAATCAATAGAGATTGTAGAGTCATTAACAACTCAAGAAAAGTTAGAACTAGAAGAATATAATAAAGGCCTTGATAATGTGAAAGCTGGTGGTGAAGATTTGCATGAAACATCCTATCATACAGATTTGCGTCAGAGAGATGAAAAAATAGAGACTTTGGTTAAGCAGAGCGCTGAACTTAATGCTAAAGTGGAACTATTTACTAATGAGCGCCAAGAGGTAATGGCTAAAATGAGTTCGATTTCTCTGGAGAATGAATCCTTGCATGAAAAAATACAGGAATTGAATAAACAATGTGAAACAATGCGTAATAGTATTGATGTACTAATTGAAGAAAAAACCAATCTTCGAAGTTTAAATCATGAGTTAAATCAACAAATAGAAGAGTTGAAACAAGAACGATTAGAAATAATGAAAGAAACTGTGGAAATAGTGAAACCATTAAGTTTGGAGGAAAATGTTGACAACTTACTAACTGAAAGTCATGATGAAAAATCAGGCGGAGATAAAATTAGCAACAGAACAAAATCTGTCAAACAGTTAACTAAAGAGATTCTGAAGTTAAAGAATACGATTAAAGAAAGAGAAGCAGAAATTGCAGATTGTCAAATGAAAATACTTTCTATGGAAGAGCATGAAGAAAAGCAAAATGAATTATTAAAAAGTGGTGCTGCATACGAAGAAAAAATAAAACAATTGATTGATGAAAATAATCAACTCAAACATGAAATAAATAAAATGAATGAATTAGAACAAGGACGAGCACAGGCGAATGAAGAATATGTTCAAGATGAAATCCATAAATTACGTCAAGAATATTCTCTTGCAATAAACAGCCGTGATACGAGAATACAAGAATTGGATAATCTCTTGAAAGAATATGAAATGCAATTATTAAACTATGTCAATACTTTGCAACAAAAAGATAAAGAGATAAATGAATACATTAACCAAATAACTAAACTCAATGATGTTTCTCAAAAACTAAAGTCAACCATAGAACTGCTTGAGGAAGAGAAAGCTAAAGATCAGAATATGGAACTTATTAAATCCCTTAATAAACAAATATCTGTTTATCAAAAAACTTTATCAGAATATGAAGATAAATTAAAGGTCTTTGATGAGGAAAAGTCTCAATTGTTATCATTGAAGACTATGTTAGAAAATAAAAGTAATAGTCTTGAGGCTGAATTAAAAAGTATAGAAGAAACCATAAAAGAAAAAGAAACAGTTATTTCTGATTTAAGATCTCAACATCAGAAACACATTGAAGAACTCTCTGCTGTGAAAGCGCAAACCAAAGAGCAAGATGAAGAAATACACGAAATAAAATTACAGTTGAGGAAGGAATCCATAGAAAATGAAAAGTTACGGACATCATTACAAGAAAAGGATGAAAAGTTATGGGAAATAACAGAAAAATGTGAACAGTTACAAAATAAAATGGATATATTTAGCAGTGAACACAAAAATATACAAGAACAGTGTGTTACATTGGAGACTAAAAATAAGGAGCTACTGGAAAAATTGAAAAAGTTTGCTATAAGCATGAAGAAAAAGAATACAATGTATTCAGAATTAGAAGCTCAGATCAATGATTTACAAAAAGAAAATGAATTACAATCTCGTGAGCTGGAACGATTGCTTATAGAAACAGAAACTATTCCATCACTGCAAGAAAAATTAAAAGAAGCTGAAGAGCAGTTAAGATTTTTCGCAAATGATAAGAATCAATTGCATGAAGAAGTAAAAAAATTACAGGACCTAATCACAGAAAAAATACAAGAAATAACAAATCTTAACGACACTCTAAATTTGCTAAACAAAGATTTGTATATTATTAAAGAAGAAAATGTCAATCTAAACCAACAGAATGAGGCTTATAGAAAAAAGATAGCTGAATATGATATAGAGCAAAAAAACAATTCTAATTTCTTAACTAAAATTTCTTGTTTGGAAGCTGACATTGAATTAAAACAATCTTATATAGAACAACTATCTAATGAACTTAAAAACCAAGAAGATAAAATAAAGCAAATACAATTAGGACATGGCGCTAAAGTTCAAGAATGTGAACTGTATATTGAGAATTTGCAAGCTGAGATAGAAAAGTATAAAAATCGTATTGGACGGCTTGAGGAGACTGTATCGATGATGGAAGAAAGTCGCACCTCCTTGGAACATAAAGCGGATCAATTAGATAATCAACTACAAGAAAAGCGAAGGGCCTATACACAGTACACTGATCAAGAAGATGAGTTGGTAGCAAGGCTCGCATATCTTATGGATAATGATAGAGTTATTGAAAAACAACTTTATGAAATAGATATGGAAAATCAAGAGTTGCAATTTAAAATTCAATATGTTAACGAAGAATATACGGAATTACAAAACACTTACTCCGATCTGCAAGATTACTGCAAGGTACTTGAACTTAAAGCCAATAAAATAGATGCAATGGAATCTGATGTCACATCATATCAGTCTAAAATTCAGGATTTAGAATCGGCAGTTAAAAGACTAACTAACGAAAACCATACTTTAATTAAAGAGAAGAAAAGAGAAATGGATGAATTAGAGTCCGAATTTAACTTACAAATAGAGAACGCAGTTAAGGAAAAGAAACAACTCAGTGAAAAATTGGAAAAACTGTGCGAACGAGAGGCTCAATTTGTGTCGCAGATAAATGAATATCATACTAATATGGAAAATTTGAGAATGAACTTACAAGACCTATCTAATGAAAATCAGAGATTGGTTGAGAAATTCAGTCATAAAACGAATGAGGTAATACCAGATTACACAGGCCAATATATAAGTGAGATTAATAACTTGAATTCAGTAATAAACAGTAAGAATGAAGAAATCCTAGATCTTAGTAATAAATTACAAACATTACAAACAAGTAACGCAGTGCACGTTAAGAACCTAGAAACTCAAATTTCTGAACTAACTGATAAGGTCCAACAATCATCTGTAACCATAAATAAATACGCTTCTGAAATTAATTCCCTTCAGATTAGCAATGATGATTTATCTAGCAAACTTCTTCAAAAAGATGATCAAATAAAACAATTAATGGAAAAGAAAAAGATGTTCTTTGAAATGAACATACCTAAAACGGAAGGCTTAACAATTTCATCTACTATTGAAGACATTAGTGATGATCAAAATGTTTTCAACATATCCCAACTTCAGTCCCAAATAGTCACTGACACTGAAGTAGATTCTTATGATGGTACTCCTTCAGTGAGAAAAACTATAGAAAGCTTGCAGACACAGCAAGCAGATAGTTCCTGTCGTAATACTTCAGAAGAGGGAGTCATAGAACCTTTAATGGTTTCTAAAAAATCATACCTTTGTTATAATAAGGGTGAAGAGGTGAATGAAGAATTAGATCCATTTAACTCAGAGGAAGGCTGGGGAGTAGATATGCATGAAGAGACAGTGGACGTTACTCCTGGAGTATTCCATTTAAATCAGAAAATACATCAACTTAATGAGGATAATGAAAAATTAAGGACGGACCTGGATGCTACTAACGCAAAGCTTTTAAAAGCTCTGAAAAAATTAAAAGAGCTAAAAAGCTCAAACGATATGTTAAGCAATGAATTGAAAATTTCTAAACAAATTTCACAAGCTTCTATGTTAGATATGGCTATAGAGAATGAAATTTCAAATAATTTGGAGGAACTAGAGAAAAAAGTAAATGAACTTCAAGATGAATTAACAAAAGAGAAACGCGAGAAAGAAGCACTCAAAAAACAAAATGAAGTATTCAAAAATGCAAACGATCGACTTCTGGAGATGAAAGAAAAAATGGATAGTGAAGTAGAATTATGGAAGTATAACTTTAAACAAGCGAATGACAAAATTTCGTCATTACAATGGGGAGCTGAATCTAAATATGATACAAGCCATTCTACAGAACCCATCTCTCAGGCTTTTAAAATTGTAGAGCCTAAAGATGAAATCATTAAGCTTGAAAAAGAAAACGATGAATTACAAGCTCTAGTAGATAACTTAAATTTGAAAAATACAGATCTATTAAAGCAAGTGACAAATTTGAAGGAAAAGATAAAAAATATTCAAAAAGAATTAGAAAATCGACAAATTGTATGCGAAGAATGCACAAAATATAAATTACAAGTTCAAGATCTGCAACACGCTAATGAAGAATTACAAAATTATAATGTTACCTTAACTGAGCAAATACAAGACTCTAAAAATCGGTTAGATGAATCTGTTAAAAATTTAAATGAACTTAAATCCAGCCACGATAAGAATCAAAACGTTTTTGAACAAAACAAAAAGGCATTGCAAGAAGAAATTTCAAATTTACAGGAAACTTTACAGAAACAAAAACAAATTGAATTTGACGCAGAATATAAAATATCGTGTCTTACAGAGGAGATGGAAAATATCAAATTGAAATTAAAAAATTCAGAAGATCAATTCCGTGAAGCAAACGACATTTTACTTAGCGAAAAATGTAAAAACTTAGAAGATCAAATCAGGACATTACAGAGTGAATTAGAAAATGCTAAGGAAAAAATTAAAAGTCTAGAGTCTAAAAATATTGAGTTAGCCACCAAACCCAATGAGCAAATTAAAGATTTAGAACTTAAAGTGCAAAATCTAAATGAAGAAAATGATCAACTACTATCAACTGTTGCCGAGTTGCGAGCGTCGGTATCAAGTGCTGTAGATCAACGTGGTTATGAAATCGCAGAGTTGTGGAAACAGCATTTAACACAAAGAGAAGGAGAGTTCCAAAAAATTGAAGAAGAACTGCGAACTCAGCTAAACGCTTCTGAATCGAAATATGAACAATTACTTGTCAAAATGCAAACATCAAATCAAGAAGAAAGTGAAAATATAATAGTTGAACAAGTTATGTCGCTTCAACATAAAATTCAAGAAAAGGAAGAAAATCTCATCAGCTTACAGAACAAATACGCTGATCTTATGCATCAATTAGAGATATTGCGTTCAGAGATGGAAGATGAAAAATGTTTGCATGAAAATAAAATGCTTGCTCAACAAGATGGATATGAAAAAACTATTAAAGAACTTAATATGCGTAACGAGAAACTGTTAGAAGATATAGAAAATGTTACTCAAGGTCATAAAAGGGAAATAGCATCTATTAGTTCGAAAAATGAAAAACTAAATAAAGAAATTGAAGAAACGCGTAATACATACGAAATGACCATTATAGATCTGACTAAACAAATTCAGATCAAAGACACTGAAATCTACCAAAAATCTAATGAGTTTGCAGTTGTCTTAAAACAGCGAACGGAGGAATTTGAAACTGTTAGGACACAGTTGCTTGAATATGAAAAGAAAATTGAGGATTTAGGATTTGAAAAGGAATCAGAATTGGCAGTTATGAGGTTAAAAATGCACGATACTGTAGACATGTATGAAAAAAATATGAGCAAGTTAGAAGAGGAGAAAAATAATCTAGCAGAAGAATTAAATAAAAAAATTATAGAGTGTACCAACCTGAACAAATCTATAACTGACTTGAAAAAATCTCTGGAAGAATATTCAGCCAAGGCCACCGAGACCCAAGAGGTTTTAGAAAGCCAAGAACTAGAGATTGTTTCTTTGAAAGAAGAAATATCTTCCTTGAATGACATAATTAGGTCGGCACAGAACAAAATAGAAAAACATGTCACATTTGCGCGTAACACCAAACCCGGTCTCGATAGTGAAAGTTCGGAAACATTATTAAATAAAGAACTTCTCGACGCTGTTCCAAGAGCGGAATTAGATTTGGCATTGTACATGTTACATCAAAGAGATGTGCGATGCGAGGAGCTCACAATGGAGCTGACACAATTGTTGGAAGAACGCGATACACTTCAGTTGCGACTTTCAGATAGTTTGCGATCTATAGAAGAATTTAAAATTAACTCTTCTTCTGCATTAACAACTTCTAATGAGGACATCCTCTCCGAGCTACCGACCACGAGCATGGACAAAGTGCATCATATGGTAGAAACACATCACGGTCAGACCTCGCGAAGTAGCAGTATAAGTGAACATGATGCTGATAAGCCTAAGCTACAAGCCAAGTTAGTATTTTTGAAATTATCTTTTAGTTTTATTTATCTTTTAATTCTTGTTATTTTAGTAAAATTTCAATTAGTCCCTTCTTATTACAATTCAGTTTATAACAGTTAATACTAACCAAAAATCGGGAAGCGTATTTTCGTTACTACCAAAAATTTAAATGACCAGTGATTTTATTCTAGAAAAAAAGTAAAAGTGGTCTCAACTTTATAACTTTTTCAAAATAATAAGAATCGTTTTGAAATCTTGAAATATAAAAATCTTTGCATAATACATAATAATCGAAGATTTCACTTACCTTTTGGACTTTAAAGTCTTATGTTTTTTCCAGGTTGACAGAACTGCGAAGTGTGAAGCACAGCCGAGACGTGAGGCTGCGTCATGAGAGCGAGCAGCGGCAGCTGGGGATGCGCCTGCTGCACCGCGACGTCGCCAACCTTCCCCCAGAGGCAGTGGACCAGCTTGCCCAAGCCCACCATACACTCAGTGAGTTTATTTTTTGTTTATGTGCTTGTTGCCCTGTGTTGCTAGTGCCATGGACACACAAAGCATGAACTAGCACTCCCAGACCAGAAACAGAAATTACAACTCATCATTCAAATGTCCGCTCTACTGTGGATATCACCAATGACGTTTGTAAGTTTGTGTGTTTTATACAAAATCAAGTTTAATAATACTTGCTGTATCGATGAAGGAAAATATAAGAAAATGAAAAATCTATAATGCGAAAATGATCTGAAATATGAAAGTTCGGATATCTTTCAAAAGGACTTGGCAGACCAGTTAACCTTTTGTGTGTCGTAAAGAGACCGTAACGCATTAGAAGATTTTCATCTCTCATAATGTCTTTGCTTGTGTATTTGTGATGTAGCAATGTCAATGTCAATAGGTCTGTCATGCATTGCAAACCCCTACCATCTACTCCTTGGGGGAATATCAGTTAGTTTACTCACTCCCACCCGTCCAGAAAACTAATATACTGATATCACTTGGACTTATCAAATGTATAAGCCAGTAAAATATATGTATTTGACTTTGACTTTGAGAACCAACAATAATCATAAAGAACCCGCATTACGACTGTTCTTTTTAGTCTCAACTGAGGCATGTTTCCTTGTCCTGGCTTACTACTTACATTTTTATTTTCGAATACTTTCAGCTCGCGACTCCCAAAGCACCCCTACAGTTCTTCTAAACTGGCTTCGCGGTAAAAGCACGCCCAAAGTTGTTCACATGTAAGTTGGTAATTGTTTTGTATAAAAATGTATCTGTACAGATTTTATATTCCATTATCTTTAAGTTTTGTTTCACATGATTATTATGTTTACCGTCGCTGCATTTTAATAAGCTGCTATCGAATGATTGAAGTATGTTTTATGAAAACATTCTCTCAATTCCGTAGTTAGTGCACTTACTTGCCATAACGGATCAAATACCTTCGAAAAGTAGCAGTTGCAGAGATGATATATGTAACATTTTGATTCATTTAATGTATTTTCATATTAAAGTAAAATACATTTATTACTTTAAGATTCAATTAGTATTCCAATATAGACTATTTCGAAAGAAATAGGTTGCTAATTGTGATGTGTCCAAATTGTTTTATTTTATAGATTAATATGGATATGGATTAAGATCCCAGTCTCAAATTTATAAAAGGTTTTGTTAAGATGTATTTACAACATCTAAGGGGCTGAATTTCGAAAAAATACTTATGTCTGCATTGTATAGCAAGGTACAAGTCCTTAGTTTGACTAAGAGTAGTCACTTTTATGGTCAATATAATTTCTTAAATTAGAATTGAAGCTTGCGTTAAAATCAAACCAAATCTCTCGTCTCTATCTCTCCGCTAAATAATAATATCTTATCTACAGTGAGATTTTCTGAAGAAACTAATTTTATTTGGAATTTTCTTTTCACTTTTTGCCCATCTGACTATTTTAGACCACCACCGCAGATTAAGTCCTATCTCATCAACATAAAGAGATCCGACGATGCAGTGGTTCACTGATTCGTTTCAGACATTTGGAATTTTTCTCAGTGTACCATTTTAAGTGAGTCACATAGTACTCATATACAATTATACAACATAGTTTTCATAATTCCGTATATGTGGTTTCGTACATCTGGGATCTTAATCCAATGTTTATTATTCGTTGCTTGTATTATGTGTTATTATAATTTTAAATATTGTACCTTTTTGGTTACATTATAATTATGTATATTCAACCGCCCTAGGACTCATATAAAAGTTATCATATACAAATAGTTACTTTTCGGTGGTTTCTCTTAAATTTCCAATAAAATATTACGAACGAACGATTGACGAATATTTAAATTAAATATTTTTTAAAATTATATGTATGCATTTAGTAATGTTATTATAACACGCCTTTTCAGAATTAATTAATTATAGGATAGACAATTTATTTATGGCTTTCAACCATTTCTTTCTTTTTTGTTCATATGATGCGATTGATACGACTCATTGAATTCGTAAAAGCTTTTAAATATTTTATAATAAAATTGTTGTAAAATGCTACCTGTATTACCACCTGGTAATATACTATTATACCTGGTAATACACCTATTTCCTGGGTAATTTTTTAAAGCAATGACTAATAGAAATTCAGTCGTCCTTACAAGAGACTGGAGTCGCTACAATTTATCATGTGATCATGCGATGTCTTATTGTAATATACATATAATAAATTGTATAATAAAATCAGTGATTCCAAAGTGATAACTCTTCCTTTTGTGTATGAAATTGTAAATTTGTTTTAATAAATGTTAATTTTTGAAAAAACTGACTGATATTTTCACTCAATGTTAAGATTTCGCGTATAGTTTATGTATGTGTATTCATTCCTTGAAGGAATTCAGACCGATTTTACCATTGAAAGTTCATACCATGCTTTATTTGAAAGATATGTAAGATTACTGTAGGTATCAAATGTTAAAGTATTTTAACAATCATGGGTTTTTGAAAATAAGTAGTTGGGAATGGGAATATTAGGTACATAAATGAAAGTTTATATAATTTTGAGATTTTTATTGTCATTTAAAAAAAATTACATCTCAATTGCAACGATCGTACAAAACAGTAAGTAACTTAAACAAATAATCACATATAAAATAAAAATTAACGCATCTTGCGTAAAATGAATTTTTTAGAATTTAGCTTCTTACGCACTACATTGTGTGCCGAAATAAAGAATTAAAGATCACGTCTCTTGTGAGCCAAATGCTCCATACATATATTATATTCTATTTACAACATTGAAAAGCCAAAGTTTTCCGCTTCCTTATAAATTGTATACTATTTCATAACATTTAACGTATTTCTATGTCTACTAAAATTAAGCCAGTCCAAAAGCCAAAATAAACCTTAAATAAGTCTATTTTGTAATGCGCATATTTTCCCACAAAATTTTACACATAAAAAACGGTGTCATTTTAACTTTAATTATCTACGTTAGTAATATATTCTTGAATACTAATGTAACTTACTCCATACTATGTATCTGTCCATAATTATACTGTTCATTTCGTCTATATCTAGGTATACCTAGTAACAATAAACTTTCTATGTAGGTTCACTCGCTTAAAAATTTTACTCATATTTTTACAAAATACTTTTATAGCAGTGTTTCTTATGGCACCACATGCTTAGAGCATAACATATTTTATATTTACAATTAAATCTATTTATCTTATTCATACATCACTGTTACTAAATATCTATTCAAATGAAGAAACTCATCGGTTGCGTAGCATAATCTAAGATAAAGCAAATCGTATTACAATCATTGTCAATGCCTAGGCGGCTCTCGACTATACTTGTTTATCAATGGAAGACATTGGACTACTCGACAAATATTATTTAATAAAATGAACGAAAATAAACATTACCTTAAAATTACATTTACAGAATCCTATTTTATATAATCTTACTTAATCATTGCCTGCGCCACCCGTACTTACACAAAGAAGCAATATAATATTATACTAACAATATCTGTGGAAACTATATCACAATAATTATAAAATGTAATAGTTTTGTTCCCTTTATTATTCCTGTCCTAACGTTCATCGAACGTCAATTAAGTACAACTTCGTGGAACTCACTATTGCCTTTGCCTTCAGTGAAATATAGGAACGATAAAAATAATTATGATTTAAACGGCTAAATGCTTATCTTAATGTTAATATAGGTTTTTCGAATCACATTTTTTATATTTTCTTAATAATATCCAAAAGAAAAATTACATAGTACCCCTAAGTTAACATATTATGACTGGAAGTGACTATGACTTGAAAATAAATCAACATTAAATCGCTATCACATTAAATGTTGGGATTCCTAAATCTAAACTGCTAGAACAGTACTCTTCGATAAGGAACAATTTGACGCTTACATACGAAAGTAAAGAAAATTCTATAAAGAAAATATACAGCCCTTTTCATACTAAAAATTCACGTGAAATCTATAAATATATATATGTCTATTATAGTATAGACAATATGCTCGGAAGTTAGTTGGAATCATCATATTAAACTGTATAAATATGTCGTACACAATAGCCACAAACTCTTAAGAAAAAGTAAATTTAAATTTTTTATCATATAAAAGCGTAATTTATTGCCTTCCCCCGATATTAGTTATATCTGAATGACTTGCAGTTAGTGAAATTCTTAAAGTAGGAAAAGTTGACAATTTTATTAAAAAATATACAACTTTATCAAACAGTTATAGAAACTGATGGAACTTAAATTCATTCAACGGTGGTCCACTTCCTGTACTATAAAGTATCTACTCTATCTCTATTGCCACTATAGTTAAATTATAATATAATCATTCAAATAATTATATCTATGTTCACTTCGCTTTTATTTCATATGAACAAAACTCCGCGGTACTTCTAATTTAAGTAAAACCAAGATCTTTATTGTTTTCTAGACTTACATAATAATATTGTCTTGTTTTTCATCCATTTTATTATTTATTAACTATTCCTACATAACGAGAAAGGAAGTGAAGTGCTGCTTTGGTCCCTTGTGAATATGTTCTATTACAATATTGCTATCAGGCTACGGATGCGTGGTGCAAACACTCGCTGAGCTGATTTGTGTCTTAGACATTAAGAGGTAGTTTGTAATTTCAAGAACCATGTTAATTAGAAGAAAAGTCACATCCTAAACTCAGGGTTTGTACAATACATGGTGAATTGCTCAGCGTAGCGCCTCGAACATATGTAGTTGATGGGAAACAGACTAGAGGCAATTTACAAGTAAACGCAGGGCTTAAAATTATATAAAAGACTATCCACGTCTGTACGCTACACTATACACGCAGAATTAAGGCTACTACGCTTAGACACATGCAATTGTCAGTCTTGGTATCAGTCCTCGTACACGGATGCACCGTATAATAACAGTTCTAGTTTAAAGTATTTTCGTACTAATGCACCATAATTAAAGCAAAAGTCCTCACTGGAGCCCGCGCAGTGCTTACGGGTGGACTCGCAGTCAGGAGTTAGAAGTGCACGTCTCTCACGTCGGTGGGGGTGGTGGCGTTACTGTGCGCCTTGTCCTGAGTGGGAGGGGGCGTCCACCCCGCCGCCTCCCTCGCTTGTCCGTTTGGGGCAGATGTTTGCCCTTCTTTTATAGTAATCTGCACCATCTCTTCGATTTGTTCCAAACAAGTTTGAAGGCAATCCTGTAAGAAAAATGACAATCGTAAGTGTCATGCAAAGAACTATTAGTAGATAAAGAACCATCCTACAGGAGAATGATTAGCGGAAAATAAAGAAGAACTTACTAAGTCTATTCCGGTGAGATCGCGTAGTCGCTGTAAATGTCCATCCAAGCCGAGGCCACGTAATGCAGCGGCGATGCAGCACGAAGCCAGCGTGCTCGCAGAGTATAAAGTAAACTCGGAATCTGTAACAAAATGAGAATATAATATTAACACATTTTCAAACCAATCTGTTACAGGAATCGTGTGAGTAAAGTAAGTTTTCATTTCTTGTTGTGGTTCCACGTAGCACACAACATTCTACGATTTAAATAACAAACGAGCACATAGGCGAGCGCTATCAGTAGCAAACCAGGTCACTCCATTTATGCGCATAGGACAGAACGTTAGAGTAAGCACACGTGTTAAGTAATGACATAAAGGAAAATCCGGTAATTTAACTAACTAGATTGTCTTATTTAACCGTAACCGCTGTAAAACAAAAATTGCTTGAATATGTAAAAAGTCTCTTTCTCTGCATGGCGGGTTGTTGGTCCCTGCCTGGAGAGTGCAGCCTCAAAGGAGCCGGCATCCGCCCTCGCGGCCGCATTCCATAGTCTGCGCCCGCGCGCCCGATTCACTCGAATATTTCTCACAGACTCGCTTTGGCAAAGCCATTATACTTATACACATACTCTCTTAAAAAGGCTCCACTGTGGACCACTTTTGGTGTGGGCATTTCAGGTTGTATTGAACAACCTTTATTTGTACAGCCAGATAATTGACATTAAATTAAATGAGGGGAGAAAATGTCTGTTCCGATCAGGTTTCGATACCTAATTTGAAGGCAAAGTCGGCGTGTTGGCGTCAACAAAGTCAATTCGGGGTACAAAAGAAACTATTTTATTTATTTGGGTTTTGACTGCCTATACCTACTTGGTAATAAGGTATAGTTTTATGGTTTGCATAATTTATAGACAAATGTAGAATTTTCGAGGTAGGAATTTCAATATTTACTGAAATATCAATTTATCATCTAAGTGGGTGTCATAACTACTATAGAGGAACATGTACTAAGTAGGTATTCCTTCTTTCACTCAACTAATCTATTATTATCTCCGGTAACAAACTAACGGTAATTCAATAAACATAATCGTTAATTTTTTATGTACCTACATATTTATGTACGAAATTATAAGCGTTGAGTTTTTTATTTAACACAGCAGTCTCGATGTGATGTTATCAGTTGCCTGTTCACTGGTGGCCCTACTGTAAAACGATAATTTAGCAGGAAAATCAGTTGTCTGACCTTGCAACTTTTAGTTTTTTTAAGACTTTATTTTTGGTACTTTAGTTTATAAATGAATAACTACCGATCATGAAGCTAAATATGTTTAGGAATCGCAACAAGTGAGTGCAAAAGAAGTAACCAAGCTTCTAGGTATTGCTGAACGCTCACCGTACAAATCTCGAATACCAAACAATCTCCGGTTTTATAAGAGGTTTACTTGATATTTTTATTTGCATGGCGGCATACGTAATATTAAGGCTGCGGAGGAGGAAGGAACAAAAAGGAAGAGATGAAACAATGAGAGCGGCCGCTCACTCGAAGCATTTGCATAATCTGATGTTAATCAAACATCGAAGCCCTACTGACTCGCCCGACGCGAGACCGGTCCGCCAGCGACGGTTAGCCTCTTACGAATAGCACCGGGAAACCTATTTAGAGCGAAGGCCCAAAAAGCTTATTCTATTTACTCAAAGCTACATTACACCAGCCACTATATTCAATTTAAAAAAACCAAAGCCTGGTCTAAAATTACATGTGACGTAAGTTATAAGCTTTCTCAGATTTTCCATTATCACGGACGTAATAAATTGAATTTCGATAATGTGCCAGAAAACTTCGAGTTAGGTACTTGTTGGATGCCTTGTTAGCCCAGCGGCGATGACATAATCGTCGTATTATTATCCTTGAACGTGGACGAGGAGTACAGTAGGTACTAACAGACGTTGACGGTGCGGGCGGTCGGCGCTCGGCTTCTATTCGCGAGGTGAACGCTCTGGCGAGGCCGCGCCGGTAGTATTCGTCCATAGTCCAACTCCATACGTATGCCCACCGGAACAAATGCTCGCACTAACGACGGTTACGCCGCTGCCCAATAAAATATCTCCCAAGAGGACCGCCATGGGGAACTGGCGAATGCATAGTTGCAGCTTAGAGAACGGTCATGTAGGCTACGTTTGTGAATGCGCTGTGTTAAGGTGTGAGGTATTTAATGAATTGATGATGTCTATAATACACACTACAAAATTTTAAAGCAATTTTCATATTTTTTAAAGTATCCAAGACACATAAAATGATTCCGATGCGAGAATTGAGTGATTCAAATAGTTATTTTTATTTATATACATATAATGCGGGTCCGCTCAATGCCATGAATTGTACCTATTCACAACTCCGCGTCGCGAGTCACGTCGGTGGTCTTTGCGATACAAGGGTAGTTTGCAGATTCTTGAAGTAGGTAAACCGTGCATCAACGACTGAAACACTTGATTTTCATCTTTGATTCTGATAAGAATATATAAATTCTTATATTGACTACCTAAGAAAGATTAATGTGTAGTGTATAAGCAAAAAATAACTTTAGATGACTGGAAATCATGGATAATAAATTAATTAATAATGCCCGTTGAACAACGAACTGTTATTTATCCTAGCTTGTTAATTATTTGCTGTTACCCATTGTAAATTGGTCTATAAAAATTAAATACCGAAAGTACTTATCCGGCGAGCGAGATGATATTCAAGAGCAAGTGAAATAAAAGAGTTCGAGCGTGAACTCGGTTAAAAAAGTAACACGACAACGGCGGCGAACAACAAAAACCGTTGCACAAAAACATATGATCCCATGAGGGATACGGGGGGCGTAGAGGGGCGCGGGCGGGAGTCCCGAGGCGTGCTGGAATGCGCTCGGGCGAGCGGCGTGGGAGGCGCCGGCCACCACACACGCGCGCCCTCAACCTCGCTCAACCCTCACTGTAAACAAACCTATTCACATCTCACGGCTAGTGCACACTTTGGATGCCTCTTTCACAAGAAATCCAACTTTCAATTTGCATGCGGTAGGCTTTATAGGTGATATCTCAGTTTCGCACAGGCTCATTTGCACCGTGACTGTAACGCCCCGCCTGTTCCGTAAATATACAAGGGTGATAGTTTACGTGATACTGAATTACTAACTAAACTGCAATAATATAAACATTCAAGCAAAAAGAGCAATAGGCAAGTTTTAAATCTAACGACAGCAACAGTGACTATTTGATTTTTCAAACTAAAATTGTTTCAAAGGAGTAGCTCGTTGCAAAGTCACTGGGGTAGGATAAGTATTACTTTATATTAATGAAACGTATAGGTTCAGTGACACATGACATGCACATGACGGAGCTTAGAAGTGATGCGGAGTGTGGTGCGCTGCGACTGTCGTGACATGACGTGGTATCGAGATGCTAATTACCGTCTGCCACCGCAAACAAAACGCGTAGCCGCCGCTGCAAGGTAATCTACACTTATATTACATATTTCGAAATAGTCGTAGACGAAGAAACTGAAATTCATAATTGACAAATATCTGTCGTGCGAGTCGTGTCGTGTCCTTACAATTTAGGGCAAAGATAGAAACCTCTTTTTAAAAATGGTAAATTTTACTGAACTCTTATCTTTTACAGCTCTGACCTATGACTGAGAAATGGCAGTCAGAATGCACTCACTTCAGACAGTGGTCAGTACATTTTCTGAACCAGAAATAGAGTTCGGTGATTTTGTCTGTGTTACATCTAGTGTTACTATTCATTCCTATATTTACGAGTATATTCATTATAAGATAACATTTTTAGCCGAAATGCAAAACCTCACCGTAGGAACATTTACAGATGCACCCACGTGTTGCATTATTTTTATTTTGTCTTTAGATAGGTAGAAAATGGGTCTAAAATATTATAAGAGATACCAACAGATTGCCTATTTTAGGTCTAGTTGTTTAATATTTCTTTGCCTAACAATGCATAAACGCGTATAGCCCTGATTAACATCAGCTTGCCTAAAATCTCATTTGCAAAACTAAAAAAGTCTTAAAAATAATCGCCAGTCAATCGCCATTACTTTTATGGCGCGAGTGAGCGCGACCATACGTTCACAGCAATTTATCTATTCTCTCTTTCTATAGTGTGGCGTAGCACGCCTATGTTCAGAGTGGTGTCGCTACGGAAAAACCTTAGCTCGAAGGTCGAACCCAGAATCCTATTTAGGCGCACGTCGTACATGTATTGTATTCTAGAATAGGAAAATAAAGGAGTTAAAACTCCAAAAAAACAAACTTAAAGCGTTCCATTTAGGAACTTACCTCTAGCAGCAAGTGCGATGAACATTTGTGCATGCCTCTGCACCATCTCGGTGCTGACGCGGCCCCGCACCGGCAGCCGGGACAGCAGAAGCGGGAGGAAGTCGTGGGCCGTGACTCCCGCCACGTCCCACTTCAGCTTCGACAGCACCAGCAACTCCCAACTCTGATGACAAAATGCCCGGTAAGTTATGGACTCCATCTTGAGAATATGCTTGTATAGGCGTTAACTCATATTAAATAACTTGATGTTGCTTTATCTTAGGGCGCGCTCTGTTATGTGCGAGAGAGCTTGTAAGTATGTACTCGTGGATTTTCATTGTGTAAACCCCGGACGCGATCGAAAAATAAATTCGAACATTGACCTTTTTGCCTACTATCAGGTCGGAAACATTTTGTACAAGTGGTAGTTTTCAGAAATTTAAAATATTAAAAAGAATAAACAGTTGACTTAGATAATTGAATCTTCTACCTTGATTATATATTGTGTACTTGTTAAAACACCGAATAACAATGGACAGTGCTAACAACGTAAGGGCAGTGGAATTATTTGGTGAAAAGTTAATCAATAATTTCTTTAGATCTCATGACAAAAATTACGAAGTTGAGCGGATAAAGCCGTGCTCGTCCGTCGAAAGGACGAGCAATTTGTAATAGAAAGCGTTAATTTGCTAGGACAACGCGGCAGCCAGTCGCCACATCCGCTGTATAATCGTAAACACGCCGAGTTTGGTTGCACTTCCCGGAACGGTGCGTAGGTAGTCCCCGGCACATTGTTGTGTAATCTAACTTATAAAGCAAACTACTTTTTAGTGTAGTAGGTATCCCTTTGAAAGTCAGAACGACCACCGAGGAAAGGAACAAAATAAACAATCCGGTGGTTTATGATATTTAAGTAAAGATAAGCAGCATCTGGACTGAGAAATTGTTACCATTCTTATGTTTCAATGCTGAGTATTTGTCAACAGGAGGTGCCTGGGGCGTACCCTGAGATATTGTCCCACTTTTGTGTAGTGCAGCTTATTTAGAGAATACTACACGAGCGTTATTTAAAGCTAACAATAAATAAACGATTATTGTCTAAAATGTTAAGATAATGTAATTTTATATAACATTAAAACAAAAAAGCTACGACATAATATTTGATACATACATTTTCCTTCCATTGTACCAAAAGTATTCTTTCTCTACATTATTTTAGCGTAAGTATTTATTTAAGTAAAAAATAACAATCATTATTTTTTATCTCAGTAAGTAGGTACTTACAGTTTAGGTGACCTAAATTAAATTAATTAAATTTTCGATAACAGTATTATTATGGTTACGAACAAAGTTTGCGTATGAATGGTAGATTTCATGAATAACTTGATTATTCCGTGTCCAGACACACACTCATACATGTCAACGATGGATGGCCGTTGACAGATTACTCGATGTTTACATAACTCAAACGGCGGGGTCGGTCGCAGCGGCGAATCGTTTACTTCTTACATCCAAAGTATTTTCATCGCATAGCTGCTTGGGTAGAGTTCAGACTCGAACGGCGTAACCTACTACTTATGGCCTATCGTTATTGATAACGAACGCTTATGAATGAATGGAGTCTCATCACTGGAAGTCGCACAAATTAAGATCGTATGTTAGTGTGCGTTAGACCACTAGCGTCAACCGACGATAAGGTCTTTGAATTGTGAGAACGACGTATATTATCATAATAATATATTGGGCCTCGAAAATAAAAAGAACAGGTGAGCAAAAGCTCTTAACGACGTCGTGGTATGCGGGTCGACCGCGAACTGAAAAGATTCGGTCATCGGTTGGGGTTGTGATCGGTTGAAAAGCTCCTTGGAAACAATACGCTCATAAAGCATTCACCGCAGACATCGCTGCACACGATGCCAGGCGGATGCAGATCTACCAATTGCGTGTTTATAATAAAAACGGGACATAAGGTGATAAAATTTGTTGTTCAAAATTACCAAGTTTATCAGCTAACCTTACGAACATTTTTGAGTAGTGTGAAGGTATGTACGAGTATAACTCGAGACGAGAGGAATGCAGCTCGTAAATTTCCAAGCCGCTGTTCATTAGAAAAGGCTGGCGCGCGGCTTGTTCGACGGCAGCTGTTATCGAGCCACGTTACAGCCAATAAAGCGAGCTATGCAAACAACCCTCGGCCGCGACACATTCGCTTCATTCCACACTCGGTTCCCATGCATTATCCAATTTCACCGAACGTTAAGAATCCGGCTTCGCTACTTCTAAACAATAACCTCAGTATTGTAGGTATGCCATAGCAACACAAACGAAACTACTTAACAAACTAAATATAATTTTCCGGGCACAATAATTAGACATTTCCTGCTGTAACGAGTACACCTAACTAATACCCACGGCTTAATACATTCTTTATGCGGTAGGCGTGCAACATAAATTACATAGTCAATCCGCTAAGATTAAAAAAGTAATACTCAATGAATTGCCAACAATCGGAAGCCTCATATTGTAATACAAAATTATTAAGTTAGCTACTTGAATTACGCAGAACGTGATAGGGTTACAAAGAAGCATTACGTAAGGCATTATTTCTTACAACAAATTCCTTTTAAATGATGACCACGAAAAGTGCAGGAAATTAAACTGCATGGTGCAAACTTCTGTATAATGTGTGTAGTGGTAAATTCTTTGGCGGTAAGTTCAAAATAATTAAAACTAGCTTACCCGGCAGGCTTCACTCGGATAAAATCCATATAATTATATGAACCAAAATTCAGATCGATCGGAGGTATGGGATAAACGGAAGTACCCCTTCACTCTTCCAAAATAATTTTGCCTACCTATCTAAACTTATTATTTACCTTAAATTGTTTTGTTTTTAATTTTTTTTTCGGAAACTCACCACCAGTCCTGTTCATCTCCCCTATTAATAGGAGAATACAAACAATTTAAATTCTTAAGCTACGGTTGAGAAGCCCTATTTATTGTTTATTTATAGATAAACTTTATTGTTATGAAATGAAATGAAATGAAAATGAAATGAAATGAAAATCATTTATTTGCACGAATATGGGTTAGTTATTGGTTTTACAGGGCATTTTGATCAATCCATATTCACCTTCTCAGGTATGCAAATTATAAAGTTATAAAGTTATGTTACATTTTAATAATTTAAAAATATTTATTTATAATAATTTATTTATTTGTTCCTAAAGAAAACCGGAAATAATAATTGCTCATAAATAAAAATAAATGAAACAGGCCTTAAACAATTTATAATTTTTTTTCCATAATCAAAGAACTGGAGAAAATAAAAAGTAACATATAAACGTTAAAAACGTTAACGTTCTTAACGTGATAATCGACTAAAGCGCTACGGGGTATTAGGGGTATACAACACTTTTAACCTTATTTTAATTGATTTTCGCGAATTATTTCCACAAAAAGGACTTTTAATTCTAATTTATCTTGTTTGAGAAGGCTCTAAAAATATAGGGCAAACATCACATTTTCAAATCGTTACATCAATCCGGACCGTTTAGTAGAAAATTAGAAAACATTACCTATGAAAAGAAAACTTACTTTTTCTAATATAATTCCTTATTTATCTGCTTTTAAAGCCTTATCTAAGCAGCACATAACATTATCACTAAACTATAAAGTCTTTTTAGGTAGGAAAGTCAAGAATGAATTCTCTAAGTTCCACGTTAATTATCATAGTGTATTTATCTATGTTAAGTATGAAAGTTCACATGGCATCCTAACTGGTTTCGCTGAAATAATAAAGCCGCCATGCTTTATCTCATATAAACCCAGTGACGTATGAACTCTTATCAAAACCAAAACCAAAGTTTTATAATTTCTCTAAGGATTTATGACTGTGTCAAAATCAAATGTTATGTGAAACAAAAACACTAAGGAGTATTGATATCAACTTCGATACAAAATAAATTACTATCCCTTTTTAACTCCGTTAGGCGCTGAGTTTCAATAAAATATAAAATACATCTTCCATTAATTTTCTTAGCGAATGGTTATGCATAAATTGATATTGATAAAGGATATCGTGGTTATAAGATCTCATATTTTGAAATAATGCACGAACGTCAGTAATAGAATAAATAGCTTTTTTGTATAATATCTCTTATGCGGGCCTGACCAGCATGCAAGAAAAAAATTAAATTTTTGTGGTTTGCACGTCGTGCGATCGTTGGCAGTTTTAAGTTTACGATTACAGAGCCATCTCAGTGGAATATTTTATGCATGTTTTATACTGAATAATGCATATCACTATGAATATAGCAGTATTATCAGTCCTGAATGACTGAGAATCAACGCACCACCTAAACCACTGATCGTAGAGACCTGAAACTTTGAGGGTGTGTTCTTTATATGACGTACGCGTCCGATAAGAAGGGATTTTCCGAAATTCTACCCCTAAGGGGGTCAAAATGGGGACAACGTTTGTATGGGACGACGTGATTCCTTGGTCTGCATTAAATTTTGCATATACATTCTTTAACAGAATTGATGGAAGACGTGTTTCGTATTTTATTGAAACTCACCACCTAACAGAATTTGTGGTGAAAGTTACTGACAAAAAAACTAAAAATAAAGTATTTAAAAGTATAAGCTTGAATATATAGTCAAAATTATTTTGGCAGGACGAAGCCTGCCGGATAAGCTAGTCTCCATCAAAAGCAATGCCGATCAATGTATTGTAGGTATAATGTGTTTATGAATAGCAACTGATTTCACGAGCAAATATTCTTAGAATTAGATTAGCGGTATAGATTATAGAACTTTGTTGCAACGACTGGAAGAGATTGTAAGTATAATGACGTTCAGGGCGCAGTAAGCGAGGTTTCTTTGTAAACATTGAAATGGCAGGCGAAGCCGCCTTGGCCAATGGAATGCGACTGGTTTTCGCATACCCCTTTCCCCTACCCTTTCAGTACATCGTGATACCCATGGGAAACATTAAATTTATACTACATGTAACCAAAAAAGTGGTTTCGCACTATTCTCCTTAGCAAGAAAGTTAAAAAGTAATATTGACTGCTGTGCGTGTTGGCTGAAACGTTTTGTTTCGCTTAGTTTGCAAGAGAAGTTTCATTAGCACCGGAAACAAACGGGGACGTGCCGTGAGATCAGCAAACATCAATATGTTTGCTGATCTCACGGCACGTCCCCATGATGGAATTCTATGGAAGAACAATTTCTTCCATAGAATCTATCTAAAATTCCCGTAGTCAATTCCGTAATTACGAGTAGATAGTTAGATAGTTAGATAGTTACTCAAGCATCTCGTACTTATAAAAATATACAAGAAAGAGCACTTACAGTAGAAACTTTACGATTTTGTTTTGCTTTGCTTGATTTCCTCTAAAGGTTTTCTCAAATTATTCTGTCACATCTCTTATATATATATAATATACACACACTATAATATATAATGCTCATGTCAGTTTTAAAATCAAAATCAAAGTCTTTTATTCATTGTCAGGTACCAGTTGTGTACACTTAATGAACGTCATTCATGATAGAATATTATCTTACATCTCTCGTAACATCCGCTTTGGGTGTACTTCCGTTTAGCCCATACCTCCGATCAATCTGAATTTTGGTACACATATGGATTTTAACTCGCTGATTAAGAATATCATACTCAAAATACCCGCAAATTATATTTTCAACGTCAAACGGACAAAAAATCGAATTTTTCGTTCGTTTGTTTTTCGCATGTATTGCGATAAATGTAGATTTTAGAGAAAAATCTTTCAAAAAAAAAAGGCCATGAGAAAAATGATATTTTTTGTTCTATGTTCAATGGGTTAGGTTAGGTTAAATATTTTTTTCCCTGAGCGAAGCGTAGCGAGAGTCAGTGTCAGAAGTCTAAGTTTAACACAGTTAGAAATCCCTTCAATGGGTTAGGTTTTTATAAACATACATGATATTTTCAAAAAATATACTGCGATGCAAAAGTCAGTATATTAATCTCCTTTAATTTCTCTCTCAGTGACTCTCTACATCCCAATTTATAAATTGCACGAATAGCCTTCTTCTGCAGTACAAAGATCTTTCAAAGTACAAAATCTTTATCAGCTGCATTACCCCACAGTAAAATGCCGTAAGACATCAAACTATGAAAGTAGCTGAAGTAAACTAACCTGGCAGTGTCAACGTCAGTAAGCTATCGTATTTTCATAATAGCAAAGACTGCAGAACTAAGTCTACTCGCCAACTTAGTGATATGGGCCCCCATTGTAATTTAGAATCAACAGTGATTCCAAGGAAAACAGCTGTTTCCACAAAGCTCAGTTCTTGACCATTCAATTGTGGCTTTAGGTAGTGAAAACATAATACATTTAGTCTTTTTATTGTTTAACAATAAATTATTGGCATTAAACCAATGAACTACAGTGGAAAGAGCATGTTCAGTTCGGTCAATTTTAAATATTAAAGAAGTATCATCCGCAAACAATACAATCTCATGTCTATTCTCTACCATGTACGGTAGATCGTTAATATAAATTAAAAAAGAAATGGACCAAAAATCGAGCCATGAGGGAAATCATATTTAGTTACCATACTCCTCCAAAACGGCTTGACCGATTTTCATGAAATTTTATATGCATTTTCAGTAGGTCTGTGAATCGGCTACTGTCTATTTTTCAGACCCCTAAGTAATAAGGGTTGTCCACACCTAACATATTTATTTTATTTTTTGGACATTTTTTTACTTTTTTTTTAATAATGTGGCATTAAAAATACATACCACCCTAAATTTTCACCTTTCGATCATCAACTCCTATTTTTTAATAGTCGATTATTAACACTTAGTCTTGATAACTTATATGGCAAAACAACGTTTGCGGGGTCAGCTAGTTATTTTTATAAATAGACATAATATAAGAATAGGTATGTCCCACAGCGTGAAACCCGAAGTAAGTTTTTATTTTAATGTTTTCGTAGATCAACTGAAATTGATTTAAGCTTATAAAATACGCACAGAAAACACTATTAATTGGCTTTGCCTCTTTCCAATACTTTTTAAACCACTCGTTCGTGCTTCCATTCTATTGATAAATTAATAAATTTTTATTTATTATATTCATAATAATGTATCTACGTACCTACGTAGAGAAATTAAGTAGATGTAAAGGGTTGACGATCAATTTAATTTTCTTGGGACAGTGTTCGCCATATTCTTTAATAATAATAAACGATAGCTATAGAAGTATATAGCTGAATATGCGTTGCATTTATGATCTAGCCGCAGAGCGACCGCGAGAACCTCGCATTGAAAGCCCTCTCAGATGTTCAAGCCTTCTCTTTTTGTTCGAATACCTGGTGTGGTACCTGGTGAGTTTAAAACATCGACCTATCGTATATCTTTTTTCGTCGTGTCATAGAAACATCATATATTCATATATTCTAGTACCCGCGACTTAGCCCATTTGAAATTTAGAATTTGGTCCAGAGATAGATAAAACGTATCCAGGTTAAGGACTACCTATATGCTAGATTTCATCCAATTACGTTCTGCCATTTTTGCGTGAAACAAAGCAAAGATCCATTCATCCTTTTCAAACAAACAAACACACTAAAAAACAATTTTTCGCATTTATAATATACTAGCTGACCCAGCAGACTTCGTTTTGCCATTATAAATAATATATTATTGCAGTTTGCATAATAGAAGAAGCATCAAAAAAGAAAAACTTGACGTTTCTAAATGCATGACATTGCCATATGAAGTATTCAATCTGAAATGATGTTTGACAGGTAGAACAGTTTATATGGGAAAATAAAATTGTTGTTTTTATTATTTTCTTTACATTATTTTCAGATTTTCTTCGAAGAACCATCCTCGTACTTCAAGGAATATTCTAAAAAAATAATTAGCGAAAACGGTTCAGCTGCTCTCGAGATTTGCGCTTAGCAACACATTCAGCGATTCATTTTTATATTATAGAGAAGAATAGCAGTAGGATATGCTTGCTTGCTTAATTGCAAGCCAGATGTGACTCTTCACAGAAATTCAACAGCTAGCGGACTTTTATAGGACCAATTCTAATATGGATCCTATAGGATATAACGCTGCTTCATAGGTTCAGCATGTTAAATACATGTAGGATCAGATGGTCTACCACATTTGGTCTTAATGCGTAATCGAGCTACTGTATCTGTACTCTTTTATCCACTGATGAAGTCCACTACCTCGCTTTTGAGAAACGCTGAAAAACCGCCTATGGGTATTTGGCCCCCACTTAAATCGTTCCGTACTAGGTGGAAATTCTCAAGCATTTGACACTGAGATTTCCGCCTATAAAGTTATAAGTAACTAATAATAATTAATTAATAACAAGGTTTAAATAAACTATTTGATGTACGCCGATTAGAGCCATGGTTATAGCGTTCTCTCTTTGTAATAAATTTTGTTTGCATACACTTTAATGATACATTATACTGGTGCTACGGTAAAACACTAAACTATTCTCCACACTTCGATGAGCTATTATCAGATGAGCATAATTTTATATGCAACGGGTATAAAGAACGCCGATATTGAACAAAATGGATTGTAATCATAATGAATTTCGGGATTTATAAGAGCTAGGAACCAGCAAACAAAGTAGATTGTATAGATTTGTCTACAACTACATATTTAGTCAGAGTACCATTTGAATATCCTACAAAGCAGTCTACGCATATTTGTAGAGGTGCTACGGACGTGCTACGCACTTTATATTGCTACAATGCTATCAAACTCAGCTTAATTATTTGGTATTTTAGTAAAAGGCACAATTGTGTGAGTTTTATAGAATAACAGTAACGAATATTTTTAATGAATATGCCGTGTATTAAACTCTAACTTTGAGGACATCATAACTGGAACGAGGAAAAGAATAAATGTTGGTATAAATTGATTACATATTTTTCTCTATAATGAGTAACGCATTAATTATATATTGCTCAAATTGAATAAGTAGCTATCTACTCGTGCTTATTCAATTTGAATGTTAGAAACCCGCAGTTAATCGCCAGATATCGACGCCGCGCCGTCGGCATAAAAACTGAATCGTGAAAATTCTAAATAGTTAAATCGAACATTATGCGATCTCATTTGGCGCAGTGTCGAAGAGTTCACGCTTTGTGATCTTAGATTATACATGTCTGTGATGTGGCAACGAGCAAGGTTAACGGCGGTCTCGCGGGCGTGAGAAAAAATAAGCGGCATGCTTCTCCTGTAATTGGTCTGATTGAAACGCGCCTCTCGTTCGGCGGTTCTTCCAAGAAGCCTGTCGGCTCGTTAGGGGACACTGTCCGCAGGGTATCCCTCCTCCCAGACCCGCTCCCTGCCGCATTCCTCGCCGACGAGCCAAACCGTGGCCCCAAAATATTTGAAGTACTCATATACGATAAATGCAACGGAGGAACGCTCCTCGTTCCTACCGATACTGTGTAGGTATTAAACCCTAATAAGTGTAGCAGGCAATTTACTTTAAATGTTAATTTTGAATGAAGTCATCGGAACCGAATGCACTTTAAAACCCACCGAGTAAAACGTATGACGTGCGAAGATGTGCCGTGCACTTATTATCTACGGGACGGCGGCGTCAGCCGGGGCCCCGCCGGGTGGCCGCAGCGCGCCAGAAATGCAGCCGACATCGATTCGATACACAGGTAACACACTTGTAACATCGTGATGCAAATATCAGTATTTGGTTCACTTTGCCGCGGGAATCTACTCGTAGGACCGTATAGAGGTTATTAGATAACGTTTGCGTAATTTCCGGTCATACCGTAAACAACTAAACGTTTGTTGCTATGCTATGCTAACACTACCTACGTTTAATGAGCGCATAAAATTTTATAGAATATTAGATTGAAACAGTGTATTAATTTATTTTAGGAATATCAACCCATGACTTTTATTTACGCTAGAATTAATTTATCAATAATTAAAAAATACAAAATACCTACCATAATGATTCGCTTACGCATTCTGCTTTCTAAGAAACATAACTGTTTCTTATTGGATAGTATTTTTAACATTGTCGGTACTTACCACAATATGTGGTGCTATTTTTGAAGCGATGGATATTTATATCTGTCCCACTCTACATTTTTCCGTTTTTCCACACAAGCAAAATATGTCTCATATTAACGTTATCCTATTCATGCTCATGGAAAAGCAAAATGCCACTCTTCGTCGCGATCAACGGACGCATATTTGAATGCGGTGTGTGTGACCGTTAAGAAAGAAGCAAAAGCTCGGACGTAGCTCGGCCGACGCTTCGCGATGCAAAGGTGTTTAACCGATTCGAAGACGTATCAAAACTGGGATCATACATTTTATTCGATTAATTAATGTACCGTCACAAATCTGGAATTCCAATCTCTCACGGATGTTGGCGGAGAGTGCCGAGGCGACTGCGGCAGTTAGAAATCAGGCGAGTGAACGACACGAAAGCGTCTCGAGGTAGCTCTGCCTAGCGCAGTCATCGCCGTGCACCACTTGCAGCGCTGCATCGGCATCGGCGCGGCGACTCGATACGCGTAACTGTGTGACTAATTAGACCAGCTGTTCTTATCTCTCGTATATTAGAAAACTCATCAATAGCCGTCGAAGATGGTTAGACTATTGAAGCGTTCAATACGAATTCTACATGAAACTAGATTCCAAACGTAATACGATAAAGTTTAAATCACAGGGTAGCCATATATGTGTGGCTTATACCTTTCGACTTAACAAAGATTCAGTGCTGAAATGTTCCTGATATTATATTAAATGAAGACAATAAAGATGTCATACGATTACCCATCTGTGTAATGTAACAGTCAAATAAAGTTAGCTACAATATCTTATTCAATTCATATCGCCAGTGACCTATGAGCGCTCAGTTAAAATGTGCGCGTTGATAATAAATTTTAACATTATTGCACTACCTACTTATACTCTAAGCCAGTCTAAGCCATAAAAGTCTTGTACTATGCTCCCTGTTCTATTCTGGTTTACATTCTCATTGTCCCTTCATTTATATCTTCAATGTTCATGCATATCATACAATCATTAAGGCATTTCCATATCTATAAAAATATCAATAAAGGATTATAATTCGTTTCTATGAATACCGTTATCAATTTTTGTGCTAATGGAATTATGGAATCGCTTTTGCATGATACTTAAAACCGACAAATAATGAAATAATCTACTTACACAGAGATCTGTTAATGTGATGCTGTTGGCCGTGTAAAAGACGAGGAGTTCAGCCGGCAGCCCTCGCGAGCTGGGTTCTCGGAGCTTCGAGGCGAGCAGCAGACACGCAGTACCCAGTAATTGCAACTGACTTTTGCCAACGGTGCACAGGCTCAGGAACCGATCCAAGTACGACATTGCCAACGGAAACACTTCTTCTTGGCAGCTCTGGTCTTCGCATACCTGAAACCGATCATTTCATTTAATGGGTAGGTAGTCGGTTGAGTTCCTAAGAAGTAAAGTAACGGCACCGGCGGCGCACCCAACGTCGAGCTTATCATCCGGAATTCCTGATAACCTATATATTTCCATAAAATTGTAGTGCACACTTATTGCGATAAATAGCATTACTTTCCTGTAGTTGAATATCTTATCAAAAGGGTTAGTGAACGTTGTAACTTCGTTATTTGTTATCTGGATGGAAACTCTACTTATAGCTTGTTAAACGTCTATTTCCCAGTGTTACTTTCAGAAATACTTCCAAGTTTCTTGTTTATTAATGAACTATAACATTGTTCACCAAAATTGCGGACACATACCTACATATTAATTAATAGAAAAACCATTGATGTCAGGAAGCAGTAATAATATACAAAGTTTTAAACATGGTCGTAAACGTGATTAGGTAAAATGGGAAAAGTGAAAGCAGATGGTACTGTATTGAAGTGGTCATGAAGCAAGTAGAGATTGTCACGAGACACGCGGGATTGTCCCGCATATTTTCGCACGGTAACCCGAAGCGGCGCAGAACTAACCTATTGTAGCTTCGTGAAAACGTCTACCTTTTCTGTTTAGTGCACAGTTGACTATCTCACGCTCGTGAGCTGTCAGCTGATTAATTTACGTCTAAGCGAGACAGGGCATTGTTCCGCCTTAAGTGGCCTACGTTACTTACTGTATCCCGTAAGAAACAGAAATAATATTAATTAACGTATACCTCTACTAGGAGATTTAACACCATGAGACTACGCAATAACTATTATTTTTGTTCGTGTGTGTATCTACTCGTATGATTTAGTCATATTGCAAGAATACAATAACTGCAAAACAGCAAAAGCGATTTATCATCGTAATTAGCATAAACATTAATAATTAGGTACCTAATGTCTACCGGCTAATCGACGGCTAAACGACTTTATTAGAATAAAACCTAAAGACTGTATTTTTTTGAGATATTTGATATATTAAGTTAAATGTATACCTACCTAAATACTGCGTTTCTGAATGGGTACATACACAAACATAAATTCATAATGTATTATAAAATAATCTTTAGCAGCATATTGTGTTCATAAAGTCTACATACATATTTATAATGTTGTGTATGTATAGACATATTGTGTATAGATACATTATAAATATGTATATCATAGGATGTAATATAACTGTGTAAAGAAAAAAAATATTAAAAAAAGCTCGATCATGTTTATGCATTGTATAACTTTTAAGGAGGAACTTGAAATTAATGTATTGTAAGTACATTGAAATGTCAGTGACCTGACAACCACGGGAATTGTTGCGGTCTGCTTGTGCTGAAATTTGGTATGCGACTGGTTTAGACTTAGACGGAATGACGGAACGTAACCACGACATGAGGTGTCGGCGAAGTAGGAGCGAAGCGCATGCGTTTGCGTTGCCGTCGTCGGTAAGGTGACGTCAGCGCAAACCATCGCGTTTCTCGTCTCCCACGTGGCCGGAGACTTCACAGCTGACTGATTTTATACGCGAATCTAGGTTTAGGTAAACCCTGGTTCAAGTATTTTATGTATGATCAAAGTTACCTACCTAAGAACGATTTCAAGCTCCTTTTTGGAACGTAGTAAAGTAAATTTTTTCGAAAAGACCACATACCTATGTAAATCTTGCAATGCAAATCGGATATCAATACGTTTGAAGTTGGCAAAGTATGAAACATAATTATTTAATATCAAAGTGCGCGTTCGGCGTCAGCTGTGTGCGTGTCAAAATCAGCTGATTATTCAAATAGAACGAGCGAGTCGCATCGGTCGGCGACCGCCTGCGCGTTCCGGCCGGGGGCCCCTCGCGCTCGCTCGCACCACTGCGGTACGTTTGACTCGCTAGTACATTCTCAGCGCAACGTATGGCAACGTTTTACTCATATTTTATACACCCTAGCATGGACCTATCTCTGTACCGCTTAGCTCGTGAAACCCGCATAATATTAACCACAGTGGTCACACGGTATGACGGTACCGACCGATGTAATTAGGATAACCGTGTTTATTGCGAAGAGCTTTGAAGTGTATGTAGTTGTACTTTCTAGGAATTATGTATTTTCATTTCTTTAAAGTAACTACTCTAATTGCACATATTCATAGTTTTGAATTATTGTGCAATACAGTACGGACACATTTATCTATCGAGTCAACTCGAGTCCAATTAGAATCTAATTAGATTCAGGCTGCGATCAGCTGATCATGTAAACAAAACAGAAAAGCGATCTTATTCGATACCACGGTTAGATTCAACGATTAATGATCAAAAACAGAGAGACTTATGACAATGTACTGTTCTAGAATGTGTACCGTGTTAATATTAATGTGGTTTCTTTCAAGTAAGAAGAGGATCCAAAACACGAGGGCTTACGGGAGCGATGCAAACCTGCAAACCTTCGGCAGACGGTGGCGAAGGCATACGAGTGCCACCGGTGCAGCGGAGGGCAGCTGGAGCAGCTCCACGTGGCCGGCGAGAGCTGAGTAACAAAATGGCGAACAATCGCGCGGGTGGTGCGGTGACTGCGGTGGCCGGTGTGGGTGCGGCATGCGCATGCGGCGCCGTGCGCGGTGCGCGGTGCGGTGCGCTCACCTCTAGCATCCACTCGGCGACGACCCGGCGCATATGAGGGGTGACCTCGGTCTGCACGGTCCCGAAGTAGTTGGCGGTGACGGCGTAGCGCTCCTCGGTGCGCAACAGGTTGTCGAGCACGCGGCGCCGCAGCAGCACGGGGTCGGCGGCGGCCCGGGGCGCCGGCGAGGGACCCGGCCGAGAGCCCTCGCTTCCGGGGCTAACGCGCTCCGCGCACAGCAACTCCATTTCACACCGCACAGCGGCTTATCGAAGGCTCGCCTCGCGTGCGCGTATTGTTGTCGCGGACAGCTGATCGGGCGCGGGCGAGTCGAGACGAAACGTAGTGTTGCGACGGTGGCGAGAGCCCGAGTCACAGTGAGCGGCCGGCCGGCGCGCCTCGCCCGCGAACATATGATCGGCGGGGCGCGGGCGCGGGACGAGGGCGGCGCCGCCTGTGAGGCCCGCACGCAGGTTTCTCCCGATTCGACGTCGGAATAATAAAACATAACACGTTTTCTTGCTCGCTCGCGTTCTATCCCAACTTTTGCCTCTCGTTCTAGTATTTACAAACTGAGATGAATTCCATGGACTGATTATAAATGTGACCCCATATAAGTAGTTACCTACTCATAATGTTTGCCCACCAACAATTACAAACTAATACAAACTGTTAATGATTAGGTATTTAGACAGTTGCAGAACTATGTGATGAGAACTAAGTAATACCTGATCTTAAAATGAGGGCTACCTACATACATATAGTCTACATACCTAGGTACTTACATGGTTCTACCACTATTCTGTTTTCTGTGGTTCTGTGGTTCTACCTATGCGATTGGGGCTAATATTATTACCATTTTTTAATTTACATTGTCCATAAATTACAATTACAATTATTACATAAAACATTAGATCAATACATTAAAACTAATATCTACATCAGAACATTAGAATGTCAAAATAAAAAATATAAACGTAATTACACTACTCATACATAATAACCCAAAAGCATTTAATTTTCATAATAGGTAAGTATCTAAGTACATAATATATACTTTTACTTAGTAGAAATATTGCCGGGCGGAACCCATTCAGACTTATAATTTAAATACCTACAAACCTAATTAGATAGGTTACCTATAAATAAAACTTAATAATATATGTCTTATAAATACCTAATTAGATAAAAAATGGAATTTAAATCTAGTTGTCACCTCGTTGATCAATACTGGTCAGTTTCATAGAAGGTAAGTACCTATCTAACTAACTAGCATAGGTTAGGTGGTAGAACCAATGCAGTCGACATGAAGCGTGCGTGAATGGGGATATCCGAGACTATGAGGAATAGCGAGAAATACTGAAAGGAGTCTGGGAACGGGAACCTGTCATTGAAACAATAAAATTGGTTCAGTTGATTAAATTAAGTAGTAGTTTTGTATGTTAAATCCTGAATACCTACAGCCAAACTACGAAGATTTTTCTTCCTTTTTAATCTTTAATTATCAAGGCATAAAGGCTACAACGCCGTCCTGAGTGTTTTAAAATCTACTGCAGTTAGGTAGGTACCTTCCATAGATATAGAAAATTTGTTTGGCGGTTATCACATTAATCCTTATTTGAAGGCAGTTATGGCCACAGCCTCTTGCAGTCGAAGTCCAGAAACAGATTTCAAAGTAGATTAGAGTAACTTATACGTCACAAATCCGCATCCCCACCAATACTCACCAATCATCAAATTTCAAATTTCAGCAGCGTGCTGGAGTATGCTCCAGGCCTCCCCTTAAGGTGAGAGAGTTGACCAATCCATCAAGGATAAAAAATTATGTGCAAAATTTAATCACAGTGCCTTTAATAACGTGGGCGCGGACGGGGGCCACAGGAAGCGCGCTACGACTGCATCATTAATCACCAAGCCGGCTTCCTAAGCGGTGGACTTCCCACTACAGACCTTACTCGTATATTAAGAGCCAATATACTAACTTACATAGATCACTATCGATCGAAAAAGATAAGCAGCTTCAGGCATGGCCAGTTAGTTCAGTTCAAGTCTTGTATAATGTTGCATTTGGCGAATTACCTTATTAATTAGTTCTTACTGATCGAGTCGATCGAGATCATTTATTAGTATACTCTAGAAAGCCCTTTGGGTGCCTTGGAAACATTTGTCATAGGTTGGCATACATTGGCAATTGGCACTGTGACCACCGTGATGAAATATACTCGAGGAATATCCCCTGTTAGGGACATGAAAAGGTTGCAATTGAGTAGCAAGCTTACCTTTTTAACTTTTATTTTCAGATATTTAATAATATATTTATTTTCAGATACTGATTTTTGATTGATTCTATTACCTATCATCTTGATTCTTCGTTTATGTCGTATTTAATACAAATTGCAATGTCGCGTTAATTTGTAAGTAAATTTTCAACTGTAGACTGTTGTGTGAGATTTGCGTTGTGTAATTTACCTGACAGGGCATTATGGCAAGTGGCAACTCCTTCCTTCCTTCCTTTCAGGCCTTGGTAGTCCACGCTGGACATAGGCCTCCCCTAATCGCCGCCACTCCACCCGGCCCTGGGCCCTCTGAATCGAACGGTTTCCCGCTGCCTTCTTCAGGTCATTAGTCCACCTGGTAGGAGGGCGGCCTGTACTCCTTTTGCCTAAACGTAGTCGCCATTCGAAGACCTTTTTTCCCATCGGTTGTCAGTTCTGCGAACGATGTGCCATCCCATTGCCACTTTAATTTGCAAACTTTGAGGGCTATATCGGCCACCTTCGTTTTTCTACGGATTTCATCATTTCTGATTCAGTCCCGTAGCGAAATACCAAGCATAGGTCCTCTCCATTGCCCTCTGAGCGACCCTGAGCTTGTGGATTACGCTCACAGTAAAGAACTACGTCTCGGGACCGTAGGTCATATCTGGCAACACACATTGTTCGAAGACTTTCGACTTCAGGCACTGAGGTATATCGGACGTCAAGACGTGTCGTAGATTCCCGAACGCTGCCCAGCCGAGTTGGATTCTTCGAGTGACTTAATCTCTCTCGAAGTTGGACTTACCCATTCGGATCGTTTGTACTAGGTAAACGTACTCGTCTACAACTTCGAGAGCAGTGCCTTCAACAACCACTGTTACGGATGTGACATGGACGTTAGACATGATTTTCGTCTTGTTCATCTTTATAGGCCACCAATTGTGAAGCACTATTGAGGTCGCTGAGCCAATGCTGAGTTCCTCCAGCGACTCTGCCAGCCCAGGATCATATATTATTATGTCATCGGTAAATCGGAGATGTGAGAGGTGTTCGCCGTTGATTTTACTACCACTTCCTTTCCTACATGAGCTTGAACACGTCTTCCAGTGCAGCGGTAAAAAGTTTTGGGGACATGACATCACCCTGTCGTACGCCGCGGTGCACGTGGATGGGGTTCGTACTGCTGTCGTGTACTCGGACTTTCATGGTGGCGGCATTGTATACACACTTCAACGCCTCGATGTACCGATAGTCGATCCGGCGTCGCTGAAGAGACTCAAGTACCGCCGTCTCAATAGAATCGAAGTGGCAACATTTCCTTGAAATTCCTTTGTTGTTACTAGAAAAAAGTGTGCACGCCGGTCGCGAACCTTTGACCGGATATTACCAGACTTAAATGTTGAGTTTGAGTCTTTACTTGTATTGAAATGAGCTTTGAACACAAACAATGGACAGAATTCCAAAACACAGGCAATAAACTCGAGTGCTTAGTGCGAGCGGGACATCACTCTTTCTCGGAATCACGAGCCTGCGTAATGGAACGCCGGAACGCGGCAAAATGGAATGCAACCAAGACCGTTGGCCACTCGAACAATCGACTATTTAGCCTAAAAATAGTGTACCATTATTAAGGCATGTGTTTTAACTTATTATATTACCTACCATCTCTTTTTTATATTCCAACACTCGGTTATATACTTACACGGTACCTGGTCTACTGAAAACAATCACAATCACAGTAAGACAATGAAAAACACATACATTTCAAATAAGGGAAGGTGGTACATAATGATCACCCTAAGGGGAAAATGTAATAACAGCGGAAATATCTAACATTCCGTAAAGTTTTAATATTCAATAGCAAGCTGGTTTAAAGTTCTACAAATTGCTAAACATAGTGGTAAGTATTTTTTAATAGGTACTACTTATTATATGTAATATCGCATACTACAGATATTATTAAATAACCAGCAAATGACCTATGAAGTTCACTATCAATGCAGTATTATATTAACTTAGTACTTTACTGGTTTTTGTATTCCGTCAAACGCAATGTTCTAATAGCAAGGTAGTCGTAGGTAGGTACTCGACTACACGGGTTTTATCTGAATGAATAAGGAAGGAACTTGCGGTTGAAAAATAAATTGATAAAATTACTTCATGTACCTAATGATGGTACTATCCTGCTATTGTTACGGTTTAGCTCATATTCCATCGAGCTGCTAACCATGTACAAAATAGCGGATTTAAATACCTTTGACCGTTTTTGGAACCTTTAAGAAGACCAGTTTTCCAAGTAGATATTATATTTTCTTTGTCATCATGAATGTTATAGCTTTCAATTTCAATATCTTATATAACCATAGCTACGTGCTATAGCTTTGACAAAGGGCGGTATCACCAAAGTAAAAAAAACACAGCTCTAATGCCAATTAAATCTATCACTTACAAATTATACATTGCTATACTTGCGTGTTAGGACACAAAATAGACCAAATTTCCTTTTGAAATGGCAGGCATTTGAATTTTGTATTTAAATATTTGTGGGTCCACAAGATAATTTCGATTTCTCTGAACCTGAATGTTCCACAGACATAAGAAAGGTGTTGTTTGATAGATAATAATACCACCTATTACATAAAAACGAAATTTTTGAAAATTTTTCAGTGTAAAATGTCGCAAAAAAGGTTTTTTGGCGGATTTCAATAAAAAATTGGATCATTTTTTTCTGTTTTTCTACCATAACTCGAAAACTAGCCAGTTAAGGTAAATATTTTTTACAGATATTTATACCCAAGGCACAGAATAAATAATAGTACAAAAGTAAGAAAGTTTTAACTTTTAAGTAATAAATTTAGTCTTTTACGTTTTATTGCTAACTGATTAATAATTTCATCTAAATCAAGTTGCACCGCCATATCTCGGTGTAAGCACATTAAAGCCAGACCATGTCTTTCATTCTTTTTCTGTTGGACAAGCAATATGGACATTACTTAATGGGGAGGGGGTCCGGACCCCCAACCCCCCTTATAGGGCGTATATAGTATAACCTAATTTTACCTTATTCAAAACAGCGTTACAACCGCCTTATCGAAATGCAGTTAATAAATCAAACTATGAGCTTCGTCTCGTTACTAAACCTTCGGCGTGCAATAATATCAAATTTGTGAAGAACTGTTAAAATTGATATGGTTCGAAAAAATTTCTAACGTCGGATTCCATAGAATCATAATTTCGTCGTAAAGGAAGACTCTCCCGCATAATGAAAACGATTATGTGCCACTAAAGCTCGTTATTTCGGTCCACTGATACGGTTGCGTGGGCGAATGGTGTGGGAAACTTTGTATCATCACATATTATGACCGCACAAAATCGTAATCGTATGTGTCACCCAAATGAAACGGAGTTAGGCAAGGTGCATGTGCACTGGCATAGTGTAATTTGTCATCATAAAATGTGTGCTTAGAATATCATTATACAAATCATGGAAAATAGTATACTTTTTGTGATAAAAGAGGCTTAATGGTTAATCTTATATTGCCACAGCACCTAAAAAACATTCGCAACAATACATATAGGTAGATATTGATTTTGGAACTCTAAGATCGATACAAGTTGTAAAAATAAATACTCCAGTTTGTGTAACTGGGCATTAATATGTAATTATGAAATTTTGTAGATACTAAGTACTTATTAGGTACAAACTTCCACTAAAACTTTCGCGTAAAAGGCGTTTATTACATAATATTCAAAATGTATTCAAACAATAAACAATGTTACGCGTGGGAACATTCCAGAGGCGGCGTGCGGTGGACTAATTAAACGTATTGTCTCTTTTCCTCTTTGCTCGTTATAGTGCTAACAATTTGACTCAAATTACATTTTTGGATGGACAGTTACCAATGACCTGAAGACGATTAAGATATTTAAGCTAAAGATCCAGGGTTTTAAGTAAGATTAGGGATTATTAGCTTTCGGCCACAACTTTGTCTACCTGGACCTGAGAATTTGACCTAGAGAAAGTAATAACACACATCCTACAATTATGTTAATACAGGTTATAAACTAAGTGGTTACCGAATTTCATCAAAATCTGTTCAGCCGTTTTTGCGTTGAAGAGTAACTAAACATCCAACTATCCTCAAAATCTCCAGGTGGCTAAAAAATTTTTTACTCGAGAGGTCCATGTTTGAAGTCCATTAAGTTGTATGTATATTTACATTCTCCGTCCTAAACTTGAAGATAAATCTAATACTTGTTTTATGTTACTATCTAGGTAGTCAGTTTTGAAAGCTGTGTGACGGTGAAGCTACGGCGAGTATTTAACGAGGCGCTATGCAAGCGTCTTTGACAGGATACAGCCTTAAATATTTCCGTTGACACTTGTGTGAGGTCTCAATTCTACGAGTAACGATCGTTTCCAAGTGGTTAAGTAGCCGCGATGATGTTATACCTATATTATTGCAGTTGCTACAACTATTATACATTTTAGATATTTAAAATGACTCAAAAATTGTTTTGAAAATTTTCGTGTCATATAAATTTTAATTTAAAATAAGTATTTTCTACTACCAAAATACGTTGTATGAGTAAGATAAAAGTTTCTAAACAAGCACTATATACTCAATTGGTGCCTAACGGTAAAGTAGTACCTAGTCTTAGTCTACCTATGTATATTCCATAATGATTGCAGTATTATTAAAGTTAGTCGTCGTAACATACCTAAATAGTATTTCATTACCTACTATAATATCGAACGAAATAAGTACAATCTATAAGTTGTCTGACTTAAATGAGCAATTAAAGTGACATAATAATAATAATTATTTACAATGTAGCCTTGCATACAGCAATGTAAAGCCTAGCTTTACATAACATGCGCTTCGCGAGCCATAATCATTATAAATTTATATCCTCAGATTTTTTATTGGTCTGTGTTTATATCTTATCTGGTAACTTTGGTACCGGTACCTGCACAACAGATTTGCCGTTACACCAAATAATTGTATTACTTACAAGGGGTCATACAGAATGTGCTGTAAAACATCTCAACATTAAGGTACCTACGTGAACTATGTTTAGATCAGTCGTTATTGCAAGCTATTAAAAGAGTTAAAAAACTTAAACTCAAAATACTTAAAATATTTTTTATCTGAAATTGTTATGTCATACTGATGTTAAATTATATGGTCATAATGTATTTATTTATTTTAATAAAAATTATTATGATACAAAAAGCGTTCTTAATGCTAATAAAAGCCTACCAAAATCAAAGCAGAAAACAGTGTAGGCGATGTTAAAAATGAGAGAGCAGTAAAAAGAAATAAAGAAGAAAAGAAGCACTTAAATAAATGGATTAATAACATATTTTAAATTTTAACCACCTACCTATCCCGTGAAGTAACATGTGAACCATATCCATTGTTTGACTATTTTGTCTAAATTAATAACCTAGAAATATTAATAAAGCTGGCATGACAAAATCGATTGTTTGCTTTTAATAATCCTGCAAATTAATAAAAAAGTTTTTTATGTTAAACGGTTTTATTTACAATAAAAAATTATATAAGTAGGCTATGTACTAAAACCTAAAAAATAATTCGGTAAGTCCTAGCTACCAGATCGCACCAATCTTCTCATCAATCTGGGGTCAAATCAGACAAAATATAAAATCGTTGGGCACGTGAAATTTCTATCATAATATTTACTCTGAATACACTACGCCTTATTCTAATATAGTAAGTACAATCATTGTATTTGTATGTATTCAGTGTTAGCAAAATTTGCGTTCCCAGCTTTACAAAACTGAATCTAGTACCTAATTGTGGTGCCGCGTACTCGGACGTTGACTTCCAGCGGCGGATCTACGAGTGAATACATACCATTATTATAATCTTTTTGGATAGCGGCCCACTGTGGTTTATGTGGCCAACGGGTCCCATTGAAAATATTTCACGATGAGTATTTATATGAAATTTGTAAATATGTAAAGATAAATAAATATTATAAATAATAAACGGAATCAACCTTTTCTTTTAATACGAAATGCTTCTTTCAGCGAAATAGATAATTTCCGTGATTGTGTTGCTTCTTATCGGTGAAGAAAAATGTTCTCAAAACGTTTTTAAGGTCGTAGGCCTCCAAGAAATGTTCGTACTAAAATCCCCAATACACGACCCGTGCCTGATCTTACCTACAATACATTTCTCGTTTGATCGTGATTGGTTTTTTGTTCGCTGTCTACAAAATTTTACTAAATCTGAAACAGTGATTTTTTGTTATTTAAAGCAAGAATTTGTGAACGACTAAAATTGGCTTCGACGACGACGACGACGACTACTTAGTTCATCTATATTTTTGTGCAAGGAAATAAATTCGGTTAATCATAATGTTATATTCTCATACACAAAAATCTCAATATTTACCGTTCAAGTGAGATGCCATAAAATTAATCACTTATATCAAGTAAAATTATTTCTTCGAAACAAAAATTGTTAGCTAGTTAATAACCGTAACCATCTTACTTACAGATTAATTACCATTAATTAATGGTTATTACCGTTTGATAAAATCTTTTTGTTTCTGTTATAATTTTTTCATTAATTCATAAATTTTGAATACCTATCTTTATAATTGCCTAGTAATCATCCTTGAAGCGAGCAGAATCTTATCAGCATTGGCCAAGCAAGCATTGGCCTTAGTTGTTTTTCTAACCTGAAATAAATCAAGGTGGCATCCAGAAATTAGCCACCATCAAAATATTTTTTTTGTATTAAACGTTTTCGATGTCCGTAGTTTTTAATAACACCGCAGACATGTTTGCGGCGCATTACGCTTCGTTCGTATATAGTATATCTATAAAAATAATTGGTCAACTTGTATTAATTCTAAAAAAAATTACTAACCAAGATCACGTTATTAAACTGAATTAAAGCCTTCCGCCTTAAAGCTAATATCGTCTTACTTATTTAAAAGGCGTCGTCAACAATCATTCAAATGGTATTTCGCTTGTTCAATTAACGAAGCAAGCAATTTGCCTTGCGTGTTTTGCACGCAGAAAGGTCACCCTAGGCTCGGTCGACAGCGGTTTCCTGCGTGCGGTCAACTCGGATCTTACTCAATTAAAACTCATTGCAGGGGCGTGCGAACCGGCCGCCGGGCTCGAGGCGCCCGCACTCCCCTTGTCCCACAGGAAATAGTGTTTGTCTAAGCTGCTTTTTGGGTCAATAAACTCAACACCTACTTTCCTCATCTAAAAGCCATCATACTGTTCAGCGAACCAAACTAGGGTATTTTCAGATGAGATAGTTAACAAGATATTAGCTCACTAATACTTACTTACTTAATTCAGCTTCTTACTCGAGACTTGTGGGTTCGAATCCAAGCGGCATGCACCAACAAGTTTCTTAAAAGTAAGCTGGGTTTGTAAAAATTAAAATTCCATTGTAACGATGAAGTAAACCATTGTGAGGAAACCTGCATGCCTTTTGCAAGACCCTTGCCCTGGCAAGACTTTTCCATAATGCTCTCAAAAGGCATGTGAAGTCCAACAACCGCACTAGGGTTGCGTCGCGGAGAGGAGACCCGACCCTGCAGTGGGTCACTAATGGGTTACAGACCCATTAGTAACTCTCGCCAGGGTCTGGTCTCCTTCCAGACAAGGATATAATAGGGTTTTGTCAACTAGTATTCACATGCTTTTAGCACATTTCGGAGAACTCATAAGTATATAGTCCCAAGCTTGCAAGGACCCACATAATGGAAACATCGTTGAACAAACACAGGTCCCATTTAGTTTTGAAAAACGTACCCAAACCCACTAAGAAAAGTCTTTGTTGCAAGCCGTCTTGATTTGATCGCTCATCGTACGCTTTATACGTATTTTTCGTACACGAACGAAACGAAATTAAAACATTTCTTTGACGAAGCTAAATGTCAATACAATAAATCGTGACGAACCTCAATAACCTTTGTAAAAACCCATATCTACATCGGCTCTCAGAGCCATTCGTAGAATATTTAAGCAGAATCAATAATTTAATATCTCTTAATTAATTATATTATCATTGCAGGCCTGTTAGTTTTTTGCGAATCGAGCAAGCCATCTCAATTTAAATGCTCCTGAATATACCATAGTAGACCTTTACCTACATACCACTTTGTACCTAAATAAGGTAGGACTCATAATAATGCTGGACTCACCTATGTTGGTATAAAGGTAAAGGTATACCTTGGATATACCTTTACATTTGATATTATGTCACATATTAGATAGTAAATTATAATTGATGCCTTCGAAAAAGTCAAAGATGGCAAATCTTAAGGACAAAGTACCTATTAAAAAATTCTAAGCACATTATAATTATATTTTACTGTTTGTGAATAACATAAATACTGTTAGGTATAAGTAGACTAACGAAACCCTTCCGTCCAAAACATTAAAAAAATAAGAAGGGTATTATTACCGTCATATTAAATCTTTAATTTAAATAAGGGGTCCTAATGATTCTAACCTAAGGTCATATTGGTTAGCTAATTGAAATTTGGGAAGAATAAGCAGCTAACTTCACTTTTTTCAATATCATGACTAATAATAATTACAAATATGTAGCTACCCTCTGATAACTAAATGCATCCAAATCATCTTATTTTGATTTTAATTGAGTTTGAGTTAAAATTTGTTTTAAAATAAATTAATATAGGTACCTATTACACCCCTACCCCTTAAGACTTATTTCCTACAGCAGTGTAATTCGACAAGAACTCTCGATAAGTACCTGTACTTACAATTTAAATGCGCATGTTCTTAATCACGTTTACTCTACGTTATTGCTTCGCTAAAACAGTTTGGGCCAGAATATTGAGGCCCACAAATTCTGTCTACGTCGTACTCAAGGCCCGCGCGAGTCAATGGCACGCCCGAACTCAAGGCGACGCGCGTAGACCGCCAAACGACATGTTTTATAGGATTTTAGGGCTTCCGCTTCCAGCCACTTTAAATTTATTCAATTTATTCACTAAACACAATTATAACCCCACATGATAGAGCAATGAATAACGTCGGTTGTGGTTACTAATATGAACCAGATAGGGATGACAAAACTAAGGTAAAAGGTGAGCCTGATAAGTATTAATTAAAATTTATTGCCAAGCCGTTAAGTAATATGTATTATATTATGTATATTGAAGCACTAAAATAAGGAAGGCTAGATATAGAAAATATCTTTTACAGAGTGGCATGACATTGATCAGTTGAGTCCTACACTTGTCTGCAAACCATTTGTGACAATTAGTGATAGTGAACCATAATGGGATCGTAACCTATAATAAACCTTTTTATTAGGTATGAGAACACAATAAAAAGGATACAAACGTTGGGCAGGACGTTGCTTGAAAATTTGACCAAAGTAAGCAGAGATTAACGATTAAAAACTCTCCTGCAATTCCATTAATATACTCTTGTATCCAACAGATTGTAGATACTAGTTTATTTTTGTACAGATACTTACATTCTCGTTCTACGTATGGCACTCCGTTTTCTACTCATAGGTACTTGAGATACCTTGCAACTAAGAAGTAGCTGATGATAATTGCCAGATAAATACGCATTCAATTCGGTGTCATCGAAGATCTGAAACTAAGTACGTTTAGAAGAACAGTTTTGGTATTTTTATAGAATCCATTCTACACATCACAAAATGTTTTCAAATATTTCTAGGGTACAAGAGGGTGTCATCATCTCGGCACGCGGTGAGGCTGCGCTGCGATAAGAGCACAGCGGGTATGCTTTAAAACGGAGCCTATTCGTCGAACCCATTCCAACTGGTTTCGTCAGTGCCTGGGCGGCGCGCTGGACGCCTGCCTCCAAATAAGACAACTCTTCCGGAATCTTGAATAAAGATGCGACTATACAAATCTTGCCTTCATTGTAACAAACAACTTAAGCATTTTCAGTCTTTTTAGTCTGTCAGGAAGAAATTATAACCTTAGGATTAATATGTACAATCTATTGGGTCCATATGTACCTGATAATCATTTTGTTTGTTTGCAAAATAAAGCGTAGATATTACATTGTAACTAATAATAAAGAAGGCCCGTCCTTAACCTACTTCTCGTACGTATTTATATAACTAATACAAATTGTGCCTAACCGTTACTACCTAATATAGTTATAGTTAAAAGTAGAAAGTAATTAACTTAACCAATTAACTGTCAACTGACTTAAAAAATGTAGAGCTATTTTTGTTCCTACTGCCAATAAGCGGGTATGTAATACATACATACTATGTATGTACAGTCATGTATTTGCGTTTGTCTGCTGTACAATTAAACAGGATTATCTACTTTTATAAGCTAATGAAAAGTTAATTTAGCACTGAAATTTGAACGCCTGCGTACTCTTGGCAAGTAAGCAAAAACTTTGTTGAATGCTTAGCATAGATAATACCTAAAACAAAGAATCAAGTTTAAGGAGTGACATGTTACATTTATCAGATTATAGTTATTGCATGGCTGTCCTGTATACGTCCTTACATACCAGGGTTTTTATCAATATAGTTTATCAGCAGACTTTTAGCATCTGCCAAAATGTTCGCTTTGATGGCTAGTAGATAAACATAATCCTGTGGGTTCATGGTCGACTAGTGGGGGCAACGGTTGTAAAGCTGTCGTCTGTGTTGTAATAATGTTTCGCTTGCGTGTGTATCATGTGGAATTAACGTTTTTAAGTTTGCCATTTTATTATCTCTTGGGCATTGAACTTTGCCACGTGGTGAACACTTAGCTATAAACTTTATGTCTGTTTGGTCACAGTTAATTTTGGAAGCTGCACATATACAATCTGAACGGCACTGTATTGGTTTCGTTGAACCATTCAATGAGGTATTTTTAAGTAGGTATATACCTACTAGCTTAGGTACCCGGCAGACTTCGCTCTGCCAAAATAATTTTGCCTATCTATCCAAAACTTATTATTAACATAAAAAGAACACACAGCCCTTCGTAGTCCATTTAATCGTCGCATTTAATCGGATTGAGTTTTCAAATATGACTGTGAAAATCAAATGTTATTTAAAACAAAAACACTAAGGAATATTGATGTAAAGTTCGATGCAAAATATTGGATTGCAGACAATCTAACTAATAGATACCGTCCACGCTTAATTACGCCAAACAAAGCCGACAATTTTGTCGACAGTGTGTGTGTGGCCAGATCGTAAGCACCGGAAGATATAGCCTCGGAGAACAGCTTTAATCTCTCCCGGGAGCCCGTTAAGGTGCGACAATGCAAAGCACCGGTGCGTTCCACTAGTTTCCGGAGTCCTTCACAAGCAAGGCAGGCACCATGGGATTTGTTTATCTAACTAGTTATACCTTCAGGCTTACATCAGTAGGCCTTTCTGAAGACGCGCCATCGTACTCAGTAGGATCGAATTTAAATGAGCACAAAAACCAGTGTTGCGTTGACTGCCCTTTAAATGTTTCCTCCGTCATATAAGAAAAGTATCTTCAACATTACCAAAAACATTCGCATTAATCATAAAACATCTAAGCTCCACCGCCCATTTCATCATAAAGTAACTATTACGTTAATTCTTTTTATACTGATTAAGTTTATTTGACTAGAGTTCACTAGATTATTTAGTAAGAGAAAAGGCATGCACCGGAGTGTGTAACTGGAGTCATTCATCACTGTCTTCGAATATTAAGATTCACTAGGTGATACCCGGCGGGTATCCAGATGTTGTCGATTGGTATTTTTCTGCCTTCTGAACTGAAACTACCATGGAAATAACCCACCGTTTTTCAAGTTCTGTAGATCATCACAATATTTTTGTAGTTGTAACTCGTTTCCGGCAACAAACCCTTATTTTTGGATCAGTTTTGTAGGTTTTGTAGGTACCTACCTACTAACATTCACAAAAATTGCTGAACACCTGTTGATTAATGCGTAGACAATTTATTTATTTATTTATATTTCCAGCAAACATATCTGTTAAAAATCTTGAGAAGGTACCTGCTAGCTAGAAGGTAGCTACGTAAAATTAATAAGATGAAACTTTTCAAATACGTAACTTCAATAAAAGGGAAACTACGATTGATATTAAAACAACAATGGTAAAACTCACATTAAATTTCAATATAAATAAAAAAAATTGCAGCGTTCAAATACCAGCTATGTTTAAAAGTAGGTATTCAAAAGTTCACACGCAGCATATTCAAGAGAACATAAAAGCTCTACTGGAGCAATCCGTCTACAATACGAGTACGAGTATGAGGCTATGAGCGTGTCGATCAGACAATCAACGGAGACAATGATTTGGCCGCGCGTTGAACGTTCCCACGGGGCGGGTGCCGGACACCATTCCGGTTTTCGCCAACTAAATGTTTGTTGTCAAATTAATCCGAAGTTGCTTAGTATGCGTCAACCAGTCGAGCCACCATTCATTCATAGTCGCTGGAATGCTAGATCGCTCGTGGGTGCTCGGCGCTCGTGGCTCGCCCCGACCGACCTTCGCGATTCTCGCCCGCAAAAACTGTGTGAGCCATCGCGACTCTCGCTCAACTATGTTGAAGTACCAGAATCCGACCCGCCCGGCCCGGCCGGCATTGTCCCGCGCCTCCGATACGGCAAAACCATACATTAATTCGCTTATTGTACTGCCAACGTCAACTCCGGGAATGTTTTTATATGTCAGTACCTACAACCACATCGTCGCTGGTCAATGAATAAACGTTTATGTATTAATTACTAAACCAGAGATGCTCATTTCCCATGCGATGATATCAAATCAATCTCCATAAAAGCTATGGGAACGTTTAGTAGTACCTACCTACCTACCTGCTAAAAATAATTATGTTTAATGAAAACATGCGAAATAAACGGTAATTAAACATACTAAACAATAGAAATTAAAATTATGAAATAATGTTTGTAATAGGTACCTATGTATCTAGTGCTTTTTATTGGTCTGCCTGTGGTCTGCCTTTATGGTCGACGCTCATTCCTTTTTTCCGCGCTGATTTGAGGAATTCGGATCAAATACGGATAAGAGAAGTTCTAAGTGAAAAGTAGCCATGAGCAAAATGTGTCACTTAAAAGAAAAGAACGAAACATATCTTTCCTTCACTGTGAAGTATATCACTCTTTTAGTCCAGTAGTTCAATGTAGTTCACCATTCACAAACGATAGGTTATCCTTTCCTATTTCTTACTTCAACAGTCCATACTATTTCTTTTACTTCAGTTAGTTCAGTTCCTTCACTAGTTCGTAATGAACTATATATGAACGTATAGTAGTTCTAATGAAATGTTCGATAAATTATTATGAAATACCCCATAATGAACTCGTGTATCGTAACGTTTATCTCTACTAGTCTTTTGAATTTTTTGAGATTATTAGATATAGGATAAAAAGACAAAAAAATTAAAAGGACTAAAACAATAAAATAAAACTAAGTGCGTTTGTTTTATCAAATATCAAGTAATAAATTATGGTCGCTTTCCAAACGTATAATGACATATAATGTTATTTTTGTTCAATATTTTGAAATGGTACCGTATAATATACCCTCCGTAAAATCGTACCTTAGATTTCTTACGATCCTCAGAGACGTTACCTATTTAAATTTAAAAATGAAAGAAAATATCATTTATATTTATAATCAAGCCAAAATAGTCCGTAAATAGTTAACATAAAACTCATAATATTGAAACGTTTCCTAGAACTTCTAACGACAACGTATTTAGATGTAATAGTGTTCGTATAAGAGTATTTGTAATTTGATCATTGGTGCTTTACTTGATGGTTTAAGATTGTTTTCTCTTTTATGTCTCCGAGCGTGAGTGTGTGTATGTGTGCGTGAGTATATGCGCACGCCACGCGTCGTCGACAGTCGAGCTTCTTCGGTTAGTTTCGTTCGCGAAGCAATTGGACTAAATGAACGAGATGAATTGTAACTGAAGTAGTGAAGGAAGGACGGGAAAAAGTGAAGTACTTCAATTGAAGCATTCATTCCTGAACGACACATGACTGGTGAAAAGTAAGGCTAACAAACTAACGACTTAAACTTAGGATAACGTTCAACCACGTCCTACTACGTATTCAACTGGACCAACACATTAACTATTTGATCAAGCATTAGATCGAGTTTAGCTTTAATTAATTTATTAATACACAAGATGGGTAACGTTACGTCAGTTAATTGTATTTGCTTAAATTCGTGCGTTCTCATTGAACGTCGCACTCAGATGTTAAAAGTCAATGACCTCATTACTACGTTCGGGGACAGTATTTTTAATTAATATATCTCGCTTAATCTACGACTTTGTTCGAAACCGCAAAAGTCTAAATAAATTTTTATATTAAATTTGTATTATTTATTAGTAGTATTTAGTAGGTAACGTAAAATAGAGCTTTAGAAAAATAACAAAGGAAGCTTGTAGACTACAAACCTATGGAAAAAATTTACGTATGAAATGAACCAACCTGAATAACGCTTAGAATGCTGTTACTTTAATATCAGAAAATAACTCTGAGGACTATGCCATCATTTCGGAGCGGTACAGAGGTGAGTACGTGAGTAAATGGAATTTCGCAGGTACAAGTGAGGAATTACGACTAATTAATTAATGTACGGCTTTCTTATAGTTTACAGGTCATTAAAAATAAATGGAGAAAAACCTAGAGCTGTACTAAAGTGGTGGTGCCCGTGCAAATTTTTAATTCGCCGATAATTGTAGAAGCAATATAGGTAGGTCATTTATTACTGTACGGCATTTGTGTAATTCCTTTTGTATCATAGATAACTTTTAGATTTATCTATGTTTTGTATACATGATGTGTCTTAAACGTATGGGCTCCTATCTTATTTTTAAAGCGACAAAAGGTTGAGCCGGTTTTACTATTTGTCTAGAATAGTACCTACCAATCACTCAGTTAGTAGAAGTCTGAGCAAGGGTTCGGTCGCTGAAACCCATCGGCACCTCCGCGATGACGTCACTCCGGACGCGGCGGCGGGCTGCCGACCAAGGACAGTAAACATTTACCAGGTCAACGAACGCTGTCGTCTCTAGCCGCGGTTTCGGCCCTCACGCACGTCTCACTCTCCTGCCAAGAACTGCGTTGACTGCGTGGTTGGGGCCTAGTAACGAATGGAGACTAGGTACATAATTAATACCCAAACCAAATAATAAAACTTACGGTAGATAACTTGTAGCAAAATAAATCCCCAAAATAATTAAAACTTTGCCTGCCCATTGTGTCTACTTATAGTATATTATATTAGTTGTCTGTAATAATTTTAAGTGAACAAAATACTTAATTTTTCTTGTTAGGGGATTTAAGAGTAGGAAGATAAAATCCCATATACATCGGTGCTTTTTAATTAGCTTTTTATTTTTTCGTTTATAAATACATATATCAGTCATAAAAAACGTATTTGCGAAATAGCTTACAGATAGAAATGGTGATAGAGGAACGCAATGCCCAGGTGCCCAAGGCCTTGCAACGTCAGCAGTTAACTGGAGAAAATTGCTTTGTTTAGTTTAGTTTTTGCGTGCTTATTGACACTGAATTCTCTGTTGCGAGCAGAGTCCCGTTAAGGAAGTTAAAAACACACATACAACGAGAAATTATATTATTATGATAGAAAGAAGTATTTTCAGTGCTTCCACCATTCACAGTTATTTTCTATTAAGGGATAATTTTTTCAAAAATTCGGCCCACATTCCGATACTGTCGATTAATTTAAATGTCCACTGTCATTATAGTAGGATATAGTAATTATATCCTACTAAAATGACATTTATGACTTTATTTGCAACCTTATTATAATCGACGGCCTAAAATTATGTGAAATTTACAAGGTCATATCGTGTATTTTTATTTTTAAGTTTGATATTTAACCCAATAAAGAAATAATAAAATGATACAAGTTACAGAAGGTCACGATTTTTTCATTAACAGGAAAAGACAGAACACACCAGAGAAAAAATCTAAAATAATAAAATATACCCTAAACTTGAAAGACCGATTTTCTTATTCTTAGCGGATTGGCATTACATAATAATATGTATGTATACTTCATAACCTATAGATATACAACATATTGTAAGTCCTGTCTTCGTGAAACTTACTTATAACAAATAAGAAGCACGATTTGCCCGCAGGCCCCTCCGAATACCTAAAATGGTGGCCCACATATCACCATAATTTATTGGACTTCCTAAATTGAGGTGTTTAAACACATCACACTTTTTTGCTAAAGTATCATTTATATAAATGTTACTTAGAAGTATAGTTGTTTTGTGTGGCAATACATAAGTAGATAATATTATGTAGGTACTTAGATTTATATGAGTACTTTGAAAACTCTAGGTATTTTTTGATTTACTATATGTATAATATTTAGTCTACCTACCTATGTACCTACCTACTAGAAATACCTACTACGAATTCTAAGTTGGAAATCCTTTTGTTTCGCCATTATTTATATGTGAATGAGCAAATTGTATGTTTCGTCGGGTTAACATGGGTTCGGTTTGCTCGCCTCGGGCCCATCGCAGCCATCGCGCGTCTGTCTGAGGCGAGTCGGAGTCGTGACACCACTTTGTTATACTAATGGCGAGCAAAAAGAATGCCGCCTTCCATTAACTATGACCAAATGAGACTGTTCACTCGGGCAATTTGCACGCGCGAATAGAATTTGTCTTAACTACATCTATTGTGCTCTACGTATTTTATTTCCGGCTGGATACTCCTACGACGTCGTCACGCTTTGCTTGATCGTCATTCAGTGTTCTCTGTTTTGTTGAATAGACCGCCTTTAGGTACCTCTTTGGTCATACATTTTTTATCAAACCTCAACAGGATCTGATTGTGCGATGGAATTTTATTGAATGAATGCAATTTGTCATTTTGCTCGTACATTTTTTGGTACCAAATATATAACGGTTTCTTTGCGAAGTTTAGACTTTTTGTTTGTACTTTTTGGCCGTATATAATATTTAAATATTATTCTGTATGAATAAGGAAAATGACTAAAGTAGAGTCATGGCATAGTAGGCTTTACAAATTGCACGCCACATAATGCGGAGAGTTTGAGGTAGTGCTTTACTCCCAGATTACATTTCCTTTTTTAAATTTTAAATATAATCTATACCTACATAAATAAATTAGAATTTATTGTTGCTGTTTTGCTATAATTTTATTTTAATTACGCAACTTTTTGAACAGGTTAGCGTAACGTTGCTTTAGTGTGCTTTGCTTGTTGCGATCGAGTACGATCTTTTTATTTATAGTATAGTCCTCCGCAAAGACATAACAGGAATCGATTGGGAATTAGTAGTCGGGCGGAGCAATTAGCGAAGTTAGCGCCATGTGGTACTTCGCGGGGGTGGTGGACGCACATGGAGCCCACGCGACAACGTCTCGAAAAAATGAAGCGGCGATAAAAAGTCGGTGCCAGGCGTGAGAACGCCGACACGTGGCTGCCCACAGCTCATTCATGCATTTGATTCATAAAATGTATGCTGTATGCGCGCTCTAAGGGCATGCATGCGCATTGTTGATTATTCGCCCTGCGCACTCACAATGCTCGTGATATAAATATGCCCGCCGTTTCGCGTGCGGAACGCGCCATTAAATGGATTTGATTCCGGTACTACTAAAACTAATATAAGTAGGTTCCACTCACCGGTTGCTGCCGTCTGTACTGACATTTTATAAAACGCAACGTTTTACTAAGGTGACACTCAAAAGAAGCCCATTTTAGAGAATTCGAAAATATGTAGTTAACAGTAATAGTATAATAATAAATTCGGTTTTTATACATCTGAATTTACCGCCACTGTATAAAAATCTCCAGTAACCACATAATCGGTACCTTTTTTGAGCAAGCTACGATAGACTCTACCACCTACAGAGACTCTTTAGTTCTTAATTTTCTCGTCACCAAAACAATGCACATCGTAGTAAATTACATATAGTACAAATTCCTTCAAGATAAGAGAACATTTTAGTCTTGTTTCATTTTCATGATGCAATCTCTTTCTCTACATCTCTCCGGTGTTTAATAAGGCTTCGCCGCCTAAAACGGTTGATTATATAAAAACGCTCACAAGTGGCGAGTATCGTGTGGGCACTTATTGTTATTTTTATTGGGAATGCAATCTTTTGCGGGCGATCGGCGGCTTCGGTGCCTCGCTATAAATCAGGGTCGATTGAGGTCGGGCGGACGCGGGTTATTTTTAAAATTGCGTGCACAATATTATCATGTGTTTAGGTGGAATATGATAATTACGGTAGGCGCCGTAAGCCCGACACCGACACACACTGCCGGGGCGGTTCAAGCAAAGACTTCGAATCTTCTACTTCCAACTTTAAGTTATCCGATTATCCCACATTGTAATATTTTACAAGCACTTTACAAGCCTTACTCGTACATGTAACTTTACTAGCCTTACTTTTATACTCTACCTCTTTCTTTCTTCTTTTGTTTTCTCTTGCCAAAAGTTGCCTGGAAGAAATTGCTCAATAGTCTAAATACTGTGTAGTGTTTAATGTCAATGTTTTTGTACCTTAGTGTAAAGTTGTAGTGTGATATACTTATATTTTATACTTTAAATTAATTATACATGAAAGTAAAAAAATTAAGGAATTTATGACGAAGGGAAAAATTTAATGAAAGAATACGGGAGAACTCAACGTGTAGGTAACTGTAAGAATGTGCTCTTAAGCTGAACTTTTGAGCTGCGAGTCCGGTTGACACTTGAATTTGTTATATCGATGTTCTATGCGATTTATTCGGCGATATAAACCAGGTAAATATACGATGTTTTCAAATTCGAATTCTTTGTCTCGTTCGACCCTTTGATTGACGTGCATAACAATACTTTGTTTCTGTACTACCTACTGGGCCATCATATAGAAAAAGTCTTATAATATTAACCTGGTTATTGGTAATGGGTAACAAGCATGAATATAGTATACATTCGTTGCTTATTAACATTCAAATAGATCCAACGCAAAGTCACGCCGCCGACAATTACAGGAGAATGTTACTGAATAATGATAACAAAGCTATTATGGCAGCTATGAATAATGCTTTGATATAAGAAATTAACATAATATTTTTGTTACCTCCTTTGGTGGTGGCCGCGGACAGGTATACGCGCTGAGGGTGCAGAATTCCGTGAATGGGCATTACATAACGCATCAAAGTTACTTTATAATGAGCTTTATTTAGAGGTGCATACGCTTAAATTTTGGTTCAACAGTTTTGAGTACATTTTGATACAGTATGCCGGGTGATGCACCGTGAATATAAATCTAACGCTGTAGAATTAGGGTGTGTTATTGTTTGCGGGTGCGAGGGTGTCAGGCGGGTTAAGCTACTATCAATCAGCAAGGCGCCATTGAGCGCTGGTCGAGGCTCGTGAGAAACCGTAAACACTTACCCGCTTTATCTGATAGAATTTTTTTGTTCAACCGCGGGGTCCAGTCGGTTAATGGATTGCGCCGTTACTTGGTTTATTTTTGGTACCTACCGACGCTGCTTAGCGTAGGCATTAGAAGAAACTAATTTATTTCGAAGGGTTTGACAGGTAAAGTAATATGGTAAAATGATAACGTAATACGATGTCATGAAGGAATGTTGCCGATGTCTACGATACCGGATTGTCATCGATTACACTATTATTTATTTTATTATAAATGAAACTTTAAAATTTTTACTTAAATGTTGGCCTTCATTCGTTTTTTACCCGACTACATACCTATGGGGGTATGGATGTTCATCTGTTCTCTCATAACTTCTAAACTAGTTATCATAATTTGACAAATGGAAGGATTATAATTAGACAGAATGGAATTCGTTGGAAACCTCTTGATTGTCCGCTGGTTATAGGCTACATGACGTCATGTTAAATTAACTACAGCGCCCTCTAGGGGGCTTAAAAGTAAAGTAATAAAAAAAAACTTAACGGTGTCGTATGGGGTATCAAATGAAAGAGCTTTGTTAGCAGATTTCAAATATATAAACATTATTAGTAGTCTGGTTTTAGTTTCTGAACTTGTTAAATTTTAAAAGAGAATAGCTGTTATGGATAATTATCTATGTATGCTGAATTGACCTGTTCGAGTGTTACACCAATTTGGCCGGCAAGAGTTCTAAACGTTTTAGAATTGAAGACAAATATTTGCCGGGAGTTGTGGTCTGGGCGGTGTGTCCCGGCGCACATGTGTGCATAAAAAACTGTGTAGTGTGTATAGTGTGGTGAGGTGGTGTTGACAGTGCGCATAGCTGTGGAGGCAAAGCGACCACCCTCGCGGCCGACAACCAACCCACTCAAAGTCTTAGATATTTTAAACAAAATGCTTCCTTACTAAGATATAGTGCTCTGTATAACATCTTTGACAATATCAGCCTTCATGCATGCATGAGCGAAAACTTAAATGCTCAGAAATTAAAAAAAATAATTCGCAACAGTCAGTATTCTGCATCAGTGTACTAAAACTCGACTGCTTTAATTAAGCAAAGATTCTTCCATAAAATTAAAAAGGGAATATAATAATTATATAAACGTTAATTTGTGCCGGAGAAATTCTGATTGTAAATGAATAATGAGAATAATATTTTGTGGAAGAATTCTTATTTTGATTTGCAGTAACTAAATTAACACTATTTTATTTTAGAAACTATTACGATTAATAGGTTCGTTTCTTTTGTCTTTGGGCAACACAATATACACGTCATACAACAATCACTGGTAAAATATATTAACAACTAATACCTGGAATGCTTTATTACAACATCATAGCTATCAAGTGACGACAAAAAATTAAGTCGCTTGAATGTTGAAGCAAGGTTGAAAAGATAAATAAGAATATTATTCCAGTCAAAACGTACCGAATGACTACATCAATGTGTAGTAACGTAGTACTACTAGCTAGCGGCTTTCGATTACATTTTTCATCTTTGCGCTTTTAGTATCTCTAACTTCGATCAACAATACATGATCGAAGATATCTAAGGACTGCTTAAATAAACTAAATTCGGAATAACTAACTTAGGTCGCGTCTTACTTAAAACACAAATTGTCTTACTTAAGCGTATATATGTTATGGACCAAGTGATTAATGCGAGCTTTAGGTATATATAATTCCCGGGCATTATGAATAATGTCTATCTCTATCGGGCCAAGTGATAAATTACTATCTAAACTTCATTATATGTCATATTAACCGGTCATTATTATATAGCTACGTGACAAACGGGCAATTTGATAATAGAGCTAAGTTTGACGCGATTCGGGGAGGGAAATTAACACAGAAATCTCTTAAATCTGTAAGGTTCAAGTTAAATTCTTTTTCCCCGAGCGAAGCGAAGCGGATCCAGGGTCAGTGACAGTAGGAGTCTAAATTTGACATAAAATCCCTACAATGGTTAGAATATTAAATATGTTTGTATTACTCTGCCCAAAAGGTGATGTGCATTAGGTATAATGCCCAGTCAATTTGATTATTTGAATAATTATTATTAAATTGCCCTCTCATATTGGGCATTTTTCATATTGTCCGGGCAATATGCATAATGCTCGATTTGTCAATTGGTCCATAACATATACATATAATCGTCATTTCCGATAAAATAATTTTATTTCAAATTTTGTGACCGTCGTTGTCAATCAAAACATTAATAAACTCTTTTAAATTCCACATATCCGATTAAAATCGGTCACTATGATTGTAAGATGTTTTAAGTTAAAACATTACAGCCAAACTACCACAAACCTGATCATAGAAGGATAGAACACGATAGACGTAATTAAGTGATTCTCGTGAACAAATATGGAAACTTATAAAGCATAAAGCTTTGCAAAATATAAAATTTGAAACCTTACTTACAATGTTTTATCACAGTCAACAGTGCGGCGTTTTTTTCTGTCGCATTCCGGCGCGAGACACCTATGCGTGAGAAGCATTTTATCTGGAGGAAACCGTTGTTCCAGGACTTCGAAGTCGTAATGGTGGGGTAAATTTCACTGATTAGATATAATCCATGGGAACGGACAACAAAATAAAATACATAGTTAAACTAAACTGCTAATAACTAAATATTTAAAGTATTTCAATTAAAAGACACTTGCAAATACATCATTTAATTTACAGTTTCTGATGATCTGTTTTGAAGATTTACAGACGGTCGCCCATCGTGACGTGCAATTGCAAACACGTTCAATTCTGTTTACCTAATGAGATGTGTCGACTAGCACGCACGCGGTCTATTCTCACGACCCGAATTGGGAAAAAAGGAATTTCGAAATTTTTTACACACTAGATGCATTGTCTCTACATAAACAGCAGTGGCGTTTAAGGAAAAAATGGAAATCGACTTTTTGAGTAGTACCAGTCGTAGTAACTTCCTTAAATGCTTTGCATAATCAATAAAAACGTTATTGTCTTCTATATGTCTATAGCAGGAGTTTGTGAAAGCGTGTATGTGTATTAATTTGATAAACAAATCTCTTACAAGGAAAACTGTCGCACATTTTTGAATGTGTAATGTTTTTAACAGAACTCGCTTGATGAAACTGAAATTTTCCGTAAAATAAAGGGGTTTTTAACGCCGCAAGTTTGCATCTTTAAGCACACATAAAACGTCATTAGGATGTGAGAAAAATGAATGAGGCCTATTTATAATTAAAGTGTTAAATAGCGCACAATCAAGTTGGCTAGACAACATAATGAGTCAAATGAAAAAGTTAACACTTTTTTAAACTGTTAACATTCCACACGTCTACTCGCTGTGTTCCTGTCTACGGCTCCATAACTGGCGGCTTTAAGATAACTTTATACTATTTATTGGAATTTAATGTACCCCTATACGTAAGCTACTCGTACATAGTTATCTACGTAGTCGCCTGGAGATTATTATAGAATTACTGTTTTTATGACTATAACTATTATAGATTCTTGCAATAAATAATATACTTACTGAATCTATTGTAGTATGTTCCTTCTGAATTAGCTCGAGTTGTGTCATAGTCACATTTTGTCTTTCATGAAGTTTTACGATCAAACATTGTCTTTAAAACTTTTCTTAGCTCTAATCAACACTTTATGCACCCTGTATGGTGCAGACTGTGCCTGCGGCTTCGCCCGCGTCAATTTTTGAACTTGGTGCAGAGAAGGATAAAAAGTATCCTATATTCGCATTTATAATAGTAGTAGGATATCTCTGTAAAAAAATAAATTGGGTAGTTTGTAGAGTAAAAAGTCGTTGTCTAATAACAGTAATAATAACCTATGCTGTAAGGTTTACATCTTTAACAGATGTAAGTGGCACAGACGGTAATACTGTGTAATATGACAAAAATATTCAGCAATTAGCACTTACAGTAGCAATAATCTGGAAATTGTTAAGCTATGCGTGATTTTATGGGGGCAATGACCTATTCGAATAAATTGCCTAGTAACATATTTTATACTCCGTTATCATTTATGTAGTCTTTTTTCCTAATCTATTTAGAACTAATCTACACTTACGTATTTGTGGTATCTACTACATATGTATACGTTTTATTTTTCTTTACTAGGTACAATAAAGTTTCCGTGTAGAGTTAAGTGCATTATTTTATAGTCTTTTTTTAGTATATATACGTAATTGGGTTGCTAAATGGCATACAGGCCACCTGATGTTTACTCGTCACTGCAACCCATGGACGCTCGTAAATAACCTCAGAAAGAGAGAAAAATTTAAATTTAGAAGAGGTTGTATGCGGGTGCTTCGCTTCGGCTGAGGACTGAGAAGTTCGCCTCAAATAAAATATCCCCGGCGACCATACCTCCCCAGCCGAAACATACGATATGCTGCTTTACGATAGGTTAAGGGGCTAGCGGTATGGTACCTCCTGGACAAGCTACTATAGCTCTACCATCTAGTCTACATAAAGAACAAGGATCAAGTCTTACATAAAGTACATATCTGGTGTGCCTACGGGTATATTAGATATAGTTACTGTGGGATTAATGTCTGCGTTGCTAGATTGATTAACTTCGCAGTTGTGGTCCCATTAGGGCAACATTTATTTTTCCTATCTGCTCGTTCTTTCTTAAAAGGAACAAGGTATATCAATAAATAAATCCATTCCTTGTAATTCTCACAGTTTGCCCCTTCGACTGTTTGAACCTCATTCCATTGAACGGGTATCTCGCTCGCTCACCGAGAGCCCGGACGAGTTCCGTCTCGCTCGCTAACTTTGAATATAACCGCCCTCGCCCGAGGTTTCTGAGAATCAAACTCGAGGCATTTTTTTGAACGCATAATAATTTGATCGGGAAATATTTATGGAAAGGGTGGCCGGACGCGGACTAGTCCGACGAGTCAATTATCAGCTCTAGTGTCGGTCGCCTGAAAGCCGCGCAATGGGTGGTTATCCCGAGGTATCCGATTTTAAGCAGGAATTTATGGGATGAAGATAGACTTGATGCTAGATGGAATTTCACACCGCGTAGCAGTGTCTTAAGACAAAGAAAAAACACTATTGTTTCCGTAATTTTAAATATAAAATGCTTAATGTTATTAATATAGGTAGTTGTATTTACAACTCGGAGCTTGCAGCATATACTCGTAACAAAGACAATGGTAGTGTCCCTTAATTAATAATGAAACATAATTAATAATGAACAAATAATATTTTTAGTAACACCAACACAATGTTCATAAGTATATTCTTTTGACTTAGTTTACCATATTGATAACATAGTTTCAAATTAAATCCATTGTTGGGTTTCGAATTCGAAGGTTTGAATTAAGGAAAGTGGGATGATATATTTGATTCGTAGCAGGCGCTACGCTTGCAACCGGCTTCGGCTACGAAAGTCGTAGCATTGGCTGGACGTTTACGGGCCGCCGAACGAATGTACCGCGCAGCCACCAAATATAATAAAATCCTATAAATCAGAATAAAAAGCAGACAGATATAATTTTATTGAACTATGATAGTTCTTAAAGTTTTGTCGTCGGCCAACTAAAGACTTGTGTATTTGACTAAACACGGTTGTTTGTCTCTCGACTGTCAGGCTCGAGTAATTCTTCTAAATTTATCATCATTATTTCAGTAACGACAGACAAATAAAAAAAGAATAGTAAAAAATATTTAGGTGTAAATTGTAACTGTAATAAAAAAGAACATTCCATTATTAAAACACCTGCAGAGAAACATATATCTAAGAAGGAAAGTACACTCAACTATTTTACATGGATATGACGCAATTAACACATCATATAGGTACACAGTGTAGAACAAAATGCCAAAGCAGTATGCATAATAGTTTCTGTTAATTTGTCGCGGTGCGAGGGCGCGGCGTCCGACACAGTTTCCGGTGCATGTGGAAGACAATACTGCTGAATGGACCCATTAATAGCACGCCTTACAAGTGAATGAATGTGTAAACATATGTGGCAGCCTCGAACCCGCTACCCCCCGGCTCCAACACATGGCGCACTGCCGTTATTATCTTATGCAAAAGGTCGGTACACTGTTACGTCCATTTGGAGATTTCGGAGAAACCCCTTTTACGACGCCGAATAATATTTCAGAATGAGACCGGAACTACGGCGGTTTATTGCGCACTCATTCATTCATATGTCACGCACACTCGTAAGCGCATTCGCAGAATGCAGATCTAATTGGATGAAAGAAGAGTTATATGTACGAGTACAAAGTAAACATCGGGTGATTGAATTGAAGTTCAGATCCTTCTATGATCGTTAATCGTGTTCAAAATACATATTATTTACATTACAAAATACATATACATCTTTAATATTGTTCCGTGGTAAGTAGGCAATGCTCACAATTATTATGTGCATGTAAGATTGTTCTACCATGCGGAATAAATAAATCTTATCTTATCTTATACGTTCTTATAATTCTCGTTTCACAATGTTAGTTACGATAGTCCTCCGAAACGGCTTGACCGATTTTTATGAAATTTTATATGCAAATTCAGGTCTAAGAATCAGCCTATTTTTCATACCCTTAAGTCATACCTAAGTGTTGTCCACCTCTAATATTTTTATTTTGGACAAATTTTAATTTTAATTTTTTAATAATGTGGCAATAAAAATACATACAACTCTAAATTTTCATCCTTCTATCACCATCTCTTTTTTTTAATAGTTATTTAAGTAATGTAATAATTTTTCATCCCGCTCGATAACTTATTATTTTGTAATTCTCTTGGCTTAGTGTCATAAAGGCAAATATAACCGAAATCTCCTTCCAACCGATACAGTGTTAATTATTATTGTTATAAGGATCTAAGGAAGACAGGTTTACGGATGAGGTAACCAACATAATGACAAGTCTACCTATAATTTTTCAATTCTAAATCTAAAAAAATTAACCAAATTAACATTCACAAACAGTATGAGGTCGCTATTGTTTCCTCTTAACTTGCACCTTAATACATTTGTCGGCTATAAATATAAACGGCACAGTACTATCAATTCATCCCTTATTTGGTTACAATGTACACACAATAACTCACAGTAGGGCACATCCTGTACTGCCTGGGCAGCATACGTGCCACTAGCCACCACTTTGCTAAATTTCCCGTGTCCACACAATAGTCTATTACGTGGAATGAAGTGTCATTCAAGGATTATTGTGAAACTTAGAAGATAACTCTACTTCCCATGTTTTTTTCTCCGTTTATTTGGTAGAGATTAAAATGGAATGTGGCGTAAAGCGGCGTACCTGCGCAGGTACTACATTGAGCTTGACAATTTGTCCGGATTATTTGTGTTGCAGGTTACTGCGACCGTTATGCATTTGTTGTTAAAGCGACATGTTGGCGCCAGATATCTTCACTCCATTGTTCCCTTATTACAGCCCATTATACTTTTCGTAGACACTATTGATGAAGCGTTTTGGTTCAATAAGTCTCGAGGTCGACGTTTTGTCTCAGTGGACTTCCCTGAATTGTCTTATTGCGTTTCAACGCACATTTTACAAGTTGTCTTACGCCGATAGAAACCATTTGTATAAGCTAATTTGGCGATTACATCGTCATCAGCCCTTGTTTGTAGAGTGTGTGTTTATGTGTGTATTTTATATATGGGCCGGATATGAAGTCTCGTCGTCTTCGCCCTTCCCGACTCTTATCGACGGAGATTCAATAAAGTCTTTCTATATTTAATATTATCCGAATAAACACCATAAAGCGATTTTAACCAGCCAGACGATTTAAAACCATTTCTGTCATTACACGGTATGAACTATAATTAACCAGCCCGCATATGGCGTGTTATGAGATGACTTAATTCAGGAATAAATGATGGCAATAGTCAACAATTGTTGCCGCAACCGTTCCAGTGGGCAAATAGTGGTCACGTGCCAGGAATTCGCCACAATTGCCTTGTCGAGCAAAATTAGGGGATCTAAATCATTTGAATGGGGTACTATACGATGTGATTATTATGTTACGTTTAATCTTTATCACGACGGACAACTTTCGATTGGTCACTACTGTTCCCCTACCCGTATCCGTAATTATAATTATAATTTTAAGTGGGCATGGAACGACACAGTTATAAAATTTACAACTAGGTACTCAAAAATGAGGTTGGTAACATTCGGTTCAAGATTACAATATCCATAAATAAACGTAGACGATTATGTTTGCCATCGATTGACGCCACGGTCATTCATGGAACCGTGAAGAAAAACAGAAATATGCAATTTTGATTCGTGGGAAAAATGTTCATAGGGAACTAACAGTAACAGGAATATTATGAGATTAGTTAGTTAACGTCAAAACCAAAAAAGAATGAACAACTATTGAGTCTTTGATCACCTAGTTCCCATGGAAGTTGCATTTCCCATGTATTTATCAGAAACCGTCTATCCAAAGGTCGGTGATTTTCGATAAGCAATCGCTTTATTGTGTGAGTACCTACTGCATCAGTGACATGTCGCGCAGCGACTACGTAAACGTGTTTACTATAACTGCTCGGCAAACACGTCATTCATAAACCGTTGCGTTTCATAGATACTAGCATATCACCCGATGCACAGTCGCACACTAATGTTTTGTACTTGTGTCTCTAAGTATGTAATAAAACACATGTTTGTCTATGTGTTCAACTGCTACACGCATTTTTCTAAACATTTATGAAATTCCGCTCTACGCATAACGATCTTCTCTAGGTAGCATTCTAATATCGATTCTATATTCTAATATCGATATGTGTTTAAATAATGGTAATAATCTACTTATATACGTGCTAATATCGACCTAGGAATATTGTGTACCATTAACTAGACAATGTAGGGTCGTAATTTGACTTCAAAAGGCATGGTCATTAAAAGGTACATAAGGATTTATCTGCATTTGAAACCTATTCAAAGTATAATATATATTATTATAATATTCGGAAGATAATCGTTGTTTTAAGCCTTCATAAAGAGAGAAAGGTCTTCTGTAGGCTTTGTATCGTCAGCTCATACATGGTGCAAGGGCATTCGTCCTCGCAACAAAATAAAACAGTGAAGACAACATTCCCGACAATTCTACGCTACTTATAGTTATTATAATTAAGTAAATATGTATCGTTTCCTTTTTTAGGTTGGCGACAGAATTGTTTTTAAGTTTGTTAGAGAGACTTATGACTATGTCAATTACTTAAATAAATTATAACAAGTCTTTGTCAGTAAATTCGGTTCAATGGTGCGTAAATTTTTAACTGTTTTGGTTTTTAATGATTCATTTAAATAAGAAATATGATTATTGTTTTTCAAAGATTTTTGACTTGAACTTGGAAATCTCTTATCGTAACGTTCTAGAGAAAGCCTTTTCCTTCTTCGGGCAAACATTATTTCACTTTCTGTTTATTACTGTCCAACGATTAAAAATAAAAAATGAGATGATGCAACGCATAATTATAGCTTAAGAAAAATGCCACCAAATTAGACAAATAAACTTGTACTTAACTGAATAATGTATTTATAAATCCAAATCTATTTACTAATCAAAATATCAGTGCCCAGCAACGGAAAGAATAATAATAACTACTCTTCGTCAATGGTTCCATGGACTGTTCGAAAATTTATTCTTCAATATGATTTCTATTTTATGTAAGAAACATTTGGAGCATAGTTACGCAAACGCGTAAGCACCTACTTCATTGTAAGTAGGGTATGTACCCAAGCAATAAATAGTGACAAGTGTTTCTAATTGTTAACAAAACTATTTCGTTTTCATGTTCAGATGTGACGTATGTATGTATCAAGTTATCGAAGGTAAGCACCCCAAAGGACAATCGAGCGTGGGAGCCTTGCAGCGTGGGGCATCCGCTAATGGTGGTTTACTGGTTTCGAATCATAATACATTTGTATTGTTGTTGACTATTTTTTGTCTACTTCATACAATGAAAACTAACCACATTGCATAATGGATAGGAGACAGTTGACCTGTTTCCATTAATACCTGTCATTGCATTTTTTTGCCGCAAACGAATTTTTCAGTATAAAACTCTGTACTGTAATGCGATATTTTTGCTATCATTAGCAACGATGCCTGCCACCAGCGTGTGATCCAAAGTTCATACCTATTTATTTACTTTTATTTAGATATCATTGAAATGTAAAATATGCTGTTTAAGCAAAGTAACATAATTGTAGGTACCTGTATTAAGGTATCGATATTCAGATATGTGTAACCACTACTTAGTACATATTATAATAAGCTTAGATACTTAAGCGAATATACATAAATACCTATAAGTATACCTACTGTAAATAATATAATAATTATAATCTATTTTTTTGAACGAAAGTGCCTTACGGCAGGCTTGGAGGAGACAGGGATTTTGCTGCGCGACCGAACTAAAAAAAATTGGAGACAAAGAAAAATATCGTATATACCTACTTAACGGAAGTGACGGACGGAACGCAAGTGACATATATTTGAACTTCGAACTTTCGAAGTGACGACAATATTTGAACTTCTTGTCTAAGCACGTTGTCAGAGACATTAACTATTTTTGTTACAGCACCATCTATCGGTGCTTGGTGGTATTCGATTGATTTATTGAACACATTCGGTCTATTAATATTGTTCAACTGCTTGCCCACATATGTCCCCCTATTTAATGTATATAAAAAGCTGTATGAATATTTTTAGAAAATTTAATTTTTTTTAATTATACGAATTACGAAGTCGCTATTTGTTTTTCTCATAGTCCGGACCCAAGTATAAATAAATATAAAATATTGTGGGACAACTCATACATGGCTTTCTGATCCCAAAGTAAGCTGTGAGCTTGTGTTCTGGTGACCAGATAGCTGGTAAATACATACATATAATATATAGAGAATTTTCACCCAGACACAGAACAAACACTTGTGCATCACACAAATATTTGTATAATATCCGAAGGAACTTCGTTCCTACCTGGTGTTCCATGACACCACTTCATTTGTATCTTGCAATCTATATGCAATATACACCTTAATTTCGTAAATATTTATAAGTAGTAGTTAAAGATATGTGCGAGTAATATAAAAAACTCAAAAGGTATGTGAACATCTCGATCATCATCATAAGGAATATTCTTGGTATTGGTACCTACCTACTGATACATTTCTTGACACATTTTTTAAAATGTATAATATTATGAGAGTATGTTCGAATACCTACTTTAAATAATAGTACAAAATTTGGTTTTGATCGTTATGATTACGATGGTTTGGTCTCCCTAATGTACGGTAATTAGCGAAATGAGGGACCGCTGTTGAGGTCGGCGAAAGCTCCTAGCACCCTGCCCTAGCTCCCTGTGCACTGTGCAGCAGGAATGCAAGTTCGCCAACTCCCACAGGTCAGGATGAGTTGGTCTTTTTAAGGGGCGCGATTCCTGGAAGTGTGCGCACCGAGCGGAGGCTGGCTGGCGCTCGTCGCCATTGTGGCGCGGCTAGTTTTGATCTTATTGTTAATGGTTTTTTTCAACGGACTTGGAAAAAAGGTATCATCGGACCCCAGCGGAAACGTTTGGACCCTTCTGAAGTAAAATGTAGGTATGCATACGTTCTACGAAGGAGGTGTTATTTTAATCGTAGACCCGCCTTTGTTGTTCAGGAATGCGTAGATGGTCTGCCTGTCATATTTTTAATGGGCAGTTTATCAGACCCTCTATGTATGTAATGGTGTACTTTTTTGAAATGTTTTAAAACACGAATTTAACATTGCCGAAATTTATCCGCAAAAAATTGAAATCTATATGATTCATTACACGATTATGTTAAACCAATTCTGTCATTAGTTTAATTACGAACCCCCCCCCCCCCCACTCTTAGTGTTATGATATCTATGAGATTTATTTTGCTCGATCCCCTCCCCCATCCCCTAATCCTCCCTAAAACTCACATTATAAATGGACGCCCCCTAACCATTTTCAATAGACAACATGACTGAATTTTGAATGGTCTTGAATATAATCTTCCTATAACCTTAGACGACCACATCTGAATACATGTGGTAAACGGACATCCAGACCACCTGATATAAAGTTTTCACTGTCACAAGGGTTTCAAAAAAATAGGATAAGAGTCCTGTCTGAGGTCCTATCGTAGGTGCATTGCTTTTCATGCGAACTACGCCTCAAATTAAGAATCTCCCGTGTTTTTACTAAATACTCTTTTCATGCGTACATTAGAAATTATTTTTTGCAGAAATTTCTTTGACTACAACCAATTCTTTTATATTATCACTATAAACATTCGGTCGATGTGGGCTTATTGAAGGCTTTTTAATTTTCACCTTTGTCTTCATAACGACCATTGGAAAGAATAAACGACACACGGAGCGCTCGGTTATTATTTTATCGTATCGAATCGTTTTAAGAATAATAACACCAAAGGATGTAAAATTTTAAATATTTGTAAGTATTTGATTTAGTTTTACTCTCATAGATGGTAAAACATTAATTCTTAAAATGAAAAAGTTCTTGTGTTAGAGAAAATAGGTTATGCCAACTTTTTTCTCTAACACAAGAACTTTTCTTCAAGAACCTTCAGACTGCCAAGTCTTAAATAACTTATAAAATTTTATTATTATTCTGACGCTCACCTTTCATGTTTAAAGTTCTTTTTACGAGTATTATCAACCTAGCCTGGTTTAAAATTTGTGTCTCGAGTGCGTAGTTAGACGCTAAACAAATGTAAGTCTCTTATTCATCGCTCATTAGGTATTTGCAAATTGCAATTCTTACTTTTTACACACAAAATACAAACACCTGGTAACCCAATAACTCGTTTAACGTAAGTAAATCAACGCATTCTTCCGTATGCAGCTAAGTAGGTATATACTGAAGTATGTGTGTGCGTTCCCTCTTTCTTAAGTAATATAGGTATGATTATAATGAGTGGTTGTTAACGTTATGAATGGAACGTCTTCGGAGGGCTTTCATTGTGTGCGAACGACCTTCGTGGCACTCACACAAGCATGGTTCTATCTCTACCCTGTTTCTATACAGCGCTTAAAGTTCATACAACACAAAATAGACCGGTATTTTCAAACATAAAGGAAGAACGGAATTTGATCCATCTCCATAATTTGCGTAGGTATATTGTGTTACTTTATCTGTATTGCGCTCCCCGTTTCCACTGTTTTTCTAAAATTTTGGGTAGGTATATTTTTAAAATCTTAAAAAATATTACAATTAAATGAAGATATTTCTACAGGAAAAGTATAATTTTTGAGAAACTGTTACATAGGTCCATGTTGTAGATAGTTATATTGATTAGATACCTATAGGTATGTATAATACACTATCTGCCTATCGATAGACTCATGGTGGGAAGCAATGATTGTGAACCGATACCGGTCCGACCTCTCACCACTCACAAAGAGAAAGAATCCCTGTTCGCCGACAGGATAGTGGGATTTCGTTCGTTTATGAGATGGAATTTTAAGATCCAATTACCGGCGGAGCCGCCTTTCATTAACAAGTTTACTTATTTATAGAGGGAAGGGATGCATAATTTGCGGCTTTTTAATCAATCATATGGCCTATAAAGGCATCCGGCGCGAGACAATTGCCCAATAAGTGCTAATCGTTCCTGTTGAAAACCACATCATGCCTGAAGGTAATGTTTAATTAAAATTATCCGACACCGCAGCACTTGTACAAAACACGGAATGCGGTTCCTTAGGCTGGTTTCTCGAGGAAGATACAACTTTAGTTGTATTTAACATTCCTAAAGACATGAATATAATAAAAATATGAAAATTGTGAAGCTAAAAATTTGGCATACATGCAATAATAAAAGCCGTAATTCAATAGGGTAGATAAAAAGTAGATAAATAGTGAATATCTACAGGATAAATAGGTAGAAATATAATATAAATTTAATGCATTTGGTAGGGTATAATTTTGAACATTATGTTAGAGCATAAAAACTAAACGATCCTGAATGAACAAAGGTATATACGAGGTAAAAAGCACACATATCATTTCTCCAAAATCCAAGAAGTATATGCTCCATTACCCAGGCATGAGTGGCCAAAGCGGGCGACCACCGCGCCGCACGCACTCACCCAAAAAACACCCCAAGACGTAACATAATATTTCCCAAGCAGCCTTTTATTTATTAGACGAGTAAGGAACAACACAGGCGAGGCTCGGCGCCGCGACAACTCTACTTCTTAGAACCGAACTCCGACGTGTCGGCCCGAAGCCGTTACATGTCGAAAAAAACAATATTTATGTCGACGAAAAAATTGGGATACCAGGCGTATTTATCTTAAAACCGTGAACTATGAGCTTTTTGGTTAGACCTCGATTTGCAGGAATCCTCCGGTACCGCCTAACGTGCAAAGAAATATTAATTTGGAAATGATTTAAGGGCCACATGGGCGTGGCCGACGGTCTCTAACAAGTATGAAGTAGACTGATAAACGAGCTATTTGTATGTAAGTATATGAATTTTTACAATTTGCCAATAACGCCTTTTGATTAGACTGTAGGTACATACAAAGATAAGAAAACGTTAGGTGAGTAATTGCGAGTGGAGCAAGGTGCCTACGATAGTCGGGCCAGGGCCACGTATTGCAAGGTTCATTGCATCTTATCTTAGATATAGAATTTCTATCCTATTTAAGATTAAATGATGGTGTCGATGAATTGTAGCGAGCCATCTAACATCACATTATCTGTGTGCCCAATTACAATAAAAAATACTTTTCGAATTTTGATTTAAAATAATATTTACAATATAAACATTCCATTGCATTAGTACCTACCAGTATTATTTCACCTGTACAGGTAGCTGTCGAAACGAACGAAAAGCGCCACGTAATCCTATTGCATCAAATCACTGATACTAGCAATAAATGGAAGGCCATGGCACCAAAAGGGAATCGGCTAGGGCTGTCAAATACCTGATACCAAAAATAGACCTGCAAGTAGAAGTTTTGAGGACGTCCATACGAGAGCAGAAGGGCGTTTTCCGTATGATCGCACTAAATTATTGATGTTTCACACATATTTAAAGATTTTAAAAGTTTCAATTTAAACAGAAACTCAATGGTTTTGTGCGAATTATTTGTTATTGTGTATGGTTATTGGTTACGGCCCCTAAAATCTATCTAGAAAGGGTATCTATTGTACAACAATCTGAAGGCCATGTAAGTAAAAAAAAATAATTAATATTTTTTTATTTGTTTAATTTTTAGTATCGATCGATCTCGATACGGTTTATGGATATATTATTATTTTGTTCTCGCTCTGGCACTGCCACTTTTCTTGCACACATACCTATGATTCAGTACTATGGGATTGAATAAATCTTTGATCATTCCTAAACCTTCGCAAATATGTTATAATTTTGAGTTTTTAATTAATTTAGAAACCAAGTTTGTTAGATAGCCCTAGCCCCTAGTATGACGGTAAGAAATCGGTGGAGACGCGGCCCTTGCATGGGTTGTCATCCGTGCTTTAGTGTAATCCGTTTTTGTTCCGCACGGCGGCGCACCATGAAGTGTCACAAACGCCGTTTTTATAGGCACATCTATTCATTGACGATCAAAGTCCCGTTTATAGTGATGTCAGCGCTCCTACAGGAAAATGCGTTTAGTACCGTTTTATTTGTTACCACGAATCCTCTTTGAAAAAGCGTTGATACCGGTGGTGTAACGAATTTTTAGCTTTTTTCATAAACCTCCACCTGTACGTTTCCGGTCGTTTCCGGTTCCTTATGTTATCGCGGGTGCAACATTTTGATTCACCTAAAGATATATACAGTTTCTCTACCTGACAGAATCCGAAACGACGTAATTCGTAGAAGACAGAAGGTAACCGACAGAGCTCTCAAAGCTTGCAAAATACTCGTAAAGTGACAATGGGCTGGCCACATCGTTCGAAGGACAGACGACCGATGGGGACCGCGTCTAGGCCAAAGGAATGCAGGCCGTCTTCGGCCAGCTATACCGATGACTGAAGAAGCGAGGAAGGAATATTTATATGCATCAAAATGTTTCACCCGCGATAATGGAATCGCCCAGATCGTGACTGCAGCTCAAGCACAATTACGTTGAATCTCAAGACAGGGTCGACGTACTTTTGAGATTGGAAGGTGCTTTGCTACTTCTTGGTCGCTGCTTGTTAGTTTTGCTCTACCACATATCTCTAATCAAAATAAATCATAAAGAGTAAGTTGTTTTACAGCAAAATAAGAGGGTGGTAGTAGCCTCCCTGGGCAAAAGTTTAAATTATTTCATTTATACTATACAGTCAAGTTATTTAGTGTGTATTGACAAAATAATTGAAACTAATCATATTGTCAAATTAGATTTAATTCTGATATTTGTAATATACAAATAAAACAACAATCAAAGCACAAGAAACACTCACTGTATCATTCAAGTTGAGTCACTATCACTGCCAGAATAGTTTGCCAATAATGATAGTCCAGAAGGAGCTGCACTTGTTTCTGATTTTGTAACCGGAGTGCTCGTATATGTAACAGTGGCTGCTATGCTAGGTCCCACTTTGGCCTTATCAACTTGTGAACTGCTTGCTTCATCTTTTTCTGTAATAACTACTGGTGTTTTGTCCTTTTTAGGTTTTACAAGACCAGCCAACACTGTGTTCTTTGATATAACTCCTATACTTTTGTTCCATGATTCTGCTTTTTTGGTGTCTACAGTTTTTGTTGGTGCATCCATTCTGGCTACTTTGACAGCAGGCTCTCCATCTTCTTTCACTTCCTCTATTATTTCTTCTGCCACTACTTTTTGCTTTGATGAACCGCTGAACTTTATTGATCTGAAAGTAAAAAATATGTCATATTAGGCCACAATATGAATTTTTATATCAAACTTACAATTAAGGTCCCCTATACAAAGGTCAGATAGTATCTGATAGTTGATATTATAGTATACATATAATAAAATTATTATGCTGGCATTTGCGTGATCTGTTTGTGCAGTCTAATCTCAGACACAGCTGAACTAATGTAAATGCAATTTTCACTGTTGTATAGAGGAAAATTCTGGGCACTAAATAGGATTTGTTTTTAAATTAATCCCTCTCGAAATAATTAATACAGTAATTAGATAGATAGTCCAAATTAAAGACCGGGTCTACTGGGCTGATTAGAAAACAATAAAGGAATGGCTAACTAATCTTACTTGATAAAGTCATCATCTTCTTTCTTTTCCCTGGCCTTTCTTTCTTCTGCAGTCTCAGGTTGGTACTGTTTAAGCATGCCCTCGTAGTCCACAGTGCGCTGTCTTCTGTTCAGCTCCTTTAACTCCTCTAAACTCTCTAATAATTCTATTTCTTGGCGTGATTGCTCTGTCCTGTATTCTGAAACATTAAACATTATTTATCCATAACTTCCATAAGTATTTATCTCATAATAAGTTAATAATAACTTGCTAACTAGGCAGAGATATCTCTGATCTGATCTTTCGTCTTCCAAGATCTAATCCACCAACATATCAATAATTATATTCATTTACACTTAATATTTGATGTATGTTTATATTTCACAAATTAATATAGTATATATTTTCTCTCCCAACAATCATAGCAGTGGTGTAGCGTGCCTTGGTGGGGCCCCGTATAAAAATTTGTTTGGGGGCTCTTAGGAAGGGTAAAGACTTCTCACATAAGAAAAAAAAATGTTTGCATAAAATTAAAAGAAATATATTTTCATCATAATTATCTATTTGTCACTTTTTCCAAAATCTTTACAAACAATTCAAATTAAAAATTCAAATGAAATCGCTTTTTTTGACTTTTGTCATTTCTGAAATAAATAAAAAATTGGGAAGTTTTTATTAATTTTTGCTTAGGTCGTTGATTCTGCAGTCGTATAATTGATACAGCAGATACGGCGGTAGCTACGCCCCTGAATCATAGTCATACTACAACCTATTTCCACTAGGATATTTCAATTGTATAATTTGCATAAACAAATGAGATAATTTCCAGGGAAAACAATAGAAACCATTTGAGTTTGCTTAGAGTGGTGCCTATTAAATATAAGAAGACAAGCTGTGCCCCCAGATTTGTATGCACAGAACATTCTTTAATCAAGTGCTAAAAGTAGTAAGTAGTAAACATTATTTTACCTTAATAATATTATAAGTCAGGGCAGAGTCTACTATTCCATTCGAATTATAATGGTCACATTGATAATAATCATAATTATCAGTTTGCCAGATTAATTATTGTAAATACATGAGACTACAATTTTTTTAACTTTAAGATGTAGTGTCACAATATTAGAAATGGGACTCCTAAAATTAACAAACTTTTGTTTGCAGATGTAATACCATATTCGTAAAAATTATAGCAGTATCAATGTGCATAATAATGGTAACTCTGTTACCAACACCACCCTGCAAATGAGTATGTCAATAAGGGCATATCTACAGAATTATTAGCCTTTACCTAATAGTTTCATAGGATTATTGGCTTCTTCTTCCTTCTGTTCCTCTTCCTCCCGCTTGGCCTGCTCTTCGGCGAGCTTCAGAGCCATAAAGTTTCTTGTAGCACCAGCTTCTATTTCATAATCTGTATTTTTAGGATCTGTCTTAAATGATATCTCTTGTAAACATCTTGTGCACTGGAACCAACAGTAAAATTTTTTGTTTCTTTATAAGATAGAAAACAACAGAAACAATCTAAAAAAGTATATAAATATTAAAGTTAAAAAGCTATGGTAATCAAAATATATAAGTCATTATCCCAATAAATTACTTTCTATTTAAGGTCATTTCAATATCTTTACAAGGGCCACTTCTCATTTTGTAGCGTGCTCTGTTACAGCCACATGGCTGTATTTTATTATAGCATGACAGCCCAGTGGCCTTTAAAATAATTCAGTTGGGTAAAGTCACGCAGCTGCCGTGGAGGTTGTGACATAACACTTTCAATTCGATCAAAAAAATTGCCCAAAAATAAAATAAAAATGTTAGGGGTGGACAACCCTAATAACTTAGTGGTATGAAAAATAGATAGTAGCCGATTCTCAGACCTAGTTCATAAATTTCATAAAAATTGGTCAAGCCGTTTCAGAGAAGTACGGTAACTAACATTGTGATGCAAGAATTTTATATTAAGATGTATGTATGATAATAACTTTGGAAAATCACTAAAGCCATTTAATTCCAGCCTGGACCTCTGAGTACGGGATTTGATTTGCAGCCACTGGCTAAACACTGCTTAAAATTGAGCAATTATTGATGGATGAAAAACGAGTGCTTTAACTGCACTGTAAATCATACAAAATAATCGTATGATCTTACCTTTATATAAAACCGATATATTCTAATACCCAAGTAGTCTTCATTCTCTACGTCTTCCTTCCTGGCATTAAACTTCTTTCCCTTATAAATATATTCTCCACAAGTGGCGCACCTCATGTTAAACGGAGCCATCAACCTCACAGTGTATTGGCGGTTCTTCGCCAATTTCATGCGAGGTATCTTCGACGGATCGAAATCTGGCGGATAGTATTTCTGAAATAAAATTTAAGCATGTATTTCGTATATGTTGTAGTAACATACACATCTGAATTTGATGTAATATTTTAAAACTTACATTCAAAACTTTTCTTTCAGACATGTTGACCTAAGGTGTATCAATTGCCAAGAATATTGGCTGTGGGTAACCGCGTATGTTGTTATATTTTAGAACGGAAAACCTTCAATGAATGTTTGCAATCAAAGACAAGATTTGTTTCCGATTAATTAATAAAAATAGTTAATTTTAAACATACAATTGAAAACATCTCTAGGTCTACAAAAAACTTTCAACAAAATGTTGACAACTGACATTACTGAATACTGACAAACGTTGATATATGACAGTCAAATTGACAATTAAGCAAATGACAATTTAATTGTCATCAACTTGTCACAGAATATTCATGGTTCAGACTATACAGTATTACAGAACTATTTTACTGCGAGTCTACACTTGTGAAAAATCTTTCAATCGTTCACGCATGTCCACTGAGCCTCGCGGCATGTAGATCAGCATTTAGATCAGACTATTTCGTTTTCATTCAGGTATTTATAGTGTAACTGTTTTGATGTAGATACTTGCACCTCGAACTGATTTTTTGTATCTATCAGCCCTTGGGCAGAATGGCTGGTGAGATTGCTCCAGACCACCCAGTCTTTGGTTCTAAGAGTCTAACAAATAACAAGTTGCGACCCTGCGTCAGTGCATTTAACGAGGGCGGTTTGTACTCCGAATGTGTTTTTCTAGACGTAATCATCATTCAATGAGCTTTCTCCCCATTTATCGCTTTAAAAGAAAACGCACAGGTAAACAAGACAAAACTTTATTCAAAAATCACAAACAATATCATAGTGGTCCATTATTTTGTATTTAGACATTGGAATTTATATCAACCAACATGAGTGTTTCAGAAAAACAGGAACTTCCTGAAAAACCGAAAATTTAAATATTAAATATAAAAATACAGAGTGAATAACTTCTACTACAGTCATAGCAAGCACCAATGACTGTAAAAAAAGTTCAGTATGTGCGCTTTATAAAATTAAATATCACCTGCTGTTATGGTGAAGGAAAACATCGTGACATTCTCAGACCTACTGAATATGCATATAAAATTTCATAAAAATCGTTCAACCGTTTTGGAGGAGTATGGTAACTAAAACTGTGACATGAGAATTTTATATATAAGATGATGTATTAAGTATATAATATATTAGGATTGTTTTATTACCTTTCCCGCCGATTACCACCTGCAGCAAGTTCGTGTTCGAGTGCCGCGATCTTCTCCTCTTGTCGCGTACGCTGCGCCTGTGCGCGCCTCTGCTGTTCTTCCAGTGCCAGAACGATTTTCTCGAGCCGATGAATCTGCTGTTGCTTATTCTCTAGGGTCGCAAACAATTCTTGGATCTCATCTGCTTTTGCTGCTATCTGCTTGTTAACCTATGGACCATATTAGGAAAATATTGTATAACGATTATTAAATAAAAATATTACGTTTTATATATTCTAATATTAATGTCACTAGAACCCTACAAAAATAAAGTAAAATAAATCTTACATCATCTACAATTTTCATTCTGTGTTCGAGATCTTGTTGTAAGGTTGTTAGTTCGTGACTTTGCTCCGTCTCCTTATTTTTAAGCAAGTTGATGAGTTCCTCACGAACCTGCAGGACGCAAATCGAAAGAATATTTTTAACAATAAACGAGTTTAGTAACAACATATTTTGTATACCGTGTCGTGTGTATCTAAGCTTTTCGACGTTTATACAGTGATGATCAAAAAGTAACCTTTATGACCCTTGCCTGGGCACGCGACGTTTTATCTTTTTGTTCTAGTTGCTGTTCTTTTTGAGCAAGCACTTCGGACATCTCTTCATTTCTATGCACAGTTTCTAGAAGCTTCATCCTTAAGCTCATGATCTGAAAAACAAAGTTTCACATCAATGAATGATTAATCTATTAAACTTATACAATTCTTACGGAATTTAGTTTCACTAAAAGTGGGTATTAAGTGAGGTACCTCTTGTTGCAAATCTTGATAACTGAAGCCGTTTGGTGATTCTTGACAACTGACTGCAGCGCGGTTGTGAGCTTGTAGGTCATGCACATACTGTTCGTATTGTATTACTTTTTGTTCACTAAAATGTTTTGTAAGTAAGACGAATATAGGTATAATTATATTGTTTATTTTAAGTTAATTATAGAATGGCGATAAAAGATTGTAAACATACTTTAGTTTAATATTCTTTGTTAAGTCTCTTATTTGTGCATGCATCTTGTTCACTACTTCTTCCTTACTAAGGAGCTCCGCTGCTAACTTTTGTTGCATTCCTACTTTATTCTCCGTCTCCTACACAATGTATTTTTTTCATTAGTAGTCTTAATTACTCTACATAAAGCATGTGAGTATTCATAAGTGAATATTTTATAGTTGAACATTTTGATACTCTCGTTATAAATATAATTAATCTAGAAACGACAAATCTATAAGTAATTATAATCAACGTATGAACTGTTAATTTATTCTCTAAAATAATAATAATATGTTATTACCGATATTTTTGCCAGCGATTCTAAAAATTTAACTTTTTCCCTTTTATGTGTGTTTACTTCCTCTTCTGTCGCACGCAAAATATCTTTAGTTGCTTGTAACTCCGCCCATAAATTCATTTCTCGTTCAGTTAGCAATTCTGATGAAAGTATGAAATATTTTAAATAAATGTCATCCTAACTAAAAATCCTTAAAAATCCGATACGAATATTCGAAATTTTCGCCTTCTGAAATGAAACTTATTTTTTCTTCCTACGCATTGTATTTTATTGCACAACTATTGTAATTAATATGTACCTGGATTAGGTTTATTATTTTCAAGCTCCACTATTTTTGATTTTAATTCCTCTATAGTTTGTTCATTTTCTCTTAAAGAATTTTGAAGTGTCTCTTTTAATTCTTTTTCCCGTTGAGATATATTTCTTTCTTCTTCCAGAGCAGCCATTACATCTTTAATTTTGCTTTCAAGCTCCCGTATAGCTGAGGTATGTTGAGCATTAATTGATTGAATTTCTTCTTTCAGGTCTGAGACTCTTAAAATATAATTAAAAAATAGGTAAGTATGTTAATTCAAAGGTACATGTTATTTACAATGTGATATCGTACTTTTATATATCCGAACTCTACTTACTCGCTTTGGAGAGCTGCACGTTGTTGGGATATTTGAGCACTGGTCATTTCTCCTGTTCTTAGCGACTCTTTCAGCTTTCTTGCTCTAGCTTCTAGCTGTACTTCCTTTTGACGACTCTAAAATTAATTTTTACCTTCACATTTACTGTATTAAAATCATCAATCATAATCAGTATAATATCCTAACATCATTAAATTTTAACATTAGTTGAATATGACCTATACTGTTCGCGTTATGATAAACAAGCAATCTTTTAAGCAAAATTCCAAACTCATTTAAAAATGCCAGAGCTAAAAACATACTGGTGCGACTTTGCGGTCAATGTACAACAACCAGATGAGGGCTCGTGCATTGTGAAATTGGGCATGGCACTTGCATACGAAATATTTTTTTGATATTTTTTTAATTTAATAGGTAATTTTTTGCACTGCACAGATTGGTTAACTGCACCTTATATAGTTTTGGTTATATTTAACACGCTCGAGAAACGGCCAGAAAAGAAAAAGCTTCATCCTGTTTTGGCAGCAGGAAGCGCAGGTTTCCATTGTTAGTAAGAAACTACTGACTATTGTCTTAAGGAATTCTAGTATGGGGCCTATGTGTGTGAAGTCTTTTTTATGATAAAACTTCTACTCTTCTCTACTGCAGAATCCGAATCCCACCTGATCCTCCAGCGACTTCACAGTGCTAGTGAGACTGGCGATGCTGGCCTCAGCCTCGCGCAGCTGCCGGTCCATCTTGCTGACTCGCACGCGAGTCTGCCGCAGCTGTGCTTCCGTTGTCGCCAATTTATCTTTTAAGCCTGTTTTGGCAGCTCGCTCCTCTTCTAGTTCTCGGCGTGCTTCCTACAGGCAGGTTGTTTATTATGCATTGATCTAAATTTCTGACAGTTATTTGATCAGTAGCTATTTAAAATGCTATCTAATTTATTATTAAATATCTATATATATACAGTGTGTTTCGTCTCGACTATCAATAATTTAAAAATATAAATTAAATTAAATTTCATCGGAAAAAACACCTTTTGTATTAAAATTTTATGTGAGTCCACAAGATAATTTCAATTTTTCTGGACCTGAATGTTGTACAGAGATAAAAAAGGTATTATTTAGGCCAACCGAGCTCAAAATCATTACTCTCAGTTGCGCTGACGTACGAAAAATCCTCTACCGATAGAATAGTACTTAAGTACACAAGTATACAATAATGACTATTGGGCAGTTATGGACATAAATACCTCAAGTGCCTTAGTAACTTCAATGTCAGCGCGGTGTTCATGCACTGCCTGTATGATAGTGGGTCGCGATTCAAGATCTTGCCGGAGGCGAGCCACTTCCCTCACTAACGACTCCCCTACAGTAATCAGCGCGGCTCGCTCTTGAAGCGCTCGTCTGCATTTCATTCAAGATATTATTTTATAGCTCAGTAGATATGCCCTAATCTCGCACCTATATAAACCGCGGTTTTCGTTGCGTAAAGCTGAACTTTTCACACCGTCATTTTGGCAGAATTATGTCTAAATAAATATTATATTGAAGACAGATTTTTTATAAAGAAATTATAAAGAGTAAGCAAGTGTAACCATAAACAAGATGGAAGTGATAAATAAATAGTACTAGTCTAAGCGTTGCTTCTCACGTAGAAACGGAGAAGAAAACATTTTAACTGAACACAGAGGGAGTCGGACAACAACCTTTTGCGTACATGAATAAAAAATGTATAAGTTTCTTACTTTGAAATTTGTGTGACAGTATCCACAGCATCATTTGCTTGACACTTGAGTTTGCGTAAGGCTTCACAAAATTCAAGACCTTGGACGTTATATTGCGCTATTCGATCCATTTGGAGGTTTTCTAAATCCTAAAAATTAGTAATTTTTGATGGCATGAGCATGGAATGGCATGAGATGTACTTACTCGAGCAGCGGGACTATGCACCCTTAAATCTTTTAGTTGATAAAAAGAGTTATATAGAGTTATATAGACTTATATTTGTACTATGAACAATAAATCAATAAAATCTACCTGGTTTGTTATGATGTCTTTGACCCAATCAATAATCTCTTGACGCGCTGTAAACGCTTGTATACAAAGATCAGCGAAGTTTGTTGGAATATTTAACGCTTTCGTTTGCACCTCTGATATAGCGCATTCATCTAGTTAAAAAAGGGAAAGTGTAATTAGGTATTTTTGGATTCATTGTATAATAGGGTATTTCACACCATGCAAGGAAAAATCCAAAATTATGTAATTTTGATAGATTTTGTTAAAAGCAAGTGAATAATGGTGATTTCTGTTCTAAAAAATGTAGTAGGTATACATTTATTATTTCAATTTTAAAATTCAGGTTTTTTTAATCTGTTTTTCAAATGTCAAAAACGCTATACGCCATGCAAGCTATCGGCGTGACGTTTTTAGCAGTGTAAATAAACAATGGAGTATAACTTTCTTCCTTTACTGACAAGTATTGTTTACACTGCGAGTGACGTCACAAGCATGGCGGCAGCGCCGAGACGGCCGAGACCGTGTTTTCGCGGGGATTATTGAAATTTAAATTGAATAGTCTTTTTGTACATAATATTTGTTTGCAAAAAAATTTTTTCCAATTTTTTATGGGTGTTTATGACTTACGAATTCATATAAAAAGCTTTTTGACATAGGCCGTAATACCCTATTAGATAATCGCCTCGGAGTTAGTCTCAGAAATCAGCATAAGAATCACGAAGAGACCCAACCTTGCAGTGGGTTGCTTGCTGTCGGAACCAACAGCAAGGCCGGGTCTCTTTTCACAATTTAAAGGATGCACCTAGGCCATAGTTCATAATTTTTTCTCACCCAGGCGAGGTGCGCTCCAGTCAGATTATAACTTACCAACAGGGGCAAGAGTTTCAATGAGCGTCGCGGCGCCCTCGGTGGCGGTGGCGGCGGCGGCGTCGCGGCACAGCTGCGCCACCTCGTCCGCCGCCCAGTCGCCCACGTTGAACACCATGAACTCCTGCAGCTCCTCCTCCACGCTCGCCATGCCCTCGCGCAGCAAGCGCTCCCGTATACCGCGCAGCGCCTCGAACACTTCCAATATCGCTTGCTGGGCAACTCCAATTGCATTAAACAGTGAGGAATTTTGGTTGACTTTTTATGACAAGCTTTGATTGGAAATTTAGTTTCCGAATATCTCAAATATTCAGGCACTCGTATACTGCGCAGCACCTCGAATACGAGTACTTCAGAGTAACACCAATAGTATTAAAACAGTAAGAAACTTTTTGTGAAAAGCTTATTTATACGCCCAAAGACAGAAAAAAATTGGGAAACATAGGTACCTTACAAAAAAACACGCAAAACACAAAAATACAATGGTTTCCACTATTCATATAATTTCAAAATGTAATTCCCATAAAGATGTTTTTTCTGAAACATGTGAAAACTCCGTTGAACTTTCAATATCCCTTATTTCAAAATTATCTCAATTTACCAAATCACACCAATAAGGCCACAATTGAAACGCTTTAGTAGAATTTGCGAATTCTCAGCAATAGAATGTTAAGAGGTGTTACGATATTCTCTCCTATAACAAATACTTTACCTGTTTGAGGTCCAATTCCTTTTTCATGACTTGGAATTGTTGGTGCTTCGTGACAAATGTAGACTTCAGATCTTCCTTTTGTGGCGATCGCACTGGCCTTTGGCATTCCTGGACTGGAGGTTGTTGTTTCGTTGGCATTTCGGAAGTGGGAGTTTTGGGCCTAGACGGGGTTGCACATTGTGGGGTGTGAGGGCGGCTGGCAGGAGTGGTGGGTCGCATGGCAGGGTGCGCCGGAGTTGACGGGCGAGTCGACTGGCGAGGCGTCTGTGGACGACTCGAGACCTTTCTAGGCGTTTGCGGTCGACTCGTTACAGGAGTAGTGTTTGTTTTGTTCATCGCAGTATCTAAAACCATCATACACAAAATATATTATATTATACAACATAAACGCAAAGCTCTAAATACTTTCTACTAATACCTGCTGCCAAATAACCTAAGGTTAATTTTTTTTTATAAATTACGAAAGTTTGTGAGAATTAATGGATATTTTATAGAGTTTGATGGAATTTGTCTTCTCGCCAAAACGAGTGTATTGATAAAATGCAAAACAAAGAGGTAGTTTATGATTTGAATTAATTAGCTAAACTCCACGTGAATGAAGTGGCAGACAAGACTGAGATTAATATTCAATGTTTACTCACCGATTAGTGAAATAGAAGTGTCTTCGATTTTGGCTTCGTCGTCTACTGCATTAAAACATTTTTTTTTACATTATGTAGGTACATATAGCAATTGAAATATAATACATGATAATAGATAATACATGATTAATAGGATTACCATATGTGACATTTTCTTGAAGCCTCGAAATCTCAGTAATGTCGTCATCAAAGTTTTTTATGTCTTTTGATGAGTCATCCAGTACAACAGTCGCATCGCTTTGTGCATTGGAGGGTTCAAAATCCTGTTTAGACCGAACCAAGTCTACGTTGGGTATCACATTTTCGCAATTTCTATTAATCTGTGAAGACAGGAATTAATTAGAAGTGTTACGTTTTCTACAATTCTAATTTCAATTAAAAATACAAATACAAATTACAATTACATAGAAAACAATTACAAAAAAATTTCGATCAAGCAAATTTATTTCAAATCTGATTTGCAATCTGTGTGGTATTGTTTCTTAGGTGCAACGTCTTCCATGCCGATACCGTTCGCCGCATATACATACGTGTTCGTGTTTAATTTATATAAATATAAATTATAACTCCATCCATGCGTTCCTGGATCCATAAACCTACTCAATTTTTTATTTTTTCTACATCTATTTAATAGTAAGTAAGAAATTCATAATAACTTTGGATGATGGCGACGTTGATAAGCGCGTGGGCGATTGTCGCTGCGTTATTGGTTGCGCCACATTGCGGTTCGTGGCGTTGCGAGCGGCGCGCGCCACTGATGCCGCGGTCGGCCGGGGGGTCAAGCGAGGGGCTGCCCCGACTGCAACAAAATAAAGTGTCAACCTTTTAACACATTCAGTGCCCTGTTAATTTTGGTGGGTGCTTTTAGAGATTGTGAGGCAGGCACTGCTAATGAACCTCACAAAAACCCGAGGAGAAAGTTCAAAGCTTCACTCGTATACCTACTTGAACTTTTTCTATGAGAAAATCTGCTGTAACGATGATGGAAAACACCGTAAGGAAAGTTGCATGCAAAGATATGTGCAGTATTGTGCAGTCCACTAAACCGCATTAGATAAGCTTGCTAAATCCTTCTCAGTGTGAGAAGAGATCAGACCCTGCAGTGGGTTATTACTAGGTTATATACAGACGTAATTATGGAATTAATGAAGAAGGATGGATGATGGTTTGAGGGAAGTACTTCCCTCAAAAGTGACCGTAGGTTCATACAAACTTCCATACCTGATTTCGAGTTTTATTTCTGCGACACAAATAAGGTTATGATCTTACCTGAATTCCCACATATTTCTAAGTAACACACCGAAACTCTTTTAAATCGTTTCAGCGATTCAGGGTCAGATATTTTATAGAAAAATTTTACTCACAGGGTTTATCTTTTTGGGACTTTGTGGTAGTTGTCATACTAATTGTACCTTTGACTAAATATCACAAAGCTGAAAAGGAAAATTTATTGTTTAGGAATACAAATACAATTTAGAACAGATTTCTGTTGTGAATTTTGCTACTCGCTACATGACGTCCAACTGAGGTTCTGAATTTGAAATGTATTTTTTCATATCGTGTCTTTACCAGTCTTTACCTATAGTATTTTTAAACTGCCAGTTATGCTTTTTCGCTATCCTATGTTTCTTGTGTCGTTTATGGCAGAACCTGACAGAAGTCGGAAATAGATTGCTTCTGGCTCTGCAATGTAAGCAAATAAGAAAATTTAGTTTTACAAAATTTTTGTTACTGCAGGCTACTTAAAATACAGCTGATTGCGCTGTATTGTATTTGAATATAAATTGTAGCAAAACATGTCGGTTGCAGTTTCTGGAGACCAAAAAATGCAAGGTAGTGTTTAAATACATTATTTTTCTGTTGAAAAACTCGAGAAATAGAGACGACTTGACCAGCAACGCGTCATAAAGCCTCGAGTGAAGCAGATGACCATTAGGTGGTCTTGTATACCCGTAGTTCCTTTTCAATTTCGATACCAACAAAATAACAAAATAACTGTGTGGTCAAGTCCAGTCACACTTCTTTTCTTATCGGTACATATATCAGACAAAAGCTCTTTCGTTATTCCTAATAGGACCCGAACAAATAACTTTGGATTGTTAATACTCGTAGTCAAACTTTTTGTAGGCGACAACCATGGATTTAGATGTCGGATTCCACAACGATTGCCGCCTGGCCGGCAAAGAAATCCGGCAGAAAAAAATAAGCCCGTGAACTATGCAGAAGTTGTGGTAATTTATATCGCTTTTTTGCTCTTATAATATATAAATCAATTCCCAATTGAATCAAAGCGGTGATAGCCCAGTGACTTAGAATTCGGTCTCTAAGCACCATAAGGCAACAGCACAAGTTAGTCTTCTTGTCATAGTTTCTTTAGACATTATAGCAAGTTATTAGGTACTAATATCTGCAATTAAATTACGTTATCAGTATTCTCGCCCCAAATCTGCAAGTAGAACGAACGAAGAAGCTGGACAAAACATGCACTTGCAATGCAAACCTGCGCGATCGGCAAGGACTGAGCGTGAAAGAACTCAACCAGGACAAAAGGCAAGTTATACGTTATGCAAATTATTTCATTTTATTTTTAATTATTTAATTATATATTGGTTTTGTTCACGATAAATTGGACAAGATATAAAATAAAACGGGTGTTGCTTATTTCTACAAGAAATTATTACTTTAAGCTTGTTGGCATCAATATTGACAATTGTTGACTATTATATAAAAGCACCTTCTAGTAGTAGGTAGTTTTTAAACAATATTGTTTGTTTACAATGTCTAGACTAAATTAAAGGGTAAGTATATTACCTACATATTTTCATTTTATCAGAAACCAACTTCTACATTATCAAGAAAGCCAGTATTTAACGAAAATTTATCGGGTAATAAGACAACAAATCAAACCATTACAGTTCCTCTGACGAACAAACAGGTAAAAATTATTATTGTGAATAGTTATTGAAATGACTTCAAAACCTGATCAACTTACTTCATTAAATACATTTTCAGAAACAGCTTGGAGGTACGAGGGCTCTACTTCCCGTGAAGAATTTCTCTACTTTACCAGACCAGGTAATAATTTTTTTAAAAGCACATCTTGATATTTTAAAATTTAAAGCTAGATTGAAAGCTAGCGCACGCTGTTCCCTTGCGCTCCATCCCATCAACGAGATACTGGAATGGATTAAAACTGTGAGGCTTACGGAAGAATGCGAAAGTGTACCCGTGGCCCCGATAACTGAGCGCAGAGAGAAACTGGGGATTTAGCCGGTAGGAGCGAGTATTTCCCCACGAGAACAAACATGACTGTCTGGACTATAGTGACATAAACTCCATTACTGTTCACTCTTATGTAGACTTCACTCTTTTGATTGTTATATTTCTACCTGTTATCCTGTTTCTAACGTTTCTTTTAATGGTCATCAATATTGCGTGCAGGACACTATAAAAAAATGTGAAGATCTCGAAACCCAGGATGAGCAAACTGGATCAGCAACTTGCAACGTCAACGATAATTTAAATGAAAAAGGTGCATTTTTATTTAGACAACTTTTCTTCCGCTATAAAAGGTTCCGCTGTTAAAGAAAATTACAATTTTCTTAACGCGAAAATCTAGCTGAAAAGAGTTGATTTTCAGTTTTTCACTTATCAAGGAGTGTTGTGTTGACACTGGCTAAAATTCTAATAAGTAGGTGTACCAGCGTTTACTTTTGTGAGCAAACTGAGTCTCAATTACACCTACGGAATAAACCTTATTTTCTAAAAAAGGTGAGCTTTGAGAATTTTTATTTCTGTTGTTGTATAATACGCACTAGGTACCTATTCATATTTATTCATATTACAGATTCTAGTACTTCTCGGTCTGAAAAATTAATGCACCTCAAAAAGCGTTGGCAGGAAGCAATAGTGAAGTTTGAGAGTCTAAAAGACGAGCTTAATGAGCGTCAGGTATAATTCAGAATTCTTACTGGTCTCCAATATTACATAATATGGTTTTACCTAGTTTTAAGCAGATGCACAATATTTCTTGGCTCAATTAATTCCCCTTAAGTGCAGTTGGGAGCTTGGGAGCTTTCATTAATTCCATGAAGCTATTTAACCTATGCTCGATAGTTACTGCCTGCATAATACATAATACCTGTATTTTTGCTCGACTCCTTCCTCCATCTCAAAATTTCGCGTGTAATCTTAGCTTTTGTTTTCCAGCAGCACTTAATTATCCTGCAGGCATGTCTTTTTACATTAAAATAGTATTTTTTGCACTGTTAATTGCGCAAAACAAAATTACGTGATACTTGGCCCAGACCCTTCCCCTGGCCCACGTGAGATTGGGGAAGGTAACGGCGTAACCTATCTCAATTCCCCCTCCACCTTCAGAAATTCATGTAATCAATGAAAGTCTCTTGTCGACTCAAAATTCAATACCAATATGATTAAAAAATAATTGTGAATCTCATACAGAGAACGATATTGGCACTGTATGCATCGCTACGAAGTATGCACCAGAAGCTGAACGGTTTAGGACACAAGTCGAGTTTGCCGCCCGCCGAGGAGCTACAGGTTATGAATGTCGCCAACATGACGCCCGACCAACTGCTGCAGTTGTGCTCCGAAACAAAACGAAGGCAAAATGGTTAACACTTTCAACATTTACACACATTGCTTATCATCACGGCATTTTTAGGTGACTGTTCAAGTTCAAAATTTGTTTAACATCTGCCCAAATATATGATACTTTTGAAACGTCTCAAAACCTTATAAATAATAGTCCGACGACTTTAGTAAACTAGAAAAATCATAGATAAACGTAAAAACATTTGACACAACTGAATTGAACATACAGGATGTACCGTAATCAGTGGACCAACGGAAAACCGCGGGGGGGGCTATCAAAATCATTAAATTTTATCGTCCTAGACCTATAGTAATAGGAGGATTACCAATTTTCCGTTGGTCCACTGATTACGGGACACCCTGTATAATTAATTATCATATCAATAAAAGGATATCAATGAGACGGTTTAAAAAGAACGAGTACCTAAATTTTACAGATGAACAACCGGAAAATAATCTTTTGAATCTCGACATAAACAAAATGAACGCGATGCCACTGAAATTAATAACCTTGTGTGAGAAAACATTGGCGAAAAGAAAGGAAATAATAGACTGGCTAGATGCACTGAAAAACCAGGAACAGGTAAATTAATTTTTAAAAAATAAGTATTGATCTCTCTCGAATAGCATACATCCTACTACATTCGGTTCGGTATGATACTGATACAACATATATTTTATAAGTATAATACTTTTATCAATAATAAGTAATAGCAATATTACAGGATATGTATTGTTTGACGTTGCATGCTAAGTATAACTTTTTGTAATTATTTGTTTTCAACAATGTGAAAATGCTAACCATTTCTCTTATAGGGTATCACCATAAACACTTTGAAAAGGAAGATTAATGAATTTGGTGCAGAAAACGATATGTTAAGTTCTTCTTTGATCAGTGTGAAATCGGAGTTATTTAATGATCTAAATGAAGTTTTAAACTATTTAAGGTAATAAATTGCATTAGGTACCTATAAAGCATGGAGAATAGAGCTAAGGAGGAACATCTGTATACATGAAAAAGTGTCCGTCGAAATGCACTAAACTAGGGTGGCGCTACTTTAGCGCGAGGTATAAATTTTAAAGGAAGCGCCCAAGTTTGAATATAAAGCACACGCTCTGAAGGTCCATTCTTTATTGTTAAAAGTAAGTGTTATAAACACACAAATACTTTACAGTAATGCAATCGATAACTGGGGATTTAATTTCAGAAAGTGCGTTAAAGAAACGATAACTCTTCAATTACAATCAGAAAAATTGACATGTTTACTATCCGAAGAAAACTCTAAGAACTCTGATCTCCGGAAGCAGATTTACCACGCAGACCAGTGTAGATCATATAATAATAAAAACCGAATTGTGGTACGTCGTTTTTTATGTGTACATGTGTACACAGCAACTAACAAACTATTTTTTTTAAATATACTCCTAATTGCATAAAATCGTGGTTAAAATGCAAATTAAAATATTATCTTTACATTACGTGAGCTTAAAGTCTTCAAAAGTAGCAGCTTATCCACATATGACCTAAGATAAGATTCTTTAATTAGGTTCATTTATTTATTTTCTAAATGAGGTTGTAAATAGTACAATGCGTTGTGACAACTCCGGCCGGATGGAGTCCTGCAGTGGACCAAACTGTTGGACCTCTGTCTGGAAGAATGCTAAAGTGTACCCGTGACCCCAACAAAATGGCGTTTAGAGGAATGTGAGGTTTTAGCCTAGTTAGGCTAGGCTAATAGACGGATGTCGCAGAAGAATAAGAAGTCAGGCGGCAGAGAGTGGAACACTGAGGGGTTTTAGGTGGAAGAATCTGGCGGAACCCTCTGTCGGCTCCGATCCGATACGAGGCATCCATGATTTGATATTATAATATGGATTTCCCCACGTTAAAAAAAAGAGAGATATGATGGATTTCCTCGTGTTAAAAATAGGGTAACCATGGCTTGCAGTGAGCAACTGAGCACGCAATATTCAGGCTGGTCCAGATATGTATCATTTGCCCAATCCGATCATCGTATCCGTATCACCGACGGGTATCATGATCGCATATGTGGACGGGTGATAATACGTGTATCATGATACGCGATGTCGATAAGCCATTATGATACGGCCCGTCCCATGTCGCGTCGTTTTTTGTCCCATCATCAAAGAATACGGTGAAGATACGGATACGGAGCAAATCGAGGCGTCCATAATTTGATACGGGGCTTGATGCGTAATACGCTGATCCGCATACGGTGATCGTATTGGGTAAATGATACGTATCTGGACCCGCCTTTAGATGCCTGTCTGCATCATCTGCTTGCTCGTTTGCCACTCACTAATAAAAAATAAAATCGTACAGGAATTAGAAAAGCTGGTAAAAGAAGAAAGAGTCTTGAAGCAAAAATTAAAAGATCGCGTATCCCGAGCAGAAGGTCAAGTGAAGATCGGCGAGGAGAGAGCTGTGCAGTTGGAGGCTGCGCTAAATCAGTCGCGTTCATTTGCCAACGAGCTACAACGCACTGTGCAACAATTAAGCGATCAAGTAAAGCCATATTCATTAAATAAATGAGAAAAAAATATCTAAGAGTTATATACGAGTACTACTAAACAACCATGCAAAAAATCTGGTGGGTCCGGGGTCGAATCTCAGTGGCACGCACCAATGACTTTGTAAAAAGTTATGTCATGTGCACTTTATAAAATTAAATATCGCCTGCTGTTACGGTGAAGGAAAACATCGTGAGGAAACCTGCATGCCTGAGAGTTCACAAAAAAATGTTCTCAAAGGTATGTGAAGTCCACCAACACGCAGTAGGCCAGCGAAGTGGGAGGGATCTACATACCTCTCATTGTGAGAGGAAACCCGACCCTGTCTTTGATGGGTTACTGACAATCACCCTGTGGGGAGTCGACGGCTCGACGGCAATGTAACAGATATAAATATAATAAAAATTTAGCTTTTACAGTTTCTATCAATATTACTTATGACTGTCTATGTAATTCTTAATTGTTAGTTAGTTTTAAGCATTTATTTCTTATTCAAAAATTTAAAACAAAAATTATTCTGCTTAAAATTCTAGAATAACAGATTGCAGCTGGAATTCGATAAGGAATTGAACAAACTTAATCAATCGATAAAAGAAAACACAACGCATCTTGAAGAAATTGGGGCCGCTCGGGAAAAATTACAATCGGAGTAAGATGAATTCATTTTTGTAAACATTCGTTTTTGATATACATAATTATGTATAGTAGGTAATATTGTATTAAGAAATTTTTATATTTATTTTCATTTTCATTTAATTATATTCTCATTTAAAAGGCTTAAACCTAAATTGTTCGGTAGCTTCAATTACTGTCTTTAAACAATTACGATCAGATTATAAAATCACATAAGTACCTACGAATGTCAATGAAATATACGATTTTCCCTGGTCAGTAACAATAAATAGTAGATAGTCCTTAAGGTAGCCCTCGTAGCGTCTCTAAAACCAGTCATTTGGTGTATTTTTTAGAAAGGAAAATCTTGAAAAACGTCTTGAAGAATTGTCAAATAACTATAACGAATCTCTTGAAAACATTAAAGAGGAACAGAAAAGAAATGTTGCAAAAATTATAGAAATAGAACAAAAATATTATGAAGAAACAGAAGAAAGAAGAAAATGTGATACGCAAATTGAATTGATGTGCACCCGACTCGTCGAGACTGAGTTGCGATATAAAGATGCTGCGAATTCATTGGAAGAACAAAAGTCACTGCTCAGTACGTAAACTTGAATTGAAAAACATAAATAGGGCGATATTAATTATTCTCCAAAAGCTTAGGGATTTTTACTAAAATAATACGAAATATATAAAATTCTTAATTTTTTGGATGCACCATTTAGTAGTTACTGTAATACAAAAATAGACTCATGCATGACGTTAAACAAAAATGGGTATTTATTTTCTACAAAATATTATTAAAAATACAGATAAAATTAATTAGTTATTTTAATCATTGTTTCAGACCAAAAAGCAAATGAACTGGAAGCTGTGAAAAATGAACTGACTAAAAAGAACATGGAATTGGAAGAGTACAAACAAAACATATCCAAACACAAAGAAACTATAAACGAATTAGAAGTAAAAAAACTTTATATAGATAAAATCAGCATAAAAATATTATTTTTAAATCTTTCATTTTCTATAAGATCTAATTGAATTTTCATGAAGTAAATTAAAAGCCTGGTGTTGTTCTTTTAGAATAAATTAAAGTTATTCTTTGCTACGGAGAAAAAATTAAAATGTGAATTAACAGAAAAAGAAAAATTCATAGAAGAACTTCAATTACGACGAAGAAACGTTGAAGATCAACTACTAGAGAGGTATATAATCACTAATTGTTGTTTTTTATGTTGTTAAAAAGAAATCATATATCTAATGTCAATTTTAAGGGATATTAAAATGAGTCAATATGAAGAACAATTGTCATCTCTTAAAAGTCATATAGCAGAACTACAGCATCACTGGAATGAAACTGAAAATTTACAACGTCTTCCTGAAATGGTACGTATGATGATGTAATAATTTTCAATTATTATTTGTCGCATATTACTGTGTCTCATTACTGAAATCATTGCCGTTTCTTATGCAGTTCTTTCCTAAAGTTGCAGGAACAAAGCATAAAATTAGCCGAGATTATTCGTGAAAACAATGATCAAGCTGAAACACTGGAAAAAAAGAATTTAGAATTAGAAAATTGCTTTGAAACTTTAAGAGAACTAGAGGACAATATTAAGGAAAAAGAAACTATTATAAAAAAGTTATCAAACAAAGAATTAGAACAGGAAAATATAATAAGGTTACTAAAAAATAATCTGGAAATGAGAGCACACGTGGATTCCGGGGTATTATTCGAATTTAGAGTTATGAAATTTGTTAAAAATTTTAGATTGGTAGAATAATATCGTAGAATAAGTAGAAGTTAATTCAATATAACATCGCTTTCGCTATTTGGCAGAAAGGTTGAATGTTGAAGTTACCGCCTGATCGCTGAAGAAATGCAATATCTTAAGGATAAGGATCAGTAGCCTTTATTGACGCTCTACATTTGTGCCGCGAAGCTCGGCGAATATTTGATCCAGATTCACATTCACGTTTTCGCGGAGTTCACACGTATTGAGAATCCTTTCCCGATTGACGGCATGTCATTTGTGAATTCGCGGCATACCTTCACGTAGTACCCATAATGTATTTTTAACGTAGATCCGCCATTACTCCCATTAGGTGGCTTACTAACTGCTTTTCCTATGTTACTAAAAGCTTATTTTTTAGGTTGATCATCGAATACTTGAAAAAAACAACGAAATAAAATCACTTCATAACAAATTAGAAGTTTATGAACAACAAGTTGATCAATTAGAAAGAATCATTCTAAAATTAGAGGAACAAGTACAACAGTTGGCAGCTCAAAAGAGAATAGACAATGAAAAAATATATAAATTAGAAAAACAGATAGCTAAACAAGAGGCTTTTAAAGGTTCAAAGTATACAAATGAAATTGAAAATCCAGCGTATAATTTAGATCATTTAATAAAGATCCTGGAAGAAGAACTAAGCTGTCCAATTGATTCACAAGTACAAGGTAACCGAAACGTGGACAATAAAAAAAGATACAATATCAGGCGTCAAATACGAAACGATGTGGTATTTAAAGAAACATTGCAACCTGATAATTTTCAACATGAAACGGTGCCTACCAAGATAGAAATGGGTAATTTCGTCAAAAGGACTTATGAACCCATAAAAAACGATCATGGACATACAAATGATATTGGTTATAATAAGGATGTGCTAAGTCGTAACATGCCGAAATATATTCAATTTTGCGATTCAGAAAGAGTTTACACACCTCCACAATTGCTAATACCTGATGATGCTTTTAACCCAAGTCCTCGGGATTGCGATGTCTCAAGAAACCTACACTGTATCGTGTCTAACCATTTAAGAAATGAAAAAAAACGTAAAACGTTCAAGTTGGCCGGTCATAAAATTTAAAGTTGTTCTGTTAGTTATTTCGGTTCGTAATGTTTGTAAGATGTAAATAAAATATGTCATTAATTCCACATTATTTATTATTTTCTTAAATTTAAATGCCTGAATCTGTAGAAAATAATTTAAAACCATTTTGAGACTATTCGAATAATAAACTTTGATTCTGCATAGAGGATTGTGATGAGGGCGCATATCGGCTGCGCAGTATCTCTCTCTCTAGAATAGCTCTTCGACGCTCAAGTTGCGTGCGAACTCTGCCTTCCCTATCCAGTTGTAAGCTCTGCGCTAGCACTGCGCTTTCCAATCTTAGGACACGGGCCCGTTCCGCCCTCAGTGCCGTCCACGTGTCAGCAGCTCCAGCACATATTGTCGACAATGAGCGCGACAGCTGTTGATTTAAAATTGTAGAATAACTTTCAACATCCTTATATGCAACTACTCATGTATAGGCATATTATTATGTTTTGTTTAAACTACTCGTACACTACTCATGTATAGGCATATTATTATGTTTTGTTTAAACTACTCGTACTATGGCCTAACCAGAATTTTTGTGCACTGTCAAAGGCGTTGCCACATTCACCTTCAACACAGAAAAATTTGTCTTCTCTTGGCTCAAAAACATGACAATGACTTTCGAGCGACTTGCCAATAGAATAAATTACTTCATGGCGAAATAACCAAATAAGTTAAGGTCATAAATTAATAAAGTAGAATAGGTATGCACATAGACAAAAATAGTGGTGCTATAGCTCTACTTTATTCTTCGGTTCATTACTCACCTCTTTGTGCGCCGATTCATCAATAGGTTGGGGTTCACTTCTGCAGTCCAAGTAAGCAGCTAGCTCCCTTCGAGCGCGAATACTGCGCGCAAAGAGGTCAGCAGCACGCTCATGTCTCTCAAGCATCAGGGCGCGAGACGCGGCAGCAGTCACCAGCGCTGACCGCTCCCGAGACAGAGTCTCCACTTGCATGTGCAGTTCCAATAACTGTATATAGAATCACTTTATTAAACTCCGTTTTACGAATCTAACAGCCAAGGAACAAAATACTTGCAACTCATTGATTGATGCGTGCGGCTAGGGATGAGTTAAACAATTAGTAAATACAGGCTTTAAAGGGCGGGAGGGTCGTGCATTAACCAAAGGGCGCACATAATATCTCATATATCACATAATAATTTACTTTGGGAGCTCATTTCGTGGAATTGATTACAGTAAAGGGATAATTACGGTTACATGGCATGGTATCGTACCCCTGGTGCAACACTATCACTTATGCATAAGATATGTACTGTTAAAAGGTTTTAAACCTACTTACCTCAGTTTGCATATCTTGATACGGAACTTCCTTGGAGTAACAATCGTAATTACGCAGTCGATTAACTTCAAGCCGCAAGGAAGCCAGTTGATTTTCATATTCCGTCATACTTTGTTCCCTTAAAATGTATAAAAGTGACGATAAAGGACAGATTAGCCTCAACTTACGATTGCTTTAATTGTTCCTAGCCTTTACAATTTATTTTTATTATGCAAGTCCTGTGACAAAGCTTATTATAAAGACTTTTTTCCTTACCATATTATTGCATCTAAGTCACATTTACATTACAATTGGGACTTACATAATTTTTTCATTTTCTCGTTGTTCATCAATTATTTGTTGAAGTCTCATTATTTTTTGTTCTCGATTCAATAACTCTGTCGCTAGCTTATTTTGCTTGTCGCTATCCTCATCTTGCTGAGAAAGGAATAAAATTATTTCAGTAAAGTTTTTTAATGTATTATGCGTAATGATTTTCAAATTGCCAGTTGTTGAGATTATTTACCTTCCGTATCCATCTTCAAACAGTTCGATGGTATTAAATTTTATATTATCACTTGACAATTGTACTATATATATCAGCTTATTTCAATGTTTTGCAGTGGAAAAAGTCTACTTACGTTCAATGATACGTGGGCAAAATTATTTTAATACGTGTAAAATGGAATATCGCCATTTTGAAAGCACTTACTGCAATTTTAGCCAATGATTCCAGAAAGCTGTCTTTATCAGCTCTACTCTGGCGCAATTCTTCTTCCGCGCGGCTTAAAGCCACTTTGGTTATTTGTAATTCTTTCCAAATATCCACCTCTCTATCAGAAGGTTCGTTTTCTGTGACAAAAAGACTTATTTAAAAAAAGTTCAAAGTGCTCAGATTGTGTCTTCCAAGTGGAATATTCTAATTATTTACTAGCAATAATTTAAGGGCATAAAATAGATCAAATTTCATCACACTGTATAAGATTCTTGAAATACCTTTCGAAGGAACGCTTTCTATGCATCTTCTTCTTTCTAAATCAACAAGGCGAACTGAACGCTCGCGCAGTGTAGTTAGATCCTCTTCTAATTCCTTCACACGTCCTTCCAACTCTGCTACACGTGACTCTGCCTCTTCCCTAAGCTTTTCCTTAAAATTTTACCACATTATGTTTAAGCACAGCAGACTACGATGGTGCAAACAAGAAGTAAAATTGACCATTTGTAAAATACAATTCAGGGAATACGGAACGCGGCTGATTATGAACAGTTAGGTTAAGTACGTCAGTATATTTTCGAGTCAAGTCGCGGGGGCAATCTTATTTAGAAACAATTTTGTATTTTGTTTACTTCTAGTCTGAAACATGATGCTATTTTTAACAAATACAAACGCAGTCTTTTACTGTATTATGTGATGACTTTAAGAGCGGCTTCACGTTAGGTCGTAAGCAGCGGTACAGTAGCGTGGCGTCTGCAACGGATGTCTTTTATTTAATACGAAATATAGTCGAGCGAACTGTTAAAATTACGGTGGTACACCTCATTTCAAAATGGACTCCAACGTAAAGTACACCCGTTATCAATGAAGTTTCATAATACAAATAAACCCTGAGCTTTCACTGACTCGGCGATATTGATTATTGGATTGTTTTAATTGGAGTGTGAAAGTGTGTTCTTGTGTGTGTGTGTGTGTGTGTGTGTTCGGTTACCGAATATCTTAAAGCAGGCCACATACACAGTACACAGTATTGAACTACTATTGCGTGAATAATAATGTCAAATCAAAAGCTCCAAACGTGGTATCAAAATTTCGTATAGTATACTTCTTTTTCTTTTCAGACCTTAATAAAATCCATTGACAAACGTGAGCCTCCCTTAATCAAATTACCATAGATTTACCATAGAATTGGCCTGAAGTTAGCATCAGGGCCATGGTCCCCAGTGACAGTGCCTGACGGGAGATCAAAAGGCGCTCATCGTGCTCAGTGTGCAATATGCAAGTTCTGAGCAGTGCGACTGTCACACTGATGCCGCGTTGCTATCGACCCAATGGGAAGGCGTTTGATAAGGAATTTCAAAAGCGTTGTAAAACTGGAGACATCATGGCACCTGCTCGGCTACCTTCGCCTGTAGCGACGAAACACGCGCGCGCTCCTCCGCACACCTCGCCTCGGCTGCTCGCTCCGCTGCCTCTGTTTGCTCCCGTAGCTCTCTCACTCTGTGCAGTTTTAATTGGGTATATTAAAAACTATAGTAATCGTCACGAGTCGTGAGCATAAATTATTAGTGGTAGAGCTACTATACACTTTCGGACAATGTACAGCAGTCGAAGAACACTCGCTTGACCAGTGCACCACGTACACTGACTGACGAACCAATCGCGTGATATAACAACGTCGTAAACGTCAAACTAACCAATAAAGATTGTGTTCAACTCATGCCAACTACTATTACAATTGGGTATATTAAGAACTATCTTATACTTACTCAGACACCTAAAACCAGTCACATACCTAAAAAAATCTATTTGAGGCTCTTTTTTATCAAGCCACCTAAAGCCAACACTAAGATGATCGCCCCGCTTAAAGAGTGAGTATTTTTACGTGTACCCCTTGTGTCCCATTTTTTCATGGAACAATATGAAAACAGCGAATGGAAGTGAGCGCGGATGAATTACAAAAACTCTATGAACCTATGACTTTATCACGAAGAACTTAGTGTTTTTTTGAATTCACATTACAAAGAGTAAGTTAATAAAACCCAAACCTAGTCTCGAGGGCGTCGCGTTGTCGTGACAGAGCTTCTATTGTCATTTCGCCAGTTTTCGAAACTTCTAATAGTTTTCTTGACCGGGCATCGTAGCTCGATTCTCGGTGACGGTACTGGATCAAAATAGTACGCTTGATATATTGTAAAAACGTAGGTATTTATTTTACGGGATCTAGAAAAATCTACCGAACGAACGGCAATGAAATGTAGGAGCTTGTGGATGGGTCGGTCGCGCTCGCCACTCGCCACTTTGATATTTTCCCAAAGACCGAGAAGAAAGCGAACGGCGATGAGGCAAAGCCAAAGCTTTACCTACTTGTTGCGCATTGTGCGTAGTTGTTGTATTACATACATGGTAACTAATTTAATACATAAGCGGTGATAGGCAGTGGCCGGCCGCTTACTCGAGGAGTCCGGGTTCGAATTCTAGTGGTACACCAAAGACTTACTAAAAAACTTCGTGGAGAAAGGCCTACATCTTCTCATTGAGGTCACTAATAGGTTGAAGACTACTTTAATCTGTGTTATGAATACATCATACTAATTGTTCTAGTTCCTTGTGCTTGCGCTTCGCAGCGTCCAGGTCGTTGCGCGTCTCCTTGAGTTGTCGCTCGAGGGTGGCGATGCGCGCGCGCGCCGCTCGCAACATGCTCTCTGCGCCCGCCACAACCTCTTTCAAAGCCTCCCGAGCAGCTCGCTCCTTTGATAGTTCTTCGCTTATCGCCTAAAGCGTATTTGGATAAGATTCAAAAATGTAATTATCAATCACGGTATAGCGACTTTTAACGGTAACCGGTAAAAACCTATTCGGAGAAACTCAATTTATCAATATTAATTTTAGTAAGTACCTATATTTATTATATCAAGGCACAGAACTATAAGCAAAATGTATGTCCTCGTTTCTAAGATTCCGTTACTAACGTATATTTAAATCCAGAATTAAAATTATCTCTGATGAAGTTAGACATATGAGAAATCCCTGAAGACCTGTCCTCTGGGATTTCTAATATTTGTAACAACAGTGTAAATCGTTGAAATTAAATTAGTGAAACCTATTTTTTAATACACTTCACCTGATGGCTAGGTTTAGCTTCGGCCGCACGTCCAGGCGCTTTATTGTTTTCCTCGGTATCTGGCTTGGACACTTCTTCAAGTTTATGTTGCAATATACTTATTTCCTTTTGCAGACGTTCCACCTTTTTCACCATTGTCTCACGGTCCGTCCAAGGCAATCTTTAATTAAAAGAAGGTTAGTAATATAATATATTTTTCGAGTTTTATTCATTAAAAATAATTTTGATTTTATATACTAAAACTTAATGTGTAATATGCATACTTGGCAAGATCTAAAGCATATGTTATCTTTGCTTTTAAATTCTCCGCTGTTTCGGCGACCAATCTATGCAATTGTTCAGTTTCGTTATCCAGTTCCATATTTTTAGTTTTCCATTCTAAATTCTGTAAATTAAAACAGTTTGTAAAAATGTGTACCTGCTCTATTACCTATTAATTTTTTTTAAACAATTCCAATACTTTTAATTGATGTATTATTCGACATAGAATGGGTGGAAAAGCTCCTTGCTCGAAAAAAAGCTTTACAAGTATTAGGCCCATTAAGGGGACAAAATAAAATTAAGAGCAGAGCAAAACCTGCTGAGCAAGTTATATAAGAAAAAGGTACATGTACTGTTGCGTAAGTAGCTCGGTCCGATCTATGTTTGCATCGCAGTAAGTTCAGAACCTCGATGCGACGCGCCATCAGCTCTGCACCAACACCCAGCACCTCCTCCGGGATCGGATTCAATTGCGCTTGTAACTGCTGTAGTATTTGAGGACCTAGCAATTTATTATTTATTTCAATTGTTGTTCATTCTTTAAAAAAAACCTTAAGTTGATAATAATTGATAAATCCCTAACCGACATAAGCCACTGTGAACTGAGCTGTTTGTTTGATATACATAACTTAGCTTTTCATCAATAGTTAAAGCTGCAGACATAAGCTAAAAATGAATAAGTGTGGCACTCTAGTAATGCTCAAGTATAGTATAACGAAATAATATACGTCCCAGTGGATATCGAATAATAATTATGTATTTCGATATCTAGTAATATAGAATCTACTAATCTTATTATTGCTGTAATTGTGATAACGCCAGAAAATTACCCAAAATGCCACTTATCTCGGAGTTCATTGGCATTTCGAGGTCATCCCTCAAAAGCAGCGTCAGGTCGTGGGCAGGCCAGCCCTGTAAGGATAGTATTCGCACGACTCCTAGTGAACCGTCAGTTATTCCCGCTCGCGACTCTAGCTCCTTGAGTGAAGCATATTGCTCCAATAATGCATTCTGCAAAGTTATAAAAAGTATAGCTGTGCTGCGAGATGCATAACATTAATGTTACCTATGAACTCGATTAAAGTTCCATAGAAAATAAAAGCAATTCTTTATTGAAATCTAAATCTAAAACAATATAGCAGCCTACAGCAGGTAAACTGTAATTGATAGCACTAACCTGCTGAGATATTAAGTTCTTTCGCAACTTGAGAAATTCTCTTTTCTTTGTCGCTAAAGCTCTCGTCGCTTTTGTGACAATACATTGGGGAATCACAACATCTTTTTCTGAAATAAATTTTATATTTTTGGAGTGAGTGTAGTGAGTAGTGTTGGAGTGAGTTTATTTCACGTGTAATGAACATAGCTTCTCATTTATTTACATTATAAATTTAAGTCTTTATTGATGATAATGTGTCCCAACACTCCCAACAAATCACAACGTACGTAACATACCTACGTACATTCTTACATACGAATAGGTACCTTCCTTTGTACGTAACATTCATTGTATCTGCATAAGCATTTAATTTTGAAGTTCACAACGGAGAAGTCTCTCCTTATCGTTCCCCATTTTTAACAATATCAGGATGATTCCCATATACCTTTTTATATCACTTTTATACCGTTTAATAAAACCCAAGCTTTGTATGACCATATGTATAAATTGTGTAGGTAACCTAAAGAAGTTTCTAATTCTTATTTTAGCCAACTTCGATATGTTATCTTTCATCGCAGAGTTTTTACTTATTTATCTATTTGAAAACTCCATCACACATTATACTCGCGTTTACTTACCTGGTTCTTGATAGTCATAGATATTAGAACTTTCAGACTTTACTTTTTCTGGAGTGGGAACACTTTGCTGCACGTAATCAACACTTTCTAACGTTTTGGTAGCCATTTGCTGCAAAAAAATCCTTCTCATAAAACACTGTTGATGTATGAAAATGTATTAATCTACAATGTCAAGGTCTACAACATCGATAACGTTTTAACGGTTTTCGGCTCCTGTAGGAATCTAGAGTTGTTCTACATATAAAAGACGATAAGTTAAATAGACTATTTTTTAAATCTGACTATGTTAGTAAGTACCTATCTCCGCTGAACAGTGTGGACAGCTACATGTTAGACAAGAACGAACAAAATGGTGAATCGGAATAGAGTAACCCATTTTTTCTATAGATATTTAATAGATTAGGATAGCTTACACATGAGGGCGACAAACTTTGACATCTCCTTTGGGCTGTCACGGATCTTTTTATACTGCTAGGACTCTGAAAGAGATTAAGACGAACTTGGTTGAGTTTAAACATTAAACTTGTCTTGTAATATTTACGCAGCACTCGTCTCAAACCACATAGTATTATAACATGCATCTTACATTCCGATGTGTCAAGATAAAAATAAATCGAATTGTGATTTAGGTTCAAGCCGTTCAGCGATTTCTTGGAAAAGCCATTGTTGTTTATTAAAAAAGTTCCTACTTAAGAATCTTTCTGAATAGTTAATCCAAATAACATACATTAGTATGATCAGGATCCAGTACTTTTGATCATTGTTGTGAAAAGAATCATAAAAGTTTTCAGTATAAAAATCAATCTAAATAATTTTCTAATTTTCTTAAACTACAGGGATCAAATGTATGTACTTCACATTGTATTTGTCGCTACGATTGCGTGGATTTAATGGAAGCCTGAAGGTACTTTTAACAGATACAGCAGTACAAGAGGATTTCTAACATTATAATGTTAATTAAATAGTAGGTAAGTATAGTTTATTTAAATATCACCTGCCGTAACGGTGAAGGAAAATATCGTGAGGTAGCCTGCACTGACATATTTTTATAATGTTCTCAAAGTCATGTGAAGTCCACCAACCTGCATTATGCTAGCGTGGTGGTGAAATAAGGCTAATCTAATCTTTCTCATTATGAAAAGAGACCCGATCAGTCCTTGGGTCACTAATGGGTTACAGACCGATATATTATGTTTAAACCAATTAGGCCGTGTAGTACTGTAAGCAGATCCCTATCTGAAATAAGAATATTAAAAATCGTACACGTGGTCTTGGTACAGCGACAGAGTGTGGTCTCTTGAAGCTTGCTGGTCGCAGAACACGTTTTCGGACGCCGGTGTTCATATCTACGGAATTTAATTGTTTTTTTTTTATATTTAAAATGAAACTCTACGAGGAAATGAAATAGGTAGATGAGACACATCCAATTATTTTAGGTAGCTATTATTTTAGTTAATTATTATCCTGAAACTTGATGCATTTTTTTATTTTTAAAGACGCTAAATAAATTGAGGCTACGTTAAGTTTACGAGGTTAAGTCGAGGTTTGTAAAAGTCCTTAAAGACAGCTCTGATCTATAAGATGATATCCTAATATATATCACTTTGATGATTGCTTAAAAACAATTATAATTAAACAAACCTAGTGGAATTGGGGTGGAATTGCAGACAGTTTTTAACATTTGGAATATTTTTCTTGATGATTTTATTACAATTTTGACAGTAATTTACCTACTGGAGAATTTTGCCGATAACATCAAATGACATAATTTGTGTCGTTTGTCAACGTTTGTGTCTATTTTTTTATCACAATATATCCTATCTTCTTTAGTCTGAGATATATTCTCACACAGTGAAATTTTAAGTTTGTATAAATGTAACCGTCCTTTTTAGGCGGGGATAATGCTTATACTACTAAGCTACAATATTATATGCCACAAACCTAAATGAATATTTAACTCATAAATTTATCCTCCCCTATATATCTACGCTCTCTAGCTAAATTTATCAGTTATCACATCTATAAGTAGACCTACCGGATTTTTTGCACACCACCCTGTGGTGCGGAAAAATTATAAACAAATTTCTGATATATCTGATATAAAATTAATGTATTGTTTAAGACCCTGCTTCATTTATTTTTTGTTTATGAGCAATTATTATTTCTGGGTTTCTTTAGCAACAAATAAATAATCAACAATGTTTATTTGTTTATTATATCCACGCAATAGTTAAAAATGTAGAAAAATTTATCAAGGTTTAAAGAAACCGAAATTACTTAACTATAAAGTCTTTTTTGTAAAGTGAAGAATGAATTCGCTAAGTTACACGTTAATAATGAAAGTTCATATGGTAGCCTAATTGGTTCTACTGAAATAATAAGGCAGCCATGCTTTGTTTCATATTAACCCAGTTACGTATGGACTCTATCAAAGCCAAAGTTTTATAATTTCTCTAAGGGTGGGGCCCATGTGGGGCCACATCAAAAATGAATAGGTATGCCGCCGCCACTGAACGTTTTTTATTTTTCCGGTAGGTATAGCTAGTCTGTGGAGGACACCGGTGCGTTCCACTGGAGATCCCGGAGTCCTCCCCAAGCGCAGAGGCAGGCCACCGAGGGGGTTTTAGTGCGGTAAAAATCCCACATACCCCGGTATCCTCTCCCAAGGTACCGGGTACCTTTTGAAGGTTTCCCCCCCGATACCAAAAAAAAAAAAAAAAGGTATAGCTAGTCTATGCCTACTACTCGGTCTACACCTCAATGACTTCCAATATAATAAATATTAGTTTAATGCTAATATTTTATATTTTATGACAATTTATCGACAATTTATCAGTAGGTAACCTCGAAGTTCTCCGTTATGTAGGTTGATCCAAAACATTTCTGATAACTTTCCACATCGGTAATCTAGATTCAAGGTCTGATCGACGTTAGCACATCAACAGGGATTACTAAATAAGTTCATAATTTTCCAAATTATTTTCCAATGCTTTGTTTACTTAAAACATTAAAACTGATAAACACGTACCACCTCAAGTATTACAATAGAAACGGTCTTTGTTAAAGCTCATTAGATAATTTGTTTTAACCGTCATCTCGATAAAATAATATTGGTTATTTTCTATGACCAGTACCTAATGTTTTGCCATGAGCAACTGTACATTACTTCTATAAATAATGAAAATTTACTTTACGGTCTAAGTAGGTACCTATTAACATCTCATACGACTACCTATCAGAGCTATAATATAATAAACAACTATTAAATGTTGTATTAAGATATATATTTGTAGCTGAAAGGACCAGCTGACTGCCTGAAAAGATAACGGAAGTTATTAGCGGTCGCCTTATTTGTTACAGTATTGTTATATTGTACAATACAAAAGCAGAACAAGCTATGTACGTACCTATATCACGGCGTGTGAAGTTGACGGTTGAATATAATTATAATATGCTTATAATAATTAATATTTTATTTTTTTACATCCCGGTTACGGTGACAAAAAGTGGTCTGACTGCGTCGAAACATGCGAGTACAAAATAGGTAGATAAATAAAAGAAAATATACTTAATTAAAGCTTGTTCCCTTATAAAACCGTCAACAATTACGAGCGTGCCCTAAGATCAAAATTTCGCTTTAAATTCCGAACACTAATTCCTGAGTTGTTAAATATTGTTATTGTTGGTAAATTTAATTTACATAATGTTGAGTAAAGCGTACAGTATCTTATGATGTTTTTATAACTTCGATATCATGATACTACTCATATCTTTTGGCCTCAATTTGAAGAGCGACAAGGACACCAAATTTGCTTTATAAAATGTTGCCAAATTATAAATTAGCTTAAAATACATTTAGATATCCCTCGCCCCTGTCTCTGAAAGATGCAATGCGAAATATAAAGTGAACTAAGTGAGTTATATCTAAAAGTGTCCATATTTTTGGAACGAAGTTCCTTATCGCGCGTTGTGAAAGGGGGCTAGACGGAAAAAATTCTTACGAAAAGTTGTCACGACACTTTTTGCTGTCATGACGTAAGTCATGACGTAAATGACAATGACTGAAGTTCATGACTACGTCAGTTACGTCATGAACTTCAGTTACGTCATGACAGCAAAAAGTGTCGTAAATGACATTGTCATTTACGTCATGAACTTCGTTCCTTCCGGGTGTCATTTGACAACTCTCAAGTTTATTATTATCACCGACTTCAAAAAACGAGGTTATGAATTTAATATATGTAGGTAGATAATTTTTACATATTATTATGTTGGTCTATTACGGCTTCCAAACAAGAATACCTAAGAATACATCAAAATCGGTCCAGTAGTGCCCGTGATAGACACTACTGGACAGGTGATTACGAAAAATAATTAACAAAAATTAAACCGACATCAAAAAAGTACGAAATAACTAAAATTTCTTACATAGTTTAGGCCAACCTCAAAAAATAGTAGGCCTAAACTATGCAAGAAATTTTATGTCAAGCTTTTTTGATGTGGGTTTAATTTTTTAAATATTTTTTTTTACTTTTTCAAATGTGCGTTAATATAAACATAAATTAACAATAATACCTAAAAATATAATTTACCTAACGACAAAATCTACATACCTAAGATACAAACAAAAAAAGCAATGATTATTTTCAAATAAAAATTCAATAAAAGATGTTGCATTACTTTCAAGACACAATCAATATAATGCAATGATACTGATTTTTGATGTAACTTTGGTAACGATCAAAGCACGGCGAGGTTTTTCACAAAGAAAAATACTTATTGCGAGAGTTCCATCAGTTGCAAGAACTCTTGCTTTGGTTCAATTGGTATATTGGACAAGTTTCAATACCAAACATTTATAACGTTATTTTAGTAGTGCTTCATAAAAGATTCGACTTGGTGCGAAAATTTTAATGTTAGGTACCAAAAATATGTTATAATAATATCACCTTTTATAAATTAGGGTCTGATTTTCATATTTAGCTAACAGACAAAACAAAGTTGTGATGTATATATAAAAAACTAGCTGACCCCGCAAACGTTGTTTTGCCATAATATAAGTTATCGAGCGTTAAAAATCGACTATTAAAAATAGGGGTTGGTGTCAGAAGGGTGAAAATTTAGGATTAAAATTAAAATTTGTCCAAAAAATAAAATAAAAATGTAAATCTTCTTATAATTAAACAAAATTCTCGTGTCACAGTTTTAGTTACCATACTCCTACAAAACGGCTTGACCGATTTTTATGAAATTTTATATGCATATTCAGTAGGTCTGAGAATCAGCTATCGTCTATTTTTCATACCCCCAAGTGATAAAGGGTTTTCGCAAAACAACGTTTGCGGGGTCAGCTAGTTTTATATCTGTACTAATATTATAAAGAGGAAACATTTGCATTTTGTATGTTTGTAACGAATAAACTCAAAAACTACTGAGCCGATTTGAAAAATTCTTTCACCATTGGAAAGCTACATTCAACCTGAGTAACATAGGCTATTAAATAAAAATAATAAAAATTAAAAAAAAAATAATTGGCAGAGCGAAGCCTGCTGGGTCAGCTAGTATAAGATATTTATAATAAAAATTAAATAAAAAATTAAAAATACCCCCGACACAATAACCTGAGTTTCCTTTAAAAAGTAAAAAATAATAAAAGAAACTCAATCTTAAAATACCTAAGTATGTACGAGTATTAATAATTCTAAAAAAATACATCGCGTTGGGGGACACCCCTCCTTTTGCATCGGGGGTTAAAAATAAAAAGATACAACGAAATAGTGCATGTAGAGCTATGCAGAGATGTAGAGATCGTTTATTCAATTGTCTATCTTGAATCACCATCATATTTGTAGCGGACAACAAATGCGGGAAAAAAATAATTGAGCGTTTCAATGCCCCACTACGCCCTACTTGTTTACATCTTCTCTAGCGTAAAAGAAAGTAGAGATATTTTAAGACGCCCATCATAGCGCAGAAATACGACGGCCGGCCGTGACCTCATACAGCTCTACTAATTGGTGCATTTACTCGTAGAATGAATGGTAAAGTTGAGATTAAACTTTTTTTATAGAGATACACTTCCGGTCGAATTTACTACGTGTATTAGACAGCAATTTATAAAACAAAATTTTACCTACTCCCCCAAAATATTTAACCGAATTTTTTCTATTCAGTAGGATCAATGAACTTGACATGATTGGGTTCGCTAGGTTGTTTTGCTTTCAATGCTAAACATGATAATAAGTATATTTCAAGGATTTCGAGATTAATTTTGTGTAAATTTATAAATAGCAATAATGGGTAAGTAGGATTAGACACTAACATCCATCCGGCAACTGGCATGGGTGCAGCGTTTCTACCGTTGTCATGTAAAGTTCGAGAGTACATTACCTAGGTTGATCAGTTTGCTTATCGGGTACGAGAGGCTTGTCGATAAGGCGGCGCGCGCGCACGCGGCCTTCCCCGTCAGTGCGAAGACCGACGCCGCCGACGCGACGCACTAGTCAACGTGCGAAACGGCTCCGCTGAAACGCTATCATCGTAACACGTTTTCAAAATATAAACAATCATTATACAACTGCTATGTGTTCGACTGTCGGTCGATGTTTAGTAAATTGCCGTGCTGTGAGATATTGCTTTTACTTTAAGCTGTGATATTGAAGTGAATTAAAACGGGCACATTTAGAAGGTGAGTTTTTTAATCGAGTTAATAAAATTTTACGTGCCCGCGTGGAAATGTAGGAAAGCCCGCCTCAGTTTTTGATAGAATGCTACGAGTTTTAAAGAAAAGAAAAGAAAAGAAAAATAGAAAAGTCCCTATGTCCCTATGTGCAGCCAACCAGAACAAACCATATCATCTAACGAGAAACTTTCTATGAAATATAAAATTTAAATTCAAAAACTGTAGATACATTTCTGCAAGGATGGTTAGGTTTATACACTCATTTTACTATTTCTTTTAATTATAAAAAGCTCTACTCGAAGTACATAATTATTACAAAACAAGGAACGAAAACTCACGACATTGTATTGGGACAAAATTCGACGCAGATTACCTCAATAAAATAATTTTAAAACATAATTTTAACCTAACTAATGAATTAAAAACGGATAATCCGTTAAATTAAAATTAATTTGTAATAGCAGTTGAATAGAACCGCCGCACTGATTTACTACACTGACTCCTACATAAGGGTACGAAAACAATAACATTTTTTTGGGAAAATCAGATAGGTATATTTTAAATGTAAAAAAAATAACTTAAAGGTGTCACGGGAAAATCATCTCGCCTCATCTTCTTCAAATTCTTTTGCGTGCTCAATATCTATAAAAATCACATTTGCCGAACGGTATAAATAGATAAAACTTTGCTCGACTGTCTGCTTGTGTAAAACTCTAGTTTGTTCACTGTGCCGGATTCTTTATTTCCCCTTATATCGTACTTCGTGTTTATTTGGCGTCAATGGTTATGAGCTATTGAATTTGACTCTTTGTGAAAGCGATAATATCATTTTGAAAGTTTGAGTTGAGTTTGTTTTTCCTCGTTCAATGAAATCTTTTTTCTGTCAACCAATCATAACTTCGGATAGAAGTAAGATCTGTGATACAAACACAAACCTTTTATCCATCAAAGAGCGATGATAATAAGATGACTTTCTACTTATTCAAAGAGAATTTTTTAGTAAAATTGATTTTTATTGTATTGTATAAATAACCATGCATTTGAAGCTTACTTTGCTACCGATGCGGTGGCTTTGTAATATTCAACAATAAAACTTTTATCACGAAATTGATAAACGTTTTTTTGTGTTCCCTTTTTATCATACTATTATCACCCTATCAAGAAAATCTTTATGCTAATTACTTAACAATATAATACATAATTATCTCTATATTGTTCAGTTCACATTTCGTCAAGTCTACGAAGCAGAAGAAACCTGTGCAGTTATCAAATCTGCCACCAACACTTCAATCGTGTTTATCATCAAGTTCAGACTTGATTAGGGCATGATTTGGAACCTCAAGACTGGGGCTGGATAATGCGTAATAACTCCCTGGAACCATCAACGATTCAAGGCATACATAAACGCAAATTACCTACCTTATCTTTCAAACCAGAGTCTTCGCAAAAATAAATAACTTGACATGACAATAGTGAAGAGAAGCAGCGCACGCGCAGATTACGGAGAAATCAGATTTGACGACAGGTGTCACTGCGATCTCAGACTATTGTTTTATTGCCACCTACCTACTTGAGTTGTCACGGTGCCTAGTCGTCACTTTCGTTCTGTCCGCAACTCCTCCTCCAAGTTATGCCATCAAAAATCAAAACCATTGAGTTTACTTAAAAACCATTCAAACCTTGATATAATTGGAAGTAAATAGAGAAGAGGTCACCTCGTAAATATAATTTAATGTTAACAATTGCTTAGAAAGGATTAATAACTACCGGGCATCGTTATAAATATAGGTAAACAATGAAGCAAAATGACTAACGGCCGCGCTGAGAGACGTCATTTAACGTAATGTTCATTAACAAACAAATTCAATCGTCTTTATTCGTATTAACATAAGTGTCATCTTTATTTTCATAAGAAACCATTAAAGTTAATGAATGTCTGAGAGTACGGTTGTTAGTAATGAATTTACTGAATTTAATAGAGTTATGTAGAGCTGTCCAAATATTTTATAAACGCCAACAAATGCTTGTAAATAGGAATACATTTCTTAATTGACGTTCTGTTCGACCAAATTCCAAATTTACACAAGTAGATAAAACTTTATCAAATTATCAGTCAGCATTAGCCACCTTTTCTCGAATACCACGCGGTCAGGTCGTTCAGCGCGTTGAACTGCGCAAAAATAGGTAATTAGGTTAAAGCCTTGTATTCTGAATGGTTGAAATATTTTTGAAAAACATTATACTATCTGTCTGTAGATATTGGCGTTTCAAATAAGAATTAATACTTACTACATACTTACTATACCTACATAATTATATTATAATACTTCTTTACCTCATATAAAACAAGACTGAATGAATAGACACATGAAAGATATTACGTAAGACTATTTTTCCCGATAAAGTATCTTTGGCATTTAAATTTAAAAAACAATGGTATGTTTGGTTGCTGAAGTTTCGGGCTTGGTTCTACGTATATTCTACCTATTTGTATTTGACGTAGGCCAAATTAAATTATAATATCAACAGACAACTTTTTTGTTTGATTTTAGATACTTACTTTTAGATTTCGATTTTAGATATTTATTTAAATAAAAAATAAATTGCTAATTATTAGAATTTAAATATTGCACGATTCCAACAATTGGGTGAATATTTTAGTTAGAGACGAATGTGTTTGACTTTTACGATTTCTTACCAGGAGTATGAGAAGGTTGAAGATCAGTAAAGAGGCTCTTTTAGACAAAGCATGAATTATAAACTGACTTCCAATAATCAATAATCATTTCAATTTCTGTTGCAATCAGAGAAATAAATGTGAAAATGTGTATTGTTACTTTTGCTTTCACGTCGTCATATAGAGCAATTAACAAACGTTTTCGTATCGTACGAGTACCTATGTGAAAATGGTTGAGGGAGTGGAGAGTGAGTGAGTGAGTGTTTGTTTGTTCAACATTGTTCTTCTTTCGCATCACACATCTTACTTTACATAAATAACACTGTTGAAATTTTTAATTGGGGGTTGGACTGTACTGTGCAATAGACTTTCTTCGTCATCGGACCGTACGGGAGCGTATCCTCTTTGTAGTGAATAGGGTATAAATAAAATCTGAAGTTGCGGGCAAAAGCTAGTTATAAGATACGAAAGTAAGTAAGTCTATAATTTATAACTTCATCTCTAAAACTGAAAAAAAGGTCAACATAAATAACCAGATAGTCGTGAGACTCAACTGCTTCAATTGCCGGAGATTGCCTATAATCATCCTGAATACGATCTTCCTCAAACTAGCTACTAACTGCAGGTCAAACCAATATGTCAATCCTGGCTCGAACGATGTCAACTGGTAGTTTGCTTAGTTCAAAATGTAGATTTTTTATTATTTTATCTTGTATTGTAGGTATGGAGGTATATCTACGTTTACCTCCTGCCTATAGAAATCCACAGTGGAATAGCAACTTTGCCAAAACTAAAATCGCGTACCTAATATGAATATAAAAAACTTTATTATTAAAACAGCAAGGTGGCTGTGTCCCTGGTCCTACTAATTTGTGCTATTGTTAATGAGTTTTAAGTTAGAAATCGATAAGACAATAAAGTATTTTGATGATAAAATAATAAATTAGTCCTATCATCCCACGCGCGTATCTATCCGTGATAACTACGAGTATTTCAATGTAGGTAACACGAATGATCTTTCGTCAGCGATGAAGTGTTGGTTATAGGTTTCCTTATACGATTTAGTTTATAGACTCCGAAAAGGTGATTTTATTATGATTGACAAAGAAGAAAGATTAAAACAGTGGCAAGAATATCAAAAACATTTGTTTTGGCGTCTACAACTCTATAAAACAATGTCATAATATGTGGCAATTAGGTCACCAGGTTGAGGCTATACCCACTGCGGTGTATTCATAGATTTTATAGTAAGTATTTCATAGCATTACCATAATGTGTCGTCAATTATGGTTGCTGAGACATTATTAAGGTATCAATTTATCCTATCACACTTCGTGGATGACTTGGTATGCGCGTCCACTCTAGCGGGCACTATGCCAATCACTCAGTGATAATATAATCACGTACCTACCTACCGTACCTACCTCCAGCAGCCCAACTCAAACCCTAAAAGCTTCGCATTGAACTCTCACAATGAAAATGATTTAGGCTTTAGTCCACCACGCTGGCCTAGTGCAGTTTGTTGAGATTGAGAATGTTATTGAGAAATCTCAGGCGAGGTTTTTTCACGATGTTTCCTTCACCGTTTCAGCAGGCGATATTTAATTTTATAAAACACACATAACTTTCAGTAAGAGGCCGATTCTTAGCCATCGCTGCCACCGATTTACTTAAATGCAATACAAAAACAAAGAATGAGGTACATGATTTTTCTGTTAACAGAATACAAGTATAAGCAATGGCGATGAAAGAATGGCTCCAATGGCTGCCACCACCGCGCTCGTCGCTAGCACTGTTGCTAGCGGTCGCAGGGTTCAGCGGTCGCCTGTTCGCGTCCTACGTCACGCACTCCCCTACACTGCTGGTGGACACCTGCCACTCGCTCTGTAGGCTAGTCGGCCTTATCACCACTGTTCTGGCCTATAAGGTACAATTAAGCTAGCGTTTCCCATGCTTGGTTATAAGAAAACTTCTTTTTCAAATGTAAAATGCATTCATGGGTGCTTAATTTCATTTCGATACATCGAACCATGACTGAACAAGGAAGCAAATATCCACGTTTATAATTAGACACATGTTTTAACACAAATCTTTGAAATTAAAAACACACTAGAGATTAACAAAGGTAACCATAGATATTCCAATAGATTTACCTGTCCTTTTATCGACAAGGGAACAGTTCTAACTTTATTCACCGTCTAACTGTCCCTTGTCTGTCTCCTTAAGAAAAGTGAATAAAGTTAGAACAGTTCGAGCCCAGACATGAGAATTATTGTAATGAGTTTTATGCACTCTTAGTTAATTAATCAATACCTATCTATAAGTACCTATCTATAACCTAATCGTCAATGTTTAATATACCTCTATGACTGACAGTTCGAACGGGCAGACGAAGGCGCCGGCACAGAGAGCCGTCTTCGCAACACATTCGGATGGGCGCGTATCGAGGTGGTGGGTCGGTTGTCAATGCACGTGCTTTTCGCATCCTTTGCACTGGCCCTGGTGGTGAACGCTCTGCAACTTGGTGTGCATTCCTCCCACGGCCAACCTCCAATCTTTCCGAGAGTCATCGTCGGAAGCGCAGTTATTGGGCTTCTTTTGCACGCCCTCAACTATATGCTATTAGCAGGTAACTACTATCCTACAACTTCCTTCCTAATATTCTTCTACTTTCTTACTATCCATTACTACTGTTTCCATATTAATTCAAATTCATGTGATCCATTAGGTCGTGAACTAAGCTACAGCCGCAGACTCAGCATGACGGAAGGCGGTGGCGTCGTGCTCAAGACCGGCGCTGGGGAGCCTATTCTCGCGCACGCTCCCACCGACATAGCGAGTAAGTTGTTGATCTACCTTGTCATGTCACTGCCGCCCATAATACACATCCAATGACAAATAGAGAGGAACCTCAAATAAAGTATTATACAATATGGTGTTAATTTTCCAAACGCAAGTATAAATCGTTATTAATTCGAATCAGTAATTTTAAATCATGCGAATAGGAATAGAAGATTGAAGTTTATATGTCTCGCAAATAAATTACATCATAACAAATATACATATATGGTGCTGTTGCATGTTTGCATGTCATCATTATGAAACACGACGTGCATTATATTTATTCACACTTGCAAATCATTTGTAACTATCAGTTTCACTTTTCATGACAGTATGGTGACTGCAGTTAGCTTTTAACCGCTGTAATTTCATCTTAACTACCACAATTTCACGATCATTACTCTTCTAACACTTCCTGATTCAAGTGTGAATTTGAGCTCTCTGCGTTGTGAATTATATAGAAAATAAACCTTGATAAAAATGTTCATTGTTATTCGTAAAATAATCGTAACTACATACATATTATATTATCTATATGTATACCTACCTACCCGTAACACTAACGAAGCTACACATTATCTGTTGGAGGTGACTTACCTGTGATATAATGATATACGTAAATAAATAAATAATTAAATAATACGTAAATGAAACGAATAAATAAATGATTTTCAATTCGCAAAAAAGTATCTTTTTTACGAGTACACATTTTATAAATAATCTGAGAATGAAACATTTTTGAAGCAGCCTTGTATTTATTTACTGTGAAATCTTACAAGATTTTAAGTGGGCATTTAACAAACATGAATTGTATATCTTTGTATTTCTATTTTTTAATATAATAAGTCTCCAGGTCAAATCAGAACAAGTTATCCTTTGTATGTTCTGATTTAGGCCTTAGTCCACCACGCTGGCCTAATGCGGGTTGATGGACTTCACATGCCTTTGAAAACATTTTTTTCGAACTCTCAGGCATGCAGGTCTCCTCACGATGTTTTCCTTCACCGTAACAGCAGGTGATATTTAATTTTATAAAGCGTTCATAACTTTTTTTTACAGTCATTGGTGCGTGCCACTGGGATTCGAACCCGGACCCTTCGATTCGAGGTCGAATTCTAAGCCACTTGGCTATAACCGCTTATGACCCAGATAATAACAGAAAATACAAAGTAATTGTATCACATTCATGACGTACATAGCTCTACCTACTTTTTAAAATATGATTAGGATTTACATGTTCGTGGAATTTTTGAGTCATTTTCGATTTCCCCATCAATGGTACCCTTGAAAGAAGAATAATGGTAAGTTTTTTATCTGGTATTCAGGCAGCCTGTTCGTGATGAGCGCAGGGCTGACGCTGGAGTGGGAGCCGGAGGCGGCGCGCATCGCCGATCCTGCGCTCTCAGCATGCGCTGCCATCGTCCTTGTAGTCTTCAACTACCCATTCAGTAAGTAACAATAATCAGTTTAGCTTAACTTGTTTAAGATTTAAGTAGAATTTGACTTCTTTTAACTGCAATCGCTTATTCATAATTCACTTTTTTAATTTAAAAGTTTTACCTTTACAAGCATTGGTCGTATTTAAAACCTGTCTTAAAATCCAGAAAGGTAGGTACACTTGTGATATGATTTATAGCTTACAAATAATAAATAACCGTTACTTACTTATCATTTATCAAGAAGATGATTAAATCGTACAATATGACTCGTAGGGTCAACGACTTTCGCAGTTTTGTTAGACTTATCCATGGAATTTATTTCATAAGGATGATTGTTTGTAGATAATACAAACAAACAATCGATTGTGAGTCTCTGTTATTTATTTGTATATTCTATCACATAAGTATAATATTTGCTTGTAGGTATTAACAGAACATTATCAACGTTACAAAACTGTTTGGAAAAGAAACGTAAATACCTTAATGTTTCGGTAGTTCATGACAATTATTGTTCTAAATCTACGGAAAAACACGGAATATATGTATACCTACGGTTTTTTTAAATAAATCTCGTTGGTGACGCTTCCATTGCTGTAGAAGCCTTATCAATCTAACCAAAAAATAATAATAAACATAAGAATCAAATGTTAGTTACTCAAAACATAGTAAGAACTATAGATTTTTTTAATAAATTAAGAAGTTCTCTATCTTGAAATCTAGAATGCCTCTATCACTGTCTGTGTCTATACTAGTCCTCGCACAGTGACCTAAATTTGGCGGTAGTAACATTTTTTATGGTTTCAAAATTTATTGATAACACATAGATTGTTAGCTCGAAGAGAGCCATCAAACAAACAGAAGTCGGTTGGCAAACATCGTTTGAAATAACCTCCTCCTTTTTTTAATTCCTTTTAAAACGTTACTAATCTTTGCCAATTTTTATACAATCTTCGTCAAACCCTGGGAAAGGCAGCGAACACTTATCGATAAAGTATTCCCAGTGAGGTCAGCGGGGCTAGTGCTGCTACAAACGGTCCCCGAGGGCCTGGGGGCGTGCGAGCTGCACGCGGCCGCGTTGCGCGTCCCCGGGGTCATCGCCATCCACGAGCTGCACGTGTGGCAGCTACATCGCGACAAAGTCGTCGCTACAGCTCACGTGTCTTACAACTCTCAAGAGGTCAGTTTTTAACTAAATACAATTCAAATTATTTACAGTGGTTACAAATTTCTAAGCATCAGTCAAAAGGAAAGAAACTTCCATAACGCAATGGCAAAATAGTAGCTGTATAATATGCCCTATGCTCTCCAACCACATGGACTGATAACACGATGATTTAAGAGAGTCTACCTAAAATGTTATTGTTTACTTTTGCTGTTTCCATTAAATAATAAACATTCCATAAAGCACGATAATTTAACCATGGAATATTAAAAAGGGCTTTAAAGGATTTCAATTTTCAGGATTACTTGCGCAACTCTGCTCTCGTCTGTGATGTATTTAAACGCCACGGGATTAATCTTGTAACGCTGCAACCGGAGTTTGCTCTAGCATCTATTGGAGGTGAGAATTATTTGATTAAAAACACTTTTCAATAATATTCGGCCTTTCTTGTGTAGATGCGATTGGCTTTAATCAATTTTCGTAACCTTGTAACGAAAGAAATGTCTTAGTAAATATTCAATTTTTCTACACATTTATTCACGAGGCTTTTCACTATTTTTATTATTTTCGATCACATTTCCAGTATTTCAAGAATAATTATTGATTAACAGGTACAGACGAAGAAAAGAAAGCTTTGGTAGACTTTGCCAACGTAGCGTGTTCTTGTCCCTGCGCTAAAGAGTGCGTCGCACCCCGGTGTTGTACAGCTCCGAGAAAACCGACCATAGCTCGTATTTAATATTAGTTTAATAGTATATACTGAGGTATACTACGAAGGTTTATAATTTAAAACTTGATAGAAGGGTACAAATCATCATCCTGATATTAATAAATAAGTAAAAGGGCGGTGATAGCCCAGTGGCTTAAAATTCGGCCTCTTACTTGAGGAGTCAGTGTTCGTATCCCAGTGGCACGCACCAATTACTTTCTTTAAAGTTATGTGCGCTTTATAAAATTAAATATCACCTGCTGCGAACGGTGAAGGAAAACATCGTGAGAAAACTGCATGGCTGAGAATTCTCCATAATGTTCTCAAAAATATCTGTGAAATCCGCTAATCCGCATGAGGCCAACGTGCTTACATCCTTCTCACTTTGAGAAGAGACTTGACCCTTCAGAAGGTTTAATGGGTTGAAGACCAAGTAGAACAGCTATGTGAAAAGTTCTGTTTTATATATACAAATACATACATGTTACCTCGATCGTGTTAGAAAAATCATTGGTGCGTGCGACTGGGATTAGAACCCCGACCTCTCGAGTAAGGGACCAAGTTACTTACTGACACTGAGACACTGGGATATCAAGGTTATCAGCTATCAACATGATACTTGGCGAGAACCTAACCACATAGAGAATCAATGTTTAAAGACGCTCCCGTATTTAACTAGCCGCAAACGTGGCTGTTTGTGTCGAGATTGGTGTGTATGTGTATTAAATTTAACGTGTGATTTTAAACATAGTATTAAGTACGTGAAATTGTATTAACTAAAGATTAAAACTATATTTAAGACATAACTTTTATATAGGTAGGTAAGTACAACCAAAGATGTTTTTCAATACAAAAGATTCATTTATTATAGGTAGGTATATTTGTTAATTTACTGCATTTTAGTAGTGAATGTTCGATGATATACTTATTATGGAATACCTTTTAGCAATTCAACACCTTCCTTTGACCGAACTTCTAATAACGAAAGTGACATTTTTATTCTATCTATATAATATATCTTACTAGTAATACAGCAAGATGCGATAGAACCGGTGCACACAAGAGTGAAAGTAAGTTCATAAACATGTTCCGTACCTCACCGCCGTCTCTCATTCACTTAGAAATTAATGCCAAATAAAGCATCGGAGCCGCTGGCGCGTCTTTCAACTCATTGTACATTTCCAAGAGATTTTCAATAGCCATTGTGTTCGCTTTCAAGAGAATATAATCGATGATCTCTGATGATAAAGCATTTGGCATTAGTTGTTCATTTCTTTTTTAAATAAGTGGTAGAGATTCATGTATAAAGAATAAGAAATCTTGCCCTATTTTATTTGCTCAAAATGGTTTGTCGACTGATATCGATACACAATCTAAAAATATATATCTACATATATGCAATACTTTTAAAATAACTATTTTCCATATTATGCTAGTAATTCTCACTGTCACCTGCTCAAATAAAATAAATGCCAATTCTTTACATAAACTTATATTAGGTAGGTATTGGCTACTATGCTAAGTACCTATTTAGGTTTACAAGTCATACAACTCTTTTCTCTTTAAAAATAAAATCTATGTAAAATTGTTATACATATAGTGTGGTAGCGTCGGTGAGATCGTATATAATCTTAACGATTCTAGTGAATGTTTCGACTTTTTCATAGTAAAAGATTTCACCGTGAAATCCATTGACTATGTATTTGTCATAGTAACTCTCCACATGATATTTTATCGAGAAAATGAATAAAATAGTCAATAACTTATTTTAATATTCGTCACTGATGTCAAACTGAGTCTTTATTTTCGTTTTCGTATCTACCGCAGAGGTCGACCGCTAACGGCGATAGGTCGATAGCCCAGGCTACAACTAAACACAATAATTTATCAACACTGTTAAGATACTTGAACCTTAAACTTAAGTTCCTAAGTGATTTTTGACAAAATTTTGCATTTCTTTATAGTTTGTATCGAATGGTAATTATAGTTTTGATATCGAAATTGTATGCATATCGCTTTGAGCGATAATACATTTTAAAAGTCTTGCATTGTATGCTACTGTGATGTTCCTAGACAGTATTAAGGACGCTTTTGTAATGAGGTGAAGAGGTATTGTCAATGTTCGAGTGATAGTGCCTTATTGTCGAAACGATATTGACAGAGTAATTAAATAATAGTGTTATTACATTGTTAGTTGTGTACAAAGAATCGTTAACTATTATAATATAAATTAAATATTTTATTAATAGCTGGTTGAAATTTTATTACGTCTCTGACTCTCGGCTGAAAATATTTTTAAAATATACATAGATACTTACTTTGGCTAAGGCGACTGACAAAATTTTGTTATAGATTTGAAACGAAAATGAAAAAGGAATAGAATAATTATTATATTATGATTCCAGCCAGTTTTTTATTAATTGAAACCTCCCTACTTCTCTCTACACAGTGTGAATGGAAAGGACTTGTATTTATATCAATTTTATTTTATTGCTTCTTACAATCTTAGTACAACTTTAACACATTTGAACAATTTGTGTATTATGCATGCATTTTGATTAAACATTTATTAGTTTAACATGTAACGATTGAAAATCTCTACTTATTTTAAAGAAGATTCACCATTGATATTTAACCGTCCTTAATCCTTAATATATCCTTAATAGCTGATAAACCATTATAACTACGAGACCAACAAAATTTATATTAGAAAACACTATTTAAAATAAATGCCTTCATTAAAAAAATACACAAATTATGTTAAGTTGGTGAACAACTTACCTAGGAAGGTTATAACAAGTCCAAGAAGTGCAAAAGTATCTAAGGTAAATATATTCAATAATAATTATCAAAACAGTCTAATTTAAAGACAACAACTACATTGACAGTCAACTTTTATTGATCAAACGATCACGATGAGCAATAGTTTCAAATCCATAACACTACAAAAAAATATCACATTTATAAATACCTAGTAAATGAGAAATTTAAATGTGAAAACGAGTAATCTTTAAAATATCTCAAGATTATTTAGTAACAACGTGAAATATCTGTTATGATAAGAATCTATAGTTATAGCAATATTATTTAATGAATTTTAATGAGATAGGACAAAAATATTCTCGAGACTATAACTTAGGTAGCAACTTCAACTTAAATTTAAAGTTTTCTTACATCTTACGTTACTAGTAAATGTGGACCCACACCTATACGTAAACACTAAATAAAGTGCCCGGTACTATTACTATATGAACGCATCCTGTATATAAACTACGTGTGAATCGTGACTGTCCGTGGAGCCGCTGGAGCGCTTTCGGAATGTTGTGTGTCGCCGCTATCTAGCTTAATGAGCCATTAATGTAACAGTCTAGCGATTTTACTAGTGCCGTTCAAAAAGCAGTCTAACCCTCAACAGATGCACTTGCAACAGATGCAAGGTGGTTTATATCATGGAATAACGTTTGTTGAAGCTTGGTTTATTGAATGGTTAAATATGGTATCTGAGCAGGCTATGTCCACAGTCTAGACCAGTTAAGCGAAGATGACTCTTCTCGTTCACCTATGTATATATACCTATGTATGTGTGGATCCACCCTTACTTGAGTTTAAGTTTAAGAATTTTCTAACGGAATAGAACGTTTTGACTCCTATCGTCCGTGCTCGTGTCAATGGGAGACACGTCAGAGGAATTGGCCGAGAACAGTCGGCGACAGTGGCCCGGCTTGCAAGAACGACTCTTGACCAACTTGTGGCAAGACTTGCTCAGTCCAGATGAATTATTCTGAAAAATATACATTGCAAAACTAAAATAAAAAAAAAGTTTTAAAATAATGAATAGTTGCAACAGAACGATTAAGATACCGCTTAGCGCAATACTTCGATATTCCGCATTTAAAAATGATTACAGAATTCTTAACAATAAACTACGTCAGACTTTAGTACACAATCAATTACCGTAAACCGTTACTAATGAAAATATACATGACAATAGGAAAATAATCGCCAACAAAAATTGCTGGCTGCAGAACGAAACGCTTATTATTTTACAGATGTTACACCTACTATTGTTATCGCGACATTGGCACCACATAGATTATTGAGAAAACAGTAAACACGCGGCGCCAAAATTATGAAATGAAAACTTTATGTGAACTAGATATTTGAAACAACATACAAGTTACGTATCATAACATACATTTATATGTCTAGTACCACCCCTGTAACGCCTTCATATTTATTATACTTTCAAGCTGTCATGTAGAAAGATTCCAAATACCTATTAGATTTAAAACAAAATAAAATCTCCAAATATCTAAGCAGGTATAAGGATTTTGATACAAGTCATCACTGCTATAAGAAACATTAAATGTGATCCAGCTCTACTACAATGATGACCTGAAGAAAGCGGCGGGAAACCGTTGGATTCAAAGGGCCGAGGACCGGGCGGAGTGGCGAAAATTTGGGGAGGATCATGTCCAGCGGTGGACTACATAGAGCTGTGAGGAACGAGGAAGGGAAAAGACGTGCTTACCACGATGAGGCGATAGTTGAGTTTGACCGCGTAGTCGCATTCTCCGAAGCAGTCGCTCCACCCCATCCACGGGCCCGTCTCGCAGTTACTACCGTCTAAAACGAATTTCAGCTCATTACGACGCGCGACGCTAGGATACATAGACTGTTATGTCAAGATGAAAATTAAACGTATATGTAACGTTTACTGCCGCTGCTGTTTACGTTCACTGTCACGTTATCTGGTTCAGTTATTACAAGTAAGTACCTTTTGTAACGTTACATTTAGCTAGAACCCTTTTATGACGCACTGTTGTGCTCGGGTCTATCCTAGCCGATCGTAAATAACGTATTCTTCAGAGCGGATTATGCAGGATAGGTACCTCCCGGGCTAGCATTAGTGGATGTCTCACCCATTAAATACCACTTATCATATTTATTGTGAAAGGACCAAATTAAACAAATATAATTGTAAAAAAGAATCATACCTACCTTTGGAGTTGGGCGTATCATTCATAATTACTTCGTTGTCGGCGGAGGAGGGTGTAGATTTTAATTTCTTGGTACTCATTTCTACATGCGTAGCCGCAGCTAAAACAAAATAACTTAATTACACATACGAATACATATTTCATTCGTGGTATTTTCCATAAATTTGCCATTATAATACCTGAATGTTTTTTTGGCTCATTCTTACGAGCCTCCTATACTCCACCAATGACGGCGGTGCCTATTTTAAGATAATTTTTCCTATTTTTCGCATTCATGAAAGAATGAATACCTAAATGTGAGATTAGTAGAGACATCAAAGAAGGGTAATTTTAACGTACTGTTTGTTTTGAATACTTAACATCACGACTAAACCGATTGAATGACTAATGACCCAATCATTAAATAATAATAAAATGTTACAGCAAGTCCTATAAGAATGAGAATTGCGGTACAATAAAGTAATGCGATGCGGCACTTGAGTAACTTCCTTTTTCTTTCTCCTGACGGACGCTGAGCACTCTTCAAAAGCAAGCGTAAACGTGCCTAAGATGAGACCGTGGTAAACTTAGGTACTTTAGCTTATTCAAAACAAAGTGAATTTAAGGAAAAGTTACTTAGTAAGATTTCGTTGTTTTGAATTTAAGTCACTTTTTCTAAATTACAAAAACTTTGATGGCCTGAGGGTCATCAGCAGCACGCTCGGCGTCGTAGACCACCTATTATTTCAAGTCCTTTCTTATGATCAGTATTATGTGGAGTAGCTGCTGTTAAAGAAAATTTCGGAGTCTCAGAATTTCAGAGGACCGCTGAGGAAAGAGTAAAAACTTACTCGAACTGAGTGAATCGTCCCGGTGCATGCAAGAGCGGGCACACCCCTGTTGCGTGTGGAAGTTGTTTGCGTTCCCGCCGCAGCCGGTGTAGCCGAAGGGCTCGCAGCGACCGCGCTCGGCGTCGTAGAACCAACGCTCCTGGTACCCGCGGCATGGACCCACTTCCATGGGCTCCTTGCATGCCTCTGTGTAATCAGAACCAGAAGCGTACAATGGAATTCTAGATTGTTTACTACTCATTCATATAAAACGTTGCTTCTCTTAAACGTTCCACATAGCTGCATAAGACCTTGTTAAACCAAAGGTGATTTTTATTATGAATTACTTTTTTAATATACTTTTTTTATTAATGATTACAGCCAAATGTAATAAGTACCTAATTGTTATCCCGATAACCATGAAATAAAATTTGTATTACCTACGGTAAAACATTTACTGTAACACGCATTGCTACAAAATACAAACATAAAAATATATGTAACTACAAGTATATTGCATGTACGGTTCGATTGGTTTCAGAGATAACGCTATCGCTTAATAACCACTCATCAAAATAACATCATCGTTTGTTTTCGATACCGCACAACGGCTACCCGTATCCTAAAACCCACATTGAAGTACGATGTGATGTGTATTATGTCGTAACGTAAGCAGAGGTGAGCAAAGTGGAGCGGAGTGAACCGTAAATTGACCAATCCTTCACCCTGCGTTAAAAGAAACAATTTAACGGTTCGCTCCTTTCCACTCCTCTACGCGTCAATAGAAACACACCGTAACACTGGATTTCAATTCAGATCAAAATCCAAACGATCCAACGGCCTGTTCATCCTGCCATCAAACTGTAAATGCCCGAAACAACATCCATTATGGCTTTATTCCGTACAAAGTCTAGTACCTACCATACCAAAATGGCGGGATAACACATGACCAGTACCTTAAAAAAGTTACCGATGCATGGCGATAACGCACTATCTCGATCAACAATTGACTGATCGTGCTGTGCTATCAATATCGTACAAATATTAAGCATTACATTAATAAACATGGTAACAAGATAATGTTAAACTCAGGAGTAGGTATCTACTAAATAAGAATTACGCAATATTTTACGCAATATTTTATTCAGCAAACAGATGGACGGACGGACAGTGTAGCGGTAGATAAGTAATAGGTTTTTTTCAGACCGAGTAGCGTAAGCATTTTCTAATGTAAAATATTCTAACAATTACTATGTAGTTATCGATATCGACAGATGAACACCGACGACTACAGTTAGACATCATCATCTTCATTTTAGGCTTAGGTTTCTCATACCATCTCTGTGGAAACGTACCAAGCTATGCAAAATAACTGAGCATATTGTGGGTGCAATCGCGCGTGCATGTAGGTATATGTGCTTGTGTGTGCGTGCATGCGTACGTGTGTGTGTGTGTGTGTGTGTGTGTGTATGTGTGTGTGTGTGTTAGATAATAATTTAAATACCTGGTGGCACCGCGACATCGCACTCATCGTCGCCGTCGCAGAGCGCCTCCTGCTGCGTCAACGTAAACTGGCAACGGTCGATGTGTTCCTGGACCAGTGCGTCGATGTGTGGGTCTTCGCTCGTGTTGTTCTCCGCTGGCAATTCCTGAATGTAAATTTGTTGAATGAAATGTGAAAAAATACTAAGGGCTTGTATCGAATAATTATTCTAACAATTTTCTTGAGTTCAAACGATAACCAAAATTCTATTCTTATAATTATGTGCGTAATAATGGGTCTCTAAATTACAAATGAGACTTAGATTAATTTACCAAGTAAATTTAGCCAGAGCGGAGCGAGGGTGCTAAAAGCCATGCAATATACTTGCATGCAGGCTTACTTCAGACACGAGTACCTATCGTATGCTGTTTTAAAGCAGGTACGATAGAAAGTACGCCAGAAAGTACAACTTTACGCACGGAAAGACGCAGCTTAAGTGCGGGTTTACGGAACAAGTGCTATATAAAAAAACGGGTTGCACTCCGGGAGTGCCGGCAGAAGTGAAAACTTAAGTATAAGATGTGTTTTCTTTGTGATTTGGACGACAGTTCAATTAAAACACAATTAAGTTTCTCTGTAAGAAAAGAAACGACATTTAATGCTAATAATCGCAATGTCGAATCCAAAATCACAATAATTATAATATTTAGCTTTTTTCTATAACAAAATACACTTATCATTTATGACTGTTTCCTTTTTCAGTTGCAGTTCCTTTTTCAGTTTCAGTGACAGTTTCCATAGTTCCATCTAATTAGACGCACTTTGTTTATGAATGTTTCCTTTCGACAGTTTCCATAGTTACCAACAGATTGGGGCCGTAACGCGTCAACACCACGAAGCGATTTACCCTCCCATAAGAAGTTTTCAGTGCAATATTCGCTTACAATGTTCTGCAGCTCGGCGAACCGCTGGTTCCAGTCGCGCAGCAGGCGGCGCGTGAGGCGCAGCTGCACGCGGGAGTCGCGCGCGACGTAGAGGCGCGTGCGCAGGCGGCGGCCGCGCCCGCAGCGCGCCGAGCACGGCGACCAGCCGCCCCACGCCGTCACCGCGCACTCGCCGCGCGGGTTGTCCTGCAATGTCCTGCACCCTTAGTGGCTCACTCTGGCTTTTAGCAATGCCGCTACCCGCTACCACACATACTCGTTCTTACGTAAATCACACAGCTTACTACACGGGTGTCGCACAGTGTAAACAATTGCTTTATGTTTGATTTACATTCTCTTTTAATGTTTTATAATATGTATTAGTGAAACATAATAACCGTCAATTGGTCGTAATGCACTCTAAAATTTCGAACTCATATTATCCCGTAGGTATTAAATATTTGTTAGTATTATTATGTCTAACGATATGTATTCATATCTGTCACTCCATACAAAAATTGGATTTTAAACAAAGAACAAATTTTATGTTTGACAGACTATAATTTTTACACTATGGGTTAAACGCGCTACGTCACTACTATACGATTCACGTCATTGGCCGCAAACTGCTTTTGTACATCGGTATGCGGCATTGCTAAAACCCAGAATAAGAGTACTGCATATTGTACAACATAACATTACACCCGAAGTTCTAAAATTCAGCATTTCTACACTCCGTCTAACTTTAGAATGAACGCCCCTCTGCCATTTTTATGGTCAACAGTTTCAAAATTTCAAAATATGAGACTGACATTATGAAACTGATTGAGCGATCGGTGAAAACATAATTATTAAGTGTTGTAAGGTGGGAAACACGTCTGATTGTGTCAATATTAAGAAGATTTTGCGTCAATCCGCTAGTTCGCTTAAAACATTTAATTCTGATCGTGTCAAATTGAACAAGTAGGTAATGAGCAACCCAATCGAGACGATGAATTTGCATATTACGTCAAAGCACCTTCTTTGCATTTAAAAGTAAGGTCCTTGGATAGGCGTTTAGTTTAAGATTTTCCGTACTATCAATGACCCACCACAAAGGTGGACTATCTATATGGACAGTTTAACCCAACAGTAAAAAAATTCGACCAGCCTTGACTACAATAGAATAGAAAGCTTAAGATAAGGTAACTCTTATCAAAAATAAAGCAACAGACCCAAGTAATTAATATTATGAATGTACTTACAATGAAGAACCAGTCAAAGTTCGTTGCATTCGCATACGCTCCAGGTGGTCTGCATGAAAGGCAAAACGATGCAGATTTTTTTATTTTGTGGTCAACTGGGCAGGTAACATTTGTTATAACTTTCATTTATTTTTAAGGATGGTTTATGTTCTTTTGCAAATAACTCTTTTTGGCTACTCCGAATTTTAATTCCAATGAAAATTACCCAACAACATTGAGAAGGCCTTACTCAAGGTCAAAGGCCATACTTATCAAATACCTTGGTAAATCCCGTACTAAAAATTATTTCTAGTAATCGGACATTACCCAAAAGCCTTAAGTGATTCTTAGTAAATCTAGATTCACTTCATCTTTTGGCACTATCCATGGCACTTGAATGTTTAAATCATATGTTATGAGCTTTATTTCACATAGAGATCTTTAATTTGGCTTATGTATTTAGAATAACCGAATGGACCTACTTAAAACAGGGTCCGCTATCACACGGCTGGGCTTGACTCAGAACAGTTCTTGCGCGAAATCCAATATGACATCGTTTGTGGGCTCGCGGACCAACGTAGTGCCTCGTCCGGGCTCGAACCCCGCACCCCTCGCACGGCGACCACTCGCTCCACTCGGACACCGCGCACGGCCCTGTCGACTCTGCTGCCTCCGGTTCGTATTCAGATATCACCCTAAAAATAAGGCCTCAATATAATTTCAAATAGCCTTTTGAAAAAGCGGTTGAGGAAGCGGTGATAAATTATTATTAGTTGTTGGAATGAATGACAAAAAATAAATGGTCCGACAATACATCAACATCTACTCTATTCTATGGATGTAGTAAGTTAATAAAAGAACACACTCACTAAAAATAAAAATAATAAAGATAAAATGTAACCTAACATTACTTTATTACACTACTCTAATTACTATGAAGTTAATATACCTAAAAACTACTTGTATTATAGAAATTAGAAAGGCCAACTTACTTGCAGTTGATTCTAGGTCCATGGCATTTTCGATATTCAGTGAGCGGAGTGCGGCAAGCATCAGCATAGGCCCTAGTGGGCCACATGTAGTAGCGCTGCCTTGTCGCTCGCCCCTCGCCGCACGTGGCGCTACAGGGACCCCACGGGCCCCACGCGTGGGTGGCGCAGGTCCCCCCTGCGACGGCTAGGGACCCAACACCCATCGGGGGCGGTACTGCCACACCCACTGCGCTCACCGGCTCTAGGAAGTTCAAGCCGAACAATAAGGTCACATCAAAATAAACCTATATTAGTATTTAACGGATTTTAAAACTAAATAAATGGATGATAAAATTTAAATAACACAATAACATTTTGATTGCATTTTAATATTTTAGTGTGCACTAAGTTTGCCTCAATCTTCCACCTATCCTTTTGCGGGTTTGCTGTGAGAGATCCCTGTGTGGGATAAGCAGTGCCCTTGTACGCTATTTTCAATCTATTATGTTTCCTACCATTATTTTGTGTACATTAATAAATTAACAAAAAAAACACTTGCTGTAACGGCGCAGGCAGCTTTCCTCGCAAAAACATCGCGTGGAGTTTACAAAGGCATAAGTCTAACAACCCGCATTAGGCCAGCGTGGTGGACTAAGGCACCTTTTTATTATAGGAGACCCGACTCCGCGGTGGGTCATTAATGGGTAAAAACTGTCATTCAGCGTGGATTTTAAGACAGTTCAGACACTAACCGGAAGGATCGCAGCTCTTCTCGTACAGCCGCAGCCTGGTGAGACGCAGACGAGCGAAGGGTCGCATTTCGCCGGTAGGATTGTAGAACGGCGAGCGCTCGTCTCGAGGCCACTCCGGACGCAGCGCTCGCACGGGCGCGGCCGGCACCGTCGGTTGTCGACGAGCCTAGCCGATCCATTGAAAATACACTCTTTTTATTACCGACTCCAAAAAAGGAGGTTATCAATTCGACACGTATGTATGTAATATTCTCAGAACTGCACAAGTTTAAATAATTATGTTAGTCTATTACGGCTTCCAAATAAGAATACCAATTTTCATGGGTGTACATATATATGTTTGTCCACGCATATCTCCGAAACTAATAAAACTAACATCAAAAAAAGAAGCCAAAATTTAACAATAGAAACAAAATATTTGATACTAAAGACACCAACCTCAAAAAAATAGTAGGCCTAAAGTAAGTAACAAATTTTATTTCATACTTTTTTGATGTTGGTTTAATTTTTTTTAAGTAATTATTTTTTTTTTGGGCTCTTCTCATTGTGTCACTGGCACCGCGATCGCAACGCGGCTCAGATATGGCCCAATTTTATAAGACAAAAGAGAAACACAGCAGTGGCGCGGATGTTGCTTATGCCTCATTACAAGTAATGCAATCACGAAGCCGACTGAAGTACGGTAAGGTAAACACAAAGTACAATTAAGCTACGTCACTGACCATGTACGTAATTCCGCTATCCGTGCCCGCGTCATACGGGTAAAGGGGCAAGGTGGCGGATCTCCTCCAGGTGCAGTTAACGTTGCAGAGCTCCAGGGCAGATATCCCCACTATCCAGTCGGGGGAAGGCGCTAGCTTTGACACCAACGACACCAGGTGATGCTTGGCATCGACACGGAACACGGCAAAGGTACTGGGGATCCCACCACTTGCGACTTGTTGCCAAGAAATGCCGCGAGCCTTAATTATTGTTCGGATGTGGTCGCTCTAAAAATAAAAAGGATGATAATAATATAACGTTTTTTGTTGGAACTGAGAAGTAAACGGCATGTAGGCCATCTGATGTTAAGTAATACCTGCAGCCCATGAACATAGGAATGATTTCCTATCTGAGACCGTGCGTAGGTGTGTTGCTACTCATGAGGACTAAATTGGTCGCCTCAAAACGAGTATCTCCAGTAACCAATCGAAACACAAGACATGAAAAACATGCAGCATCACGGCGGGTTCAGAGAGTGGCGGCAGCCGGCAAGCTACCTCCCTGAGCGATCTCTACTACCATTAATGCATTTGTATTTTCACCTCAGCTTTCAATTCCTTTTCGAGTGCAGTAGTCGCCCCATCGTCAGCGAGGCGCCGGAGTCCCGTGCTCGCGACCCTCCCCTCCTGCCACACGCGGTACTGGGCGGTGTGCGATGCCCCAATAATGTCTCCGAAGTGAGCCTGGGCGTTCTCCGGGGGAAACTCCCTCGGGTGAGTGTTCCGGGACCAGTGCCCTTCGAATGTTACCTGTTAACGATAATAATAATTGTTTTATCAGATGGTTTAAACTAAGGCTTTGCAGATTCAAAATTGTGGTGATAAGTCGGGAGTCCTTATTAAATAACAACGCACGTCGATCGCGCACGATGAGCACGCCCATAATCCTTATAATATACCTAAACATTATATATAATATAAACATAGAAGTAGACATAAAGATGTGATATATACTGATATAAACTGGATATCAATTGATACTGTGCTGTACGAATAGACAGACTTTTACTTTGTAAATTCATACACCGACTAGCAGCTAGCATATTTTAAGGTTGTTATGCCTGCCTTTTTAAAAAACTATATAGAATTTAACCGACGTTTTATTGGCTGTGCTGTGTTGATAGGGAACAGCACACTCTGTTCCGTATCAACTGCGTTTGATAAAAGTCTATCTTACCTCATACTTAGCCTCGTCGCAAGCGCAACAGGGTTCCACGATGGGCGGCGGGCGGGCCAGGCTGCCGGGCGCGGCGGGCGCGGGGCAGATCTTCCGCGCGAGCAGCGAGGCGGTGCCGCCCTCCGCGTGGCTAGCCCGCGCGCACAGCCGCACGCACGACTCCACCGCGACTGATGGCGCGTTCCATATCACCTGCGTTTCAAATAAATAATCGTTCATTCCACACATTTAAATTCATAATGAAATTAAATAAGACAGTAGAGCATTGTAACTCGCCCGGGGCTGACAACCACGTATCATTCGGGGTTCATCTGCTGATTTATCCGCTAATTGGCGTAAGAAATGTGCCTTATTACTGACTCAATTTAACACTACAAATTCAATAAACAACACTCAATAACAAATTCATACCTGTACTTCAGTCTTGGGGTGAGCTGTGGCATTGTTGACAGCCGGCACGCACACCTCGTGGGGCTTAGTCTGCGCATCATATGCCTGGAAAGCCCCTAGAGACTGGTTGTTTTCAGCAGGTTTCCAGTCTTCCACACTTTCATTCCCCGCTGCTTTCTGCACCAACTCGGCCCATATCATGAAACCCATGAAAGGCGTTGGCCCTTGGCCACTGTCGACACTCTGCAGTGATACTGCAAAAATAAACTTCTACTAACAAAAAAGATTTTCTGTAAGGTTTGTTACAAAAATATAGTAAGTACTAAGAATTCGTAGTAGGTACCTAATAGGAATATGTACCTACATTAGTTTTGTTAAAGCTAATATACTTACCTATTTAGTATTTAGTTACACTCAAAGAATATTTCTGTGGTTAGAGTTATATAATTCTACGGCATCTTTACTTCTTTAGAATTGTATATTATTATGAAAAATTTAAATTGTGGACCAAAGAGTAGATGTAAAACATTTTACATTTACGCGGACGTGTAAAACTAAGCTTATACCTGAACCGTACCGAACCAAGTTCAGATTCTTAGACGTTATATTGTTGACGCAAACGTGTTAGGTATAAATGAATTCATAGTACCGGTGTATAGTTCCCCAGGCAGGAAGAGGTCGGGGTCTCCGGCGATGCCCAGCCGGTAGTAGGCGTCGGCGGGCTGAGCGTGCGGCGGCGCGCGCTCGCACGCCGGCGACGCGGGGGCAGCGCGCGAGCTCGCGACCAGCCATAGGGCGAACACCACCAACATGCTTACTGATAAAACAACAGAAGCACCGTAGCACGGTAGCAATAGGTAGCAGCCAGTAGGTAGAGCAGCTATGTGGTCGAGGAGATTCTTATAAAGTGCATATTAGTAGGTACTCTCTATCACTCTCATCGCGGTGTAGGTGATACAGGGAGAATGAGTTTTGAGTTTGAATGCCGCTAGCTGAGCTAGCTTACAGTGGTTTCATGTAAGCTAGCTCATCAAGCCGTAACCTATTGCCGTTTTATTCACTACTTTTTTACTTTAGAAAAAATCTTATTATGCGTAATTAGCACACAATTTAATTATGATTTAGTTCTCACAGGTTGTTTACAACACGGGCAAAATCGTATATGTAGAGTACACTACTTAATTTAGATTTTGTTACGATTTAGTATCGCATAGGTATCTACAGAAACTAAGTTCACAAAGAACTTATTTTAATCTCATAATTAAGTATTAAATCGATAATATACTATTTTTGACAATATTTTCGATAAACAATGTATATATAGGGTAGATACATATATTTTTCAGCTGATAAAAAAACACAAAAACTACTTCACGTTTCTGATAGATAGACTTTATTAATATCAAATGTCCTGTTTCCATATCAACTGTATAACATAATGATACGGTTGAAATGAAAACAAAGAGTAGGTATAAATAAACTAAGTCAACAGGCGCGACCCGGCATCGCTGTAAGGGTTGATTTACCTTTCAGTAACACGTAGTCGCTTGCACAAAGAAAGGTCACTGTATCATAGTTGACATACTAAAATTGCAGGAGATATCCAATCCAAGTACGATACAAATGTTTTAATGGGTTTTATATTAAATCTCATGTAATAAATTTATGTTAATTAATTGATTTTCTTATTTAAATATCTCGTATAGGAATGCGTGGGATCCGCCCGCCCTACGCGCCCCGCCGGGATAAACTGGGCTCGCCGCACTGAGGTGATACATTGTGTAAAGCTTTGCAACGTTGTATCGGCGCATGAATTTACAATATTATGAAACATGGCGATCGTTCAGCGCATCTGATGATGCAATATCAACATCTCTAATGACTATTTTGCCTTACGATATCGAGATGCATATTGGAGACTCATTTTAAAACCGCGTTGATAATATAATATGTACTTAGGTACCAACTATTACTCGTTAAACACCTACATCCAAACTCCAAGACTATTGGTAGTTTTTATCTCAATTAGTCTTTGCCTTAATTTACAAGTAGTATTAGTAAAATAAAAGAATTTACAATTATGATTCAAAATAATAATGAAGATATTTATAGATATCTACCGATAAGCATAATATTATTATTATATAAAAATTACATAGTAACTACTTTTCTATATTTAAACATGCCATTGTTGAATTATAGAATCTACATCAACTACAAAATACTTGGTAAAAATGAAATACCAATCTGGCATATTAATACTAAGTTATCTCTAACAAAGGAGAACTACGGAGACTTATATTGGATTGCACTCATCCGTAGGTACTTCCCACCACCTGGTGCTAATCGACACCTACGTTTCACGTCTCACCCTCCATGGAGACAGTGTCTGGACTGGAACACTGCCTCCATTCAAACAAAATTAATGGTTTAATCCGTATTATATAGGTGATAAGGGTCAGTTTAAATAAACATATTAAATAGGTTGAATATTACTTTATTTTAGTGTACATAATATATTATAAAACAGTATTACACTGAAATGTGATTAAAAACGTTTAGCTCTTTTCGTAGTTTTCAAATTCAATTTATTTTATTTAAAACATTTTCTTATAAATATGCGTAGATTTAATTTGATATAAAGATTGTATCTACATAAATAAGACAAATACTTTTGGTGATATATTAATGTTTTGTATTTAAAATAAGAATGTGTAAATTTAAGAGTACTTAATATTTTATAGAAAAATTAGAACAAAACGTACAAATTATTACTATACAAATTCAGTAATACTAAAAATTACATCAGTCATCTAGAAGAAAAAATAATTCTACTTAATTTAGACCATCATTGCATTCTTGTCTTGACTTTCCTCATATTTCCTTAGCGAATTTGTCAAGCGATCACCAACCACATCAATGGATGATACCCCAGAGACTGAAAGGATGGCTGTCTATACATAAATGCTTTAAATACTAACAAAAATTACAGTACATGTACTATGGGTATTTTGTTACGGAAATAAACAGTTTTATTCACTTCTATGTCAAAAAAAAATATAAAAAATATTTAAATACTAACAAAAATTAAAGTACATAAATAATAAATTAATTAATAACGTTACACACTCATAGCCCCACACTAGGATTCGTCGTGTGTCGTGTGTGTGTGTGTGTGTGTGTGTGTGTGTGTGTGTGTGTGTGCTTGTTGGATTGTTTGCTGTTTCGTGGGTACCATGGACACACACAAGACAAGAACACACACACCCAGACCAGAAACAGAAATTTAAACTCATCATTCAAATCCCTGCTCTGCTGGGAATCGAACCCAGGACCCTCCGCACGGCACTCCGGCGTCTTAACCGCTGCGCCACTCAGGTCGTACTACATATGTACTATAGGTATTTTGTTACGGAAATAAACTGTTATATTCACTTCTATGTCAAAATAAACTATATACTCTTAGCATGAACCTCGGTTGCGTGACTAGGCTTATAATAATAGAATCGTAGGTCTACCTTTGGCTACTTCTACTTTCTAAAAGGAACAGTAAAAAATATTAATATAAGAAATAGGATTAGTATAATTATCACCTATCTAACAAGTACAGATTTTTATTTAAATCCCACTAAATTTAACATGTCTACCTAAACAGTAATTTGTAAAACTGAAATCAGCGAATTAGGATTTTTTACAATAAATAAAAATCTTCGGGTACCATAAAAACAAGTTTTAGTTAAATGCTAATGTTTTCCCCTATTAACACTCGTTTGATTGGTATAAAATGAATTGAATAAACAAGATTTCTAGATTAAATAATGAAAAATAAGACATACCTGCATATAGGATGTCAGTGCCCAGTTTTGTTTTTTTAAAGGTAAATTTTTTACTTATCTACTGTACTTTGATTACAAAACAAGTAGTAGTGTTTATGCATTAAAATTTGAATCAATTTTTAAAAATAATGTATATAATACCATTAGAAAAAATCTATGAGAAGATTAATTTTACATAAATGAATCATCAATATTAATATCTGCGTAAAATTAAATAACCTTATACGAATTCGTGGCCATTGTGAAAAAGAAGAAGGTACAATAAGAGGAAAAACATGACGCTCGAGTATCCTTACAAAATTTGATACAGAAGTCCTAAAACCTAATTTACAGTTCAAGAAATTTTGTAGAGTAAAATTTTAATAGAATTATATATACTTATCATATATTGCTATAAGATAAAAAGGCGTGCATTTTTGCGCTTCTTAAAATGTGATGAGGACTTCGCACACTTAGCAGTACCTACCTGTACCTACCTACCTATTAGTAAATTTTAAAACTATTTTATTATTATTTATTATTATAAAAATGAATATAAAATTAAATGTAGGCAGAGAAATTATGTTTAAGAGAAGAATAAAATAATAAAGAACAACTAATGTTACTATTATGTAGTACCGATTACATTCTAAGTTAGTCTGAAATAAGATGATAATAATATAAATTAATGTGTGCTTAGACCAACTTTGTATCGTTAATAGTTTTAACATCTCGACTTGATGTAGTGTGCTACACGAATAATCAGATTAAGTTATATCTCACTTCAGTGTCTCCATAATAAATAAGTTTCGAATAGGTTTCGATCTATTTTAAAAAAAATGTAAGTATAATTGGTCGAATAGTTTTAATCAATTGATGAAATTTAAAAATTCATCATGATTGAACTTGTATTCCTATTAGTCTATAGATCATATGCGAACGTTTTAAATATACTTTGTATAATGCAGTAAGGCAGATGGAACATAGACACGGGATGTACTATTTTATATCTGGGCCATTCTTTTGCCAGGCTTTTTGTATCTAAAATTTTGGAATGATTTTACCGTACGAATAACTTAACTTTATCTTTAGTTTTAAGGCCATTTAGGCCATTGTCTATATTCAAACCAGTACTTTTACATTTTCTGTCCCTTTCTATAGAAAAGCTGTATGGTGTAAGTATACCTCTGCTAATTGCTATTGCGTGGTTTAAATAAAGGTGCATTTCCACTGAAATTCTTGGCGCCTTCTGTATTTCCAACAAGAGTTGATAACAAAAAAGTTTACAATTTTTCATTGGTCAAGATTCCGCTTTAGGCCTTGTCGTAATTAGCTGTCGCAATACCACACAACTCTTGTTGTCTGACCGACCAACAAACGCGGCAAAATTAAACACAGCTCTTTGAATAGAGCTGTTCAAACTGATCATTCGCACGGACAATACGAACATGCGACAAATGGACTGAATGACCGTGTCATACGTTGTGAGCGACCGATTTTGTAGTCACTGACTTGTCCAATAATTAGGCCCGGCGCATACATACGTTTTTCGTAAATGATTTCTAAATTCGCCGAGCACTGTGCATTTCTAATAGAAAAAATATATTTGAGGAGCACAGTAGCGGCCACGAGTCGCGAGCACCATCTTTAGTGGTCAGTTTGACGTTGACTGCGCTATTTGGTCAGTCGGACATTGGGCGAAAGTGGATACTATCCCTACCACTAATCATCAGTTCCCTGAGCATTATCGTCAAAGTATTCGTAAAGTTAACGTGTGCCATTAGTATGAGAAGATGTCAGACAGACAGACTGACGTTTACCGTACGAATACTTTGACGATAGTGTTCATGGTCATGGCACCGTGCTCACGACGCATGGCGGTTAGTATAAGAGGTGTGCAGTTACAATTGCGGCTGGGGGTGCTGGGAGTGCTGGGAGTGCTGGGAGTGCTGGGAGTGAGGGAGGGGCGTGTCCCGCAGCTGCAGCACGTGGTCGAGCGGCTGCGGGCGGCCGTCGGGCCCCACGCGCGCCGGCCGCACCACGCCCTCCGACACCATCTTGTCGAACAGCTCCACCAGCTTCATCGCCTCGAACTCCTTCTGCTCGACATAAATGTTTCATTGTGGAATATTTTATTTACTTACTTGTTCACACGAAACAGCGTATACATGATAAAAGACAGTTGACACGTAAAACAATGTATAGCCTGACAAGGTGTTTTGTATGCCTTCAAGTAAAGGCGGCGCCACTATCACCTGTCTTCTACATCTTAAAGAAATTCTTCTTATAGAAGTTAAATAAATGCAACCAGACTTAATACGGTTCAATTATTTTACAGTTTCGTTAGTAGCAAAATTGTTAGAGAAAAATGTTTTTGTAGAGGTTTTGTCTGTAACCCACATTAATGACTTTGCAGGGTTGGGTCTCTCTTAGTCCACCACGCAGGCCTAGTGCGGGTTGGTGCACTTCACATGCTTTTGAGAACATTTTTTTTCAACTCTCAGGTATGCAGGTTTCCAGTTTCATGAAATTTTCCTTTACCGTTACAGCAAGTGATATTTAATGTTATAAAACACACATAACTTCTTTAAAAAAATTATTGGTGTTTGCCAGTGTGATTCGAATCCAGACCCCTCGAGTAAGAGGCCGAATTCTTAGCCACTAGGCTATCCCCGCTGCTACGGTATAGGTGTAGTAAAAGCAACCTATAAATAAAACCCCCTGATTTTAGTTATCCGATATTTGATATCTGAATGTTTTGGATACATAAACGAAGGAGTGTAAAATGTTACCTGTTCCTCGGTCATGCCCTCGAAGGGGTTAGAGCGCGGGGGCCTCGTGCAGCCGACGACGGGGTCGATGCTGGGCTCGGCCTCGCGGTACTCGTCCGTGTCGGAGTCGTCGCTGCTGGACGAGTAGGGGCCCCCGCGCGCGCCGCCCAGCAGCCCCTTCTGCGCCAGGTGCCCCGCCGCGTTGCCGAACCCAGTGTACTTCACCATCCGCCCCACTGGTCACGGATAATATTCAGGTTGAGACTTGATAAACTTGGTTGAGCCTTCATAAACTTGGTTGGAATTTAAACTTTCAAAAACCCATGCCTGGTACCCCTGGACAATCTGGGTGCGTAGTGGTTAAGACGCCGGGGTGGTGTGTCGATTCCCACGAGAGATTTGAATTATAAGTGTGAATTACAGTTTCTGGACTGGGTGAGTATCCATGGCACCCACGACACAGGGAATCCTAGTTGGGGCTATGAGTGTGAACCATTACATTGACATAGATTTTTTATGAGAGGCATGGTCAGCAATTTCACATGTTACCAGAAGAATATTAAAGGCATAACGTCAGTAGGACAGCAGCTCAAACATACTTCTGCAGAATTTGGCGAGAGCAATTCAGGGCGTGGTAACAAGACAGCACATCCGATTGTGCAGTATAGAGATTGTTCATGTAGTTAGAGGTCACACGTTGTCGTTGTATAAACTAAAGATACAACAATCATGAATTTGGTCCCTAATTAACTAACCTTTCTCCTTGCATAAGATGAAGAGAAACTCGGCGACGAGATCCCTGACAGATGTGACGGGCGTTGTCAGGAGTCGGCACAGTTGATTCCTCAGTGTGGAGCCCTGTTCCGGCGGACGCGACACATCCCGTAAGGGCGGCAGAACCGTGCTTCGGAGATACTTGCGCTGTTCGCGGCAACCACGCGCGCTCTTTATCAACACCGTTAGTATGGGCGACAGGTTCTCGTGTTGGTTTTTTGTGCCCTGTAATTTAAAAGCATCGATTTAATTATGTGATAAGCATACTCAGGGAAAAATCAGTAAGCAAGGAAACAAGCAAATGTGTCTGTATCCAATCCTGTGACAAAGATATTCGCCTCAAATAAAGTATCCCCGGCAACCAACCTCTAATCTAAACAGCACTTTAAATAGTTACTGCACCTCTACAACGATATAAAGACCAAGCATTGTGAGTATAGTCCATTTTAGTCTTATTTGGTAAACAATCTTAGCATGTCTTTTTATTTTAATTTGTGATTAAAAATAATGCAGACACAAAATTATAAAAATTTAAAAACATAATTATGGTAATTTAATACAGAAACAGATTTCTAGTAACTATAATTTATTTTTGTTTACCAAATAAGACAAGATAATAAAAATGAACTGGAGTTGTATGTGGATTTACTAATTTGTCAATAAAAACCTTTGTTTCTTTGGCAAGCAATTACATTCATAGTATACTTACAATTGTGACAGACAAGCGATACAGGAGCAGATGAAGCAGTGACTGTAGGGCATCCATATTTCTTCCATTGTACTCATATTGAGACCTCTCGCCATCTTCAAGCTTAGGCGTCAGGTACTGGTAAAATATTGGTGGCACACTGCAAATAGATGTTGTTGAAAACTCTGTATCACACATAATTTTAGAGTTTAAAGTATGACAATTTGTCTAAAATGATTATTCTATGATTATTGTAACTTTAAAATGTAGCCCTGATTTAGACCTTTCCATAACTTGTATCATTGTATAATCCTAAGCATTGTGAAGGAGTCAGGTTCCTCCACAGGCTAACTACTATGGCTCTTGTTGTTCTTCCTCTTTTCAACACTTTAAAGTCCATTGCTAGAAATGGGTCTTCCCTAATCAACACCATCAATGCAGACTATGAGTCATAACCTAAATTTTAGTTAAGGAACATTATTATTTAAACGAAGAAAATAGATATAATTTTAAAACTAATACTAACATGAGAAAATCCAACTGAAGCCAATTTAAGTCACTAATCTCCACAAATAAGTTGCAAGGCCCATCATGATGATGATGATGATGATGTAGCCTTTTGTACGGAGCTAGTTCCTCTTTGTATGGTCTTGTGGTTTATAAAATGTCTCTTAGCTCAGTGTGTCGCCAAGTGCTAATGTTCAATGGAAAGGAGTATGTGTTGGGAATAAAGCTCAGCGACAAAATCACCTCAACAGAGATACAACAGACAATACAACAACAATCCAACATACTACAGACATACGACATAGACATACAACAGAAATCCAAACTTCCTGACATACTCATCTGAATCGACCATCTAAAATGGGGCTGGACAGGACACTTGGTAAGGTGGAGAGCAAACAAGTGGAGCCCTGGTGGCTCGCCACGTTATGGTATCCAAGGGATGGTGCAAGAGAACAGAAACATCCACTAAGAAGATGGGAAGATGATCTTCGCCTGGCCCTGGGACCATACTGGACAAGAGTCCCGGCAGATAGAGAGCAATGGAAGCAGTTGGAGGAGGCCTATGTAAGGCCCATCATACAGAAAAGAAAAGAAAAGAAAAGAATGTGTTTATTGTTGACTGTTACACAAGTAAGATGTTACAAGTTAAAATAAGTTAAGAACAGTCTACCCTATGCGGGCATACAATAATTATGTCTTAAATAACTAGTGCTTAATTTTATATTTTAATTATGACAAAATAAGTTATGACAGTTTAGCAGTCCAATTATTTATTTATTTTAATATTTTTCCTAATTGAACTCATCAGCTATACTATGTGCCATCCATTACTGGGCAAAGAGAGAAAAAGCCAGAGGAAAAAACTCTCGACACAGTTTTAATTTATTTATTTATTTTTGTGTGCGTTACTACATTCCTTTTTAAACTTGTTTATAAATATGATATTATAATATATTGTGAACTTTCTATTTAGTCTAAAACTAGTTTTAATAGCTTTGTTGATTTTAGTTTTATTTTAATTTTAGCTTTAGCTTTAGCTTTACATGCAGCTTAATGCAATTAAGCTTTATAGTACGTACTAAATGTATTTTGATATTTTGTTTAACTTTATGTATGTTTTGAAATTAAAAAAAAGAGATTTCTTACCTTGTCAACAAATTAGCAACATTGCTATGTAGCTCCATTAGTTTCTCCTCATTGGAAGTGTGTGCGTAGAGGAGAGATGTGAGAGACGGCATTAGCTTTAGGTACATGGCCTCCTCAGACTCATCTACAGTTTCTTCAGTCCCAGATTGCAGTATTAAGTTGAACTGTGTCTTCAAAATCTCGCAAGCAATGGCTTGTTGATTGTCCTAAAAAAAAAATTTAACAGACTTCAAAATGTATGAAATAAAATTTGTCACATACTTTAGGCCTACAATTTTTGAGGTTGGTATCTTTTGCATCAAGTATTTTGCTTCTATTGTTAAATTTTGGTGCCAACCTCAAAAAATAGTAGGCCTAAAGTGTGTATCAAATTTTTATTAGTAGGTACTCAGACATTATTAACCTTAATGGTTTCTTAAGAAAATAATGATAACACTTATGTTAATACGAATAAAGAGCATTACATTTGTTTTTTAATGAACATTACGTAAATAAAGTCTTTGAGTGCTGCTGTTAATCTGCTTAACTACTTTATCTTTAATATACTTTAAAAGCAATAAATAACAAATAAACATGCACCTTGCATGCTCATTTCTCATGTTAAGTGCAGCAACATTAAATATTGATATTTAACAACTTACACTGAGTAAACAGTACTGATTTCCATCCTGGCCAGCCCCACTGCTGGCAGTCGCCCCAATTTCTGACAAGGAAGCCTCCACTACCAGCTCATTCAGGCAGCTGATTAAGTAATCCAATCCATGCAACTCATTCTTAATTTTGACTTTAATATCTTGTCTTAATGCTGTGAGAACAAAGAGCAGCTTCATATCAAATAACATGATATCTTCCTTGAATGATATTTCCTTGTAAGACCTCAGTCGAGCCACCAATCCACGTGCAATCTCTGTGTGTGCACAAAGGGCCCTAGCAGCCTCACTGTTAAAGGCTATGTTACACAAGCATTTCATGGCTTCCACTACGATGTCTTTCTCTGGTAACTCTATATCTGATGAATTTTCCTCTGGATCCAGAAAGCTGTATAATCCAGCTCTTTCAATAAGTACAATCATCCATTTCTCACAAATCATACTTTCCAGTTCTGTTTTGTCCCGGCTACAAGAAAGAAATTAGTTAAAACTATTACACACACATACTCAACATGGCACCTAATCATGTTTATTATATAAGACAGTTGAATAGCCTGCTGGATTCTATGGTAAGCCCAAGAATAATGTAGTGAACAACTTTAATTAGGTAGAGTAATCAGAACAAAGCATCACATGCATTAATTAAATAGTAAACCAATACCATACCTTAGTAGCCTTATAGTGGCTAAGCACAAAACGTGCACCGAAACTGATGATTTTAGTTGAAGATGTTCGAATAATGCTGACCACAATGTCACACGATTACTATTCTCAGACAAATAGGGGAATGCAAAAACAACTTCATTCTGGAAACCAAACAATGTGTAAAAACAATGTCCATTACAGAATAACATGAGCAGAATTTTTAAATTATTTGAATATTTTAAATGCATTCAGAATGCTACATATTCTTACATTTTTTAGAAATTTATTTAGCACTCTGGCTACTTCCGATAAATCGTTGCCAATAACCACTTTAATTTCGTCCTCATTCATTTTGGCTAGAGAAACCAGAGACGCGGTAACGTTTTTATATAAACATACACTGAATTTTGATAGTTTTAGTGAAATATTATTCTTCTTTTTACTTTGCAGAGCATTATAATTTATATTTGGCCCATTTTGGAGTCCCTGACCTACTGTTGACCTGACCAGCCTGACCTAGCTGGAGTGGTTATTGACTTGACTGACAGTTGACACTGACAGACATAATGGGCATAGAGAAATAAAGAAGGTACAGAAAAATTAATTTATATCATGGACTTAACAGCTAGTATGTTAAGTCCATGACTTATAAAATATTAAATAACTTTGTCAATCAATCCTCCTAGTGTCCTTATATTTAGTACCTCAAGAGATATTTTTTTAATTAACAATTTATGTGGTCCGGCCGCTAGGCAGTGCTCTCTGGCCGCGCCACCTCAAATTAAATAGAGTGTAATGAACTATTAATAAATCAATAAGCCGAAAAAACTACCTAAAAAGTACCTTGCATAAAGCTTGCATACGACAAATTTTATATGGTCCAATTTACCCCTTTAGTTAAGGAGTTATTGGTCGTAGGTCGTAGGCTGGAAGGTATACTCTGCAGCTAGTCAATTTTGCAATATTTAATATTAACTATCCCTAAATCAATTTATAATTACAATAGTACCTTCTCTCTACTCTTCGTCGATACTTTCATCTCTCAAGAAACTATTCATTTTGACTAATTAATCTTTAAAGTATGTGGCACGGCTAGGGAGGACCACTTTCAGCAAATATAACGAAATATGCTTTATTACTTTACGCCAACGAAAACTGCATAATAAGTAGGTACTTTATAAAAATACCTTGACTTTATCTATAAACTTTTATTTTTATTACCAACAATGATTTTGAAAAAGGTGAACTTTTTGATTTTTGTTTATCTATCTACCTAAGAATAGGTAGTTAATTTGAAATATATAAAAACAAATATTTGTTTTCATTATCAAATATTAACAATCGTTAATACAAGGTACCTATTGTAAATGATGGAAAAGTGTTGTATATAACAAACTCAAGTTAGTAGATTAAATTTAAGCATTTAACCCTTTAGACAAGAAATAACAATGAAAAAAGTGTGTACCGCGTATTAAAAATATAGTCAATCAGTATTACAAAAAAAGGAGATTTGAAGTTATTTTCCAACTTTAAAATGCAAGGCCTAAATTAAAAATAAACATTTTAATTAAAAAAAGTTGTAATTTACAATTTTGCGTATAAAATACAACGAACGTTTATAGATAAAAATAAAGAAATAATTTTATTTATAATTTTAATTAATAATAAATACGTTTATAAATAAAAGTTTATAGATGAAGTGGTACCGTCCAGTCATCCAGTACACTTGAAAAATTCTGGTTGTCATTTTGTCAAATAATGTCATTTGCTGACTGCTATCATTGTCTGTCATTTGTTAATCAATCAATGTCCAAAAATTTGTGGAAAGGGCGGTCCTAGAAGACTAATTTGTACTTGTTTTTATAAGAAAAAACAAGGTGTGTAGGCCTCGAAATGGCTACAATAGCCTTAACAGGCCACTTGGCTTCTAGGGTTATCCGTAAGTAAAAATATCTTTGGATTCCTTTCTGTATATAAATTTGTATCATTACATAATTTCTTAAAGTAAACTGACGTCTACCATTTCAACCAGGGATGTTATGGATATGAAATTTCGGATACGGATAAGTTTCGGATATAGAAATGATTATACCGGATACGGATATGAAATTATTTCGGATTATCCGTTAGTTTCGGTTACGTACGGATACTATGTTCTTCATACTTATCACTGTGTTGTGATTTAAGATGAAGTTTTCCACCTCCTTTCCGTAAAAAGCTTTTACCACATTGTTTACATTTTGCGGAATCGACAGTCATTTCATCAAAAAATGACCAAATGACGCATTTTGTACAAATTCAATCAATTCCGTAACACAACACTTTTGTTTCAATTTGTTGAACTATTTGTAAATGTAAAATTGCTCACAAGTTAGTTAGTTACGAGTCATATCATTCATAAGTCATACCTAATCATAAGACAGTATCAGTATCATAGTCATAATCATAAGACGACAACAGAAGAAAACAAACAATGCACGTGGCTTGTGTGTCGGTTGTGCCCAGCCTATCAAAACAACTTGTCATAACATGTCTCAATTAGGCTCCGCCCCTATCCGATATTATCCGAAACATTTATTTCAGATTTGGTTACGGATATTTTTTTATATCGGATATCCGATAGTTTCGGTTATGGTTGTGGAGCTCCCTAACATCCCTGATATCAACCAACAGTAGGTAATAAAATGCAATATGCATATATAAAACATATTATATATTATCATTTTAAATCCAGCAAAAAATGGAGCCATCAGTGTGGTATACATCAAGTCGGCCCCATATAGTTCAGACGGAAGGCCTAACCTGGCTGCGTACAAACGAGGCACTGGCGGTCGCAGCAGTTTCAATGGAATTGTAGCAACTGTATTTGGTTGCACAGGTTTTGTAGGGCGCTATCTGTGTAACAAGCTGGGTAAAATTGGCACCCAGGTGAGTTAACTGTGCTAAATTTGTTTAAAACCTTTTTGCTTATTTTAGTTATCTAGCACTATAGTTGCATAAATTAATTTTCAGATGATACTACCATATAGAGGTGACTTCTATGATGCTCAAAGATTGAAAGTATGTGGCGATCTTGGACAAGTTCTTTTTACACCTTTTGATATTCGTGATGAAGAATCTATTGCAAAAGCTGTCCGATACTCCAATGTTGTAATTAATCTAGTAGGACGGGACTATGAGACCAAGAATTTTAAATACATGGATGTACATGTTGATGCTGCTCGTCGCCTTGCTAGGTATTTGTTTATAATAATAAATTTACAATATTTTAATTTAAACCATAATTAAATCTCCATTTCAAAATAAAAGTTAGTGTCAAAATAGTTAATAGTAGATTGTATCACAAGGGAGCAAAATGATATTTTTACGGCGAGAGCATTTTTTTAATCCAAAGCGAAGTGCCTCTCTATTCATAAGTTCCACATTCAAAAAGTGCATGGCAATGAACTTTTCCACGCATTTTGAATTTGGAATATCTTAGTGTTCAGTGCCAAAGAAATCAAAAATTGTTTGAATAAAGATGAAGGAACTACAATTACATTATGAACACATGTACATCATAACTTTACAGAATCAGCAGAGAAATGGGAGTTGAAAGGTTTATTCACCTGTCTTACTTGAATGCTGAAGAGCACCCCACACCATTGGTGATGAAGAAGCCATCCATGTTTAAAATCTCTAAGTACTTTGGAGAGTGTGCAGTAAGAGAGGAATTCCCCACTGCTACCATACTTCGGGCATCTGACATCTATGGCTCAGAAGATAGATTCCTGAGGTACATTTTTTTATTTTTTTTAGAATTAAGTAGTTAGTAAACTAACTGTAGCCTGCATTCCACCTGATGTTGAGTTAACACTATAGCTCATAGATAGATGCATCCTCAAATAGAATAAAAATGGTATAATTACAATATGGACTATGCTATGTCAAAAATCCACTAACTTTTACAGGAGCTTTGCTAGCGTTTGGCGTATCAGCGGCTCTTACATGACATTGTACAAGAATGGTATGGAAACCATCAAGCAGCCAGTATACGTATCAGATGTGGCTCAAGGTATTGTGAATGCTGCCCGTGACCCAGACACCAGATGCCAAGTGTACCAAGCAGTAGGGTAAGCTCCAACCTGTCAAAGTATTTTTACTTACATTAGACAAACGCGCGCACGTACATATTCGCCGAGCACAACGTGATACTCATTGGTGTGTAGAAAAGGTAGGTATATGAACACACTGTGGCCCAAGCCGCTCACATATGGAAAAATTTGAATTTGAAAAATCATTGCAGTCTCTGAGACTGCTGGTAGGTGATTAATGGTTAAGTTTGCTTTTGATTATAAATATTATTAAACCCTGATCAGGGTTTATACATACCTACAAAGGCAATGCCAATTCACCTTTGACTTGGCCGGCCACACCATTATCTATCTTTATATACAACTTTGTCAGTCAATTTTGCAAACTCATTGGCCTGCCTTACATAAACTACAGCCTGGCTAAAATTAAATAACACCTCTTGGAATATTAAAAGCTGGATTAGATGCAATGTTTATCACTTATCTGACTCTCATTTTGAATTATGTAATTTTTATTTCACTTTTAGACCTAAGAAATACCTTCTGGCCGACTTGGTGGACTGGTTCTACAAATTAATGCGAAAGGACGAGAAATGGGGCTACCGTCGGTACGATATGAAATATGATTTCTTATTGCCAATTAAAGTGTTTGTGGCCAATTCACTATCACCAGCCTACCCTTTTGGTGATCTTCATTGGGAAGGTCTTGAAAAGGTGAGATTTAATTATACATAAGTACAGTGGTTTTTGTATTTGAATGGATGATTATAATTATAATAAGCAAGACACTATAAAAACATCTGATACAGTTTGTAACAACTCAAACTTTTTGTGTTACCCCACGAGTATTTTACAACATTCCAAAAAGTGGCCTGCCTTGTTAACAAATATGTAGGTATGTTATTAACTGCTTTTATAATCCATATTTACTTACAGGAAGCTACATCAGATAAGGTGATCTGTGGACTACCAACCCTAGAGGATTTAGGTGTTAACCTCACTCATATGGAAGACCAAGTGCCATGGGAGCTCAAACCCTTCCGTGAATATCAATATTACATGGACAAACTTGGTGAATTTCCTAAACCTGACCCACCTAAAGTTTATGCTGGTTAGGTTGGAATAACTGGCAGCTTGTGTTAAAATTATTAGATGGCAATAAATTATGTTCACAGCTGGTAGAATTTCATTATTTAGTTTTTTATCCAAATATTATATTTTAGTTGTGTTAGTATATTTATGCAGTCTATTAATTTACTTATTTTTACCACAAGGTAATATAATAATTTTAGAATTTGGTCCAGAGGGATAAAAAGTATTCTATGTTATACTCTAGCAACCTTATTAATAAAAATCGCTTATTCCAAGCATCATCTGTAGCTACACTTGGACTAGTTAATTCTCGATTAACTTAGTAATAACTTCGTAATTGGTGCATATCAAATTTCATTTAAATCTGTTCAGCCATTAGTGTGAAACTTTAACACATTAAAAAAAAATTCTTAACATAACGTTCACAAACTTTCAGATTTAATAATAAGCTATTTTGCTTTGTTGTAAGAAATTAAAAAAATATCGTTTCACACTCATAACCCCATACTAGGATTGACAAGATCACACAGGCATCCAAACCAGAAGCAGAATTCAAATCAGTATTACCAGGTGTTCAGGCAAATGTATATATGTAGGTATTAACACTAAATATGGGGTAATTAAAAAATGGCATAAGAGCTTTCCTTCAAGGCTGGCATTTGGTATGCAGCATGCAGCAACTCTGGATATCTAAGTATTACACCCTACCACTGCAACCCAACTCTCAGGAATCCTTAACATCTGGCAGGGTAAAATGTTTATGCCACTGCATATTAACAATTTTACATTGTTAGGCAATACTTTTTTATCTTGATATAAATATAAAAAGGCATATTTATTGTATATATTTTTATTTAAATCTTAAATTAGGGTGCCATCCTGCCACGTCCAAAACCTCCTCTCTGTAACAAAAAAATATAATATGTGAAAAGGAAAGTCATTTAAACTTGAGCCATCCTATTTAATGTAAAACATTTCAGAAAAAGTTAGAAGGCTATAAGTTATGTTAAAAAGTGAAGTACTTACGAATTCAAGATCGGCCGATCCAGGGCCAACATCAGCTTTCTTGTCGTGACCAGGGGCTCCAGGTGTTGTAGGTGCACGGCGGTAAGCAGAGCGGTCTTCTGCAGAACGTGCAGGTGCGTCTGGGCGACCAACTGCTCCACGACGTACAGTCTCTGTGCGGACTGATCTCTTCAGAGTTGCAGGCACAATCTCAGGTGGCAGGTGCAGGAAGATTCTGAGGTACTCAATGCCCTCATTGGTAAGGTACCTGTAATAAAATTCAGATAATTGTTTGTGTATTTACACATTGTCATGGAAATAACTTGTACAAACCTGCAATACATAACCCTTAAGACAATTAGCAGGTAGGCATGCCATATAATATGGCCAAAAAGTGTAGACAACATGACTACTGAATGAGTGGATGAATGGATGGTGCCAAAGGAAAAAAACCTAGTTATTCTGGTGTGCATGCAGATGAATCTTAGTAGTTAAAATTTTACTTCAAATTAAATTAATTACAAAAAATAAAATAAAAAAATTAGCTAGATTGAATGACTAAATAACATATTTATTTGTTATATACTTTAGGCCTGTTAAGCCTGGTAACCAAATTACAGTAGGGCTATCCATTTCTAGTAAAAGATTAGTAAATCTTTTCTTGTCCCATAGAGGTTGTCTGAAACACATTGCTCACAGCTCCACCACTGCCTCCACATCCCCAAATCCCCTACTGCAGGATTTGGTTGACCCACTCAGGTGAGAATTTCTCTAACAATGAGAAGGATGTAGGTAACATAGGTAGTAGTATGTTGTATAGACATTGGCCCACCATGTCTAAATGTGGACATGCAGGATATGCAACTCTAGTCATGCAATTAATTTGTAAAACACACAAGTCACTAGATTTCAAACCCACTAAACTGCTTTTACCTTTATCACTTAAAACTAGTGATTAACTAAAATTTATTTAGCTCAAGTTGAAGGAATTTTTTTTAGTAACGAATATCTTGAGATATACTGACCTTGGAACATGAAGATGATATTCACTTACTCAAGATTTGCTAATTTACATATACTACACTAGAATGTTCAAATTCTATTTTTTAATATGAGTTCAAAAAATTTTAGTAGGTATGAAGATTCTATGTATGTCTATAAGATTCTATTAGCACTATGAAGATTCTATAAACAGGTGAGAACTACTATCCTACTAGTGTTATAAATTGGAAAGTTTATGAGAACAAACGGACAGATGAATGATTGTTACTCTTTCACGCAAAAACGGCTCAACAGATTTGGCACACAGGTAGATTGTGCCCTCTGGGACAAATTGGGAACGATGTTGCGGGCGGAAGTAAGTATATAATAAATATGCACTTACCAGTAAAAATGCCTCCATGCGAACTGTTCTTTAACATAACCTCTTGACTTCAATGATTGCATTGCTTTGATCACTTGAAGGTTAGGGATTTTTTCAAGATCTGGGTGCTTAGGTGCATGGTAGTCTTTTTTCGCTACCATAACACCTTCTTTGAAAAGGTATTCATAAATAGCGACACGGTTTTGTTTTGGCATCAACATCTTGCCCCGTTCTACCTAAAACATGAAGTCATTTACTTCTTTACAAAAACACACACAAACTGAGATGGACACAAAATACATCAAACACTATCTAAAAAGAATCGTAATTATCGTAATACTGCATTAAAATACTCAAATAATATTGTGATTCGGTAACTAAAATAAGATTTAAGCCAAAATTCTGTACCTTCAGTCTGTTTTGACAGCAAAAAGAAAGAAAGACTTGACTGACAGCCTGCTCTGACAGTGACACTGACAAAATTGACAAATACAATTAAAGCAAAGAGAAAATTATAATAATTACTAATAATTTATTATAATACATTAATTAATTAATAATATTAATTATAATATTTTATTACAATACATAATCATAATATATATTTATTATTAATTATAATATTATTATATTGACTAAAGAGCATAGAGCATTTAAAATAATCATAATCATAGACTACCAGTAGGACTCACAAGCAGTACTAATTTTGGCAGCTTTTGGGCTTTGAGTATTAATTTGGTTTAATACTCAAAGCTTTTGGGTGTACGTAACAAGTGGTGAAATTATGGATAATTATTATCGTACAACTTTTTATAGTGGCAAATTTACCTTCTGCCATTGAGAAAACAAATAACAAATAAAGCGCTCTATTCACGATCCATCCCAGCTGTACTTCACTCAAGGCCGCGGCACTGGATGTAGCATACATGGTACATATGAACAAACTATCGTGCGCGCATCAAGAACGGCATCAAGCGTGTTATTTAAATCGAACGAATTATATGAGAGGACGTGTTTTAATATGCTCTAGGACCTTTGTGACGTACGTCCTTATTCACTGTCCATCTGCACGACGTTCACGGTGGTGGGGGATCTCTATATTGGTCGTGCAAGTCCAGCAAACAATTAAATATAAATATATATATTTTTTTATTTATTCATTACACGTATTACATATTACAAAGGAGGCAATATGTAAATGCCCGGGTAGGGCGAAGCAAACACTAGAGGCAGCTTTAGTCAAAAAGTCGAATTCTAAGTTAAAAAAAAATTACATGTCAACTTCATTGCTATCACACTTAATTACAATCAAGCAAATTATTATCAGTATATTATTATTATAAAAGTTCATAATATACCTAACATTATATTACATTACATTATATTGTACGACATTACAAAACAATATTTTTATCAGAATGAGCTATTACAATTTTTTAAATAGTAAATTATTACCTGTCAACGATCATAGTTACATTACATCTTCTATTTATGTTTATCCTCCATGAATTCGATAAAGGAGTAATAAGATTTTTTTAACAGATTTTTTAATTATTGACGTACGTCAAATGGTCAAGCCTATTCACGATCGTTTTGCATTGTGTACGTGCATGGCCCTGGCGGGACGTTGTACAGCAAGACAGATCGTACCGTGAATAGAGCGCTTAACAAATCTGTCACAAAACGTCAGACTGACTCATGTCAGCACTCAGCCACGCATGACAATTTGACATTGACTGACGACACAAATTGAAATTTGTTGAAATGAAACTTTGAAAGCGACTGCCGAAGCCGACTCAATAAATTTCATTTCAATAATAAATGCATTTGTATTAATTATTAAGTGAAGTTTAAATAATGGATTTTCAAAATCGTCCTGGTGGGAAAACTGGTGGGGGAGGAGTAGCATCATGGTCCGAAAGCAACAGAGACCGACGCGAGCGTCTCCGGCAACTTGCTTTGGAGACGATTGATTTGAATAAGGATCCGTATTTTATGAAAAATCATTTAGGTTTGTATACATCAGTATTTTTGTTTACCTATCTGTTTGCCAACGACAAAATATATAATTTGTGTAATAATTTTACCTATTCACAGGATCTTATGAATGTAAGTTATGCCTTACTCTTCACAACAACGAAGGCAGTTACTTAGCTCATACTCAAGGAAAGAAGCATCAAGCTAATTTGGCTCGCAGAGCTGCCAAGGAAGCCAAGGAAGCTCCCCAACAATTGGCTCCAGAGAAACCCAGAATTGAACCCAAGAAGTTTGTGAAAATTGGTAGACCTGGCTATAGAGTTACCAAACAAAAAGATCCTGAAAATGGGCAGCAAAGTCTTCTTTTTCAAGTTGATTATCCAGGTAAAAATAATGAAATATAACCTCAACCCACCAATTTAAAAAAATTCAAATATTTTTATATCTTTGTGTGTTAACTAATCACATTCTAGTATGTAGAAACAGAAAATAACTTAAAAATGTCATTTAAATGCAAGATATGCAAGATAAAAATCCAAATAAAGTAAGTTCTTTAGTTGTTTTCCAGTTAATAAAACCTTGCACTATATAGTCCTGTCAAATTAGACCAAAAATGCTCTGCCACTATGTCATGTCATGTCAGTACCCATTAATGACCCACTACAGGGTCGGGTCTCCTCTCACAATGAGAAGGATGTAGGCCGTAATCCACCACGCTGGCCTACTGCGGGTTGGTGGACTTCACATGCCTTTGAGAACTTTTTTTTTTGTGAACTCTCAGGCATGCAGGTTTCCTCACGATGGTTTCCTTCACCGTAACAGCAGGTGATATTTAATTTCATAAATCGCACATAACTTTTATTACAAAGTCATTGGTGCGTGCCACTAGGATTCAAACCCGGACCCCTCGATTCGAGGTCGAATTCTAAGCCACTGGGCTATCACCACTCTGCCACTATAACCTCCGATTAATAATTGTTTCCGACACCCGACAAGTGGGAACAAGCTCTTACTGTTTTGCTGACAAATGCGAAAAAATTTTTTTTTACTTTTCATGTCTAGTCAAATTTTTCCCATAGATAGGAATGATGAGGAACTTCAAAATTTTATTTATATCTAGCTGACCCCACATACGTTGTTTTGCCATATAAGTTATCGAGCGTTAAAAATGGACTATTAAAAAATTGGGTTGGTGATAGAAGGGTGAAAATTAAGGGTTGTATATATTTCTTGATGCCACATTATTGAAAAATAAATTTTTTTTTCCAAAAAATAAAATAAAAATGTTAGGTACTGACAACCCTTATCACTTAGGGGTATGAAAAATAGACAATAGCTGATTCTCAGACGTACTAAATATGCATAATATATAATTTCTTGAAAATCGATCAAGCCGTTTTGGAGGAGTATGGTAACTATAGCTGTGCTATGAGATGTATAAGAAGATAATATTTTGATTTTTACTGTTTATCAGCTTGTTGTGAATTTATTTATCTTTGAATGTCTAGATTGACTGGACTAATATCTCACACCATTATTATTTTGGTTGTGAAAGTTTCATAATTATCAAAATAGCATTTATCTGAACCTGGTACTGTTTTGTATTTTTTGTATTACAGTTGTATAAATAATACAGATATTTTATCAAGGAAAATGTAATGATCCTAATGGATCAATGCAATTTCTAAATAAGGGCAGCAGATTTTGTTATCAACCATAGCCTTGTAATTTATTGTAGTTGGTAAAATTCAGGCAGAGCCAGTGCTAAAAAAATAATGTTTAAGCAGGCCACATAATCCAAAGTTATTGATCTGATTGAAACTATCCAATAATGTATAATTGTTTTTAGAAATTGCTGATGGAGTGCAGCCAAGACACCGCTTCATGTCAGCTTATGAACAGAAGATAGAACCTCCGGATCGCCGATGGCAGTATTTGCTGTTTGCTGCTGAACCCTATGAGACAATAGCATTTAAAGTGCCTAGTAGAGAAGTTGAAAAGCATGATTCCAAATTCTGGACTCACTGGAATAAAGACACCAAGCAGTTCTTTTTACAATTTGCATTTAAAATGGAGGCACTGAGAATGCCACCACCACCTCCCAAAATGTGGGAGAACCATGGCATAAGGTTGCCTCCTCCACCTGGTGCAACAATGATGGGGGTACCTCCTCCCCCACCCCTGCTGCCTGTGCCACCCCCGCCCCCCTCTATGTAGCAGAAGGCTGATCCCATTACTGGGATTATTCAGGAGGGTGTATCCTCATCCTCTTCCATTCTTACATAATTATACTATCTACTATAACTGCAAGTATAACAACTGAGAAAGTGTATGAAAAATAAGATAAATAAACCTATTTGGATGTTTTTTTTTCTTTTTTACTGTCTTTCTATATCAGTGTACCTTTTAAGGTAATACAATTATTATTTTGTGTGTCTGCACATTCACATGTACAAGAAGATTGGACCTGGGAAGTAGACATGCGCCGGGACACAGGTCCAACGCGTAGAGGCCTTTTGACACTTTAATGAGGGTATGGGGTACGTAAGGCGGATACCTTCCTCGGCCGCACAATTTATCTATAAGATTGCCCCAAAGATGTCCCCGCCAATGGACAAAAACTATAGAAAGGTATGGAGACTAATTATGACGGAACTATTGTGATGGAATATGGAGGGAATGGTAGACGGGCTATTGTGGACTATAGGGTCACCTGCCGTTTAGATATTTGAAGAAAATCTAACGTTAGGCAGTTTGTGACGGGGGGCAACATGTTTGTGGGCGGCTGATGGATGTCGAGAGGGGCGGCACCGATTTCACCACGACGGGGATGCTCGAAGCTGGCGTACAGTACAGTATAATATCCATGTATTTATCCATTAGTAATAAAATAATAAATTTAAATGGAACTCCCGTCCAGGGCTCCAGGCTATCAGCCCTAATCATTTAAACGCGATATTCAAGTACAGTAAAGGAGATAAGGGATGAAGGAGGATAAGAAAATCCGTGACTCCCATTTGGGAAATTGCTTTGCATAAACCTATTACTCAATTAATAATTTTTTGTAATTATATATTTTATTTTATAATTGATTATTACAAAAAATAATATATATTATTTTATAATTGATTATTACAAAAAATATATATTTTATAATTGATTATTACAAAAAATAATTTACAATTAATTGTAATAATATATAATTATTATTACAAAAATTGGTTTATACAATTAATTCAAAAAAGTACCATAATTTTCATAAGTGGAGTTTATTCAACGAAAAACTCAAAAAAGAAATTATGTGTAAAGGAACGTAATAAACCGTTACAAAACGTCATTTTTACGCGCGCAATTTCATTCATAACTATTAAACGAAGTCGGATCGGACGAATAACGGAAGTCGTATCATTGTATGACGGCTTGACGGTATGATTGATACGATGCGCTTCAGCAGTTGAGTTGAGAAACTTGTTGAGCACTCGAGACAGAAGTCGTTAACGGTTGATATTTAATTTGTATTGTGTTATTTATTTGCTTAAACTTTAAACTATATTTAAACATAGATCAAAAAGGTCAAAAATACCTTTTTGATTTAATCTAAGTATTTAAAGTATGTTTTCAAAAGCAAAACGGTTCGAAAATATTGGTAAGTAAATATTTTAAACAAACACTTACTTCAATAATTGTTTTCGTATTACTGCATTACTTGTTTTTTATGGAATAAAACAGAATAAAATTTAACATTAAAATTTTCCGAAGTCTTCAAGTTAATGTAATAAATGAAGCATAACGTATTGATAAATACTATGTAAATACCTAATATTATATTTTTTTTAATCTCGACGTTGCAAACGTTGATATCCTTATACAATACACAATTCGATTACGCAGTATCAAAATTGGTGTGCATGTTCATGTATCGTTACAGCGTACCTACTTTTGTTTTAGCATCCACTAAAATTCAACCTAAACTACCAAAGAAAACAGAGACTGAAAAAGTTCCAAATCAGACTCCAATAGTACCCAAAATTAAAACCAGTGCATCTAAACCGAAGATAGTTAGGTCAAATGCAGAAACTCAATCTCTGTGCAGCTCTGTTCCAAGTGTTAGGTCCTTTGTTACGGTAAGTTTTAACTATAAATTTTATTCAACTAACTGGTAATAAAGAAGGAAATGGTCCTTTGTTACGGTAAGTTATAATTATAAATATTATTCAACTTACTGGTAATAAAGAAGCAAATGAACACACATGCCACACAATGTAAGTAGACCTGTCTGGGGTTGTAAATCAATGTATTAGATGGTTGCCTGAATTCCATGCTAACTAGACCTCAATTATTGAAGTATGCACTAAAAATGCTTTTTTCACATGGGGTTAAGACAAATAAAACTTCATATTGAAAGAAAGATAATAAAAATTAAGAAAACAATTATTTTTCTTAACATACAATGAAATCATTATAGTTTGAGTGTGGACTGAACAGGTACCGTAGAACAAAATATCCATATTTTACTCTGGATATCAGACATATAGTCCATTTTTATTCTCTTTTCATATTTGGTAAACAATCTTAGCATGTCTTTTTAATTTAATTTGTGATTAAAAAATATTGCAGACACAAAATTATAAAAATTTAAAAACAAATTGTCATTTAATACAGAAACAGATTTCTAGAAACTATAGTTTATTTTTTAAAGCAATTTTAACAATATTGTTTACCAAATAAGACAAGGGAATAAAAATAAACTGTACAATTGTTACTCGTGCCACCCATCACAACATGCTGTCAAAACTAAAAAGTATAAGTATTTTATAAAGATTTTAATAAAAACACTACTAAAGTACTTGATTGCATTAAGGTATCGATGCAACCTATACAAAAAATCCTCTTAATAAAATGTTTCTTGTTTGTCTTTTGATGGTAAGACCCTCTACTGAGACGGGCAGGTGACTTTCCTGTCCCACCTATCACTTTTAGAAAATAAAAGTAACCAATTAATTTATTTTATTTTGTGAGCTTCATGTTTTATAAACTATCTGGTTACAATTATGTAATCATTTTAAAAGGCGATTTTGTTAATAATTTAATAAGTTAGCATAAGCATTAATTATTCTTTTTAGAAGCAAAAATGAGTATCAATGTCCCGCCTGTCACTTTGGAATGCCCCAAAAGCAGATTCAAAATACTTTACTAGCAATAGCTATCATTGATGATTAATTAACTAATTTAGTTGTTGCATGCTTTATATTTTTTAGTTGACATTGAATAATTGTTACAATTAATATGTACAATATATTTGCAGCCCAAACCAATCAAAAATGCATTATCATCTAAAGGAACCAGCAGTCTTAAAAAACCAGTACTAAATTCGAATAAAAATTCTGGCAAAGAAAAAAATTATGCAATCCAAGATGAACTCATGAAAGCCCATGAAGTTGAAATCAGGTAATGTTGAGTGCAAAGTACTAAAATCTTTGTACTTAAACTGAAAATATGCAATTTAAAAGTCATATATATTTTTATTTTCAGAAATAAAGATTTTACAATCGAAGAGTACAATAAACAGATTGAAGAACTAAAGAATGAACTTGCTATGTTACATAAGATTCTTAAAGAAAATTCAGATGATGGTGTTGTAGAAAAATTAGGCAAACAATTTTGCAAAGTTAACTTACAAGATGTAAATGGACAAAAAACCGCCCCCAAAAAGTCATATAACATTGATTTCATCAATGATTTAAAGCAGAAAATATGTGATTTAGAAAAACAGTGTGATAAGTTAGAACAAGAAGTCAGTAATAAACAAGTTGAATTAACATCACTGGAAACCATAATTACTATAAGAGATAGCCTTTGCGAGGATTTACAAAAAAAATTAACTGATATGGAATCTTGCTTGGATGAGACACGGCAGAGGCTTGAAATGGTAAAGGGCCATCATGCCTTAGCATTGGAAGCTAATGAAAGTATTAGAAGGGAATATAAAGCAGAATTGGAAACTATTAAGACTAAATTTGAAGAAGAAAAACAACACATAATTAATAAATGCAAAACTGAACAAGAAAATGTTAGAGTAAAGTACAATAATTCGATAGAAACCATTAAACACCAAATAGCAAAGGAAAAGGATGAAAAAATTCAGGAATTGCAACATGAACTTATTGTTAAGGATCAAGAAATGCAAGCTAAGCTGGAACAAATTGACGAGGCAACACATGAAAAATTGCGTTTATGTGAAATACAATTTGAGGAACGTAGTAGGAGTATTCAAGAACATTGCAACCAACAACATAAAAAAATTCAATCTCTAGAGACTGAGATTCAAGATTTAAAATATACTTTAAATAAGAATGAGGAACAAAATATCATGATTCAAAGAGACATCAATAATTTACGAAATGAAAATGATTCAATGAAAGCAGAAAAAAAACACTTGCTTGATGAACTAGAGGAACTCAAGGAGGACTCTAAGCAAAAGTTAATCAATTTTGAAAATGAAAAGAATAAGCTTACAGTGGAAGTTGACAAGGCAGCAAAGGACAAACAAAAATTCGAAATGTCTTTATCAGTTACCAGAGACATTGTTCAAGTCTTAAGCATGCGTCTAAGAGAATCTGACAATGAATTAGAACATTTAGAAAATAAAATACAGTCATTAACAAGTTCTAAAGAGTTGCTTGAAGAAGAGCTGGCCTCCTACAAAAACACTTTAAGTAACACTGTTATAGAATGTACAGAGTACAAAGAGGCTCTAGTTAATATCTTGAAATCCAAAGCGGCGCTTGCTAAGGAACACACTCGCATAATGGAACATAATGTGTCCTTAATTGAAAGTTTGCAAAATGTTGAAAAAGAAGCATACCGTGAACTGGGTTCAATTAAAAATGAGTTAATTGAAGATGTAGAATTGATAAAAAAGGAATCTAAGTCTCAAATTCAAATACTCAGAGATGAGGTAAATATATTTACATTCATTGCAAATCTTTGAATTATATAAAATAACTTTTAAAAAACCTACTATGTTATAAATATCTAAATTTACTTATATTAGGTCAGGATCATGTTTAACAATTAATAAAATTTTAGGTGGAGAAAAAAAGGGTTCTATGTGAGTTAGCAACAGAGCACGCGGGGCAAGCAACGGCGGCCGCGGAACAGTCTCGCAATCTGCTCGCGCAGGCGGCGGCGGAGATATCCCGCCTCGAGAGCGACAATAGGTGCCTTCAACAACAGGTACTGTTCCTTTCTTCTTTCCTTCAGCAAATATTTGTCCACTGCTGCGGACGTGTACTTGAGCTCGATCTTACAGGTACTGTTATCATTCACAAATGTTGTGTTCTTTAGGACAATGACGTGGGTTGAGTTCCTTGCATATGAGATACCGGATCACTTTTAAATCTGTACCTATTACTGGCTTATGGGAACCAGCTATATCAATTTAAAAATGCTTCTCACCATATATTGTTTTCAACAGATGTAATCATCACATAGGTTAGATACACTCTGAATATAATTTTAATTTCTCTGGACTAGAATTCTTAAATCCACACACACAGAAGCTAGTTTTTTATACAACATGTAACAAAAATACCCCTAATAAAGTCTGAATTATATTATGACGACAAAGCTTTTCAATTTTGCTGTACGTGAAAAGTCTGGAATGGTATAACTGATTTTTGTGGGTTCACTTTCTAGAAATGTGCTTAATATTTATTTCCTTTTACACAGATACAGGATCAGCAATCATTGGTGGTGGAGCTGTCTTTGCTTCGTCAAGAAAATGAAGAACTGAGTATGACAGTGGCTAAACAGTCTTCAATTATTGATAAAATGAAAAAAGATATGGAACAAAATCCAAGGAACTTACCAAAATCACCATCAGTGATCCGAAAATCTCAGAAGATTGGAAAAGAAAATGTTCAAAATATCATTATTTCACCATTACGAGAACGTAATCATTAGAGGTTGCAAGCACTTTGCACAGTTTACTTTTCAATTAAGAACAGAATTCGTTCTTTTCTTAAGAACCTCTGGCTGCAACTTTTGAGTGTCACCTGTGGGCATTAGTCCCACTTTGAAGTGTGACTGGAAATGTTTTAAATCCAAATTTTTTATGGTAGCCTTTGATACCAGTTTTGCCTTTTTAATATGTTTGCTCTTTAAAAATTTGAATTTGAGTTAAATCATGTTTGATTATTTATTTTCAATAATTTATTATTAGTGTTTAATGTTTGTTTTCAATATTCTGGTTATTTAACGTTTTGGTTAAATCATACTGTGTATCATAAGATACGAGTTTGTTTGACAAAAAATCAAAACTTTTGTAGTGTTTTCAGCTATTAAATGTTTAGACTTTAATTTGCCTTTGTTTTCTCAACATTTTTAGTTCATTCACAGTCAGACTAGCAAATTCTTGGAACGCAACTTCTACGAACGTTCCCGCACTTACATACGACGCTAATATAAGCCCTATGCTCTAAGCTTGATTTTAATATAATTATCCATTCTTTATAAAGGCAGTTTGAAGAATTTTTGGATAGATTACCTATACAATAGTCACCCGTGTTTGATTACTTTTAATTAGATGGGGCCCCGATAAAAACCGTCATGGTTAAATTTTATTAGTCAGTACAGTGTATAGATCCGCGAGCAGGATTCGAACCCGCGACCTATGGTGTACCGTGCCACTGACCAACTGAGTTACAGCGGCTCGACAATTCGCTTCAAAATTTGTCTTCCCATATTAGTTATCTATATTTTTTAGTTGTTTAATTAATATGTTCACAACTTAAATCAATTAGAAATTAAAAGTAATTTTATTTATCGATAAGTTATCGATAAATAAATTACTACAACACTAGTTACATGCATGCGCATAACTTAATATAAGAGCAAATTATCTGATGTGTTGTCAGACATAGGGGTCTATCGGGCTGTGTCGTTGCAGATGGTACGAATACTTAGTATATATTTGAAATAATTAAGTATGTAGTTAGTGCCTAACGGTTCAGCTTTAAGTAATTTAGCATTAAAAACAATTCTGAACTCGGTGAGCCGAGAAAACCACATGGCCAATGGTTAATAATTTCTATCATAGATATACAGATGCGTAAGTTCGATGCTGTTAGTTAAAATAACAAGATAATTAATTGATGAGTAAATAAAAAACAAACAAATGTGCCATTACGGTTTTATTTTAGAAACCAATTTACAAAATCAAGCCTAATATAATCGCTGTAAATTTTATCCCAATATAGAAACTAACTTAAGATTCTAATGAGATGAGAACACGAAGTAGGAAGAATTTTAATTTCACTACTTTTAATTATACAAATATATTCTTTCGCATTCGATTAAAGAAAAAAATTTGACTTTATCATTGAGTATTATCATCTTAATCATTCTCGTTCTTCCTTTCAAATACCAAACAAAATAAAAAGAAAAGGAATACATACTTCCTCCATATAGTATGTTTCACTTTAGTATAGACGTTGATTCTATTTAGTGAAAGTTAATAACATCGATATTTTGTTGAGATCAAGGTATTGTACATATTCCTATAGGCCATTTAACTAAAGCTGGTATGTTCACAGTCGGTACCTACTCAAAAAAAATTTTTTTTGAACAGAAAGTGTGACCGAAAATATTTTTAATGTTGTTTTTCTAATCCAAACTAGGTCAAATTATGTAGGAATATAAATGGTCACTTTGCCCAAGAGGTTGCCACTTTGCCCATACAAGCGTATTATGAGAATGTGTTGTCTGTACCAGCTTTAATTAATTGACCTGTATTATAGCAAATTTTGACTTTGGCTTACACTTTATTTGGCATACACAAAAAGCAATACAATATTAATAATGAATGTATAAATCGTTATTAATCTATTTCACACGGTGAGTACAAATTCTACTTATTTCTTACTATTTAAAAATCAATAGCAAATTAAAGTTACCAGTTTATTCGCAAAACCATTCTTTGGATAAGTCAGACTTTAAATTAAATCACATTAAGATATGGACACAACACTATAGGTACAATTATGACTAAACATGTTTGATATTGTAATGCACATAAACATTTTCATTTAACAACACGAACACGACTTATTACTAAACTAATACTCGATGGGAAAAGCTGTGGTAACAAATGTTAATTAAACACGTTTTATACTAAAGAAAAATTATCAAAAACGACTTGAGATCCTTGAATTTAAATGCGAAATACATTCAGTCTTTATTATTTATACTGGCAAGATTTTTACAGTTATAAATTCATCCATGAAATCTGGCACTTGGCGGGGACACTGCCTGCCGTGCCCCCAGATAATTTTTGTCATTATAAGCATAATTTTAAAGATTAAAAGGTTTGATAATTGCAAAATACTATGTTAAAAATTTAAATGGTTCTTAATTCATCAAAAAATCTCAATAGGTAAGGCTAAGGTATAGATACTGCGTCGTTATTGTGAGCAGCCTCGTGAATAAACTTATCAACTAGCATATAAATATTTTATTACAACTGGTGTAGGCAGTTATTCAAAAAGATTAAATTCACGTCATATTGGTCACTAGTTTCGATCGTAAAAAACTAACCCTCGCTAATCTACCAAAGGTGCTCATTAAGTACTAAACAACAAAGCTAGTCACAGTCAGTTCCTGCAAACGAATTTAAGTAATGAAAAGCCTTAACCGAATACATTTAACCACTCGCAAGCACGGGCGGTCGGTCGATTCAATCGACGTGTGCGTACCGCGGGACCACGTCCTCCTGGATGAGCAGGTCGCAGGCGGGCAGCGCGCCAAGCGGCAGCGGGTCCTGCCCCACCGCCAGCAGCGTCTCCGCGCCCGGCAGCCGGCCGTGCCACACGAAGTAGTAGAACAGCTGCTGCATCGCCGCCATGTAGCGCCGCTGCTCCGGCGTCTCCGAGTCGAAGGTGCCGAGGATCGCCTCCACGTCGGCGCCGATGCCGGCGATGCCCGCTCCGCCGCCCGGCGCGCGCGCCACGTACAGCGGCGCCGCGAGCCGCAGTCGCGCCAGGCTCACCAGCGGGCACAGCGTCCGGACCGACGAGATCAATTCCACGAGGCCCGAGTACGTCTTGTTGAAGTGTTTGAACACTGCGCCGGTCAGGTTCCTCTCCCCGATGTAGCTGTCGTTCACCATGCGCTCGACCAACTCCGACGTCCAGTTCATGTGCTTCTTGAACAGCAGATCCGAGTGGCCCGAGTGAGACGTCGTCCCGAACACCATGGGCTTGAACACCTTGTTCTTGCCGATCTCCTTGGCCTCCCTCTGGGCGTCCCAGCTCTCGTAGGCGTGGATTCGAAGATAGTCGCCGTCGAGAACCAGCCAGGAACGTCTCGATTCGTCCGTGCGCGGCAAGGAGTCCACGGTGGTTCCGAGCCAGGTGTCCGGAGTGGCAGATAATATTTCGATGGCCGACTTCCGCCTCAAGCAATCGGCGTCGTTACATTTGCTTATTTGTTTGAATTGATCATTATTTTTCTGCACCAGATCCAAAGGTTCACCGGGAAATATGACCGACGGTGACGAGAGCCACACTCGAGAGTACAACTTGTGCGCCTTTTTCGTGGTCGTGAGGGCCGCCACGAGGGTCGCTCCGGCCCTGTGTCCCAAAATCGTCACCGATTCGGGATCTCCACCAAAATGTTTAATGTTGTAGTTAATCCACTGCAGGGCGACCAACAGATCGCTAAGAGCGTAGTTGCCCGACGTCGGTGGGTACTTTGAATTCGAAAGGATGTCGAGAGCTAGAAAGCCGAAAGCACCCAACCTAAAGTTAGGCCGCACAAATACTACCTCCTTAGTGCGCGCGTAGAGGCCGGAGGGTTGCGCGGGGCCGAGCCCGCCCGCCAGCGAGTTGGCGCCCACCAGCACCACCACGGGCAGCGGCGAGTCGTACCGCACGTGCGGCGTCACTATGTCCAAAGTTAGACAATCTTCGTCGCCTGTGATAGTCCCGTTCTCTAAAAATTGCAGACAGAGTGGACCGCCTTCATGTGCCTGTAGGGTTCCATTCCAGCACATCGATATGTTGTTGAGAGGTTGCGCATATGTAAATCGTTTTTCTTCTATGGGAGGTGTTGCATAGGGAATTCCTTTGAAACTATAAACTCCATCATCCAAAATCCTGAAATGGTACATTTCAATATTAGGGTCTTGTAAGAGAGAGTAGCCATTTGATGAATGTTTGGTTAGAAATTTAATATACCCTTCGACAGGTCCACACGTTGTTAGAGTAGTGATGTAACGACCGAGACGCAAAGGACGTTCGGAGGGCGGGCCAGCTAGTGCCCCCACAATAATTCCAATAATAACAGACAACAAAACAACCAGCGCTACAACGCAAACCATGATGTCATCTGAAAAAAAGTTTATCACAATAAAACTGTGAGTCTTGCCTAAACATAATTTTTGACAAGGTTGAATTTAAGATACACACCCATGATAAACTTTTTCTGACGAATCCTTTCTTTTAGTGGAAGTCTTGTCGCAACTTTCCCTTCCTCCGGTTCCTAATAGCATGCATACAAAAAAAGAAATTTAATTTTATAAAATATATGTTAAACAGAACTATAACAAAAAAAATATGGGTATGGAAAAACATAATATACTTAAATAAATCTTTTTTAAGATTTTCATTGTAAGAGATAAATTTAAAATTTAAATTATCATCATAATTCTTATATTATTTAAAATTCTCATGTCACAGTTTTAGTTACCATACTACTCCAAAACGGCTTGACTGATTTTTATGAAATTTTATATTCTGTAGGTCTGAGAATCGGCAACTGTCTATTTTTCATACCCCTAAGTGATAAGGGTTGTCCACACCTAACATTTTTATTTTATTTTTTGGACAAATTTTTATATTTTAATTTTTCAATAATGTGGCATCAAAAAATACACAACCCTAAATTTTCACCCTTCTATCACCGACCCCTATTTTTTAAGTCGATTATTAACACTTAGTCTTGATAACTTAAATGGCAAAACAACGTTTGCGGGGTCAGCTAGTCATCTTTATATAAAATCCTATGTCCTGAATGACTGAGAATCAAAGCACAGACTAAACCGCTGATTGTAGTGACCTGAAACTTTTGAGTGAAAACAAGTGGTGGAGGGTGGTAAATTGGTCCTTAATAAATATTGGAATCGAGTGCCGGTTTTAAGGTAAATAATAAGTTTGATAGATAGTTAAAATTATTTTAGAAGAGAGAAGCCTGTCGGGTTAGCAAGTTTAAATTCACAATTTCACTTACAGTCATGTCCAACTTAACATTTTCCATTCCGTCATTAGGTGTGTCAAGTTTGTCTTCCAGGGTTTCCATGGAAGCCAGTGTAGCTTCATTTGTAACTGTGCGCTTTTGAAACATCTTAGGATACTTCATATTAAACATTCCAAATGGCTTTTTAGCTTGAGTTCCACCATCTACAAGTAGGAATTTTCATAATTATTGAGCAGATTTCCAAATAGGTTAATTCCTAAATGGTCTCAGAATAATAAAAAATGTTGTAAAGATCTGATTAGATCAGCTTATTGATTTTTAAACTCGAGTTTTTATAGCTGTTCAGCCCTCTTATGCGTAAGAGTTACAAACGGACAAACAGTTCAAAGATATCCATCCATAAAAGTAAACATGTAGAGAACACCGTTAAGGGGCCGTGGGTCCAAATTGACGTTTTTAGATGCGCGATTTCCTGAAGAATTCATTAAACTATAATTCTGATATAAACAAGCATCTTTGATCTAGTCAATTTTCTGGATAAAACCAAGATACCTAATACTCGATAAAAAAAATCGGCCGTAACGATGTTTTCGAAATGGGTTTCAGTGTAATGAGACTAAAGATGCCACAAACTGAATGAAAATTTGATGATAAGATTACTAAGCAGATAATAAGGTAAAATTTCTAGTTAAATTTACACTACAGCGTTTACTAATTTTTAGAAAAAATCAATTATAACGGCTCGTATGGAGCGCATTCCAGTCGATCAGTGTCTTGCGGGACGGCAACGGCATCGAGGCATATTGCGATGTTATGAAAGACATAATTATTCTATGAAAACGAAATTAGTATGACCATGGTCATGGGTGTCGTTTTCAGGATATTTTGGGAAGAGTTGTATGAAAACTAAATTAATTTTAAAAACCAAATGGTGGTCTTGGCTATTTGAAACTATTTGCGTGTGGGTGTTGTTATCGAGATTTTTTGAGGTGACTAGGAATCTGTATTATTTTTGTGGAAATATAAAGAAATAATCATTTCAATGGGTACTGTACAGTAATTTCAATGGGTACTGACAATCATTTCAAATCAAATAACTAGATTATGTATCTATCATAATCCAATACACATGAAATAATATCATATTATAATAAACTCGATAAATTAATGAAGGAAATCCCGTTAACATTAAATCATGATCACTACTGCTTCACTACATGGAATGGCAACTTGGTGGCGGGAAAAACGGACTCAAATCGTCTCCGCGTTTTTAATACCTAACGTGGCCGAACGATAGCACCTTAACAATAATGTTCATTGTTCTCTACATGTATTAATCACAATTTTTAATAGAAAATTTTCAGTTTTATATGGTGGTGTTGAATAATGTCTTTAAAAGTTAACCCTAAGATAAGCAACCCAATGTACAGTAATTTTAATATTTTAGATACATTTTTATTGAATTAATTGATGTTTATAAATTTTATTAATTGTTTACTAGTTTTGAATGTTGTTGAGAAATATCAAATGGAAAGGAAATCAATAGGAATTAAAGAGTTTCCATATAATTTCTGTTATCAACAATGCAGTACATACTCCTCTGCCTTTAAGCACAGGACTACTCAAGTAAAAATTACTATGGATACATGTAAGACTTGTTTCAAATTTGTCTGGAAGTATTTTATGGATGAAATAATATAAGAAGAACAGCTACAAAGAGGAAGGAAAAATTACAGATGACAATTTGATGTACAAAGAACTTTCTGAGAACTGCTTGAGTGCACAAAATATATTCCTTTTCCTATAACTAGCAGACTAAATCTTTTTTGATAAAATGTAAATTGAATTCAGATTGTTAAAAAAATGTGAATAGAACAACAAACACTCTGGTCTAGTTGTAGTAAAATAACTCCAAACCTGTTTCATTCTGTGGGCGATGCAGGAATTGTGTAAAAGTTTGCAAAAATTTAAATTTCGGTTTTGCATTGGCCTCATCTTCAGCCTTGTCTGTACTCTTCTCAATCTCATTGTCCTTTTCAATTGCTTCATCATCCTAAAACCATAAAAAAATTAATTATTCAAGAAGCCAATGCATACATAGGCAATGTACATTTTGCATACCTTACACACAAATTTTACATACTATTACTTACATATATTACAAACTTGTATAATACTATTCCTTTAACTGAGACTTTTAAATCATACTTAATACAAATTAACTTTAGTACAGTCTGTCTATGGATCTACACCAATTATTATGATTATAATTTTGACACTATTCTCAAGCATAAATCAATTGTTTCGATTTCCTGCATAGGAGAATTCACTTGTTGTGAGGTCAATGTCCATTAACAACAAAATTTGTTCAGTGTTACTTACCAAGACCTGTATGATATCAAGAAGAAAGAAGCGAAGCAATCTAGAAGTGATAGTTTCTTTAAGCCAAAAGTTTAATTTATTATTTCTCATTACATATGTTGATTATTAAAATTTTATCATTATTAATAAAATAAATAACAAATACCAAAAATAATTAGCAATTTCATAAGTAGGTAGATATATTAATTATTTTAAGAACTTAATTTTGATAATAAAGGAAGTATATCATTTGTTATATTAATGCAGTTTTTTTATTTTTGGGTCTGTGTGGATCCTAACCCTTGAGTTTTATGTTTCGATTGACGTCACATATTTCGAGAACCTAACATGCCGTAAGTATGAGGACTGCCTGTATATTAAAATGTATAGTAGCAAATATCTATTTGGATAATAATATTAATGGTTATATGATGGGGAGCACATACTTCATATAGGACAGCTCTTAACTGCATTTGTGTCAATTATGCACAAGTTGGCCAACAACAATTTGTATGTATTACAATACATTACATCTTACAATACCTACTTTGTGTAGAAGGGCAAGGACTCCATTTTGCAATGAGATCAACTATACCTGCATTGGATATATACACTGGACAGCAAATAAACTGAGCCACCTGCAATCTTGTAATACTTATCAGATTTTCCCAGGAAGTATGAAACTTACAGCGATCATATTTATATCTACAGAAAGTACTGATTTGAAGTCTGTGAGTGACCTTGCGAGCCTGCTTGAAATAATGTAAGCTTGAGCTGCTTCCTGAGGTGTTGTATCCATTTTTACCGATAAAGGTGGCATAAGCACAGGCGCTTGAGCAAATGATCTAAATTACAATGTCAGTTGCCAGTACTTTAGATTAAATTTATGGTCATTTTAATTGCTATTAAATACCCTTTCTGTAGGTATGCGTTTGATGGGTGTACGTTTTCTACTTCCTGAGAAAATCAGATTTATGTTACAAGGTGGTGGGTGGCTCGATTTATTTGCTGTCCAGTTTAGAATGCCATAATAATATACCAAATTTTTGAAATGGTTCCCATGTATTTAAAAATTCAAGCAGTCAAGTTATAAGTAGATCCCTTATAAAACTGCTTCTGTTTTGTTCATAAGATTATTATGCCAGACAGTAATGTTATTTTCTGGTAATTATAGCTTTATGGGCTTTATGAAATAAACTGTGCCAAAATTACATTACCTTAGATTTCTCCTTCTCAGTGTTTCGAGTAAAGAAGCCAGGCATCTTAATCGCACCGATGGGAATGAATTTGGGTTTCACTTCGCGGCCCTGCTCTGTAACATCGCCCGAAAGCGCGGCTTTCACGACGCCCTCGTTGTCAGCCTTCAGTTCCGCAGCGTCCTCGGTGTTTTCAGTTTCTCCCTTCAGCATCATTTCCTTCTCCTCCGCTTCTATCTGTTGCTTATCTAAAGTCTTGCCCTCCTCCTCATTATCCACTTTATTTATGTCGGTCGTACTCATGGCTGGTCGAGTAAATATAAACGAATTTCACAACGAACACATGTATGAAATATTCTTTGATCTAGTAGGTTTGACTTTTCGGCGGATCCCTCTTACGCTAATATGGAAGTAACGTTAACGTTTAACGAACCATGAAGAGTTTAATTCTTGGTCCTATTCAAGCGCCGCCGAGTTGGACTGGGATAGAAAATGCAACATAAAAGTATCATCAACTGCCAGTCCAACACAACAAATTTGTACTTTTAAACAATATATTAACAAATTGACTATACTTTTGATATTGAATTCTCGTTTTGGCCGTTTTTTTAAAAACAAATTCGAATAAAATTCTTCCCCATGTACGCTTTCCTCGCGCCGCCACTTCGCTATTGTGCGGCGCACCGGCGCAGCTTCGGTCGATTGATTTGATTGTTAACTTTCCGATTCACGCATGATGAAAACTAACTTAATTCATTAACTAAAACGTTGACCAAATTAAATATTTTATTAGGTACGTCTATATTAGTTCTACTGTACCTATTAGGTACTTTGTTACAGTTTATTGAAATTTTTGATTTAAAATTTCTAAGGAAATGTGTACAATACAAGACTAGGTTTTAAAAATGTGACAGAGATTGTGACTTTGTGAGGCACACACAGTCACACACGCAAACGTCTATATGGATGATTATTACTTATCGCATTGGCAAAAATCAGAATCTGATTTCCAGCATGTGTGTGGCGCTCTATTGAAATGTAGAGAAATAGGTGCGTTCTGTTTTCTGAAATCAGATTCTTATTTTTTCAGAACCGGAATTTTAAGTGGGGTGGGTGATCGCGAGTGAGGTTAGGCCGGCAACACATTTACGTGTCGTGGCGCGCCCTGTTTTTCTGGACAGTAGAATATATCAAATACAATCCTTTGTAGGGTTTAAACGTGCATAATTAAGTACCTAAGTCAACTTTCAAGTAATCAAACCAAGATATTGTAGTATGAATTAGTTTCGCATTTATCATTACACATAATAATAGATTAACATAATGAAATCAACATTCAAGTGATCATTAGTTTAACAAACTTTTATCATTAAATATTTAGTTTGATATAATAAAACCAACATTTTAGTAATCACATCAGTGCGAAATATAATTAATTTAACCGGTATTGCAGATATTGGGTATTTTCCCCACTTTTACCCCCAGAGTATTTTCAGGGCTCAACCAATTTTCATTATTATTATTTTGTAATGTGCATGTGATGCGCTTTCATTTGAGACCCCACTCGATTATATTTGCAGACATTTGGTTATTTTTCCCCACTTTCACCCCCCCCGAAGTTTTTAACGATTCAATCGATTTTCACCAAACATGTCTAAAACACTCGCCAGTAACTCACCTTTCATACAAAAAAACTAAACTGAAATCGCTTCATCCGTTCGCGAGCTACTTATGGTGCCAGACAGACAGACAGACACGTCAAATTATAGGTAACACTAGGTAACACTCCTTTTGCATCAGGGGTTAAAAGTTAAAAATATTTTTTGGTGCCCGCACAGAGTAGCGGGTTTAGATAAGCTGGATTAGCTACAATAGTCGTTGGCTGAATGATAAAGAATGTGCCATAAGGTCAATAAAAGTAATATAAACATTATTTTATAAATGTACACTACAACTACTAAATAATATGAAATAAATTTTCAATAAGTAATAATAACAATTTATTTAAAACTACAGCTAGTGCTTTTCTAAAGCTCTTATCAAGAGTTCATTAATATTTGTAATTAGGTTCCTTGGGTCTACTACTAAGCCAGCAGTAACCATAGCGTTGGAGAATAATTGTTGCGCCACCATGTTTGCTAATTCCTTGTCACTGGATAACAGCTTGTGCAATTTTTTAACTATTGGATGCCTGTAAAATAAATAAAAAAATGGTGCAAATCTCTAAATAAAAGGGCAAAAGAAGACTTAAAAATGTTTTAATTTTTTAAGCCTTGACACACATGGCAACTGTATGACCTCTGCAAATGACCTTAAAAGCCCTGAACAACGAACGAGCCTGGCATACAGTCCATATGTGCAAATTATTACAATGAAATATAAATTCAAATAAATAAAAATAGATAATGAATATTTCAAGGCTGTTAAAAATGTTGTTGGTAAAATATTTTTATAATAAGTTTTCATAATGAAGTTGAAAACACATTCTTCTGGATAAGGCTTTTTTTGGGACAATCCTTATTCCACTATTATAAAATTGAAATAAAAAATATATAACCCCATTTTATGTGTAGTCAGTATTCTGGTCACAAAATAAATCACTCTTGAACTAAACTTACTTCGCATTAATTTCAAGTTGCGGTCTTAGTAACGCGAACCTGTTCTCCTCACTTAGATTCTGAGCCTGCGTGCGGATGAAGTGTCTGGCAGCCGCCATTTCTGGTACAACAATGACACAGGGATGTGAATCCAACTTCTGTGTAGTTCGCACCTCAAACACTTTGCCAGATAGATTTGTCTTCAGGAATGCGATCAGATCATTAACTTGATTTTGTTGTAAATCATCACTACCTGTAAAATCACAAATTTATCCACTTAATTTATGAAGAATAGTACAGTTTAACAAATAGATTACTATCATAATTATAGTATCTATGTAAATTCAGATAAATAATCAAGACTTGAGTACTTAACTATACTATTATTGATTAAGTGACAATATTTACCTGACAATTTTATAAATATAGAAGAATGAAGACTATTCTGAAATCTTACCAATGATTGTGTCAGCATTTTCATTGGTGTCCTTCTGCATGTCGTTTTCTACGGAAACCAAAGCTCTGCCACCGAATTCTTTAAGTTCCAAGAGCACCAGCTCGTCATACATTTCATAGCAAAAGAGAACTTCAACATCCCGCTTTTTAAGAGATTCATAATATGGAGATGTTTGCGCCAATTCACGACTAAAAAAACCAATTCAAAATTTTTAAAAGCCAAATTTTCATTCAGGGTCCAACTAAGTGGAAAGTTGAATACTAAGGTGGTTAAGTAATAATATATAAGGTATACTAATAAACATTAATGGGTATGTTAGGTAATAAATTATTACCTGGGTGCTGCTAAATAATATATAGATCTTTGATCAGCCTTCTGCCTTATACTGTAATCTGCCAAAGAAGTTTTTACTCCACTTTCTAATTTCGATGATTCAAATCTAAGTAATTTTGCAATCTCTTCCTGAAATAAATTTTACTGAGTTCAATAATTATGTCATAATATCAATTAGAGTATTTTACTTAATCATTTAAGTTATTATCAAATAAATAAAAAGAACATATTGTAGTATCTATTTATCTGTCAAACTAATTTAAGCCTCTTTTATTCATCGCCAATCCACCTGGACCTAGCCCGCCTACATTCAATGTTTTTTTCTGTTTTCTTCAGTTCCTCAATCATTATATATTATAAGCTTATGAACATAACACCACGACAACAAGTTGTCTAAATACAAAAGATTATTGCATTCTTTACATTTGCATTCAATATTTAGCAATATGTTAATCACAATTTTACCTTCTCTAAAGGACTCTGACCAGTCACAATGCCTTCCTTTAAAAATATAGAGTAATCCTTATAAAAGGCGTCATATCCAACTGGGTCCTTGCCAGCCATATCAACCATAAACTTAAGAAAGCGATTAGTGAGAACATGACGCAACTTTCTGAAATAATTAAAAGTTCTTTGATAAAGCAATGATTTTTATTTAAGACAATACAACCTCTCTAAAGGTTTTAGTTAATTTTGCCAACAAAAATGCCGCTAAACAACAGTGTGGGTACTTACGCGATAAGGGCACTGTTTTGCAACAGTTCCCTACTTAAATTTAATGGAATGTCCTCTGAATCAACAACACCTTGAAACAAATAAAATCATGTAATATTAGCATATAAATTATAACTCATATAACAAATTTAAATGAAATATCATACCTTTGACAAACCTCAACCATTTTGGCAATATATTCTCTGCTTTGCTTTTAATCAATATTTTTCTTGAGTACAATGCTACTCCAACATCTGAATCACGAGACAATTCAAAAAGACCAGGCTTGCCCTCAGGCACATAGAGAATTGCTCTTATACTCAATGGAACATCAGTTTTGTAGTGCAAAGTAAATCTTGGCTTATCATACGAGTTGCTTACAAATCTGTAGAATTCAGTGTGATCATCTTGAGACACCTCTTTAGGCTCCATCAGCCATAAAGGCTGTAAATTATCAAAAAACAATATAAATTAAATGTTGTAAAGATACCTAACAAAAAAAAAGCTATTTTAGTTTCACAAACCTTAATAGAATTGACTTGCTCATCATTTAAGAATATGGGGCTTCCAATAAAATTACTATATTTCTTTATAATACCTGTAAAATAGCAGCATTACAATCTAAAAAAGGTAATATAGTGTTATATTATGAAAATACAATAGATTACTTATCATTCTTACTTTTTACAGTATCACTATCAGAAAACTCCCTGCAATCCGTTTTAAGATGGACCACTATTTTAGTACCAATAGGTACATCATCCACTTCTTGGATCTCATAGGTTCCAGATCTGGCAACAAATAAAATAAAATAAATGAGAAACATAATTGATATTATGTAGTTCTTTAAATAACATAGAAGTATGTAAGTTTGTTTTATATTGCAATAACTTTACAACAGTACCAATGATTTATAGGGGGCATAGTGGCTAACTCAAAAATTTTGTGTTGTGGGTTTAATTAGCAGCAATTAATTAATTTAAGTGGTAATAGCACAGTGGCTTAGAATTCGACCTTGAATTGAGGGGTCCGGGTTCAAATCCCAGTGGAGTGCACCAATAAAAAGCACCAGTTAAAAGACGAATTATTATTGTATTAAATTTTCGCTACCTAATGTTAAGCAAGTCGATACTAAACCAATACTTAATGGTCAAGAACTCGATTTTGTTGACACAGCTTATTTTCTTGGAATCACTATTGATTCTAAATTCCAAATCTGTAAGTTGGCGAGTAGACTTAGTTCTGCGGTCTTTGCAGTTAGGAAAATATGGTCTCTTACCGACGTAAATACTGCTAGATTAGTTTATTTCAGTTACTTTCATAGTGTTATGTCTTACGGCATTTTACTGTGGGGGAATGCAGCAAATATACAAACTGTCTTTGTGTTGCAGAAGAAGGGTATTCGCGCAATGTATAGAATAGGGAATAGAGAATCTCTTAGAGAAAAATTCAAAGAAATAAATATACTTACGTTTGCATCGCAATATATTTATGAAAATAATAATGTATGTTTATAAAAATAAGAATAAATTCAGAATGTTTAAGGACTCACAGAAATCTAATTGTACTGTAACCAGGAATGTCCACAAGCTGGTATTTCCAAGATGTCGGCTTCACAAAAAAGCCAGTCATTTTGTCAGTAAGAATTTATAATAAAATTCCAATCGAAATTCCTGCATTCTCATAAATTTAAAAGAACTATTAAATCAGTCTTGTGCCGAAAGGCCTATTATGAAACAAAGGACTATTTAGACAATAAGAAAGTGTGGGATTGAATAACTTCACTAGGCTATTTCTATACACCATGTATCAATATTTATTTGTGAGCGGATGGCAATGGGGCGATATTGACACACACGATAGCTGTCACGTGTGTTCCTTTATTGGGCCTAGCCATACTGCACCATAGAATAATTCATACTTATTTTTAAAAGAGTGCTGGGAGTTTTTTCCGCCCGCTTTTTTCTCCTAGTCTATGTTTTGCCTGAGGGGCGATCAAAGCGGATGTTAGTATAATGTTAAATGTATGACGTTAAGTGTGCATAAATTGTACCTAATAATGAATAAAAGCTTTTGAATTTGAATGACTTTGTAAAAAAAAAGTTATATGCGCTTTATAAAATTAAATATCACCTGCTAACAGTGAAGGAAAACATCTTGAGGAAACCTGCATGCGTGAGTTCAGAAAAAAAATGTTCTCAAAGGTATGTAAAATCCACCAGCCCCCAGTAGGCCAGTGTGGTGGACTAAGGCCTACATCCCTCTCATTGTGAGTGGAGACCCGACCATGTATTGGACAATTAATTTAAATGGTGGGATTTTCACAGTCTGGTTGTATGTATTCTTATTTTGTCTGTGGGCAAGGGACCAAACAATATAGAGAATTGCAGTTAAGTACATATGAGTATAGTACCCAGTGAAGTAAGTAAGTATGAGTGTAAAGCATTATTTTTATTCCAGTCTTTTGCTGTAAGTTTAATTCTAAAATAGTCAATATACCACAGCAATGTCTTGATTAATTAAACAAATTAAGTTTTTTTTTGTATTGTAACAGATAATCATCATAAAAGACTAACCCATCAGAACTCCACTTATAGCCCCGTGATCCAGTTTTGCTGCTCCTAGTATACACTTCCAATTTGTCTGCCACCATGAAAGCTGAATAGAAGCCAACACCAAACTGTCCAATGATTGAACTAGCTTGCTCAGCACCTTGCTTCTTTATCTCCTCAATAAAAGATTTAGACCCAGATCTAGCAATAGTACCAAGATTTTCTATCAACTCCTCCTTGGTCATACCAATACCAGAATCCTAAAAAAAAGAATATTAAATGTTATATATTTATCCTGGACCTGTAAAAGCTTTATTGTATATGGTAACCATTTTTTAAGCAGAACCAGAATTATAATTTATTTTGCTTAGCCTATTGACTGGCACATAATGTTACGAAAGTGACACATTCACACACCATAAATGTCATACATGATAAAAAAACTAGATATGAGTAAATCTCTTATAATAATATATAAAATTCTCATGTCATAGTTTTAGTTACCATACTCCTCCAAAACGGCTTCACTGACTTTTATAAAATTTTATATGCATATTCAGTAGGTCTGAGAATCGGCTACTGTCTGTTTTTCATACCCCTAAGTGATAATAAGGGTTGTACACCTAAAATTTTTTTTTTATTTTTTTTTGGACATTATTTTTTGTTTTTCAAAAATGTGGCATCAAAAAATACATACAACCCCAAATTTTCACCCTTCTATCACCAATCCCTATTTTTTAATAGTCTATTTTTAATGCTCGATAACTTATCGCAAAACAACGTTTGCGGGGTCAGCTAGTAATAATATAAAATAATAAAGTAAATATGGACACTAAAATAAAGTAGCATCCATTTTGATATTAAAATAATCAATGTAAGGTTAACTCCAAAAATTACTTGTGAATGTTTTGGCATCTGGGACATGGAAAACAGCATGATTATCTGTTGTCGATCATGGCCTTCAATATTGCTCAAAAGGTTAATACTATTATATTAGTAGATAAGCTTTATCAAAACTGATTCTGATTACACAATTATATTTATGCAAATATTTACAACATAGTCTGAACATGGTAACTTATGAAAAAAGTGACCTTCAGCATTTAAAATAATGTACATTATGATTTATACTAACAATCGGTTTTGACAAAAACAAACACAGTCCTTCTATTCAAGTTGTTTTATTAATATTTTTTGGTTGTTAGTATCTTGATATCTTTTGGATATCATGGTGGTCTGCCATTGGGATGCCTCGGGTTTGATTGATCATTAATTATTAAAATCCGGAGACAATATGTGGAGCTGTGCACTTAATTATTTATGCTTGTTTGATGTGATTGTGTGTCATACAGCTTAAAAACAATGCAGTGAAATAAACATGGCCATAAGGTGAGAACATAATGTTTCTTATTTGAAATATCTGACACAACAAAGCATAAGTACCTGAAAGATGAGGGTCCTATTTTGTTTGTCTGAAATCAATCTTATTTCCAAGGGTCTATCAACATTATCCAGCTTCACTGATTCAGGACTTGTACTGACACTTAGGTAGCGGAACTTTTCTAAAGCATCACTTGCATTTGAAATAAGCTCCCTAATAAACACCTGCAAAGGATGTTATATTAAACATAAATAAATACATAATAAATAAACAAGGAAATGATAAGATAATACTTCTTTATCTGAATATAGTGATCTGGCCACGATGTCTAGAAGCATTCTTGTTTCGGCTTGAAATTCCTTTTTTTCAACATCGCTTTTTTGTGTCTCCACCGGCTTTTGATCAGAAGCGGTACTGTAGCTTTTTCTGTACAACTGTTTATCTACATCAAAAAGTATAAAATAAGTGTGTTGATACATTGATAGTAACCATTGCGCGCAGAATATTTTACTTAATTTATACATGAACACATACCTTGGTTTATTTGGATAATTATTCTGTTACAATATTTAGAACTGTTATGAGGTTGGAATAGTATGCTCCTTGCTAACCGGGTCGATAATCCTAATCTTGCACGTAAAGCAGACATTTTGAGAATTAAATACTTTTTCTAGATAAGAAAGAATAAATTTTTTGATTCCGACCGACAAAATGCGCTAAATGAGCTAAATCCCAATTGGGAAATTCAATTTCAAGGAACTGGGAATTCTTATGGAATTCTGAATCTGAATAAAATTCTGATTCTGATTTTTTTTTTTTTTTTTTTTTTTTTTAATAATGGCGTTCACATCTCTTGTGGGCGAGACGTATTTGGCCAACAACTACGTTGTTATACAAAAGTAGTACGAAGGAAAATTGTTCGGTGTTTAATTTTAAAAAACGTCAGGAATTTGGTCCAGGACACCTAAAACAAATAACATTAAATGACGACACAAACTTCACAGGACAATAACGGTATCATACATAACATAAGAATACAAACAAAAGAATTTTTTATTAGTAGGAAATGGAAAATGTTAGTAGGAAGCAAGAGAATAATCTAACTACATGCCAAAATAAAAAAATCAGGCTAGAATTTTAGATCATGAAAAGAAATATATTTTATTAGATGAACTATAAAAGGAGAGTGTGAATAAGTGAGAAGAGACTGAAAGTTGATAGGTCGAGGTATATCTGGAGGAAGAGCGTCATACAGAGAAAATGTCAATTTAGGACAATTGAAAAAAATGTGATCCACTGTCCCATCGTCCAAACCACACTCGCAAAGAGAGCTGTCTCGTACTCGGATTTTGGCAAGGAAGACCGGTGTGCATGCATGACCCAAACGCAGGCGGCATATTGTAGATGTGGCTTGTTTGCCACCTTTTCGATGTCGAAAGAACCAGGGTTTTCGTGGTATCAAAGGTTGTATATCCCCATAGTAACGCCCTTTATTACGTCTTGAGGTATTCCATAAATCCTGCCAGTCATTTCTCACATGCAAGCTCGCCATAGGAAACAGATCGGTATGGTATACTTCCATGTGGTTATCAGTTCCACTTATCCCAGCATCCTTAGCCCAAGAGTCCACCATCTCATTACCTGCAATGCCAGAGTGCCCAGGAATCCAGGCAAGTACTATATCTAGACCTTTTTGACTACAATTAAACATTACCTCTTTAATCTTGTAAATAAGAGGGAATTTAACTTTCATTTTCAGTTGGTTACTACAAATTTTTTGTAAACAACTTCTACAGTCTGTAAAAATAATTGTTTTAGGGAAATTATGAGATTCAACAAATAGAAGTGCTTCATATAGGGCAATAGCTTCACCTGTGAACACAGATGTTTGAGAAGGGCATTTAAAGGATAAAGTTACATTGAATTTTGGAATCCAAACCGCAGCACCAATATTACTGCTGGAGGATAATTTGGAGGCATCAGTGAAGACCGATATCCAATCTTGCCAATCAGACAGAAGTCTGATAAAGTCTTGATTAGCTGCAGGGTCATCTTTTTCAACTCCAAAATTCAAAATGACTTTAGGGGTAAACATTAGTGATGAGTAATTAATTTGGAATAAAGGATTGATACTACAGCTAAAAATAGGCGCAGGAAGGTTTTTAACTTTTAAAAAGCTCTTAATGATTTTGGGGGTTTCTTTATGGTGCCAATATTGATTATTTGATACCTCTTCAGAAAGACACTCTAGGCGAGGAATAAGTGGATGAGATGAACATGACATAACCCTAAAGATGAATCTATCAGACAGATATTGTCGTCGAAGAAAAAGTGGAGGGTCTAAGCATTCTACCTGAAGAGCATTTTTTGGTGAGGATTTCATTGCACCAAGGATAATGCGTAGACATTTAGCCTGTATGGTGTCGAGTTTCTTTAGGGCTGTTTTATTACAGGGTTCCAAAATGAACGATCCATAATCAATACGGCTGCGGATAAGGGCATTATATATAAGTTTTTGGTTGTATGGATGGGAACCCCACCAAACACCTGAGAGAGAACGAAGGACGTTGATACCTTTTTCACATTTATTAACTATATAATTTAGATGAGGGACACCAGTCATTTTGGAGTCTAAGAGAACACCAAGAAATTTTGTAAAGGGTTCATTTGAGATGGTGTGTCCTTCATATAAGACGTTTGCCATTGGAGTGATTCTTGAGCGGGAGAAAACAACAACTGTACTTTTGGACGGGGATAATGAAAGGCCATGTTCCTCTAACCAGACATTTAGGTAACTTAAAGCTTCATTTATACGGAATGTTGCTGTATCTATACACTCAGAAGATGTATATAAGGCAATATCATCTGCATATTGGAGAATATTACAAAAGGGAAGGACTGATTGCTCAAGATCATAAGTATAGATGCTGTACAGTAAGGGGCTCAGTACTGACCCTTGCGGAATGCCCTGCCATAGAGTTCTAGGTGGAAGGAGGAAGCCACCATTTCGTATTTTAATAGTTCTGCCTATAAAAAGTTTACAGATATAGTGTACGATTCTCACTGGTACACTCAGCTCTAGCATTTTTGCTCTGAGCACCGGAATATTGACACTGTCATAGGCAGCCGAAACATCTAAAAAGCATCCCACAAGGTGTTCTTTTTTAGACATAGAAAGACGGATATCAGTTGTCAGTATATTTAAACTATCCATAGTGCTTTTGCCTTTACGAAAACCAAATTGACTTTTCGCTAGAGAATCACTATTTTCCAAATACCATTCTAAACGATTTTTAATTAGATGTTCAAGAATTTTACCCAGGGTTGATGAAAGAGCAATTGGTCTATATGAGTCAGCCTTCTCTGGATCTTTATTTGACTTCAAAATAGGGATAATGATTTGGCATTTCCAGTCATCAGGTATTTCACCCGTAATAAAAATGTCATTCAGGATGCTCAAAAGATATTGAAGACTAGAAATGCTTAATTTAGTGATAAAACTGTATGAGATACCATCTTCACCTGGAGAGGTATCTCTCAACCCTGTAAGTGCCATATTTAATTCGTCTAAAGTAAATTTTTCATCAAAGGAAGTCAAATTAGAACAGGATACAGATAAAGGGAAATCACAGGGAACAAAAGGAGGGGCTAGGCCATCCGCGAAGTCCTCCAGCCAAACAGAAGAAGCATAAGAGTGAAGGGAGTCTGGCTTCAGTGAACCTCTAAACCGTTTTATATTTCTCCATACAAGTGATGGGGGGGTTCTGGGGGATAGACTCTCACAAAACCCCCTCCATCCCCTCTTCTTCTTTTTGGAAAGCAGTCTTTTGGTACGAGCAGTAACTCTTTGTAAAGTTTGAAAATCATCAAGGTTTAGAGATTCATTAAAGATGTCCTCAGCACTGTCTCTTTCTTTTACAGAGGAAGTGCATTCAGCATCCCACCAAGGAGGTGAGGAGAGTTTAAAAGGATAAGACTTTTTCCTGGGGATGAACAAGTTGGCAGCTTCAATCAATGTGTTACGGAAATGTGAGTAGTTTTCTGAAGAAGGATTTTGGTTAAAGTCGTTTAAATTGCATTCAACATGTAATGAAAATTTTTTCCAATCAGCCTCTTGTATTTTGTGTTTCAAAAGAGGTTCAGGAGCAGGGATTGGGACTACTGAAGGAGGTTTTGATATAATAATAGGGAAGTGATCGCTGCCAAAAGAGTGGGATAACGTGTTCCAATTTAGTAAGCATGAAAGTTCTGGAGAGCAGGCAGAAATATCTACTGCAGATTTAGGGTTTTGACCAGGGTAAACACGACGAGTAGGGGAGCCATCATTTATGACACATACATTAATATCATCAAAGAGGTCCACCAACCAGGGGGAGAAAGAATCTGAATAATATGATCCCCAGGAACTGTGGTGTGAGTTGAAGTCTCCTAGAATAATAAGTGGGGGAGGGACTGAGTGTAAAATAGTAGAAAGGTCAGGGATCAGAGAGAGTTTAGGGTCAGGAATATAAATTGACATGAAATTGATATTGGCTATGCAAGCCGCAACAGCGTTGATTTCCTGTGTATGAGGAGGGAGAGGGATAACGGAAAATGGAAAAGATCGTTTAATTAACAATGCACACCCTGCTCTGCCATCGTCACGATCATCTCGTAGACAGGCAAACCCCGGGACTCTAAAGTGAGACCCAGGTCGCAACCATGTCTCAGAGATGGCCGCAACGGCTACAGAATGAGCATTAATTAAATTAAATAAATCAGATTTTTTTGGGACAATACTTCTACTATTCCACTGAAGAATTCGCATTAGATCCAAGGGGGCTATTGGCTACGATTTCAGCGAGTCTCACAAGTAGGGGGGCAGCGTCGTTCGGTAACACATCGCTAAATTTGGCGAAGATGTTTGTGATCAGCATGATCAGCAATTCTGGCAAGTTTTCACTCGGTAATTTACGCGGTCTAAAGGAACTACTATTATTATTCAGTCCACAACCATTAGGAAGGTATGATGACGGTTCTCTAACTATTTCATTATGTGCATACCTGTCATAACCCTCGGGAAGGGGAGTCCTCGCGCGAGAAGGAGTTTGCACTGTCTTACGGTAAGAAGTCCTTTGGGGAGTAGACCCAGAAGTTGAATTTGCAGAAGATACTGGCTGAGACGGAGTTTGTGCAAACATGGTTTTTGAAACGTCAGAGTAGGGTCGTCGGACTGGAGGTTCCTGCGCAGAAGCCTCCATGTACGAAATGCTGTGTTCAGACATGATTTTTTTTATACGTTTTTGTCGGTCAAATTCGGGGCATGTTGGGTCAGTGGCAAAGTGTCTCCCGGTACACAGGAGGCACCTAACATGATCAGGGGGAATGTTGCAGCTATCTCCCGAATGCGACTGTCCACATTTGTAGCAGCGAGCATTTGATCGGCAAGCGTTTTGTACATGTCCAAACCTTAGGCATTTCCTACACTGGATGGTGGGAAGTTGGTAGATTTCAACTACCAAAGAAGTGTAAAAGGCAAAGATTTTCTTTGGGAGGGATTGGCCCTCAAATGTCAGAACGACCGACTGTGTGGGTAACCAAGCAGGGGAGCCATCATCTTTTTTAATCTTACGATTCAGTCTTCGAGCTTTTAAGATCTTCCCATACCCTTCCTTGTATTCAGTGGCATTTACAAATTCCTCCATTGTCCACTCTGTTGGAACACCACGAACTACGCCTAATCGGGAGACATTGTAAGATGGAATTTCAGCCCTCAGTTTGTGTTTCTGTAGAAGTCCATGGTCCAGAAACTCGTTAGCTGCCATAGCCGTGCTGAATTCTATGGACAACCTATTGCGACCAATTTGTTTGATGCCATCTTTTTTAACATGTTGGACACCACCTTCAACTAGGAATAACCCCAACCTTATAGGTTTTAAACTCACACCGGAATTCGGGGAGTCAACGGCGCGGGACACATGCACAATAAATGGGCCAAAGTCTTCGGTGCCATATTTACGGCAATTGATCTCGAGAGATGGGTGTTTATAGATATGTGAGTCTGATCTAATGCCACTCTCTGGGTCAGTAATAGTGCGTTTGGGCAATGGCTCAGTGCTCAAATTTTCAGCCGTCCTTTTCCGGGCTGATGTTTGTGCAGCTGCAGAACTTGTAGACGTCTGAGAACCTTCAGTCTCCATCACGCATTCGTACTCACCACCCCCCTTATCAGGGGGCTTCAAGCGCTCGTCTTCATCCATGGCCGTACTGGCCAGCAATAGATTAAGGTTCACTCACCTATTTGAAGTTAAAAATAACCACCACCACACAGAAATATAAGGGAATAATTGGGTTCACAGGAAAATAACCTAAAAACGACTTTGGCTCTGTAGCGTCGAGTTGAGCCTCTCTAACCAATCTCCTGATTCTGATTCTTATAATTTTTAATTTTTTTCTGACAAGTGACAGATTTATGTCTGACAGTGACAGTTATCTATCTCTATGCCATGGTGACAGTGGTGATCAGCATCTGATCTATGTTTATGGTCTAACGCCATCTCTATACTTGTGCCGCAAACTGCAAAGCTCTGTTTATGTCAAACGATGAAACGAGTTAAACGTAAATTTGTAATGAGTTCCTTCGCACCTTCGTTCTCGTTTCCCTATTTTCACGGCCCGAATTCATGGCACAAGTGAAAAGTTTGCGTTAGGAAACAGGAAACAGGAACAAAGTGCGTCTAATTATAAGTTCATTTTTTCCCCTTGTCTTATTTATTTTGGTAAACAGACAGACCCCACTTGTCACAAAAATCACATATTTTCATAAACCACATATTGTATGTTTTAATAGATGATAATATCTGTTTAGATTTGTACATTGTTATACGAATCGAATTACACCACAAAAATAAAAAAATTCTGTTCTAAAATCAGAACTTAAAAACTAAATTTTCACATAACTGTTACCTTGACTTACCTACCTTGAGTTATCATTCTCTATTATCGTAGCGCAGCGGCGAAAGTAGGTACCTACTTAATGAACGAAACTGTCAATTTGATACTAAATAATAACTATTAATATGTGTATTTTGTTATAGAAAAAAGATAAATATTATAATTATTGTGATTTTGGATTTGATATTGCGATTATAAGATTTATAAGCATTAATGTCGTTTTTTTTTCTTATAGAGAAACTCAATTGTGTTTTAATTGAACTGTCTTCCAAATCACCAAGAAAACACAAGTTTTCACTTCTGCCGGCACTCCCGGACTTCAACCCGTTGTTTTAAATAATAACCAAAATGAACAAAACTGTTATTATATAATTTTCAAAGTAGCCAATTTACCGACATTTGATCTTAATTTTAAAAAGTTTTATGGAAAGATAGCGTCGCTGTCAAATGAAATGCGTCATTTCATTAGCATAGCAATATAGCATTTAGAATCAGTCAGTCAGTCAGTTGAACTCGGCAGTTGTTGTTTCGATTTGGTAGCAGTAGCAGCCCAAACCAATTTGGCTAAATAGCTTTAGTTTCTTCTATCACTGGTAAATAATCATAAAATTAGCAGATAACGTGAATTTTTTTCATTCGTGTGATGTTGAAAGTGTATTTTTTAAACGGTTGTGCCTGGCAGAAACTTATACGTCACCTTACATCTTTAGTTACTGTGGAGTGATTCAAAACTTGTATTTGAAATCAGCAAGTAAAAACTGTACGTGTTATTAGAATTAGGGTGTGCTAAAATGAGATAATGCATCCTTATATCTGGTGATCGCATAAATATAAGTGTCTGTGGGACTCCAAAATTGTGTCAATATGAGAAATGTGCTAAGAGTATCCAGGACGAACTTTCGTACGTTCTTAAAGTGTTGTCGTGGTTGCAAAGTAGGTACCTGAATAAGTCGTTGGACATACCAACTCTGTAGGTCGTAGGCGAAGGACTGGAAAATGAGGGAGAACAGGTGAAAGGGATCAAGCACCGTGGAGCACCTGGTGGGAGGCGGCGGCGCGGGCAGCTTGCTGCCCGGCGCCTCGCCCGCCCAACACCCGCCTAACATGCTGCAGCCCATGGAGGAAATGATCCTGCCACCAAAGCGACAAGCTGTTGTAGATCGTCTTAGGTAAGTTTAGTTTTCTTAATTAACCCCTTTTTCCGAGTTCCTGTGGCCATTTACATATATTTATGGTATTATCTGTTATCACACACACCATGAGATGGCACTCGCTCATTTGCACAACTCAAGTGGTGTAGGGGTGACAATGTTAGTGCACTGCACAGAGGGAACTGAGTTTAATGATGAGAATCATGAAATAAATTGAGATAGAAAATGCAGCAGTGGTAGCCTAGTGCTTTATAATTTCGCCTCTTATTTGAAGTGTCCCAGTTTGCATCCCAGTGGTATCAGTGGAATACCCTATGGTTAAAAGGGACATAGCCTGGGCCTGTAGGCTGATAGGGGTGGTGAAACCTACACCTTACCAACAGAAGTAGACCAAGCAAACAGGTACTCAATGGTAAGTCACTATCACCTATTGACACTAGCAACACCAAATAAGTGCAAAAATGAGGGGCTGCAATGCGTCCTGCGGATGGTACATGCATTTGGGGTGAGAGGGTGTTTGTGTAAAAATCTATGTTGCCACCTATCTCCAAAACTACTAGTCCAATCTTGATGAAGATTTCAATGATGTGTTTGGATTTGATTGGTGCATGTTGTTAGATAGGTGTTACAGTGACAACTCACCAGGGGGCTGCAGTAAAAAATGTTTATTCAAATTGGATGCAGTTTTCATTCAGAGATGGGTTCTGGTTTTATTGGTGTATGTTTAACTAATATTATAAAGAGGAAAGATTCAATTTTTTTGTTTGTTTGTTTGTTTATTTGTAGTGAATAGGCTCGGAAATACAGGACAGATCTTAAAAAAATTTTGACCAATATAAAAGCTATGTTCAGTCTGAGTAACATAGGCGATATAAAATTTTCAAAAATATTAGTATCCTTAAGAAATACTTCAATAATGTAGGTAGCTCAAGATGTAGAAAAATTGCCAATAAATTCCTTACATTGTGTATGCTGCGAAAACTATTAATGATGGAACGATATATTATGTACAACACTTAATCTTATAGAGCACATTAATATCTACAATAAAGTCTGCAGTGGTATTAGATATGAGCGCCACGCCGGCGCGTCGCTGCCGCCGGGCCCCGCGGTCGGCGCGCCGACTGAACGAGTCAGTTCAGAAACTGAACTTCAGTTTGATCAATGGTGCTGATCGGACGCACTTTCACACGTTCACGTAGTCAAAATGGCGGCATCATCAGACATAAACATGTTCTTAGACCAACACGAGATGCAAGTGATGCAACACCTAGACCTGGAATGAGTTCCATGCCTACGCCTTCTAACTTTTTGATGGACTTGGCTAAGAAGCACAGCAGTTCGCACAGTGATTTGGAGAACATCTCAAGAGTGCAGACGATCTCAAGCCCTTCCTTCCTTTCAGCCCTTGTTAGTCCAATGCTGGACATGGGCCTCCCCTAATCGACGCCACTCCGCCCGGTGCTGGGCCCTCTGAATCACACGGTTTCCCGCTGTCTTCTTCAGGTCATCAGTCCACCTGGTCGGAGGGCGGCCTGTGCTCTTTTTGCCTAAACGTGGTCGCCATTCGAGGACCTTTTTTCCCCATCGGTTGTCAGTCCTGCGAACAATGTGGCCAGCCCATTGCCACTTTCATCATTTCTGATTCTGTCTCGTAGAGAAATACCAAGCATAGCTCTCTCCATTGCCCTCTGGGCGACTCTGAGCTTGTGGATTAGGCTCAACCACGTCTCGGCACGGTAGGTCATCACTGGCAACACACATTGCTCGAAAACTTTCGACTTCAGGCACTGGGTATGTATATCAGACGTCAAGACTTGTCGTAGATTCCCGTACGCTGCCTAGCCGAGTTGGATTCTTCCCGTGACCTCTCTCTCGAAGTTGGACTTACCCATTCGGATCGTTTGTCCTAGGTAAACATATTCGTCTACACCTTCGAGAGCAGTGCCGTCAATAACCACCGGTACGGGTGTGACATGGACATTAGACATGATTTTTGTCTAATGTACGAGTCGCACAACTGGTTGGCCGACAAGTTGCACGACTGGTTGGCCGACAAGTTGCACGACTGGTTGGCCGACAAGTCGCACAACTGTTTGACCGACAAGTTGCACGACTAGTTGCACGACTGGTTGGCCGACAAGCCGCACGACTGGTTGGCCGACAAGTTGCACGACTGGTTGGCCGACAAGTCGCACAACTGTTTGGCCGACAAGTTGCACGACTAGTTGCACGACTGGTTGGCCGACAAGTCGCACAACTGGTTGGCCGACAAGCCGCCCGACTGGTTGGCCGACAAGTTGCACGACTGGTTGGCCGACAAGTCGCACAACTGTTTGGCCGACAAGTCGCACGACTGGTTGGCCGACAAGTTGCACGACTAGTTGCACGACTGGTTGGCCGACAAGTCGCACAACTGTTTGGCCGACAAGTCGCTCTACTGGTTGGCCGACAAGTTGCACGACTAGTTGCACAACTGGTTGGCCGATAAGTTGCACGACTGGTTGCACAACTGTTTGGCCGAGTTGCACGACGGGTTGGCCGACGAGTCGCACGACTGGTTGGTCGACAAGTTGCACGACTAGTTGCACAACTGGTTGGCCGACAAGTTGCACGGCGAGTTGCACAACTGGTTGGCCGACCTGTTATGAGTGATTTTCGATTTTGATGTTATGAGTAATTTTTGATGATATTTTGGTTTGGTATTTTGAGGTATATTATACCTTCCCTTATTAAGGTAGTTTTATCAAGGTCACGCTGCCGAAACGCCGCCGCCGCCGACCTCCAAAAGTCGGCGCGCCGCCGCCGACTGATTGGCCACCGGCGCTCATATCTAAGTGGTATATGTCTAAATATTATAGTTACTTCACAATAGACACTTTTTTCTAGAGATGTGCCGAATAGTGATTTTACCGAATAACCTTTTTACCGTTTTACCTTTACCAAGCTGGATATTCGGCCGAATTATTAGGTTAGCCTTTTAAGTTTTTTCCCACGTAAAATAAATATATATGTATAAATATTGACTTTTGTTTTGAAGAATAAATGCTGTTTGAAATTTTGAAACTTTTTATTAGCTTCACCTGTATGTATTTTTGTTTGTTTGTTTGTAACCAACTCCTTTGGCCCCGATTTTGACCCATTTTAAAAGGCCAGATTTCGTTCAAACTTTGTAGATTTAACAAGGATCAATGACAATTCACTAATTTGATAAAATTATTCCATTCAATATATTTCAATTTACAAAATAAGATTTTTTTTAATTTAAATAATTTTCATCTATAGTAGACAAGGCAGGAATCGATGTTAATTTTGAATTACAACCATTATCTTTAACCAATTTATAAAATATTTGGAAATTTTCGAAAATCAAAGAGAATTTTTAATTGAACAAAGCAAATAATAATTTATAAAAATAATAAATAAATATAATTTAAAAAAAAACGCTTTAGTGATAAGTAGAAAATAATTTTAAATCTAGAAATCAATTTTATTAATAAATAATAAATAGTACAACCTATAATTGTAAAAAAAGCGTGGGGTGCTTCATATAAGTATAAAAATTATTTTCTACTTATCATTAAAGCATGTTTTTTAGTTTTTTTAATTATCCAACTGTTTCAAATCACAGTGATTTCATATCAATAATGATTTCTTACTAAAATCCACGCAAGTAAAACCGGGGCACAGCTGGTAAGTAATAAAAAATATTAACTCCTGGATTGTCATAAGGTTTCCATAGCTGAAAGGCAAAATCCCTTTTAATTTTACCTCATCCGTTTGAAGTTATATAGCGCCGTTAAATGTCAGCTTTATGCTTAGGGATTAGGGTCTAATTTGACTTAATTTAACTACTGGAACACGTTTTTGTTCACGCGTTTTCTTGTAGGTACTTTGTTTTTGGTGCTGCGCAACCCTACGAGTACTGGTAATCAGTGAAATATGTAACTGAGATAGGGCACGGGATAGGGTCTTTACTTCTGCTGCCCCATGCTAAAACGAATGCTTTCATTGTTACGGACATAAGAATAATCGCTAGCAAGTGGAAAATATCAAAGTTACTTAAATTGCTTATCGGATCTTACTCAAATCGTTTAAAATAGTTTAATGAGGTATCAAAGGAGATGGTATCGGTTAAGGAACCTGGGCCGTAATAACACTGTAGTGTCAGTGACATTGCGTGACATACAATCGGGAGTTATCGAAGGCGTTGTTTGCGTAGCGCGACGCGCCGCGCCGCATCGGCTGGTCAATGAACCAAACAAAAACACACACCTACGGGCCTACAGTGAATCGCTCTGTGCCATACCTATCCCTGTTTGAGGCAATAACGCCCTTTGGCTGTGCCAATCTTAGCTGCCAATTTTAATGTATTAGTCATAATTATCTTAAAATGTATATCCGATGATACAATAATATAAAAAGACAGTTTTTTACATTCGTTACATTTTCCCGTTATTGTATTGCGCGTGGACGAATAATGAGTATAAGTAATACAATATTGTAAAAAAAAGACTTGAACCAATTGTAATAAAGTTTATTAGATTTTTTTTATCAACCCATATGGTAAAATGTCAAGGGAACATTCATGGACCTTTGTAAGTCCATGGAAACACTGAGATAACTTATTATGATTTATAACCTGGTGATATTTAGAGGCCACAGGCCTAACTAATTAGATGTATCAGCCCATTGACATCCAATGCTGGACATCGTCTGGCCCTCGTCAGTTCACACCGCTCCACTCTGTGACTTCTGAATCTAATGGTTTCTGTATTCCTTAGGTAAATCGGTCGATTGGAGGGCGGTTTTTTCCCCATCGCTTGTTAGTTCTTCGAACGTTGTGGCCTATCCTCACTGGCCACACCCAGCTCGTACACTTTCGAATTCAAGCACATACTTATTATAGGATGAGAAGTATTGTTGGATTCTTCTACTGACCGTTCTGCAGAACCATTTGTTACCAGTAATGAAATGAAATGAAATGAAAATCATTTATTTGCACGAATATGGGTTAGTTATTGGTTTTACAGGGATTTGATCAATCCATATTCACCTTCTCAGGTATGCAAATTATGAAGTTATGTTACAGTTTAATAACTAAATGTGTACTACAGCTATACATTTTTGCAATATCTTATAGATAGGGAGCCGGCGAGCATTTAGGTATATGATTTGCTCGTACTACGTAGTTGGGATCGATACAACAAAATTTCTTAATGAATGAAGGTACGTTGCTGCGTATTTTTTACAGGGCTTCAAATTTGTTAAAAAAAATTGGTACTAAATCATTTGCCCGTGTCTGCCTCTGGGGTTAATGGTTAATACCATTTTGATAACGAAGAAAATCTATGAGGCAGAAATCTGCATTATCACAGAAGTAGGATGCAAAAATGTTGAAAAAAAAAACTACTAAATCATTTGCTCGTAGTTATAACTGGGTCCATACTATTTATTAGAACTCCCTGAATACAAAAAAATTTGGCAGATATTTTACTTACTGACTTTAACCGTTACAGAGTACAATCAGGGTACTTTGAATAGCACGTATTGCTAACGCGCATTTCGATTTTCAATTTATTTGTTTTGATTAATATTTTGTTAATTGAATTGAAATAACCTGTATTTAATGCTTCACCCAAGCGTCGATACAAAAATTTCAAATGGTCTGCTTTCGGAATATCAGTGACCTGGGTGTTTGCCTCATTCTTTTTTCTTTCTTTTATAAGCAATATAAACAACAGTCAAAGAGGCAGACATGAGCAAATGATATAGCATACTTTTTTCTCGACATTTCTGAAGCGCTGTTAATTGAAAACGCAGCGCTACGATGGTGGCAGACTATTTTTGCGATCGTTCACGGAATTTTTAAACGAACACTGCAGGTCTGCCAAGCGTGCATTTCATATATTTTTTTAAATCATAAAAAATCTTTAAAAATGCATAACTTTCTAAAATCAGAGTCCGATAAATGTCTGCCTTTTTGAATTTTTCATTTTGACAAAGTTTCTAAACATCAGCCTTAGAGGCAGACACGAGCAAACGTTATAGTATACCTGTTTTTTTTAACATTTTTAGACCCTCTCAATTGACAACGCAGCGCTACCATGGTGGCAGACTTAATATTTCTTATTGTATAATAATTATCGCTATTAATAAAGTCTGCCACACGAGTAAATCATGTAGATTTTTTGCTCACCAGCTTCCTATCTATTAAATACATACATACTTATCTTAATCTTATGGCAGAACTTACGGACAGATTTATTTTTAAATATTAATAATAGCATATAGCAATGAGCAGTACAGCGCAAAGTCCTAGCGCTACCTTTCTTTCTGACAATAAATCACTACTCTATGATATTGTTACGATTTATATCATTATTTGTTTTGTTATGTGATAGTTTTGTTGTATGAATTGTATATTTGCAGTAAAATAAACAATAGCAAATCATATATTAGTTAGTATTTAAAATGGTATTTGAATCTTAAATCATCTTGTATGCAAGCATCCTTACAGACGACCATAAGCGTAGTTGATCGTTCACTACATCTTTTAAGTTTGAATCAATTGACAGTCTCCTTTCCTTTCACATTTCTAGTTTTGTACTGGAATGCACACAGTTGCTTATTAAACAGGGACGTAGCATTAAAACCTGAAGTTGGTTTTATTTAAGTCGTGGAGAAAGTGCCTGTCTAGATACGTACTATCCGAGTTAACAAGGTAACGCCTAATCATATTATATTCGTTCATAACTGAGTTGGTCCGTAGACAATATATTTTAGACATTTCCGTAATTAGGTTATGTTTGCATGTCTGCTTTACTTGAAAGAGTAAGAGGTTAACAAATATTCAAGAATTTGTAGTTGTAATGCAACATACACCTAGTGCATTGCGACCGCGACCCACTGCATTGTATGAATAAAGCCTCGTATTCATGGTAAACATTTGTTTAGCAACATGGTTGCATAAACATGTTGCCGAGTTGCTGTCAACATATTGCGGGCAACACTTGTGTTGCGGAGTTGATCACGCCATGTTGCAGAGTGGACGCCCGACGAGCGTCACGAGCGAAAACATCAGTTTATCAACAAATGTTGACGTGTGTGGACGTGTTTGCAACTGTATAATATAAACATGGCGATAGTGTGGAGCAACGATAAAATTATGCAATTAATTGAATTGTTTCAATCTAAACCATTATTATGGGAGAAACAAAAAGAACGATGCATATCGTCCTGTAATAGCCAGCCTCGTTTGAGGTGATACTGGCTGACGGATATTTGTTTCCCTTTTGGCTATTGACGGACCAATCATTTCCAGAAGATGTTGGAAATCACTTTTCGACATTCTCGTAAAGTTAATAAATGATCCATCTGTCATTCTGAAGTCACTCATCAAATTTTCTCTTTGCAGAAGATAGTTTCGAATCCACCGTCTTTTTCTCTTTTTTTTATTAGAAATCCTATACATCAGATACTGAGAACACAACACTACTTCCTTGGCTCGGGCAACATTTTAACGCAGACTGGTGTGTGGACAACCTGTATTTATTTCAACAAAGTTTCCAGCAACTTTCTCTCCGCTCATCAACAATATTGATCAAATGTTGCTTAACTCATGTTTACCATGAATACGGGGCTTTATGACGGATGCAAGCGACTGCGTCGCGCGACCGGTAGGCGTGGCCAGCGAGCGACCCAGAGACCGCGACCCGGTCGCGCCGGGGCACGTGGCGTCGTGCGACGAAGCCGAGAAAGACGTCAATATGGCGGCCTTTTCTTTGAATGAAGACGAGATATTAATAGAATTAGTGGCTAAGAGCCCACCTTTATATGACTCTAGGCTCCAATCTCATTAAGACAATATCGTAAGAGAAAATATTTGGCAATAAATGGACGTCACTGAATAAAACAAGCAAGTATGGAACAAATTAAATTAAAATTAAATTAAACGCTATATTGCTTTCGGAGCTATGCGCTATGCGACCCAGCTCTCCCGTCGCGACGCGACCCATACTTCGCTCGGTGTTCTGGCAGTTGTGAAAGTAGGTAGGTACCTAGTTGTTTTCTAAGCATTATGTCAGATCATCGGATGTTTTAACAACGAATAGAAATGAAGTTGTTTAGCAGTTATTGGAAGATGAAGAATGATATTCTAATTATAATGTCTATGATACCGGAAAAGAGGATTTAAGAAAAGAATATTGTCTTCTTAGGTCCTTAGCCACTAATTCTATTAATATCTCGTCTTCATTCGAAGAAAAAGCCGCCATTTTTATGTCTTTCTCTGCGTCAATGCTGCGTCGCACGACGCCAGACTACTCCACGGCGCGACCGGGTCGCGGTCGCTGGGAGTGGGTTGCTCTCTGGCCACGCCCACCGGTCGCGGTCGCGCGATTTAGTCGCTTGCATCCGTCAGTGTTTTATATTAATTCATACAATGCAGCGGGTCGCGGTCGCAATCGCGGGTGGACGGTCGCAGTCGCTAAGAACGGAATGCTACCTTTAACATCCATCTCACATCAGTGAATTAAAAATGCATTTTATCTAACCATTACCTACGTATAGTACAGTATAAACAATGTAATATTTTTAAGTGTGAACATTAAAACATCAATTTAATCACTGGCACTAATAATTCTCTCAAGATTAGCGTTCGTTATATTTTCTCTGCTATGCGCGATTTTCCTAAGGGAAAGTGCAACAAAGGTAGATATTATGTATATATGTAACGCTGCACCCAGTAAGGCGTTCTCACAGTAGAAGTGAAATTTCAATATTTACGAGCCAGACGGAGGTCTGATTTGATTACTTACATTGCATCCTTCCTTTGCTTCATTGTATAAATCGGTTCGAAAATAACGGCGTGCGGCGTGTGTCATAAAGACACTATTCGATCCGAGGACGGGGACTGGTCCCCTACATCCGGTATGAATTTTTGTTTCTTTGATTTGCCTTTTGGCTTTGGGGTTAAACTGATTTTAATCTAAAAGTATAAGTCTATGAGTGTGCGACTTTTGATTATCCAGCTAGATTTTTTATTAATAACGTTCTGTTAGTTATTTTCTTTCTTTGTTCTATTTTTATTAAAAGCTTTTATTTCATTTTTATTGCGTTTAAACTTTAAAGAGTTATTAAGTCAATATTTCGGTACACGCATTATTTTTATTACATATATTATATACGTCTTCACAAATAAACATTACTATGTGATAATATACCTGTAATATAAAGTACTTACGAATAATTTTACACACGCGTACGCGGGCAATGTAAGCGTAGCTGATATCGCGTTGGAAACATCGTATGACGTGTTCTATTGATACAAACTGGTTATGTAATCATGTCTACAAACCGAAAACATTACCTAACAATATTATACTCTTTGACGAACTCGCTATTCTTACCGATGGCGAATGAAAGTGAAATAAAAATTGGAATAAGTTATTGATTTTTTTAGAAACATATACGTAAATTCCTCCTATGATGTGACGACGAGTGCTTCATTACGTACCCACCTAGATAAATCATTGGAGACGACCGAAAGGAATTTAAGTTAGTTAGTTCGGTTACACATCGGCTGATGAAAGTGACATTAAATACCTTCGTATAGTTATTGCTTCGTTATCGTTAATGCATCATTTTTTTATGAAAAGCATTTTATTTTATTTTAATTTACATCTTCTAAATACATAGTAGGTACGATTGTGATTTTAGGTTCACTCAGTGAAATCTTAGCGATCATGTTTCCAGTTCGGCCAGTAGTATCTTGTCCTAGCTTAGTCATCTCCAGCTAGTTAGTAGCAAATGCATGGAATAATATACTAAATATTGAATTATAACATTTAAATATTGCGGAATATCAAATTAGATAATTATTTTACTTATTTAATTTTACTTATTAAATTTATTTAACAGCCCATCGTCTGTACTCGTTAACACTACCAGTATTCAGTATACCCTTAGTTTTTCATGGCATTTTCATATTCTATACCTACCACTACACCTCTCGTATATTATTGCCAAACTCGGGACGTTATTAAACATACTATATATATGATAACTAATTGGCCACGGCCAATATTTTTTGCTGTTAACTCGTGAAATCGTCGGCGCTGAAACCATTCCTTAAAATATTTTAATGTTCTAATCTCTTTCATGTTATTTGTCATTTTTTCGTAGGCATAGTTCTTTTTATTTCGGTTCGGAATAATCCTTCGATTTAAATTTCCAGAATTCAGGCAAAGGCCGGGCTTGAAGGCAAAATTTCAAGCAAGTCGAAAAATGCGCAGGCCGCGGCGCCGTGGGGTTGGTGTGTGATACAGCTGTACCAACCACACGCACGGTGTTCTGCGTACAAACCGGCCTGCGCAGGCAAAACTGTGGTAAACATTGCGCGTGTGGTAGGCCTATTATGCAAATGTAGGTAATACCTAGTTATACTTGCTATTTTTATTTAAGTACCGGGTTACTGAAGTACGTTTTGGTCCATCGGGACGCCTCAGCGATCGGCGGGAGAACATGATTAAGGACCTCGGCAGGTCCGAAACTAGTCGCGATATCCTGAAAAACCGACGTTAAAGAACTACCTGCCCCAAATCATAATATTGTAAGTGTTCACTACGTCTAATAATCTGGCTAAGTACCTAATAGGTAAACAAATATTATAATAGTATTACTTACGTAGAGACTGTTCGCTTTAACATTCGCTCAAGGTGACCGGTCGGAGTTGCGGCTGACTGAGCATCAGTTGAAATACTGCTGTTGTTTGTTTGTTGCACCTACTGTGTGCCTCACCTGGTTATAAAGAGATCTGTGTCGCATTGCGACGCTTCTGATTAGTCATGACGTAATATCAAGAATCTGTTCACTACTAACAACCTATCTCAGATCATGTACATAGCATAGTGATGAGTTTAGAAAATATGCGATGTAGTTTCATACGATCGAAGCAAAATATGTAACTATAATTTTATACGCTATGAGAATTAATCTCAATCATAACATTGAAATTAGGTACGGTTTAAAATTAACAAATTATGAATTATTATTAAATGTCTCTTATCATTTATGATAATTCGTTGTGTAGTTTGCAATGAAAACGGACGTTCTTATTACAAACGCTCAATTTGTCCGAACCGTTGAATTATCCATGTGCTTTGAAACATTTTTTGAATGAACAGGACATGTTTTTAATATTTGATAGATGGTATTACATTACATAACCACACACAAAATCTTAAATTGATTTAAGGCGGTCGGTTTGAATCATATTCTCTACGCATTTTCTCTACGCATATTCAACATTTCCTTGACACTGAAACCACAAAACTCTCACTTGAGCAGCGCTAAGCTGACTCTCAATTCTCATTTAGTCACTTTACTTGAAAGATGCCAACTGTTTATGTAGCCACGCGCAACGTCCAGCTGTGGCTATACTGTGTGTCAGTTGACAAGATGCTTAAATAGAACAATAATTATTTTGGCCATTTAAATAGATTTATTACTTTTTTTTGACAGGCGAAGAATAGAGACGTACCGGCGTCGACAATCCGAATGTGTGCCGAGGTTTGATCAATCGTTCAGCGGAGCATGCGAACAACAGAATCTGGAGACGAGCGCCTTGCAGAAGCGTTTCCTTGAAGGCAAGGCCAAACGACAGGCCAAGAAGACCGACCGCAAGCCCGACCTGCCTACTATAAGCAGTAATCTGCACAGCAGCGTGCATGTGAGCTGTGTGAGCTACCATATTTAATTCATTTTTTTTATTTTATCCTCTACCACTCAGTTTAAACCAGCTTCTTATTCAGCTTTTTACTTTCGCAAGATCCAAAATGACATTGATATGTCTTAGTATTTTCTCGGTACTATTAAGTATTTATAGTTGTGCTATTATTTAAAATATTTGGTTTAAATAAATAGATTAGTAAATTTAAAACACAACCTAATTACGTCGATACGTTTAGTTTGTATTGCTACTTCAATATTATTTTGGATCTTCAACTTATTATTTTTTTTCTTTTAAATCACTCATTCAATTTTATACATGTATGTACAAAGTCGTCTTTATGATGATGTTATGGGAATCTTAATAACATTATAAGACATATTTTATCACGACTTTACCTGACACGATCTAGTTAAATATAGGCTGGCAGTTATTCATCAATGATTTTAAACATAAAAATGTATGTATTATGTTATTCTATAAAGTTTTTACACATTTTATTTTATTTTGTTTTGTGACCATACATATAGTGTGCGTGAGTCGTTGAAAGTATGAGTATGAAGTGTATGATACATTTGACTGTTTCTCGTTCATAGGGAAGTATTAAAAATGTAACGAATATGTAGTGTTTTCATTTACATAGGTGTCGGCGCCGTGGCTTAGTTGGTTATAGCGCCTGTCTAGTAAACAGGAGCTCTAGAGTTTGAATCTCGCCGGGGCCTTGAAATTAAAGTGGATTTTTTAAGAGTACAATTTTATTTTTTAAATACGTAATTTTATACTTTTTGTGATAATAGTATTTTACATAATTTTCTATCTGTTAAAAACTGTAAGAAAATATTCAATTAGGCAATCGTAATCGTATTTTAAGGAAAGTCTTTTCATTTCACCGTTCTGAGAGTTCCAATACGTCGAGGTTAAAAAGTTCAAATCAATGTTAAAATCGTTGTTAAAAAGAGCCCAAAACCTTAAAAAATGACAGAACTTATAAATGTGAAAAGCTACAAAATTGTATAAAACATTTTGGTAGGTGATATAATCATCCACTTCGTTCATGGAGAATGGATTCATTTAGAAGAGTAGGTAACCCTTTCCGGGTCAGCTAGTATAATCTTCACTAAAAAAACTCGACGTAAACCATTTAAATTAAATGTTCGAGGTGATGTAAGATGATATAATCAAATAACTAATTAGTAGGGAGCGCGTCAAGCACGTGCGAGCCGGGAGCTAGGACGCTGCGAATCGCGCCCGGATGTCACCCGCCGTCAATTGACTTGACCCTCCGCCACAGCATCCCGCGTTTCGTGCTCATTCGCTCATTGGGCCCACCATGCATTATACAATAATTATACATACAATAGTAGATCGCTATTCAACATGTACCTAGCTTAAAGCTTTAGGACGTTAATGTGGATGAAGCATAACACTCCATGTCGACGTATCGTCGTATCGTAAAATCGTTGGATATTAGTTAATTTGCAAGAGAAGTGTGGCACTGGTATTGGTAGGGCAGGGCAGGGCGCCGGTGCCGGCGGCGCTAGTTGTGCAAAGTGCGTTTCACAACGACGCGACGCCTCGCATTGTCCCGCGCCGCTCACTGCGACGACCTCCGAGCGCGCGCTCATTTCTCAAACTTTGAGTAATCGAACCAGCGCAGCGCCTCTCGCCAATTATAGGCTCAAACGACACCTCTGGTTGATATCTAAATAAATTAATACACTGCACTGCACTGAATGTTACTGCACCCATCAAAAATTTGAGGCACCCATCCAAGATTTACATAGATTGTCCTATCAATTATATTTATTGTTTACTACATGACCCGGCGATGAGTTGAATTAGGGGTTGAGTTTTGCAAAATCCGTCCCTGCCAAATTACATGTTTAAAGGTCACTTAGTTATATACCTATTTTAGATTTCGAAATTCTTTGTAGCAGCGTAGTGCCTAAATAACATAGAGATAGCTAGCTTTTACTGACTGTTAAGTGTTAAGTTCAAACGTTAGAACCTTTGACATTTTAAAGGTAAAGTTGCTCGTATTTTTGGCTAGCAATAACGTAGCAAATAACTAACTTTAACATTTTTATTCTCCCTACACGGTCCGCGATGTTTGAACACGTGATCGTTCATCAAGGTCCGGCTAGCATAAGTTTGTTTCTATTGTTCTAGCGGTATAACAATATTGTTTCCCATAGCCTTTTCCCGACATTTGTTCGATTTCGCATAGGTATATATTGCAAGTATATTGCAATCGACACATTTTTCAGTAATATAAACATACGTATCTAGGTAGATATTATTTACATTGTACAATTGTACGTGTCCATTTACATCTCTGGCATGTTAAAAATATTGTCATCAAAAACATAAATCAAATTGATATATCTATACAATTTTGAAAGTTAATTTGTAGTGAACTGTAGTTTTTTCTTGCAGCAACAAAAATTCGGATGTGGGGACTACGAGCCGCCAGCAAAGCTGCAATGCGGAGGCGGCGGCGGGAGTGGCGCAGCCGAAGGCTTGACGAAGTTCTCCGTAGAAATAGTTCAGCAGCTAGAGTTTACTACCTCGGCCGCAGACTCGAAACCTCAACAGATATCGACGAACGTAACGGTGAAAGCCCTCGCCAACGCGGTGAAAACATCCGGCTCGCCGCCGCCGTCGCAACCGCCGCGCGTGCCGTCTCCGCTCGATTGCGAACGAGAGTGTAAAGCCGAATGCAAATCGGAGGTGGCGGACGACGAGTTCGTCGGCTTGGACGAATGCGCGGCGGCTCTCGAGCGGGACGCCGCCTCCGCCTTCCCGGGCCTCGCGGACCTCATCGGCGAAGACGACGGCGACGACACCTTCGAGGATCTCATCACCGAGATATCGGAATACCCCGAATTTATGAAGGATTTCGATCTCGACGGTGGAAAGCTGATCGGCGGCGGTGGCGTCGGCGGACTCGAACCGCACGAAGGCGAGCCCGCGCCGAGACCCTATGGCGGTGGTGAGATGTCGCCGGCTGCGCAGACGCTCAAACACATGGCGGAGCAGCATCAACAAGCGACGGGCGGCGATTGGGCGCGCTACAGGGGCTACGGCAACTACAGACCGCGCCCGACGCCGCCGCCGATGGAACACCTACACATGTCCCAGCAGCAACAACTCCATCTGACACAACCGCATCACAACCTACAGGTAAATTTAATATTTTATTATTCTACCTTAACAATGAAAACAAATCAAAAAATACCTTAACAATTATTCATAAAAATTTATCAATTAACATACAGTCTTAATTGAATAAGTTTTATTTTAAATGTTCTTGGCTTGTAAAACACCAGTAACTCCTCTCTAAATGCATCAGAACGTAGGTATGCTAATTGCTAAGGAGCTGTTTTCCTTCGTTAAGTACATAGATAAATAAATATCTTTACATTTAGCTTCGATAGGATTACCTGTAGGTATGATGTATCATGTATCGTGGTGGGTGCCATGGACACAAGCCAAAAACAAAACAAAACAGCAACTGTAGCCATCATATAAATTTCTGTATCACTGGGAATCGAAACCAGCAAGAAAGATGGACTGGTGCTGCCCCGCAAACTTTTTAAACTGGTTGCAAAAGCATATTAAGTTTTGAATTGCGCGCCAAACTTCCAAATATCCGGGAATTATATCGGCGTGTAGCGCTTTACTTAGTTATTAAAGAAAGAAATAACATAATTTTCTTATAACTACTCCTCCGTCGATTATATTGGCTGACACATCATAAAACGTATTCAGTAAATTGCGTTTAGTAATTGGAAGTCTTCTTTATTGGGTTATTCGTGACTTGAAAGGACATAAAAAACATGAGTCTGGTGTAGTATCGACCGGGGATAGCGTGCGCGCGCCGCCCCCGCTCCGTCCTGAGTGAGACAACTGTACCGCGAGGAGACTCGAGACGACTGTGCCTATCCGTTTTTGTCTTTCTCTAACACTGCAGCTTTTAAAGTCGTTTGTAGGGACAGATTGGAATTATCGCAAATATTCGCATTTGAACCTATCGATAGTTAAAACTGAAGGTCTGTAGCGGGCTCAGTTCAACTGTACAGTTAAAACTGAAGGTCTGTAGCGGGCTTTATAACTGCACAGTTTGACTGTACAGTTAAAACTGTGCAGTTAAAACTGAAGGTCTGTAGCTTGTAGCGGGCTTAAGCGATTAGAGGGTTGTCGCATGTCGTGGCATTGTGCATTATAGGAACTGCATTGAAGGCATGAAGTGTTCGTTATTGCGGGCACCTTGCTGCCGCTGGCCGCGTTCTTAATGCATGGCAAAAAAAATCTTATCGCTATTTGGGGTATTCACTGGGTGATAAATCACTATTGAAGTTATTTGTTCGATCTACTTCATCAGATTTTACGTTTAGGTGTTAGTTCGATTAATGATTATTATGGCTTACGGCATCTTACTGTGGGGCAATGCAGCAAATATACAAACTGTCTTTGTACTGCAGAAGAGGGCTAATCGCGCAATAATTAGACTTGGGAATAGAGAATCTCTTAGAGAAAAATTCAAAGAAATAAATATACTTACTCTTGCATCGCAATATATTTATGATAATTGTATTGTAACCAGAAATGTCCACAAATTTGTATTTCCAAAATGTCGGCTTCATAAAAAAAGCCGGTCATTTATGGGAATGTCCGTGAGAATATATAATAAAATTCCAATACAAATTCAATCCCTGCCTTTTCACAAATTTAGACAAACTATCAAATCAGTCCTGTGCCGAAAGGCCTATTATGAAACTAAGGACTATTTAGAAGATAAGAAAGCGTGGGATTGAATAACTTCACTATAACCTATATCTATACACCATGTAACAATATTTATTTGTGAGCGGATGGCAATGGGGCGATATTGACACACACGATAGCTGTCACGTGTGTTCCTTTATTGGACCTACTGCACTATAGACTAAGATTTATTTACTTTTAAAAGAGTGCTGGGAGTTTTTTCCGCCCGCTTTTTTCTCCCAGTCTACGTTTTGCCCGCGATCAAAGCGGATGAATGTATAATTTATCTGTATGACTTTCATTAAGTGTGCACAAATTGTATCTAATAATGAATAAAAGCTTTTGAGTTTGAGTTTGAACAATAATTTTAAAGATGGATAACTGTTTTGCTCCTGTTGCAGTTGAGGTATATATCTCTTTTGATGCTTACTTTATATTTATTCTCGACTTAATGAACTGTCACTTGTGATAAAACTTAATTCATTGCTTCTCTGCTTCTGAGAGAAAGATAAGATAGATAGCTGTTGTAAGATTTATGTGAGGATACTCTGATCAATTTAAAACACCAGACACAGGTTGTCTATCAGCCGGGAGGTACCTAGGGTACCACCAGCAACCTGTTTCTCGACTCTTTCTGAAGTTCCATGCTGCTCCAGTACAGGTTAGAGGAAGGTGGCCTAATTTTTTTTCTAGGAAACCTGCACAACAGAAGAGTTAGAGCGATCTAGAGTTATTATTCAATTACTGCAAAAACATTAAATGCTCATCGTAATCATGTTTGAATTCATACTGATTTACTGTGATCTTGTTCAATATACTACGCACAAATATTGTTTTGCGAATAGCAGATGTGTCGAATGCCACATGTTTGGATTTAAGTAAAGCAATAAAATTCTTATAAACACTCTTCGCGTATAAAGTTCATTCCACGAACAAGTGCTCTAGCCTATTACTTGCGCCAATTGTCAGTAAGCCCATTAATGACCTACTAAAGGGTCGGGTCTCCTCTTACAACGAGAGAGATGTAGGCCTTAGTCTACCACGCTGGGCTTCTGCGGGTTGGTGAACTTCACATACCTTTGAGAACATTTTTTTTGAGAACTCTCAGGCATGCGGGTTTCCTCACGATATTTTCCATCACCATAACAACAGGTGATATTAATTTTATAAAGCGCACATAACTTTTTACAAAGTTATTGGTGCGTGCCGCTGGGATTCGATCCCGGACCCCTCGATTCGAGGTCGAATTTTAAGCCTGGGCTATCACCGCTCTTGCGCCAATTAAATGTCAATTAGCCGAAATCTTGACTTGATGGATTGAAAAACAAATGATTTTAAACTCCATTCAATACATTCAATTGTATTCTTGATTGATCGGGTACAATTATGTCTAATAGTTATAAAATACGGGCAGTAACGCAGACAATAGTTTCCTGCGGTTTTTTTGCACTATCTAACTAAAAATAACTAATTACCTATATAGTTTATCTTAACAAACTGATTTCATTGGAATGAGACTGATTCATCATGTCTCTCGTACAAGTCGGACAAAAGAAGGTCGGAAGGGAGCAATGATAAGGCCGATGACATCACAAGTATTCCAATGAAATAAAAAGAGTAGTCAGACTCCCGTCCGATTACTTCCTGCACGGAGCACACGTGTCTCTTCCACCCACAGCTATCTCGACGCTCCCTTAATTAAAAACGCTCTACAGTAGACGTACCTATGCGGTACTTACTACCTAAGTACTGTAGTGACCGATGAATGATGTTTTGTAATTTCACAAATGAGCTAAAAGAACGTTTCTGTTAAATGATGAAATATTTTTTGGAACTCTAAAGGGCATTTTTTTCTAGTTATTACCTAGTTTCGCAGAATAAACACATTAAGTAGATATTTTAATATTGGTAATCAATGTTATGCACTTTAATGGTTCCTCAAAGTATTTCAGCGCAAGCTCATGATGCATGGAGTAATTTTTACGTATTTTCTACCAGAAAATTTGCTATTCCTGAAGAGTGAGCTTAAGAATTAATGAAAAGGCTTATGTTCAGATAGATGTATGTATGTATTGTAAAAATCAACAAAAATATTAAAAGAAAACAGAAAATGCCGTGACTGGCCGTAAGTAACATTTAAAATTCGCGAATAATGGATTTCTAAATATATCCGAGAAATGAGAGCAATATTACCTTTGACCTAAACGGTATGGTGGGCGTTCGTGACGCGGGCGTGTGGGCGCGTAATATGTATACCGTTAGCAAGGGCTGAGGTCTGTGACGTCACTCGAGCTCAAGCGGACTCCACGGAACTTCCAACTAGGTACATCGATAACTTATTTAAAATATAGATTTCCTTATTTGCGACGAATGAAATTTCAAAATGCATTGCGTTATTTTACTGGTTACAATGAACTAGTTACCAAGAAATTAATTTTATATTTCGTTACCAAGAAATTAATTTGATATTCACGAATAAATTAATGGAAAGGAGTGACATAAGATTTTTTTAATTTGATAATATGTTAAGATTAGTTATATCTAGATAAAAATCTAGATCTACATATTTATCATTTAAGTATTTAAATTTTTTATCTACATTTAACACTCATCTGAGATTTAAAAATCTGAATGCTCTTACCACAAAGGTATACATTAGTCTTGTAAAGTTTTATATGTTATGGTGTGTAAGTAAAACATATCCGGCGAACGAAGTACATATTTGTGAAGTGAGCCCGATTCCACTATTCGCTAGTTAATCTGACGCAGCGGTATTCGCCGGTCGGTAAACGGTACTCTCCGTGAGCCTTATCACTGGAAGCCAGCTCATAGCAACCGTTGTTGTGAGTGGCTCACTTGATTTATATTATACGAGGACATATTAACATGTTGGTTAATAATTAATGAGTTTTATTAATTAACAACTTGTTATTGTATACACAAGAAATGTCATGATTGGACATTGGTTTGAATGATACGCAAAATTACCTTACCTAACAGACAATAAGTTAATGTTACCAAAGCAGAGGATAACTAACTTAATTTATGATGTTTACTTTGAGTCCTTCACAATACTCAGTAATGTAAGAATGATTATTTTAAAGGGGGCGTTCATTAATGATTTAAGTAGGGTCTTGCGGAACATTACCCAATCGCAGGAGAGTAGAGTTGAGTAGACTTGGTAAATGTCACGTAATTTTTTTGCAAGGAACGGACAAAGGCATGTTTGCTGGTTGAAATGCGCTGCCATAATAAAATTATAAAATCAAGGAAAAAAGCGAAACAGTTTCCGAAAAAACCAATGTTAATCAATTAACAATAAAAAAACATACAGTTAAATAAAAATCTCACGTGGGACGAGTCGAAAGATCGCCTCATGTACTTAATGGATACCCCCAAGAGGTGGACATCAGCTCTGACCAATATGGTCAACATATATTATGTATATAAATAGTATTAATATACATAATATATGTTGTAAATAAATAGTATTCATTAGGTCAGTGACAAACTATGTATAAGGGTAGAGTAGGGAGTAGGGTAAACAGAGCACGAGCTCTGGGCGCCTATTGAAGGGGAATTTAGAAAAATGTATTTTAAGTTTTTATGTAAAAATAATTTAAGGAGGGGATGACACGTGCCCGTAGTGCTATTTTCTAGTGATATCCCTTGAATGTAACGAAGGTAGTTAACTATTTAGTACCTTACCTACTATACGATTAAACTGTAGGCAGTAAACGTCTAGCTATGTGACTATGTGTAAAAAGTAATCAGTTTATATTAGCGATACCTAATAACCGATGACTTAGCAGTGTTATATCGGAATCTATAAATATCAATATTTATCTAGTTTGATGCTTTTGAATGCGAACGAGCCTTAAGGTCAGAAAATCATAAAAGATGATTTTCTAGTGCATCTCCCTAGACATGTAAGATTACTCATTATCATATTTGGACGGGCAAGGGTGGTATTCTGGCTATACCTGCGCTTTAGTCGTGATAGCTGTCCAAACTTTAAGGGACGTCGATGCACGATGCCGATCCCGTTAGCCAGTCTGGGTGTACAATACGATTTAGCATCTATTACGCATATTATACTTAATATCGAAGGCGACCGCGAATGGCAAAATTGGCGGTGCGGCGCGGCGAGCGGAAGACGGCGCGGAACAGGTTTGCGGCGCCGCGGCCGCGAGCCGTCGATGTGTGCCTCACTGCCTGCCTACACGCCGCTCGCCGACTGGCATCTGTCACCATATTCACATAGCGTCCATACCACACCAGTGACCATCCAGTGACAGTGACCAAACTCGCCTCACTTGCCGGGACTACCCGCCGCGCCCCGCTGCTATGCGAAATGATTACATGATTAACATAACATACGTTTCTACTGAATAACTTTGAAAGCATCGTTTATAAAATTATAAAATGTAGGTTCGCAATTCATTTTAGAAAAAATTAACGCTTAATTCTTAGGTAAGTGATAAAAATATAACACTAAAAATATTATACATATATTATGACAACACGTAACTATGCCGTACCAGCCTGAACAACGCTGCGCTATAGAATGAGACAGTAAAAAGACTGCCAACGGTCCATGGATTTCGGAGCATACAATTGACATATAGTTTGTCTTTTTAAGGGATATTTGAAAACGAAAAATTTAAACTCCATCCGGTGCGTCCCTGGGTAGACTCACTCATTTAATTTTAAACTATGGATATTTTTTAGCGATATTTTGCACAAAGAAGCTACAATTGTTGTAATTTGGCAGGTGTCAGCCGCCCAGCATATGCAGGTGAGCGGGAGCAACGCGCACGTGTCGGCCGCTGCGCAGCAAGGCATGTACGCCAGCTTCCAGCACCAGGGGACGCCCTCGTCGCAACACCACCAGCGTGAGTTCCTTTTCTATAAGTTCTATAACACACTATGCGCAATCGCAGAAGCCAAAAGTGTAGACCAGGTTTTCTCATAGTGGGGTTAATTCAAAATCTGTCAAAACGCTATTTGACTATTCAATTATTTATTTATTTATCTGACTATTCAAAAACCGGCCCTTAAGACTAGTACCTATCACACTGCTTAAGCAAAACACGTGTTTGTTCCTTCGGCAGATTTCAGTGGAAGGCTATCCATAATTTAAAATTATACTCTTTTCAGAATTCTTCCTTGTATCAGTTTTGGAATATCCATTCTTCATTTCTATATATATTTACTTAATTTTATTTCTCATTATTGTATTGTATTTCCTCTTCCGTTCAAACGTTCATGTTGACGATACTCATGTTAGCGTTTATAAAAAAAAATTATATCCCTTTGCTTTAGAATCCCTGATTAAGCTTATCTCTGCTTTTTAACCGAATTTCAAAAGGGAGGTTCTTATTTTTTAACAATTTTACTTTGAAGCAAGGTCTGGGTGGTCTATGTATGTACGTACTACTATGTACTACAATATACGACGTATTTCATGACTAAATATAATCGGTCATCACTTTTTACTTATGAATGAAAAATGAATATTATTATAAATAAACAACCCGTTTTTATAAAAGAATCGTCAAGTCAAAAGAAAACACGATCAACAACAATGTGGTGAATCAAGTATTTTACAGAGGCTCTGTAAACAACAATGTTACGTTGCAGCAGTTTATTTTTCATAACACTCGGTACAATGTACCGAAGGGTATGCGTTTTGCTACTAGTGAGCGGTTGGGTGTAATCTGTTATGTAAAAGAACGCCTTACGTTGTGGTTTTAAGTGTTGCGGCGTTTGTAATAGTAAAGTGGTAGCCGCGCTCGTTCGGCGTCGATATGTGAGAACGGGGGGAGGGCACGTGTGAGGTTGACGATCTGCTCGCGAGGACACGCCGACCGCGCACTTCGGGGATGACATAGATCGAAATCTTTGTTCAAGCGACGCATACAAGTTTGCTTAGGAATGTTCTGCATTATCTGTTATATGAGTTAACCTTTTTATTGGTTTCATTCTTATGCGATTGTTATAACAATTGTTTTTAATTAAATTGCGCTTTTGCTAAAAACTTAGCTATGTGAAAATATAATTGTAAAAATACCAACAATAAAGTAAAGCATAATTTATTGGATAATTTTATCCCTTTGCAGACTTTTAAAATCTTGATTACACCGTTAAAGACACTAATATTAACGTAAAACGTTCAGCTCGACCGATTTTGAACATTCTTCGTTTCCTAGAAAACATGCCTGTTAAGGCTCGAGGATTAATTTACAAATCAGTAAGTACCTATATTCAAAGGTGGCGCTCCTATTTTCGTAGATTAAGAAGGATATTCGTTTCGGATATTACTATAATTGCCGGTTACAAATACGGTCAAACAGAAGCTGATGTATTTGTGTATTTCTAATAGAAGAATTTCCAATAGTAATTTATAACTTGACATAATGGAAACAATAACGATACCGTTGTTTGTTATATTATTATTAGATATTGTAATTGTTTACGAACTTTTAATTTTTAGTGTTTGACTGTATCTGGCTCTGTGAGATTCAGTGAGAATCTTTGTATTGATTATATTGATGCGATATTTATAGAAGCGTTAACTGTTACAGCGGGCGGGTGCGACACGTACTCTGTGTCGCAGTCGCAGAGCATCAACTTTTCACCGTCGATGCGCGCGCGGCCCGCCGGCCCCACGCAGCAGTCGGCGCCGGGGCCTGGACAAACACCCTTGGGTAACTATACTTATCTCATAAGCTTTTATACCTATGACCGGACGGAGGGATACCTACTAGAGAAAAAGTAAAAGTTGGACTATTTTTTTTTACTTTTCAATAATAGAGCCCTAAGCGTTTTGGGGACGTCACAGATAGTAAGTTATCCTAACCAAAAAATATCTTAGTAGTAGTTATGTATCTGTTTTACGGTTGCGTATAGTTAGCTCCCGTCAAAATAAAAGTGATCAAAAAATAAAAGGAAGCTGATAATTTTAGATTTTAATGAGCCATTTTTTATATCTGACACTCCATCTTGAGATGTAAAAATCTTTGACCTACCTATGGCTGCCCAGCTGGCTTAAATTAAAATGTACTTATAAATAATTAATATACAATTAATTCGAGTTTAATATAAATATTTCATTAACTCCAAATGCTCGCTAACTAAAATTAAATATAAATCTCTTCTGTTTCCTATGTAAGGAAAATGTATAAAGAATCAAGTGTTATTATGAGGTAATATCTGGAAATAAATATTGATTCTTGTACCCATGCCAATTATTGTAACAAATATTATAATTTGGACAGTAGTTTCAAAATAGTGATGATATCAGAATGTAGTTACGATTTAACAGGTGTTCGAACGATCACCGGCTATTTGTTGCTAACTGGCAATATCACGACCACGGACGCAGTAATTAGCGAGAAAGATTCGTTAAGCAATTGCTATCTACATATTTGTATTCTTGAATAGGTATTTTTCGTGTGAAGTGTATAAAAGTAAGATAAAACTGAAGTTTTTATTTTTAGATTATAATCCCATAAGATCCTCGTTTAGGTAGGTGAACTTGATTCGTTGAATCAATTTCAAATATTCTAATTATTCGATAGTGGATTGCTTAGCTACTTTTAACTACCAGCGTTGAGCACTCACGAAAATGAGATCGGTCTTTAAAAATATTCTGTGTGAATAATAATATGACTTGCTTTTATCATTGTAATAATAAAATAAAATTATATGTGTTTGTTTAAGTTGTAAATTATTCAGAACAGTCCACACTATCTTATCCGCCCAAAATTTGTTAGCGGTAACAAAAATAAGGCTGTAATAATATCTTCAATGTTTCGTTCCTTCCTGCTGGGAATGGACCTAACATTGTTTTTATTTCATAACTTATACAACACTGGGGCGATTACTGGTGACGCTCCTCTTTTGTCATCAGGTTGTATGTATGTTTCTTAGATGGGTGTAGAGATTTTTCGATTTTGTACTGGCGATGGACAAAGTTGAATTGTTAAATGTGGCATGGCGAACAGGATATCATTACCGTGACACTATTAAATAGTGATATTTCTACCATTCTCAATTATTCACCATGTCCATGAATTACCATCTTTGAAATGTTTCAACAAATACTTTCTTCCGATATCCTAAATGTTTTTTTATACTTTGGCCCTCCACCTACTTTGGGATCAGAAACTGAGTGTGAGTTGTGCCGCGATAGTTAAGTTGCCACAAGTGATAACAATATTCGAGTTAGTCTACAAACAGAAGTTATGCCTTGCTTTCATCGTAATCGTACAAAATTAATGCAGATGCTGCAACTTTGATTATTCAATACACTCGTTGGTCATAAAAAAAGCTACGGAAAGTGTTTTAATTGACTTAATTATCCAATCGCAGGCGTCGCAGCGGCGGGAATTTCGCGCGAGCAGCAGGCGAAGATGCTGCAGCAGCAACAGCAGCAGATGCTCCGCGCGCAGCAGCAGCAGATGCGGCCGCCGCCGCCGGAGTACAAGCCGCGGTTCGTGAGCGCCGCCGCCCCGCGCCGCGCCGCCGCCCCGCCGCCGCCGCGCGCCTTCGCCCCGCACTCCCCGCACGCGCCGCACTCGCCCCACGCGCCCCACGCGCGCCAGTACTCGCCCGAGTGGCGCCACGTGCTCATGCAGCAGCAGGCGGCGCGCCAGCAGTTCCCGCACCACCATCAAGGTCAGTTACGCCGCGTGCATGTAACTCGCCACAAGCGATCACCCACGCGCTATGTACTCATACAGCAGCAGGCCGCTCGCCAGCAATTCCAGCACTACTATCAAGGTCGGTGACCATGTGCAATGTTGGCTCATGGCTGCAACCTACGAGTATTTTAAGTTCTACTGTCAGGCATGGCTCTCTTCATACAAGCCTGAAGCATATTCGACCACGCTGCTCCAATGCGGATTGGTGGAGAAAGGGGTTGGTGGCCAACCCCATGTCGACTGTTTTAAAACTGGCCATAGGGCCTTCGACCAACGCTTAACGTGCCCTCCGATGCACGGAAGCTCGCATTTTATTCGCTACCAGCGATCGCTCATCCAGGTACTGACCGCACCCGACGTTGTTTAACTTTTTGGGGCAATGCGCGCCTGCTATTAGTAATTAGAATGGCACTATTAAAATAATTGAATCAACAAATTATAATTAGTAAATATCGCTTACTAGTCAAAATTCGTCCTTTTATTATATAAAATAAAAGGACGAATTATATAAAAAATAATTTGACTTCTTCTAAGTACGGTGGGTGCATAAATTATGTATAGTTTAAAATTTATGGCTTGACTGAGATTTTTGGGGAGCTCGCCATGTAGTTGTTATCATAGATACTTATAATATTAGGTAGATCGACTATACAATGAAGAGGCGAAACCAAAACGTGCACATTAAGTAGGTAGTGATTTCCACGCTCAATTTCGATATTGTTGACTTAATTTTTAAGAATACTGGTATAATTAATAATAATTAATTTTATGGCTCGGGTGTTTGACAAACATTTTTTTAAATTTTATTCTTTCGTATTTGTTATTATCTTGTAACTTGTAATGAATTCTTACGCATTCCAAATACGATATTCGTATTAATGTTCATATATTATGTACCATGATTTTTTTTAGCATATCTGTGCAATAAATATTTTGAATTAACTTTAAAAACTCGCATTACGAGTATCAACCAAACATACATGGGGTCAAAATGGATAATAATGTGGGTTGTCTTACTTAATACTTAGCCTGTCCAATAAAAAGACACAATAGTTAAACAATGGGTATGCACGAGAATCACACGTGACTCACGGGACAGCGAAGTGGTTAAAGCGGTTACTAGGCACTGCACAATATAATTTAGGTTTTGTACGTCTACTGAACAATTTTTCTTATTTGAAACTAATTATTTTGTAAAATGCGGCGAGATTTTTCTTGACAATGCAACTATCAATCTGTTGTATAGTGAGCAGAACTTTCATTGGTCGGTTTGACATTGACTGCGCTGCGGTGCACACGATTGGTTCGACAAACGTCAGTTCGTCAGTGTGCGTCGTCTATTGGTCCAGCACGTTTTTTCGGCTACTGTACATTGGCCGAAAGTATACAATATCCTTACCACCGATAATCTGTGCTCACGACTCATGACGGTTACTATAGGGCGACTTCGTTTTAAAAACGATCTATCTCGTTCTAACATACTGTATACTTAGTCTTTCCTCTTTCCAGTTAGTTAGAATAATACAGATGGTTTTTATGAACTAATTTCTATTGGCATGAGCTTGAAAAAATTGACATTGTCGATGTTACAGAAGACAGATTTTTGTGTAGCCATTCAAAGGTGAATATGTCCCTGCCCGCTTTTGAAGGTGCAAAAGAACCTTGGTCAGGCTGTAAAGTTGATTTGGGAAGTGATGAGCTCTCTGATGAGAAATAATTGTTTTTTTTTGTAATTACACATTATATAACAATTTTATTGTAATCATATCAATATTGATTGACAGGTTTCAGCATGGGCGGTATTGGCGGCATGGGGGCGGTGGGCGGCGGCATGTCGCAGCAGCAACAGCTGCAGCTGCAGCAGGCGCGCTTGCAGCAGCACCAGCTCATGCAGCATCAGCAGCAAAGGTAAATATTTTATACGGGATCCTCGTATTTCTGGGATTCGTTTATATTACTACATGTTGATTATATTATTTTCATTCAATTGTAGAACTGGATTCGAAGTGGGTCCACGGACATACGGGCCTACAAAGTTTTGTCTGTGCCTGCGAGCGTCAGATTAATATAGATAAATTTTTTTCTATATAACGTTTGTCAATGCCAGGCATGACGACATCACACTGTTTCGTTATGTGCCGACGGAATTGGTCTTACCTATCAATTAACAACCAAGATCTATGTATATCTTAATTTTGTAGTTTTAAGCATACTATAGCCGCTTTGTTATGGTAATTATATTGAATTAAACGAGTATTTTATGTGAACAGACCAATTAATCAATCCAACTCTTAATGTGTTATTCCGCTCCTAGTGACCTTTATTGCTCACCTTGTTGACGCACTTTAAACTTACTCACTTATTGAACGCATTTGTTTCTAGGACATCGAACCAACAACAAACTCCAATGCCACACTTGATTATGCAACAGAACCAGATGATGAGTGTGCAAGGACAGGTAATTATGTATAATATTTTTATATAAGTACATACTTAAAAGATTTTGAAACCAACATTTTTAATAAACTCTAAATAAACTTTTCATGTGGTACAAACATAGTCTTTTCATAATGGGAAGTTATAAACTGCTGTACTTGTAACACCGTGAAGCAAGTAATCAATTTTTTTATTGTGTGTTAATTGGGATGGACCGAGTCGCAGTGACAACTGAACATAAAACTTACTCTACGCACAATACTAAAATAATTTTTTTGAATTTCAGATGCCAAATATCCATATGAGCCAATCGCAAAGCATGTCGATGCAGCAGAGCATGGGCGGCGTGGGCGGCATGGGCGGTGGCGTGGGCGGCGTGGGCGGCGCGGGCGCGGGCGGCGGCGTGCACGGCGGCGCCATGCCGCAGGGCTCCATGATGTCGCCCTCCGCGCACGCGCACGCCTTCCCCTCGCTCCACAACACGTCCGCCTTCACGGGCCAGCCCGCCGACTTCAACCTGGACTTCCTCGACAACATGCCCTCCACGGACGCGAGCAACCTCACCGCCCAGGAGCTCCTCAGCTCCCTGGACAACTCGTTCTTGAACGATATCCTATAGATGCTTCGATAAAATTTTACACCCTTCGTTTACGTGTAGGAACCTACTGTTAATCTCTGACCAATGTTAAACTAACGGTGACCAAAGTTTATTGAGCGTGAATTTAACACCAGAATTTAATGCGATTAATATGTTTAGAAATTGCGAATCTTCGATGTCTTTAAACATTTTCTGATGTATAATGTACTATTTATTGTGAAAATTAACCATTTCATAATATTTATAGATTTACAATCGTTAGTAGTTTCTTGTAAAAAGTATGAGTAAGATCGTTTATAACTCGATAGAAACAATAGATGGAAATAGGTGTGTCCAGCTCACGTGATTTGTCTTGTGGAGATTTTCGTTTTCCACCCTGTGGAGAATGACTTTTTATATTATATACATTTATTTATTTCAGATATTTTTATATGAGATTTAAACAAGAGCACAAAAGACAATTCTGCGATTTTTTATTTATTAACGAATGAATGAGTTTTATTTATGAAAATGAAATTGGGGCAATACATCCGTAGCTGGCTTATACGACATAATATTTGTATTATAAAATATTTGTATCATAAAAACAAATGTTGCTATGTAGTAATTTATTTCTTCCTTATGGTCCTCCACTGATATCTTACTGATAATCTTACGATATGCCCAATTTTATCACTGAAATCAAATCGTTAGATAATATTATGCAATTATCCAAGCTTCAAGATTATTAGTAAGGTTCATCTATCCGCCTGGGAATGGCCCAATCTATATTTTAATGATAGTGCAAATGTAATTTTTTTATTAGTTAGGTATATAAGATCATTCCTGTACCTAAGATGTAATTAGTAGTTTATACTGTGATGTCGGTCTCAATGGTCAATAGTTAATATAGCATCAATTATTATAGAATAGATTATTGTTATTGTTAAGGATCTCATGTATCATTTAGGTCGGGTTTAGTGGGATTCTGGAATATTAGGCGTTGGTTTTATTTTACTACATTTATTATTTTGTTGCCGTGGTCATGATAAAAATATTTATTACATAAAATTGTCTATGTAAAATTTAAATTTGCTTTTCTTATGTAGTTATTAAATTTTTGAAAGGCATATTTAAGATTATACATAGTGTCATTTATTTACGCATGACTTGTGTTAATACAATAGAAGTAAAGATTTAGCTCTCTGTTATACCTGTATATAATCAATTGTGGACGATAGAAACATTCCAGAGCCATTGTTAATGATGTTTTTAACTTTAGGACCAATTTTTGAATGTTCTTTTGAAAATAATATTGCATACTGAAAAATGTCTTTTATTTAATAAGTAATAAAAAATTCAAACATATTTAAAGCTGGAACAATTCTTAATAAAGCAAACCTTAATGTAGCAAAAGGGAGTAAATACTTTAGAGAGTGGCTTTAAATCTAAGATACATTACCTTAAAACTAAGAACACATTTCTTATTTATAAAGTCGAGTATAACTTGCGACATATTTGCCTCGTGAAACTAGCCAAATATTGGTGGGAGAGATGTGGTTACCAGCAAAGGGGAACCTTTGCAGGTTCTCAGATGTATTGCATTGTGTTGCATTTATTTGAAATTGGATGTCTGTCCGGTTTTAGGTCATATTTGAAACTGGCTTGCATACTCGTATGATTGTCGTTCTAACTTAAAACATAAATTATCCTGGAAATATTATAAATTAATTACACTACTTACTGTTCTTTCTCACTATCACAATGTTTTTTAACTGAAAAAATTAAACACTAACTGCAGATTTCATTCATTCACCACATGATTGAATCAGCTTCATGTTTATACAAATAGTCCGAGAATTTCTCCAATTTTCTCTCTAAAGAATTTATCTCCACAGCTAATTCTCATATCATCTCATTTGGTTTTCCGTGAAAAATCGTTGGATTTCGGACTCGTGGACTGTAGAAATTATTCGGTTGGATGTATCTTGCTGTTATGGGTTCATCATTTATACCAGACATCCTGTTTTCGTAAATATTTTCATTCGCTTTCATGTCTGTAGATTTCGACATCAGCGTGCGTATATTCTGGCGTTGCCTCTTTAGCCGTATACAGGAGAACACTGTGCTGAACAAAATTGCCAGCTTAAATACAGCAACTACAAATAGTGACAGCATGACCACCAAATATTGTTCTTGGTACCAATCTTCTAATCGACTCAAGCAACCCTGTGAATGAAAGGATTGAAATTATTATATTGCTTATTTTGTTTTAAACACTTTTAACACTTGTTTTCAAAGCATGTCTTGTTTTGTTTGGAGCATTTGGACCATGATGTGGACAGCTATGTAGCACAACAGATAGGACTTCTATTTGAGGTTTCGGGTGTTCAGGGATCACAGTGACCCCTTGATTGGTACTCCTTTACATAAAGACTCAGAAAAACATTTAATGGTGGGATTCCCTAAACTTGTGTCTGATATGGTTAGCCCTATTACAGTTTAGTCGCCATAATATTCTTAATAATTGCTCCTAAATAACAAACGCTGTATGCCCATTTGCTAAACCCTTACAACAACGGGCTGCGCTCCGGGAGTGCCGACAGAAGTGAAAACTTAAGTGTGGACATAAACGTTGTGCACTTTTTAATACTTTTGGAATAGTTAGGGAATATAATTTACGAATTGCTTTATTTATCAGTAGGTATATAAAAGTACTATCATTTCTGTGCTCGTCACTTTTTTCATTATTTAATAGATGCACTTTGTTCAATTTCCATATTTTAAACACTCTCCCTCCGTCTTAAGAATTTTCGGTAAAGTCACGTATCCTGACGCGTACCAAAAAGTGCACTGCGCCGCTAAAGAAGTTTTCACTTAAAAACATCAAGTCAAGAGGCATAATATCTAACCGAAGCATGTCGCGAGGTGGGATCGAGCTGGATCTCCTGGCAAGCGGAGTGGTTGAGCGGCAGCGGGCTGAGGTGGGAGCGCGGCGGCAGCTGCACGCAGCAGCTGGGCGGCACCGCCACGCCGCGCGGGCCCAGTCGCCGCAGCTGCCACACCGACATGTCGTAGTTGCGCGCTGAACTCATCCCGCAGCATTCCAGCTGCAATATTCAACCGAGGTTTATAATATAATATATAACCTACGTGTCTCGAAATCTGATATTAGGGGGGACCATTATCTATCAAAATCACTAAATTTTATCGTCCTAGGCTTATTGGTTTAAAAGCTATTATAATAGTTTAAATACTTAAATGTATGAATTTTACCACAGTATGATGTTTGAAAGAAGCTTTTGTAAAAAATTGTTTTAAATAATTTGCTTAGAGTTTAAAGTAATAAAAAGAGTTATTCACATTTAATCAACATCAGGGAGCATTTTTTTCACAACATTTCTCTCCTATTACCAGTTTTTGATTGGTTCACTGATTACGGGACACCCTGTATATATATATTTCCAAATTTACTAGGTACTAACATTACGGATTCTTGTAATGCGTGAAAAACCAATTAAATATTCTTGTACATATTTAATTTGTTTTTTCACGCACCTACTACTTTACACCTACTACTTTAAAAGAATATGACAATGAATAGAAAGAATTCTTCAAGGCAATTTCATTCAATTAAGAAGATAAACGGATGATAAATTGCAGTTGTTTAGATAGTATGTACATTATCCAATAGGCATGATGACTAATTTTCAAAATCTCTTCTATGATATTCAGAAGTTTCTATTATGTCTTATTAATCTCGACATTAATAAGAGAATAAATACATGTTTCGAAATCTTTGAATCCTATTTCATTAGATCAGATAAATATTTTGGCGATACTTGATTACTGTCATCATGCCCATTGAAAATAGTAAATAAATGAATCCAAAAAATCTCCTTATTCCGCAGCAGTACCTTAAAACTTAGAATTACTCTTATTTCATCAGGTTTTTCATCAAGCAGTCTCTTTCACTGTGCACTTGTGCAGCTGTTTTGATAAATTCTAATTAAACATTAGATCTTCAAATGACTTATTTTTATTACTTGTACATTAGGCATGATGACTAATTTTCAAAATCTCTTCTATGATATTCAGAAGTTTCTATTATGTCTAAAATATATCATATTTCTGTAGAAAATTAAGGTTTTTGTGCAATAAAATGCGGTGTCATTGCGTCTATCATTACGTCACGGCTCAGTAAAAAATGCAGAGATCGCATACGCTTAATTAAACGAAACAAAATGACGTTTACTGAGACGTGACGTAAATTGACGTAATTCGCTCTGAAGGGTGTTTAAGCTATCATGGCGGATTGTTGTATTTTGTAGATTTATTTTAATAAATAAATTGTTAATCTTGATATTAATAAGAGAATAAATACATAAAATACATTTTTCAAAATTTTTGAATCCTATTTCATTAGATCAGATAAATATTTTGGCGATACTTGATTACTGTCATCATGCCTATCGCTTTAACTTAAGCTGTGTGTGTCGCCTGATTAATGTTGACATCTATCTATAGTCAGTCTAGATACTCTAGATTACCAACCCACTTTCATAGGTTTGCGGCGCAATGATTCGACGCATCAAGGCAACTTAGCGCGGATACGACGCCTTTACAACAAAACAATAATAATGAGACCCCAACCTTAGTCTGAGCTAAATCAACAGCGGCAGTGAAGTCCTCGTACTCTGGCACGGCGTAGTACGCCTGCAACGCCCCCACGGCGCCGCCGCGCGCGCTCTGCAGCCCCGCGCAGCGCGGCCACACCGCCGCTATGACGCCGCCCGCGCACTCGCACAGGAGAAGAGAGAGAACCGCCAAGAAGTACTGTTAACCATCATTACCAATTAAACGCATATTTTAGTTTCTCAAAGTCTTATCATCTCTAAAAGACCTCTGATAGGTACAGTTTATGGACTCCTTGAAAAAACAGGGACAAGAACGCAAACTGCTTCGCGTCGAGTAAGATAGCCGCAGCAGATATCTTCCTAGGTGAATATAGAGTTTACGATAATAATGTATGTAAAGTTTAGGCTACTTTCTCTTCATACTACTTCCTATATTTTTTAAAACAGGAAGAATTTTAATAAAGTTTTTGTTTGGATCTAAATGTAAAAGATTAAAATTTCCATGTGCATAACAAATTGGTAGTCTAGTCAGCCTAAATAGTGCGAAAAGTACGGAAAAATTATTTCGTTTTTAATAATTATTATTTATTAATAGTACTATAAAAACTTACCAGTGTTAACACGATATATCCAGGCATATAGGTAGCCCATACTCCTAGAGACGCCACCGCACACACAGTCAGCCCGAGAACTAGTAAAGTGAGGGCCAAGTAGTAAAAGGGTGGATCCGTCAATTCACTCTCGGGGGATGCCAGGAGTCTCGATAAAAGAATCCTTTGCGAATCACATAGCAACAGGAAACCACATACTACTTCCATAAATCCGAACACCTTGGAGATACAATTTTTAATTAGTAAGACAGGTTATGATCATTTATTAACTCATTGTTGATAACAAAAAATAGGAATTTTAACTTACAAAAAAAACAAAATTGAAACATCCAAACAGCACTTTGGCACTTTGGCTCGCTGAGCGTTTGATCTTCATTGATTAAACGTCAACAAATTCAATCACTATAAACACAAAGTAGTGGACAAATAATATCCGACACCAAACAGTGAGTGTAACGCAATGTATGATGTGATCAAAATACCGGCACATATTATAGTGAGTGTTTGAATAAGCGGCGCGCAATGAATAGTTTCGGGCGTTTTACGGAGATGCGCTCTGCTGAGCAGTTGGGGTGACTATAATTAAAGGCATTTTTGTTTAAATTTATGCGCAAGTTCATATGGTTCGAATATATTTAACTCTGATATATCCTGTACCAATTAATATACATTACTTAGCAAGGGTTTTTGTAATGAAATTAACAAAATTTATGAAAATTTACAAAACTTGTATTGAATGATATTTATGATTGTAAATCTCAATCAAATATTATTTAGGTACTATTTTTTGTCAGCGGTTTCGTCCGCATGGGTTTATGAATTTGATCCTTCGACAGACAAAACCCTTTTTTTGGTAATTAAAAAGTAACCTATTTTGCATGAAAGAGTAACAAACATTCATTTATCCATCCATTCATCTGTAGTAGGATGATGTATTTTTATTTGATATTTGATTCAAAGTATAATTTTGTACAATAAAAAGAAATCAATTCACTCAATGACTCATGAAATCAAAGTACTAAAAATACATTTTATTAGCACCTTTTAGATGGTAAAATTCTATATTCTATATTCCATGATTCTATTTAAAAATCAATATCTTTTTTCTTATAACCACCACATGCTACTGGAACTGCTGTTATATCATCTTGCTCTCTTTCACTAGACTCTTGAAGTTCTGAAATTCAAATTTTGTAAAATTGTAAAAGATCTATAAAATAACTTTCAGTAAAAATACTGCACAGAATATTATTTTTATAATGAAGCTTAAATTTTTTTGGGATAATTTTTAATAAAATAATAATAGTAAAAAGATAATAATTTAGAATATAATTTACCAGGAGGAAGGTGCAGTTTCTCTATGATAAATTTCTTCCTTTTTAATTTAAATGCCAGGTCAAGACTTGGAGGTACATATGGAACCAAGGAATAGACTGCAGATAGCTTGGTTATGTGGAATAAACCATGATATTCACTATAAACAGGGTTGGTTTCCTGAATTGAGCCTGCAAAAGACTCTATTCTGACTGCATTGTCTGCTGAATATTGGATTCTTTTAATAAGTTGTTCATCCTGGAATGTCAAACAACCACAACAGTAAAAATTTGTTATTCATATGCCATTTTTCCATTAGCCGGCACCAGCACCGGCACTCGCACAGCGCCGGTGCCGGGGAAGCAAAAACGTATGAAAATGTATGGGTAGTTTTTCCGTTACACAGCAACGGCACGGCACCGGCGATGAGTACCGCCGGCGCCGGGCAGCAAGCGGCTAATGGAAAACCGCCCATAAGATGCAGTAGTGACTGATAAGGGTGAGGGTGACTCCACAATGCATTTATCATGCAACATGTATGAAATTCATTAAGTGTGCACAAATTGTACCTGACAATGAAAAAAAATAACTAAAAAACTATGAATCAAAATTTGTAACATACTCTACTGCCTAAAGTATGTCAAAAATAGTAGGCCTAAAGTTTAGGTTCTGATGAAACTTTTACCATTACCTCAGTTGAAAAAAAGAACTACAACAATCCATCATTTAGTTTCAGAGATTTGCGAGGACATACATACATACATCCACAAAATTTTGTATACTCGTTTGGAAACTATAATAGATCAACATAATAATATGTAAATATTGTGCAGTTCCATTAAAATTACAAACATATTTGTCGAATTGAAAATCTGCTTTTTTGAAGTTAGTTATTGGAAAACAAAAAATAGTTTCCTCAACAAAACACTTAAATGAGATGTAAGTATCAGTTCAAAATTTAATCCTCTGAACTCTAAATGACACTAGGGTTTTTTAAAATTTTTCCAATACCCTCTTTAATTTATTAGTCCAGTAGATGAGTAGACCATGTGTAATTAAAATAACTATCATAATTACTATAAGTAGTCATTTTTAACTTACCTCATACAAATGTGTTGGAATAGTTATAAATGCTATAGCATTGGTATCTCTAAGTATAACCCTCAAACAATATATAAATTTCAGTAAGTCTTGTCCATAACTACTGACAACATCATCATCACAATTCAGTGCAGTCCACATCGGGGAGCCCAGTGATTGTATGCATATTCGTAAAATATTGCTATTCTTACTGCTGCTTTTGTATACTTCTTTTAATATTGCATTCTTTATAGTGGTAAGAAGTCTGTAATACATTTCATTTCTAAATCCTGAAAGACCATAGTAAAAAATGATGTTGCTAGCATTAAAAAAACAATTAAAAAGCATTGCCCATGTAGGATGGAAATAAGGAGTGCAATCTCATATGACAGGCAAGTTGACACCATTTTTTACTCTACCATACATACCTTTCACTTGTGATTCTTCATTTTTCAAATAGCAATATGTGATATTAGCACTATTGATGGTATTTTCCTCTATATGTTTACTTAGATCAAAGTGATGTCCAAAAGTGGTATTGCTACCAAATGATGACTCTACTTGTCCCAAACCTTCATACCTCCATGCTATTTTCATTTCATCATTTGACGGCAGCATTTCTTTATCATTCACTGGTGATGTACAAGGCTGCGGCAATTCTGTGACCTGTCAAATGTGAAAATAGAGGTGTGCGTAGTACTCAATACTCTTGCTTAGTCTTATAGGCACAATCTTATAGACATTTTATGAACTTTTTGTGACCTAGATTCATCAGAATTTGGAATGAAATTTTCTGTATCATGTATATAGAGTAGTAATAATATGTAGTCTATAATTAATATACAATAAATCTTATAAGATTTGAAAATATCATAATATAAAGATTTTTGTTTTGTCATAATATAAGTATCTATTAGTTTTCTAACAAGATACTTACAATGTCTTTTGGATTTTCATCTGCAGATGCCACAAGCAGATCATGTTTGCAAACCACTCCTTCAGCCAGAAAGTATTTGCTTAAGATTCTACTGTAGCTTCCTAATACATCTTCCTCTGAAAAATATGAAAATACATCAGCTATCTCTGAATAGTATGATTTTTTTTATGTTTTGTAAGCAGCATGTGATCTATCACTTCACCTTTTGAATTCTAGTGCTAAACATAGGCGTCCTTAAGCGACTATTCTCCACCCAATGCTTTGGAAACTGCTTTTATTTCATTTCTTTGCTTATAAGAAAAACATGTTTATGGAGGTAAATAATTTACAAACAAAGTGTAAACAATTTACTCACCTATGATAAATAAAGATCCAGATGGTAAACCTCCTCCTAAAAGATAATAGCAGCATGTTAGTATTTATAAAAGTCACTTTTACTTCTATCGCTTGCAAAAGAATTCATTATTATTTTCTAACCAATAACATGGTCTAGCGAGGGTATACCAGACGACACATAGGGCAGGTTATTTTTCAGTTTTGTTCCTAAAATATTAAATCTAGAATTTGATATTTTTTGAAAGCTAGACATCACGGAACTTAAATAACAGAATCTTAATAAAATTGGTTACAATATTTTGAATAAATCAATTTTTATCATTTACTAAAATCATTCGAGAAAGCCGGAATCACAAAATTAATTTGACAGAGTTGTCAATGTGTCATGCATGTGTCTTGTCACTGTTGTGTTAGTACTGTCAAATTAATCAATGTCACGTCTACATTAAAAAAACATCATTGCCTTGGATGAAAGCATGACTGCTGCATGAAGAGTGAGTCATAGAGATGAGAGTTATGCAAAAAATATTTTTAAAATAATAATATAATAATTTAATAAAATAAATAAGGTATAATGCTGTTAATAAATTGAAAGTATTATTGGCAGAATCACCTTATTTATGTTTGCAGCAGTAAGACTGTAGACAAGTAGTCAGTAGAAAAAAAACCTAAAATATCATCTGCTTGCCACACGTATTTGTGTGCGATTTTTATAAAAGATACTTAATTAATATTTTTTGGAAACACATAAATCCGTAACATAAACCAGCAAAATGCAAGGTCCTGCAGTATTTATGGACATATCACTTGAGGATCAAGTAAGTTTTCATTATCATAACCTAAAGGTAGCATTTCACAATTATTTCGGTAAGACAGAGATTCCATGTTTTTTATATTGCTGTTAAACTACTGGGCATAAAGCATAAATACTATGGGAGTACAACAAAATGATTTGTACATTTTCACATTTATTAATATTAATTTTTATTATGATTTTCAGGCACTTGAATTAAGACGGTACTTTAAAAGCCTCGGTGCAGAGATATCAGAGGAAAAGTCTCCTAAAGGCATCGAGGATGATTTGCACAAGATTGTAGGAGTCTGTGATGCTTGTTTCAAGGAGCCTAATGAGGCTGACATCGAAGCCATACTAAACAGCATTGTGTCCATAATGGTGTCTGTAAGTAATGGTCAATCTAGTCTGCAATTATATCATCCATGTGCGAATTTAATTTATAATAGTAGTAAGATATAATAATTATATTATATGCTTCAGATTCCTTTAGAAAGAGGTGAAAATCTTATATTGGCATTCAGTCAGAGGCTCACTAAATCTCCAGGTCCAAAAATTGGAATGGTTGCTCTCCAATCGTAAGTATTGTATCTGAACTTGTAATGTTATAGCTTACCAGGGTTTTGGTACACATTTAAAGGAGGGGTCACCTTTATCTTTGTTATGACCATACTAATACTGATTGTCTAAAATGTTTCAATGTCATTTATTTGCCAGCTCATTGGTTCAAAACATGTCATTGTCATTATTGAAGCAGTTGCCAGTAAAACAAATTCCTTAAAAAAAATTCTGCTACCTGGTGAGGTGTGCAAAAACTCCAATGTAATGAAATGATTGGAATGTGAAAATTTGATTTATTCAAATGTGACAAAAGACACAAATGTGAATATTCTTCACTCGTCAACAAGTGTTACCCTACATTCTGGTGATTTCTCATCAAAACGTGCATAGGAGTGGCATGGAAGACATCACTGCCACACAATGTAAAACAGCATATTTACAAACGTCCTCAAACATAGCAAAGCCCAACATTCAAGCTTATCCAATTATAATGTGGTTTTCTTGAAACAACAAAGTTAAATTCTTTTTTGTTCAAATGAATCATGTTATGTTGTTAAAATGTAAATATCTTTGGTTTTCAGCTTGTGGCGCCTTTACAACAATTTAGAGTCCAACTCTCCTCTGAGGTACCATGTGTATTACCATGTGATAGAGCTGGCAGCTCGTGTGGGCGCAGTAAAGGATGTATTCACAGGGGTTGAGCAGTTGAAGAACCAGTTTGTTAACTGCCCACCCACCAATGAACAGATGCAGAAGCTGTACAGATTGTTACATCAAGTATTAAAAGACCATAATAGGTATGCTTACTTGCCTAATGCAATAATTATTTACACTGTTTGATTGGGACATTGTGTAAATTTGATTATTAATGATTAATGATAACAAAATGTTGTTCTATATTTGGGATGTGTGTACCATTCACAACTATGTCCAAAATGTAAAACCTAACAAACTAAACTCAACTTTTAATATTCTTAAAAGATAAATTTTGATGAATACCACCAAAAGCCAGGTTTTTTATGCACAATCTTTAAAGATTTGTAGTTTTTGGCGGTGTAATAACAATATCTAAATTTACTCTATTTCTTATTCTAGTGAATTGGCATCAAAAGTTATGATCGAGTTACTTGGCACATACACAGATGAGAATGCCTCATATGCCAGAGAAGATGCTATCAAGTGCATTGCTACAGCTCTGGCGGACCCCAACACATTCCTTTTGGACCCCCTGCTAGCTCTAAAACCTGTAAGGTTCCTAGAGGGAGAACTAATCCACGACTTACTCACTATTTTTGTATCTGAGAAGTTGTCCAGTTATCAAACATTCTACAAAAACCATAAAGAATTTGTACATTCACAAGGTAATGCAAGTAAAATATATTTTATTGAATTTACATACAATGTGCTTTAGTTATGTTTTATTTTCCTGTTGATATATTTAAATTTTAGGTCTTAACCATGAACAAAATATTAAAAAAATGAGGATATTGTCATTCATGCAAATGGCAGAGGCAAACCCGGAAATTTCATTCGATGATATTATATCGGAGCTTCAAATTGAGGAGAAAGATGTAGAAGCCTTTATTATTGAAGGTAATATCAATACAATACATATTTTTAAATAGTTAGTCTTACGTAGTACTTTAGATGATGAAATGAGCATGATGGACTGATGACCTGAAGAAGACAGCGGGAAACCGTTGGATTCAGAGGGCCCAGGACCGGGCGGAGTGGCGTCGATTAGGGGAGACCCATGTCCAGCAGTGGACTACTAAGGGCTGAAAGGAAGGAATGAGCATGGGTGCTCTTTTGATTACATCATCTAGCTAGGAGTTATGTGTACAGGCGGAATTTTTCAAGTGTGTGTGGATGGGGAAATCCTAAACTATAAGGAATAGCGAAGAATGTTGAAAGGAGTCTGGGAACCGATTTTGACGAAAACTAAAACTGCATCATTGGATTTTTGAAAAATCAATGTGCTAGCCAGGAATCGAACCCGTTTACTTACGTTGACGTTAGACTCCTTTCAGCAATGTTCGCTATTTCTCTTAGTATATGGCAGTGATGTAGAAAAATTTGAAAGCCTGATTCAGGATATTTACGGCTTTTACTCTCTGTTTGGTAAACAAGTGCCAAGATTTTTTAATTAAGATTGTTTATTGGACTAGAACAAAAAACGGACTGTACAAATTTCATTTTGTTACAACAGTGTTTTATTTTAAAATTTTTACTAGTATGTTTGAAAAGTAATTTGGGTTTGACATTGTACTGTGTACATACCTACATTACAGTTCTGAAGACGAAGCTGGTCCGCGCGCGCATGGACCAGGCGGCGCGGTCGGTGCGCGTGTCCAGCACCATGCACCGCACGTTCGGGCGCGCGCAGTGGCAGCAGCTGCGCGGCGTGCTGCTGGCGTGGCGCGCCAACGTGCAGCAAGCGCACGAGTCGATGAAGTCCGTCGCCGCCGCGCAGATCGAGTACGCCGCTCAGCAGGCTAAAGCCTAAAACCTCAAGATAAACTCTAAAATACATAGCCATTAACATACATATATCAATTTTATATGATTAACACCTTCACTGACTGATCTATGTCAGGTATGATTGATCAGGTCAGGTCAGAGAATTCCATAGATCAGAGATCTTTACCATACATAAAAGTCGTTCATAATCCAAAGTTTTGTACGACTTCCATACAACAACAGATAAGTGAACCTTCAACATGCAAAAACCTTCTTATAATCAGTATCTGAGGTATTGTTTTGTACATCATTATTTCATTATACATATGTAATAAAATTAAATAAAGATTCTTAAAAAGCGTCGTTTTTCTTTGAACATTTCATTCATTTCATTACATGAAGACCAATTACTGCTTACCCTCAACTCCATAGAGAAAATAGTGTTTTAAACCACTTTTTTTAAAGGGTTCTAAGCTCGATGATTTAAAAACAAAGTAGTTGTTGGTCCATAATTTTTTCGCGACATGGATAAGAACGCATAAAACCCGGTCAGGTTTTTACATTATAAAAGTAAGATATTGGTGTGAAGAAAGAAGAATGTGGCGTCTTTATTGAAAGTTAATTATTTTTCTGCTACCACAGTGAAGCACTCCAAAAAGAAGATTTAAGATCTTCACAGAGGATGCAAAATTCAGTACAGTCATGCTTAACTTCTATCAACCTGACATGAGCTTGACAATATTTTATACGCCATCTGTCAGCTTTCGATTTAAACTGAAATAATATCGACATTTCTTTCCACAGTACTATTTTCAAAAATTCCATGTATCATCATAATATGGATTATGGTTACGACAACGATGGTTGTTTCAGAAACGTGTTTCGTTCATTTGTGTGTGTTACTCTATCTTTATTGCTAGGGCTCCAATTCTACACGTATTTGTGGGGTCCACAGGATATCGTCGAAGGGGACTTCTCCGACATCAAGTATGTCGTTATGCAACTTACTCGTGGTTTGTCGGAGGTACCTACACGTATTCTTTTAAGATTTCGGTTAGCTTAGTTATAACGTTATAAGTACTGATCGCTACTGTCCACAAGCCAGACGGAGGCCAGGAGAACGTTGCTTCAATGCAGTCTTTATATCTAGTAACAAAAGAAACCAACGCTACCCTTAGTGTCAGCGCCAACATAATAGGCTATAAACTTGATTATCAATAAATAAACTCGAAGCTGGTTGGATGTGGTTAGTTAAAACGTTGTGAAGGATAAATAATTTCAATGATGTATAAACCATGGGCATATAGCACGTGAAATTCCGTTAGGGAATGCTGATTGCTGCGACCCGTAATATGTGAGCAAAAAAGGTTTATTTTCGCTGTATAGGTAATAACTAAGTAGGTACTATATACTGCTGCTTTATTTTAAATAACATAGACTTTCTTTCTGTACAATCTCAGGTAACTCGTAAACATGAGCGTCTTCAAGGTGAGTTGCAACGCATGTCAGAAGCCCTGCCCGCTGTAGCGGCTGCTGCAGACCGCGCCAAGGATGCCTTAGAGCCCCCGCGGCGAAACCAGCGAAACTCTTTAGAAGTGCGCGATTATGATAGACAGGTATCGCGCAGACATTTATCTAAAAATTAGCAAACAAATTACACTCTATTCAATTATTTCCATCCGTTGTTCCTCTGTGGATGTCTAGGAAGTAGGTAGGTATCTATCTACAATACAGTTCAATACACAAGTATACCTAAGTCTCCTAATGAATTTAAAGATGGAGATATATAGTTCTTTATTATTACAAATACTCATATGACTATATGAACATTTCAATCGCAACTACCTAAGTTTATAAATTGCATTTTATAATACATAGATTGCTGACTACGCATTGGAAACGGCCGGTGCCCGTGTGCTAGACACTGGCGATACTATGGAACACATGGTTTACGAGTCACCAGTTGGTTGGGTGCTCCACGCAGTAAGCTCCATGCTTTGCCGGGACTGCCTGGGCGCAGCTGCTATTCTCCGCCCAGGCACCCTCCCCGGCGAATGCTGGGCGTTCAAAGGCTCTAGAGGCGAAGCTACAATCCGTCTCCTAGGAACTGTACACGTTACAGGCGTCAGTGTTGAACACATACCTGCCCATATTTCACCTACTCGGTTCGTATTTTGTTTTGGTAGAGTTAGAAGTTTAATATTTTAGTTGAGATAAGTAATAATGTATGTAGGTACCTACCCACATACAACCTCAGATATCTAACCACAAATAGAGAAGAAATTCTCTCCATTTGTGGTTAGATGTCAGTGCCCAATGCGTTGCAGTGACCACTTAATATCAGGTGATTCAGGTGGCCTAAAAATATATTTTATCATATTACAGAGAAATATCCTCTGCTCCACGCCTATTTCAATTGGAAGGCTTAGAGTATCGTTTAGATCCATATCCACACGACTTCGGCATTTACGAATATGACAAAGACGCAAAACCCATTCAGTTCTTCGAGATTCAACATCCATCAAGCAAAGCTTACAATTTGGTTCGATTTAAAGTGTTGTCTAACTGGGGTCATTCTGTTTATACTTGTGTCTACCGAGTAAGAGTGCACGGAGAGCTCGCCCCTGGGCAAACACCATCACAGACTCTTAGAGAAGACCAAGAGCTTCGAATCGAAAATGAATAACCTATTTTTTTTCTATTACCAGCTAAATTTTTAATTAGTACCTACCTACAATTAGAAGATACATAAGTACATAATATTATTATGTACACATATTATGTGGAATGTTATATTTGTTGTAATGTAAATACCTAATATAATAATTAAAGATGTCTTTTGTCAGCACATTTTTCTTCATTTCAAATAAAGAGTGAGTAGAGAATAGTATGGCACAATTATTGTTTTTTTGGCAGTGACAAATGGACCTTCGGTTTTATGCGTGGCACTTATTCTGCACTAAATGGATCCAAAGGGTATAGGCTACTTCGCTTTATTTTTTTTCCTTAAATATCCCAAGCCATTAATGCCAGGTGCCCGGTTAGGTTCATTGTGCTTTGCACAAAACGAGAGAAAGCCAATACCAACAGTAGATGTTAATCTGGGTGTCCGGCAGGCGAATGCTATAAAATGCGTCTATTGTGCTGTGGACAAAGCGACAAAGCACATAAATTAACATGAGCAAAGTGATCATGAGCCCCTGCGGCGTCCGCACTAATGGGTTGACCGGCCCAACGCTCGAATTGTATTCCCGCTAGCTACTGCTCGGACGGAGAAAAATTGTATAATTATTTAATTTTTTGCTGGCACAGAAGGATCCCCTGTACATCCCCTATTTGCCTTACTTAATTTTCAGGCTGAAAATCTTTGTGAATTTAGAAAATGCAAATCTTTACCTACCCAGTACCTATCGAAGATTGTAAATACCAATCTAACTACTTACATAACACTAGAACAAGGGATTTACTGCATTCGCAGGCTAAGTACCTAGTCCTAGAAAACTCTTATAATGACAGCTTTACACACATTCTATCGGGTCACCTAGTAGATGCCTACCTACATAATGAAGTAACTATCCTTTATTATCTACATCTGCAAATTTGTACATTTGAAAGCAATGACAAAAAAAACCTACGGACATAAGATTATAATTTACTATCGTGGTAGGCAGGTACCTCCTGATATCTACGTACATACATTTATGAACCGTAGGTACCTACTATTATTTATTCGGTATATGTACTCTGTACTTGTACTCTGACAATTATTTGTGGGACTGGGTGGAATCCAATATTAGGGCTATAAATCTTGGATTGCTAATGAGAAAATGGCAATAGGGCAGTGGGCTTGTAGATTTTCTTGTAATCAAACTATCATTTGTATACAACTAGGTTGATTTTGCTTTCAGTTTATTAATACGTACATATGTAGGTATTATTCGAAATATTGCATGTTCAAAGTAGAAATCCAAATAAATACAATTTTAATCCCTTTTTATAATTCAGTACCTACATATAGTTTTGTAGTGTTAATTTTGATGACGCTTGATCAATGGTTTCTAATGTTTCCATCTCTCTTTTACCTAGCAGCCCTTGCGTAGATATTCACTGGCGGACATGGACCTCCCTTTATTCACACCACTTTCTGTTCTGTTTCTGAAATTCTGAATCCTATAAAACCAATAAAAAACCATATTCTGAATTCATTAAGTCTTGGACATAATAACGACGTCGAGTCTTAGGATAAAACGTAAAATTAACATCATGACGTATTCGGAGATCATTTCCGCAAAAGCTACGAGATACCACCGGAGTTAAGTATGGACATATAAGTCCTTTCTTTCTGTAATTCAATGCGGAACCTTTCCCACTGACAAATAGATAAGAGTCATAAAGGGTGAGAGCACCTCTCCATGAAATTTATCCTTTTCTACCGGTACCGCCTCCGTGTACCACTCAATATTAATGATGTGATCTTAGTTCAAATGTCTCTCGCAGTCTTTGCTTGACGTGGATTAATGGTCGGCATTTGTGTCCAGATTTCTATGTTTGGCTACTGTTAAATCTTTGTGAAGCGACCTAATTTATGAAAATGAGTCGTGTTTCACTACCTATAGACAAAAACCCTGCAGTTAGGTGTAGTGATATTTATACATAGGTAGATGGTAGAACTCATAATTATATTCAATACCGTCTTTACTATAAGGGCACCACGGGGCCAGTGCCCAGGGCTCCTCATCCTCAGAGGGCCCCGAACAACCGACAATTTCTCTCACATTTAATATCAAAATATTATGGTCGGTAGGGTCGGGCGCATTGCACTTTTCTCGTTGTACGAACGTCGATCATTTTCAGAATTTGATTCAAATCAATACTTAAATATTTATATGAATAATTTGAGTAATTCGAACACAGAACAACAAAAATGTGTATAGTTCGCTTTCTTTACATTCCAAAAGGGCATAGTCTAAGACGGCCCTTAAGTAGATCGTGGGCCTAGATCTTCAAGAGATCCCAGGTTTTTTACAGTTACAGGGCGGAGGTGAGAGGGGGTTTAGTCACCATGTTTTCCAAGATTAAGGGTATCTTTTAGAAGTTTTCCTCCTAGTTACAAAAATAAATAAATAAGAGTGCTATCGCTACCGTTGTCTCTCATGGGCCATCGCGCAGGCATGTTGTGATGTTTAGTGCACGGCGTTCGGTTTTACCTACTATAGTTAAAAAATCTTAAAGATACCTACTACTACTGACTACCTACCAGGTATTTACAAACCCAGAAAATAATACAATATGTCTACAGTTCGTATTTTCACTATTAGTGTCAAATGAGTTCGTTCTCTTTGTGCCCTTGTAGGGGTCTACAAAGTATTGAACAATAATGGAGAATGTTTCTACGCTAGCGCTCATGAAAGGCTTGTGCCGGTAAAGGATTAAGTACGGGCGGTAGTTTCACGGTTGGGTGCATCGCCATGCCTCGGAGCGGCAGTCCGCCACTCGTTTTATCTTACCAACTTCCTGACTGTCCAAGTGATGAGACACGCGATGTATGTATCTATCTACGTGTAGTGACAAAATAAAAAAGGTACGTTTTAGTTTCTGCTCATAGCTTCAAAAGGTATCAGTGGGACAATATGTGTTCTAATTTAAACCAGATTATAAAGTTACTGCCTCCACGTGCATTTTTTTCCGAATCCGTTCAGCCGTACCTATTGCATTACATTAGTAGGTACCTACCTAACTTTCTAATAAGTAGTATTTGTAATAATAACAACATGGAAGTACTTAGTTAAAAAACTGAATGTTTAAGAATGTCGACGTACCTACATTCTCTCACTCACTTTTCACTTATACCACGCAACATATCGCCAGTAGCAAATATGACGTAGGTGTCGTTGAGCGATCCGTTTTAAATAGTATCTAAACTTGTAAAGGTTCTGTTTTGGAGACAGGCTTTGTTACAGTGCATCAGAGGCTCTCGTGTGCGCATCGATGACTTTGCTAAATGTCGCCCTCAGGAAATGCGATTTTAACAGCGAAAACATCAGAATTACAAGTCATTACGATCCACTCCATTGCCTCGGGCCTAAAGGATGTTTGTTGTCATATCCTTACCCTTTCATTTATATAGTTTTTATTTACCAAGCTAGCTTCTTAGTAAGAAAAGGTTTTTGTAGAGTTAAAAAATGCTACTGGAATGACTGGAATCGTTAGTCTTTGTTGAAGTTGAATCTTCTTATTATTACCTACATATCTTAAAATTAAATTTTATGGAAAGTTTAAGGAATACTTAGGTATGTATTATTTTCAATCATTTATTGCAATTATTAGCTATGTCATTCAATAAGTTCCAACACGTCTTCACTTTGATATGCACAGTAACTTAAAATATATCCGTTTTGTGCAACTACTTATTATGATATGTAATTGAATATGCAATTTCGAAAAGGGCATATGTCAGAATTTTAAAGCTTTTTAGGAAACGAAAACAAAATGATTACCTACCTATTTTTTAAAGTAGGTATGTATTACCTAAATATAAATATTCCAAAGTAGGTAAGGTCTGAAATGTTTACCTATAGGAGCTCAAATTCATTAGCCTAGGCCGCCGACTCATCTGCAGAGGGTTATTAACAATAGTTTCCAGATTTTACTAGTAGAAATAGGGTACACAAACAATTTTTGAAATACAGAAACCTGCCAATTGGTGATGAATTTAACTCATTATTGTACGAGTAGCCCCCTTGGCTAGGCGGCAGGTACGTCCGTATGGCGCGATCGGCCCTTCATAATTTAGAAAAAAAAGCCATTTATTAAACTAGAGCCCTTAGTAGATAATTATTGGGGCTCACTCCGGCATATTCGCTACCTGCCGGCAATTCGCCATTCGCCTATTGTCTGTCGGCGTGGCGCCCTAAAGGGTTTTAATTTTAAATGCAGCGTGTAACTATTCCGGCTTTTATTCGTAAATTTCTCTTTCGCGGGTGGTTAGCTTGCTGGACGCAATATGGCAAGTTTTTTTCTCCCGGGCAAGGGTAAGCAATTAACTAGGTACAACAACGGCTTTGTTGCGTTTTTGCGGTTGTTCTGAATTATTTAAACTTTAAATTTTAAAGCGTTTCGAACAGACGTAATTTTGGCAAATCTATAATTATGTGCCATTATCAACCAATGCTCAATATTAATAAGTTGCGTTAGAAAGTATATTTTTAAAGGGCCCCATATATATATATAGATACACCAGCATTTCAGTGTACTTAAAAGTTCTTAGTAACAATGGGAAGGTATTGTAAATACTCTAACGCTATAACATTAAAGTAATTTTTCTAACTTCTGGCCAACGAATATTATGACCTCAAGATATTATGAATATGTGGAGGTTATTTTGCAGTAGTCGTATAAAATTACACGCTCGAGTGTCCAGCCGCTGTGTGTAAACAGAATCGCGTCCATCTCGCTAGTTTGTTCGCAAACATGCTTCAAATGAATATGTACAAGCGTGTTTGTTGATGCAGATCGCGTTACAACAACAAATATTCTTGTTTATTTATACGGTATCGACAGTCAGGCTACCGTTCGGGCACGCCATGGGTTCCCCCGCCTCCATCTAATGCGATGCAGTCGTCATGACAACACTGCAGCCCTACAAGGCACACATCATGAGAGACCATAAAAACAAAACAGACGCAGAAAACTCACTCGGCCTCACCCCGGTTCCTGTCGCCGCGGACGTCCGAGAGTTCCCTTCTTTCAAACATAATTTATGATCTCGGGGAAATAAACATAAAAAATAGAAAAGGAAAAACGACGGCACGCACGATAAAAAAGCTCGTCGTAAAAGTGCGTTGGGCGCGGGGTGCTCGATCTGCCCCGCGCCGCCCCGTCGTCGGGCGGCAACCCTTCCGCTGCCCGCCTCCGCCCAGCCCCACACACCCGGTAAAGGGTTAGGGCGACTAACCCTCTCTATTCTTATGTACACGCCAAACTATAAATATACACATGTTCATAAAGACCCGTTCATCTATCCAAAAGATCAGATTTATGTACAGCATAGCAGGCATCCGTTTGGCTTGGCTTCTAGTGAGGTTGCAAGTACCTACTACCTAATAAACGGATTTTTTAAAATTAAATTATCAATAAAAGAAAACCAATAAATATATACGTAAGTTTAAAATCTTGAACTAAAGTTGTTGGTTTTGGCTTCAATGAATTGACTTACCTAAAGAGAATAGATCATCGACATCGGTCATGCTGCTCTAAATTGTTCTACAAATAATATCATGGGTATGCTATTTACAAACATTGATATTCAAATAATATAGGCCGTTATAATTTATTATTTTTCGTTACGATACTTTTGTGAGACTGTTCCCGAGAGAGACATCGGGGGCTCGACCGATAGCTGATGATGACGCGGCGAGGTCGGTAACGAGGCTTTGATGTAAATGTGCCGTGGACCGGCAGCGGTCTGCAACTCACGACACCCTCGCTGACCGCCGCCTGGCCGCCGGACCCCCGGCTCCCTGTACCTACGAGTATCTGTTTCATTCGCCCTCGCTCTAAACAACCACACTCTTGCTTGCGAATTTCTACTTTCATACCAAAGATAGACGATACTTTTTATTTGATACTGGTCTTTTTATGCTGTTAACAGGGTTTATGATAATAAGCAACGGATATTGAGGCCAGAATCGTTACAGTGGGGATTAATGGGAAAGTCTAGACAGGACGTTTTGCTAACTTGTGACGCTTGATCTATTGTTGAATCTTTTTATAAATAGAACTCTTCGAATTGTAAACAAAAACATGTACCTACTGTCATAACTATTATTAACTATATTACGAGTAAACAAGTATACAATCTCGATATCGGCACCGTACACTAGGCGCTTCTCTAGGTGATTTTTTTTACACTGTCCACCCACCCCTGTCCGCCCGCCGTAGCTCTGCTTTTTGGCAATTTTATTTATTGCCGATATCTCTAGCTTTACCCAGAGGAAAACTCACATCATGTTAATTTCCTGTGACTCTGAGAACAGTTTTTTTAAGAAACCGATATATGGTTTAAGCATCTTTTTCTGTGCGTCTATATCTCTTTCCGTATTTCCGCTAATCTAATTCTAGGCGCTAATTACAATTTGGCGAAAATTTCTTTATCTTGCTTCTAGATGATAATTCATTACTGATAGTAGGTATCTAATAATGAGTGTGTTGATACAAAAGCAAAAGTGAAGATATCTCATAAAATCAATTGTTATTTGTAAGGATGCTATCATGATAGAATCAGATCTGTATATTGTATAAAAACCGGCATTAATAACGACCTCTTCGTGCAAAGGTCTCCAATCGGGGTGGCACTTATTTAAATTCCCATTTTTATAACAAATTTACATTAGATCCCATGTACGTTAAGATGGCAAGGTAAGTCGTGTCCCTTTTTGTGTTGTAAATTGGGGGTCACACAAAAACCGTTGAGCTTACAAATACTTTGCCCATAACGTCCAGCCGCTCGGCCGATGACGATGAAAAAGTACGGTTCTGCCTACTTAATTTTTTATTCCTTTGATGTCCGTTTTATACTTGCAACTATTCACATTTTTTCTATATTACGTCGATCGGCGATAACCGGTGTACTGTATGGTTTAAATTTTGGATAAAAATTGTAAATTACGAGGGGACGATATAAACACATGCGCGAGCGCGTCAAATCTTCAGCCGGCGCGCGCTCATCGTTCAGGGACGCATTATGGCTGTTTTAAAACGACAACAGAAACGGGGGAAGAGTATTTTTAAAAAATAAAATTACTTTTTTAGTCAAAAAATGTGTCCCCGCTATCGAATCCAATTGTTGCGTGTCGGCTGAGCACGCGTTCGATTTTATGTTTGTGAGGGATTTTTTATGATGTGGTGTGTGCCATGCCACGGTGGAAACGACTTATCTATTACACAAACATGTCACTGATCGACAGACGTCTTGCCACTAGAACCCTTTTGCCTACTTTAAGATTGCCTTAGGCTTATTAGAAGTAAATAATATATTTAGATACTGCGTTCTTTTAGTAGGAGTAGGTTACCCCTTTTGCATCACTACCTAATCCTCACAAATGTCTGAACATGAGTAGAGTAGGAGTAGTCGTAGTACATCAATTTTATTATGTACATTTCTATTAGTACTAATATATAGCAAAATAAACCTTGTCTAGGTTTATTTTGCTATACTATAATATATAGCAAAATAAACCTTGTCTAGGTTTATTTTGCTATATATTTATTTAATAAGCTCATAGTAGAAGTTTCGTCTTTCGTATCGTCCAGTGATTACATCATGGATAACTTTCAGCAACCGCGGAGAGTAATAAAAAACGGGTAGCGCGCCTAGTTGCGGGCGACACCGAAAGAGGTGAACAAGTCACAACAACTTTTACTCCCTTCACAGGGTGGGCGTCCCTCCCCGCTACGGTCTTTGGAGGGTCTCTGGAGATGAAAGTTTTGTGGGGTTAAAGCAACTAACACATACGCGCGTGTGAGACAACAAACGTGCGCACTTACCTAACTCTAACTTTAATTGTGTCTTTTCAATCGATACCTCCTTTGAAACAATACAACGACATGTGATGTTTCATTTATTACAACCTTTTCACAGCCACTTCGTATTCCAGGTAAATTGTTAATTTAAGTTTCAATTACCAACATTACGGTGGTCGACATAACTCTTAATTCATCTGGCTTAGAAAATCACACTGGTACAGATTTGACTAACTGATTTGCAAGGAATAACTTTTTATAGGTAGATACATTAACTTAAGCAGCCCTTTGTTATCCTAGTTTTTAGGTGAAACTCGAGGAGGTAAGGAAATATTAATTAAAATATTATAATATAGATAATATTTGTGTTAGCTACATTTTAATTTTAGTCGCCACAATTGCCCACAATTATTATGTATAAAGTATTTACTATTATTAAAAACTGTACAGATATTTCTGACTCTGTATTGGTCATGGCAGTTATTCACGTCTTTCGTTCACACACACATGAACAATCGGCCACCATAACGAACATTGATGGATAAGATACAGTAGAAACCTATGTGAATTCGACCCTATGCGTCCAGCCACCCTTCGCTCTCCCCTTCCGCAAAAAACTGGACAATTGCATCTTTGCTCGTTGCGTATGTATCCTTGCTGCTTTTCAAATTGTTATTACTTGGATCGGAGCAAGAGATAGCTGAATTTTATTATCCTTTCTAAAAGTTAATCCTTGTGTTTTTTCTATGTTTGCAATCTTTGATCTTAGGGCTCGTCATAAGTATATACCTATTTAAATACACGTACATAGATCCGGATAATTCTATTTCTCTGCAATAAATGTGATCCATGCATGTAATACGCAAGGAACTTAATTAAAAATCTAGATCTAGCATCTATCCCGTTGAGCACATTCATCTTTACGTTTTTGTGTTCTTCGCAATTTGCCAGTAACCCATTAATGTACCACTACAGGGTCGGGTCTCCTCTCACAATGAGAGGGATGTAGGCCTTAGTCCACCACGCTGGTCTACTGCGGGTTGGTGGACTTCATACCTTTGAGAACATTTTTTTTGTTAACTCTCAGGCATGCAGGTTTCCTCACGATGTTTTCTTTCACCTTTCGCACAGAACTTTTTTTACAAAGCCACTGGGATTCGAACCCGGAACCCTCGTTTCGAGGTCGAATTCTAAGCCACTGGACTATCAACGCTCTTCGCAATTATCTACATATTAATATATCTTAATTATAATGGTTTACAAGCCAAGTCACTACTGAATAGGAATAGCATTTGCACACCTGAATTCACCTGATATATGTGGATCAGTTGGATACTTTAGTTTTATTATTCGTAGCTTTATCTAGTTTCCTATCGTTAGTTCGATTAGCCTTAACCTAAAGGGAATCATTGTGAATTTAACATGCGAAATAACCTGCACTGCGTTGCAGAGGGCGCCCTTATATTTACATTTAAACAAATCTTTTGGAGATTTGCATAAAAATATTGAATTTTTGTTGTTTGTAAAAATATTGAGGTTTTTATTAAGCTTTGTAGGTATCTGTTAACACATGAGCTTGCTTTCATTTTCCTTTAACCGTACAGCACTCAATAACCTATGCATAGGAAATTTTATAACCTCCTTAATAAATGATGGCATAGAAAATGAAATATACCAATGATCTGAGAATGCAACTATTGGAGCGTTATCCAAAAATACGGAAATCATCGGGCGGAATGTTTAGTTTTGTCATCGATTACGCAAACTGTTTCAAGGGTGCGTTGGGCTCTTTCTTTGTGAAAAATACGAGTGAGCATATATAAAAACTGGATGCAGCTGTCGGGTGGCACACATGCGAATTGTAGCGAAGCGCCCGTTGACGCGAAAGGTCGTAAGTACAGCACAGGGTAGGCGAGCATGTGGCGTTTCGATTTAGCAACCAGCTCATGTGGGGCGACCCTCGCATATAGGCCCGACTCGGGAAGGGTTCCGACCGAGTTGAATCCGCGCTGGGAAGGGTTTGCAAGGACGCGGACGCCCGCCGACGCGCAAGCGCACGCGATCTTGCAAAAAACTCTCACAATGCACACAACATAACTCCTTTGTTATAAACACAGTGGATTGTTCGTGAATTTTCCCTTTTTTACCAAAAAAATGTAATATCATCAACTCGTTCACGCCCGGCATTTCAATGGGAGCATTTTGAAGAGGGAACCGAAAATTGTTAAAAACGGGTAAAAGTGGGTCAGAAAGGGTGTTTTTAGATGTAATAATCACTACTTCGTGTCGATCAATTGCCGATATTATACAAAAAATAATCCTCATTTTTAACGTTTTTGTATAGGAACAGTCTTAACTGTAGATATCTACCTTGTTATTTATCGGAAAGTTTGAAGTACCTAGGTAAGATTATAGATTAAATGAGAAAGAAAAAATAATGTTCTTTCTGAGATCCTTTTGGGAAATATAGCTATATTGATAGCTATGTTTTTGATAACTATTTATTATTGTATAAGTTAAATCAAATATCAATATATGTATACCTACCGAACTGAACTGTTCCCTACCGGAAAGTGTCCTAGTCTTAACAATATCGTAAAGTTTGACTGCAATTTAACACTAAAGTATTATCATCATATTATCATCATTCATTAAACACTGTTTCCTTATTATTCCCGGTAGGTAATTTTATTTTTCATATGTTTAAACAGAATTTGATTTAAACGTATTGAAAGTAACCGATAAAAATGATAGGTAAACTTAACGCTTGTGTTTCCGCTACAGTTTCGATACTATCACATTTTCCCCCCAAAATTGCAAAAAAATGAAATCTCAATCATTTATAAATTAGTTCCGCGGACAGTTACGGCATTCATCCCTTTATCAGTTTTTTAATCGGCCGCAATAAAAGGGTATTGGAGTGATTGTTACGAGGTAGGATTTTTATTTATTGTCTAGCTAGGATTTATGTTCTCGTGCAAGAACTCGTTCACGATATTAGCACAACAGCTTAACATGAGGACGCCAAATACATTCAATTTATATTCATTTTTTTCATGTCCTATCTTGGTGGGTGATTGAATTTTATTGAGATACTTTTATAACGTTAATCCACATACTACCTACTACTTGCTCATATGAAAATAATAACTGCGGTAGCTATGAGTACCTTTGTAAAGCTAATTGTGTAGGTTCATTGCGTAATTACGAATTGATTAAATTACCCTTTGAACTAATTTTAATATTAAGGGAATGTAAGAATGTAAAAATGTTATATTATAATAAATAATGCAGCGAATGACATCGCGAGTATGTCTTTAAATATTAAATTGTTATCTAACGTATCATGTAACGATAACTAAACATTTTAAATAAAATTCCCAGACAGATAATCGACGGGATAAGGTTGGTTAAAGCGAACCCTTTTACCTGCAATGGTAAATTACACGATGTTTACACGGATATCAGCATTGTAACCCTTTTCCAACCCTCGCATTGTGTTTTTGTGAGTATGCACTTGTGCATCGACTGCGTCAACGATGAATGAACGATCTATACAATAAAGTTCTTCTGTACATTTATAAATTAATCAAATTTTTAAGGTAGGTTTCAGAATAAACAATTAATTTACAATAATAGGCATTATTTTTATTGCATACGCATATACGTATTACATTAATAGTAAAAATATACTTAAATCATTGGCCATCAAAATTGGCGATTTTGGTAGTATTGCATGATGTAACATATTATTGTTACACTTTGCCTAGTTGTAGAGTTTATACAAATTCATACTACCTAGTTAGGTATATTTATACGGTATAAGAAATTTTATCCAAGAAACGGTTTAATTATCTATCGCAAATATCTGAGTAAAGGTTAACGAAGTTATCTTTAGGAGAATTGCATGCCTGACCCGAATGACATGCTAAATCCATCACCTTTAATAGCGTCGAACCCTTCAATCTGTTTACCTATCTCAAAGACTAGAGTAATACTGCTATGACGATTTATTTAATATAAATGGCTTATATATATTATTTTTAGTATTTTTCAGTGGCTTATACAAAGGTACATAAAAGAGTTAATTATAAGTATATACCATAATGTTGCTTTCATTATTGAATTTGGGATAAGAGATAAATAATTGGCTATACCTACCTACAATTAGTCAGATCGCAGTGTAGAGCGAACTACGACGGCCAAGATCAATCTTTTGAACGATGCTTTTTGTTCAGTTTCTAGTTTTGGTAATCTCTAGCTGAATATACAAGATCAGAATATTTAATCATAAGTATTTAAAACAGCAGATGTGAAAACACATTGCCACGGAAAGGTTATCGATTACCGTATGATCCAATTAGTAGATATCGAAACAATCGGTCGTTTTGAGCCTTAGAGGCGCTCAAATAGCTCTATCAGGATCCCGTGAAATTAGAGTTATTCGATATCCAACGGTTTTTTCTTCACGGCACGCGTCCTTACCCCTTTTTTAATCGGATTTTGAAGACGCGTGTGTAGTGTTTTTTATATGACTTAATAAAAACTTCAATCCACCTTATTGCAGACGTTAGGGTCACGTTTTTATAAGTTTCCGTTAAAATTTTAGTAGAATGTTTTAATTAGACACGTTTCGATTTTTAACACTCACAACGGTCCGAGCTATGGTTAAATTAATATGGTTACCTACATAAAGGTTATACAAATGGAGGCAACATTATTGTACACTTTTGTCTTTATATTGCTGGTAGGCTGTACATAACTAGAAAGTTAATTTGGAAAGATTAACTTATACCGATAACTCGGTACTACAATACATTATGTTCAGGAAATTGGTGACAGTGGCGAAAATTTCTTTTACGGAATGGATCGTGTAGAAAAACTCGTGGAATGTCATTAATATTCAAAACGTAACTAGGAGGGATTATAAAATAATAGGAGTAATTTGGAGCGGCACGCGTCCCGGCCTCCGATGTGGAATTTTTTGATAAGATATGCATGAAAATTAATGTCTGCTTTATTACATTTTTCTAAGTTCCTCAATTTAGCTATGTGGTGCTGACCATTCAATGTAGGTTTAATATAATGTTAATGACCTTATTCCATTTTACTAGTATTTTTCCATTAAATAGAGAGTAACTTATTATTAAAGAGACTACAATGCTCTATTGGATTAGGTCCTTATTCTTAGATGTAACACACATCTACTATTACCTGCTGCAATTCTTTGCTTGTTAATGTCCCGTACTGTCCTTTTTTAGTAGAACGGTACCCCTATCATTAACTTCGACAAAAGTAGTTTTTTTTTGTAAAAGGATGTCAATTGCAGCAATTAAGCGACTAATAATTATACCTTGTTAGTTTTATTTCCTTTCGGGCTTAAAACGAATCAAACTAGTAATATAAATTAATTTGGGCCCTATTTTATAACTTGGCTTTTAGAGATAATTAAGGGTCTTTTCTTTTTCAACATATACTTTGAAGAAATTGAAATAATTTATTTAATTTGTGTTAATTTTATAACTGTTTATCGAATCAGTAAGACACTGAGTTGATAAACAGTTAGATAGTAGCACTCTAGTGGAAGTTGTAAATTTTTACGAAACATACTTAAATTCAATGGTGTACCTTGCTTTCATACAAAAGATTTGCGAAACGGTTATGCAAATAGCACGACAGAGTTTCTCTGAATTTGAATATTGACACCAAACTCTTTGTGAACTTATAAAAAGCATAGAACAGAGAGGACAATACGGAATACATTTGAAAAGGAGCAGTAATATTTAAATGCATTGCGATTTTTTGTCGAAAATGGTTCACAGCCTTTGGCAACTTTGCAGAAACGTGTAGATGGTTATAAAATATGGACCATTTTTTAGATTTGTCTTACATCTTGGTAAGCTTTAATTATAAGGTAGCGTTTTAAAAATAATATGCGGAATTGTTCGTAAAACAATTAGAGAACCGAACCAATTCTTGTCAATTGTTATGTTTTTAGAACTATTTCAATCTTTAAACGACTTTATTGCTGTTATTTATTAGCAACTTTTCTGTTGAGAATGGATCTATTTACAGGAACAAATCTCTGCGTTACCCATTCTAATATTTATTCCTTATTATAAATGCGAGTGAGTCAGTTTGTGTGTCTGGAAGGGCAAAAATAAGTGTAAATTTTTAACTTTTTTAAATCATAGATCACAATGTTTGTTCACCTAAAAGTATTTATTATTAAAAATGTAAACTAATTTTAAAAAGTATGTAAGTATGTTTGTTCGGGTGGAATTTTAAACTCAATTTTGAAGTAGATATCTTCAACCCTATGAGCTGAAATTTTGTATACACGTTTAGTTTGGATGACAATAAACGATATGGTTTGTGTCGTCATTCTATATCCAATATGGCGGACCATCCAAGATATCGGAATAGTTATTTTTACTGCATTTCTATAATATGGATATCAAATGAAAGGGTTTGTTAAGAGTAACTCGAAAAATAATGTGGCGTCATTCTATATCCAATGGTGGAGTTGTTATTTTTAATGCACATCTACAATATGGGTATCAAATGAAAGGGTTCGTTAAGAGTAACCCGAAAAGTAATGTAACGTCATTTTAAATCCAATATGGCGAATCATCCAAGATGGAGGAATAATTATTTTAAATGCACTTCTACAATATGGGTATCAAAATATGAAAAGGCTTGCCGTAAGTAATTAGAAAAAAATTGACATTACTCATTACATTAGCCAGCGATAACTAAAAAGTAAAATATAAATTAAATGCAAAAAAACTTTAAAATACCTTTTATTTAATAAACGCTCTAAAAAGAAGAAAACAATTTTTCCTTAAAAATTTTAACTATCTGCTTATAACCTCATTATATTATTATTATATTCATATTATGATCATAAAAGCTTGTCGCGAGGTTCAATTACCTATCAGTATTTAATTAAATTGTAATTGAAATTTATAGGTAGCATTGAAACAAAAAAAAGAATTACATATAGTCAATGTGGGGAAGTCCATCATAGTTTATTTTAATTTATTTTGGAGACCTCATTGTAACAGTCCTATTCTTTCTACAATGATATTTGGATATTTTAAACAATAGACCTTTGTTTATACGAGTATTATGAAAAAGTCAAAACGTCTGTACATGAAATACCTTTATAGATATCGATGGTAATTTAAAATATCATCGGGTCGACGTCTGATTCATGTATTTTACAGTAACCTAACGTACACCAAACTGACTACTTGCAAACTACAATTTAATAAGCACACTTAGGTAAGTAGTAGGTAATAAAAAACAAATCGTGCTAATATAAATTGAATCTATAGTCTTGATTATATTTTGAAAAGTCAAAGAAAAAGTGGCGAATTCGTCATAAAATTGGTGTCAGCGAGGTATTTAACGTTTTTTGAAGAAATAAGAGAAAGAAAGAAAGAAACAAGTTTGTTTGTTCATATATAGGTATAAAGTTGTTACAAATTATTATGATCAATTTATATTCACCCAATCATCCCAAGTCGATATCCATGTCGATATAAGTACTTATTCAAAAAAATCCAACCCATCAAAATATCCATGTCGAAATATTCTAAAAAGCGGTCTCCATCTAAGATATTAAAATTTATGTATTTTTCATAATCCTCATCCCAAAACATCCCGGAAACTATACCCATGACCAAGTGTTCAAAACAGTCGAGTCCGCCATCTTGGATTTCAAAATTAATTTATTTTTCATAAACCCCATCCCAAAATATACCGAAAATGATACCCATGACAAAGAATTCCAAAAGTCAAGTCCGTTATAATGGATTTCAAATTTAATATATTCTTCATCATCCTCATCCCAAAATATCCCCAAAACGTCGTCCATAACCAAGTTTTATAAAAGTTGTCATATGACGGTCTTACCCCCCTTCACCCAGACGGACTTTCCCAACACTAGGTTTTCGATTATCAAAAAAATCATATGCAGGTATTTCAAAAAATTAAACAATTTTTCGTTTTAGTATCATTTTTATGAAAAATACTTTTAAAACACGTTGTTTTTCCAGAGGTCCTTTCAGTCAAAATGAACGTTGTTATACATGGTTGTTTTTGTAATTTTCAGTTTTAGAAAAAAATTATAAAAAAGTTGAGAATTTGTTTATAACAAATTGTTAAGTTAACAAACAAAGAAATTGTTGATAAAAAATGTTTTTTGTGTACCATGTGTATAGAATGGTAAATTATGATTTTTAAGAAAAAAAATTTTTCTTACGTAATAATTTAAACAATAGAAATATTGAAAAAACAATTATAAACAATTAAATAGTATTATTTAGAATTTTTTTTTAAAAATCATTATATTTTGTAGAGTAACGTTGTGAAGATTTTTTTAAAAAGCAAGGAAATAGTCCATTTGTTTATAAAAAAAAATTAACTAATGGAGAAAAAAAATATTTTTGTTCGTCAATAAATGTCTTTTATTAACGAAAAACCGATTTTATTAACGATTATGTGAGAATGAAATGAAAAAAAAAATTTTCGATAATATAATTTGGATTTTCATTTTTTGTTCAACTTATAAAGTTATTATAAATAAAGTATTCAAATTTGTAAAACTTTTATGGCGTGATCTCGTTAAGTATACATACTTAAGTATGTACATAAGAAGTGCTCCACGAAGGGAAAATAAATTACGACAATTATTTAAAACTTATTAACAATGAAAATGGAAGTTCGAGAAAATTGTGTTAATTATAACAATCGTCTAACCTGTTGAAAAATTAACTTTAAGATAAATTTCCATCGCCAGCAAGTTCTTTGAAGTGTTCCGTATATACCTTATTTTTTTTTATGTTTAAATAATAATTTACACCTTAAAACAATTATTGAGCGTGACGTACTCGAATTTGATGCCGCGACCGAACCCTGAACGTGCCGCGCGTATGCCCATTTTCAGCGTTAAATTTAAACTATAAATAATGGAGCTACAAGTCCGGGAGTCGAGATTTATTTTACTAGAATTTTCTCCTCTTTTAGGATCTTTTTTCAAATTTCAGATAACTTTAATATTTTTGAAGTTAACCAAGACTCCCTTTTTCCTCTTTGTGTTTTGTTTATAACAAATGAAATGTCTATTGGCAGATAATAAAAAAATAATATACTAATATAATTAAATTCTGCATCCAATGCAATAATCGCCTTATTTTTATTTTTCGCAGGAAACTCACTTCTCGAATAGACTAAAAAGAATGCAGAGAAAAACCTTTATCTGGCAGATAATCGCGCGCAAAGCGTAGTACGATAATAATTTCTGTCCGATATAGAATAACATTTTCTTTGATCTAGGTGGCCCTGAGATGAAAAGGGAACTAAGTGATTCACGGAGTTTTTAGGTTACCTTCGTGGAAAAGGTTTCGCGTGGAAGATAAATTATTATTGCGTTGATTGTATTATGTGAAAAAACGCTTGTAACTTATAAAGATGTAATAGAACTTAGCACCTTCTTATAAGAAACTAACATTACATTTTTTTTTCAAATATGAATATAACATATGGGTTTCTAAAATAGACTGATGTCTGGTCCAAAAAGTGTCTGTAGGCATTTGGTCGAGGGATAGGCTGATCAATCATGGAGCCTACCCCTTCTATCCCGCCCAGTGCTGGCTGTCGGCGCGAAAACAAACCGTTGCTAGGCAACGGAGCGGAGGCGGGGGCGCCCACACGTCCCGGCTACCGCATCACTGAGCCCCACATAAGTATGACACACAACTTTGCCCAATTGTTTCCAATCTTGCATCTGCAGTAATCTGAACACACTACCTAGTTGTTTCAATACAATATCTGTAACCATAATCTGGCGTGTATCGATCTGAATATTTTTTTTGTAACTAATTTTAGTGCTTAGGCAAGACTGGTATAATTAATAGGTAAATATTTAAAGTTACTTAATTGTCTAAAAACGATATTCTTAGGATTCGTGCTTTTTAAAATTCATTAGCAAGGTAATCTTGCTAACGTTATCGTGCTTGTAAATGTAGAAGACAAAAGGTTGAATATTTTCTTTACTATGCTCCCTTTCCATCTCCTTTTACTTTAGGAATAGTATTTTTTTAGATCACTTGCGTAATTCTAGAAATAAACTAATTCACAAACATATTTTTTCGGTCATTCAAACCATAACTATCGTCCGCATTTTACTGAAACGCCGTATGGTCAATAAAACTCTGGTCAACTATTCACAAAGAACACATTCTCAATTCAAAGTCTATCGAAACAGTATTACATTCAAAAAATAAGTTGTTGTGTTTGTAGCTGTAATTGGGAAAAGAAAAGAGAGGTCCTGGCACGGCGCCGCGCGGTGATCCATCATCCCTCCGCTCCGCTGACCGCTACCCCACCACCCCCTCTTACTTTTCACTTTCTCTACATATTTTAAGGAGAGTAAAACTTTCCCTTCACCCCCGTTCGTTTTATTTTCTCCAAAGAATCGTAATGCTGGTGGTACACTTGGTTGAGTTTGCTTTTAGCGCTTTAAATATCGTAATTTTATATTTCACAAGTAGGCAGGCTTTGATGGTTCTTGCTATCATGTTATTTTATTAACTTACCTTGTATTTTTTTATAATTTGATGTGTAATGTAATTCGGTCCTGCTGTTATTAGGTATGAATTGGGAACAATGGCCATAATTTTGAACGCTAAGTATATAATCAGTTAAGGTTTGTACCTAGATCTATGGTGTAATAATACAGGATGTGATTCTTTTCTTCAAAATAAATGGGTTCAATTTTTCAAAAGTCTGATGATACAGTTTAGTTTTCATCAAAATCGGTTCCCAGAGTCCTTTCAGTATTTTTCGCTTTTCGTTATAGTTTCGGATTTATTTATTTATACTCTTTATTGTACACACACATCTAAAAACAAACTACCTTTATCTTGGTGTAGGCCAAACGCGGCAAGAGCTTTTTACGTTCTTTTTGGAACTTAAGACAGTTTTCAAATCTCATCCCGATATCTATCAGTTGCGAATTTCCTTAGTCGTGACAATAATATAAAATCCTTTTAACGTCTTGGCCTTGGCATACACGTGGGATTAGGAGAAATACTCCATCGAAATAGGTATAGTAGGTAGCGAAATAGGTTAGGAGGAATATCTATCGTTCTAACTATATCGTGGTGTAAAAGCAGTTATTTAAAACAATTTTTTAAAAATCTGTTTCTGTGGAAGTGTGTGTATTTTTGTATTCGAAAAGTATAAGATGGGCTTAAAATTTTACACAATATAATACTTAGTTATATTTTAAGCAGGTTTGAAGCACAGTGAAGCGTGATCTCTGTAGTTATAAGACTTTTTTATACATATTATTCGTAAATAAAGTTACTTATAATATGTCAATGTTATAGTTAATAATAATACTTATTTTTTATTTTTTCTGCACTAGTCGTTATGTTATTAATGTGCGAGAAACAGTTTATTTGGATCAGATAGTTAGGATCGGTTTTTTTAAGACGAGCACCTTATAGGCAGTATGGGGTATCGTATAGTAAGTAGTGCGGCAGCATCACCGTGTCTATAATAAATGAACGGGCGCGGGGGACGCTGACCAATGGCAGCCCCACCCTCAATCAATATGATGGACTCGGCCGCGAGGGGACGATCGCTCACTGATTTTTTCCCTCGCTGACAGGGCTCGGGAGGACGTTTTTGCGCCCTTCGCGCGGTCCGGCGACTGAACGGTGCGCTAGAGGGAGCGTGCAATTAATAAGTACCGAGTGGCAATGTCGCGACCGCCGCCGCCGTCGCAGCACTATCTCGCACCGAACACTCCTTTTCCTTGTTTACCTGATAGATAAGCTTTTATTGCTTTTGTTGCTTTTCACCCACCGTCTGATTGTTACTAATGTCCAATGCGTTTGTTGCTGTTACAGGTCGTACTGATGAATTGGTAGGATAAAGTTAGTTATTCATATTACAATAGCTGTTTTAAGTATCTTTAATGAGTCGAAGTAATTTGTTGATACTAAGTTGGCAAGTATAAATTTTCTTGTATTTAGGTATATCTACATAAATTTTACGCTCCTCTTAAATCCATCCTAAAAAGTAATTAAAAAGCTATTACTGTTGATTGCTTAAAATTCATACTCTGTAGTCAAAGCGAAGCTTGGAAATCTTTCGAAAACATCTCGCAGTTTCAAACATCGAAATCTTAATCTAAGTTTAAAATTTCTTCGAGAATCGGCAAATTTTGCACTAAGTCATTAAAGTATAAAACTTCGGTCATTTTGCTGGCGTTGCTTAAAAGCCTTTTTAGGCTCGGAAAAGTAATCTTTCATTAGGGTGGGGAGGAGCTAAAACGGAAGTTCTCTTTGAAAGGAAAATTACACGTCGGATGCCTGCGTGCCGTTCAAGGGAGATGGATTTTAATTACATCAAACAAAGTTGTCAGAAGGGAAGTTTGCTGGATGGTGTATCGGAGCGATTACTGGCGTCTCGCGAGTAGCTGCTAGCTTGCTCGTTACAACTCGCTAATGAGCTCGTACTTTCCTGACGAACATTCATCATACTTAGATTACATCACATCTTATAACCTATTAGTTATATATTTCTATACCTCATAAATGATTGTTACCATGTGTATTTCTAGGGTAAAATCAGAATAATTATTATTTAACTTCGCCGTAGGTAGGCACTTATCGTTATAATACTACTCCTCATAAAAATACTCCGATTAGGTATTATTGCAGGTCATTCGGCAGTAAAGAGTAAGGAATATTCATGAATAAAGAGTAAAGTACTCAAACACTACTACTTAATTAAACTAGACGAATACGGGGTTCTAGTTCCCAGGCACGCAGTGCAGCCATACAGTACGCCATTCCCTTACTACTTATTTGTATGCAGATTAATGTACCCATGTACTCATAGGTATGTTGTAGTGCCCGAGTGAAATAAATAAAGTAGAAATATTTGTATAAAAATATTTGTATAAAATATTGGTATAAAAATTTCACAAGAATTTTACAAAAACATGATATCCGGTAGTTGTTCTCGTGGCTAAGTTAAAAATGGTGCCGGCCAGAGAATTGATTGTGCGATAGCAAAAGCGGGTTGGTCGCTAAAGTTTCCACTATTTTCCAATTATGGGCGAGCAAATGAACTATAGGTGATAAATCGGGCGCGCCTCTGCGATGTGACGCCGCTATGGAAATGTATCGCGGGCCGCGTTAATCAGAGCCCAGAAGCCATTCGTTTGATTAGGGTTAGTGGGCGCGGGCCTATCAATCCGCCACATTACCATGTCGACTTCGAATCGTTAGGGCTACACCATTTCTTTGTTTTTCTTGATCGTACGTTATGTTTTTAAAAGCTTGCTCGCCGGCCGCTTTTCGTGCCGATAACTGTGGGGTACGTTCGAACACACTACTTTTTGGACACCGGAATTTGGAATCGTTCCACAAATGGTTACATCATTTCAGCCGAACGTCAATAATTTCATGTATATTCTACGAGGAAATAAAATTAATTAAAACACCTTAAATCTTTTGTTGAGTGTTTGCCAGCCCTCGCTGGGTGTAAGGCGTAATTTGGACCGATTCGCGCTGAGCACTTTTAGGTCAATTAAGCAGAGTCGCGCCCGGCGCTACTGTCCAACTAATCAGTGGGCACGCCAAAGTTTATGCCGTGTTAATTTGACTAATGCGCCTCGCTGCCACCGGATTAGTTCGTGATAAACCACCCGTGCCCGACACTAAACACAAACGACTACACCTATTTCATCATCATCTTCAACCACGCACTCACACCTTGTACATACTATACAATGTCATTTAGATAGGTACTACGTTACGAGGTTGATGTACAGCCAAAGTGTAATCATTCAGTAAATAATAGTAGGTACCGATTATTGGATTTTACTTTTAATGTTATCTGACTTATAATCTAAGTAAAGTACTTTAAAAGCGTAGGCATTTCGTAGAGTTTAAAATCCCTGGGTCTACGAAACATTACGGAGAGTTAAAGTTGTAAAGAGTAAAAGTAAAAAAAAATCTTATTAATTTTTTCAGCAATATGGTGCCGTGTAGTAATCTCTAAGTAATAAAACAATTGCCCACATGGCGACTAGGTCTTGTGAATGCTCCCCTATCGCAGTAGTTATTATACAGCACTGTTGCTTTTTGTACACCACTTTACTACTCTTTATGATATTTTAAAAGGCTCGTCATTAGTAGCTCGATTACGTAGGTATTTACAAAAAAAGAAATTCGTCCATAAGTTAATAATTCGTTGACATTCATAGGGGACAATTTTATGTTTTCCGTAGCCGATGTGTCATTTTATTGTCGTTACGGGATGTCTACGGCGTGCCCAAAATTACTCGTACTTTACACATAACTTATTCATTGTAATTTCACACACTTTGGTATAATAATGGGTACATAGTTTGTTACTTAACTTAAGACATGCCTATTATAATATTAAGAGAGAAAAAATATACCTACTTGTTTAAGTAAAGTAGTTTAAGAAAAGTTTTCAATGATACCTACTTATAGTTATGAAATTAAAGGACAAAATATTAGTACCTACCTAGGTAATATAAAATATTACATACTTAAATGAGGAATAAGTATAGTTGGTAGTAATCTATTCTTGTTTTAAGTCTACGAATTTTTCTTTCGGTAGGTGTTAGTTGAAAATAAAACGCTAAATAGGTACAAACGCTAGGTTAATGATTGAGACGGTCTTGCCTTCAAGAGTAGGCAATACTTATTTGGACAATTTTCGTAACATATTAAGTGGAATTCTCGACTTAATGATAAATGGGTAACCAAGTGTTAATTTGTAAATATGTGTTCACAAATTGTAGTTACACTCCAGCACAAAAATGATGAAAAAATTCGAAAGTTAAAATGATTTTTTAGAAAAATACGAAATATGAATTGTTACTAATATTTTGGCTGTATATATTAAGTATATTTATTATGTTCTCTTATCATGTATCTCTGAAGACACATGTTAGGTCTCTTAGTAGGTACTGATTTTTAAATTCTTATATAAGTAGGTATATACTTACCTTTTCTAATGTTCCGATTTTAAAAGATTTATTCGACTAAGCATTTGTAAGAACTAAGTAACGAATAGTAGATCGCGCAGTATATTCGAAAATCGACCGTTTTTCGTTCATTTTTTTCTAACTGGACACTTTATCGAAGATGGGGAAATAATAGGTAGGTAAGAACGTTGTTTAACAACTATTTCAATATGCTCTAAGCTCTTTGATATTCTACAGACTACTCTCTATGATGCTGCTCTACGATGATCACAAATATTTCTGTTTTGTAGTTAATTGATACCTACCTAAGAAGCGGTTGGCAAACAAAGTAGGAAAACGTATTTTTCTGTTTCGCCTCTACATTTTTTTAATAAAAGAAACCTAAAATTCTCTGAAAACATTTTAGTGTGATGAATTCAACTTTAACAGTTTTATTCACGAAAGTACTTGGTAGTAAGGACAGTTGTTCTACAATTGGTAGTAGAGGGTGACCGCACTTAATTCATTTGTGGCCGATGGAAGGCATGCGGGACTATTTTTATCTCACATGCCTGTGAGGGATTCTCGAAATATGCTTTTATAGCGGATGCTTCCTGAGCCCTGGTCGGCATTAACATAATAAAATACCCATTCGAATTCCTGATATTCAAGTTAATTGATTTTGACTTAGGTAGGTATTAATTTCCCCAACGCGGTTTTGTGTTGTTAGATCTACGAGAAAACAATTTGTTTCTGTAGGACTCACTTTATAGGTAGGCAGGCATAAGCTAGTAACTATTTACTAGCTGCTAGTAGATAGATAACGTACGTGATGTTTTCGTAATTCGATGTAGAGCGAATAAAAATTGTATAGGTAACGTGATGTGTTATTCGCTCAGCAGTTGTTTTATCGAAGAGTTAAATAAATATAAGCAAACTTTAACATTTATAATATTAGTAGTAGGAATACCTACTATTATTATGACAGCGCAGCATGCCACGTACTACGCCATTTTATGAATCCCTTGAAATGCAACTCATCTCACTTAAAATCTGCCGGTAATAATGTCAAAAAAATAAAAATCATTATACAAAAGCCCCGCCCCGCATGGGATTGGCTGGTTAACCCTTCCACTGCTAAAGGGTTATTATTAACATCGCACGAGGAAGCGCGTGCGCCGCCTATCACCAAGCGCTGCGAGCGCCCGTTTTTTACCTTTTTTATATGCGCAGTTATACATTTTTTTAGCTGAGTGATGCGCGCTCCGATTGGATGAAAGGGTTACGCTATAAATACATCTGAAGTGCCATCTGCGTGCATCTCCCGTACATGAATAGGGGTTTATGGAGAAAGGGTTGCGCACAAGCTATATTAGGTATATAAAAGCGAGAGTGCAGGAGTAATAGTTATGTAGTTATGTAGGTAGTAATAGTTAGGTAGGGGTTATACCCGTCCGTAGGCTCTGATATAACGTTAGTGACTGATATAAGTGTTACTAATTTGAGTTAACTAAGTACCTACATAAAATGTTTCTTTATATCAAACGACATTATAAATTGAATAATTATAAAATTGTTTATTTGTTATAAAATAGTTTTTTTATAGTTTTTATTAACAAATCATATAAATTATGATATGAATTTTGCTTAAAATACTTATTGTATTGTTATCCGTCGTCACCCGATAATAAGCACATTAAGATACAATAAGCCCTTAACGTTTGCAATTTTCTATACATATTTGTGCAAAGGATTATCGAGAGTTTGAGATAATCTGATGACATTTAAAATTAACTTTTGTTAGTTTGAAGCATATGGTTTTTTGGTTGTAAAGTGACTAACGCGTGACGCTGAGTGGACGTGCCTACGGCAACTACACCGGGATTACCAGACCAGCACGACGCCACACCTTGCCCTCTTCATTTAAGGGTTTAAAGCTTGTCAACGCGGTTATAGCACCGTTTGATCTTTACATCTCCATTTAAACGGATTAGTTATTCGGTATTGACGTAATATCAAGAGAAATAACTCTGTGTCCGCAGTCACATATATTAACTAGACATATAGGAGATAATGGTTCTTAATAAAATAATTTCTCGTAGGCATATGCATTTAGGTACGACCATAAATACAAGCTGTTAACCAGGATATCTTCGAACTATGGCTCTACCAAATAAAAAATTGTAAGTAGGTATGTTGCTTTTTTTCTTTCTTCTTTTTAGGTATCCCTTCGTATCTAAGTAGTACATTGCTGGATATGGGCCTACCCTAATAAACGCCACTCCACCCGGTCCTGGGCCTTTAGAATCCAACGGTTTCCCGCTGTCTTCTTCAGATCACCTGTCCTGAATGATGCTTATTTTTAATTAAAATAATTTTGCCCTTGGTGAATACTTAATCAAATCCTGATGATATGACTTGTTACCATTATCAGAATATATATTGCTCAGCTTATGTCTATAAACATATCAGTAGTTTCAAATTTGCACAAAATTAAACATCTTAGCGAATTCCTACTTGATACTATTATTGTATTATCAATCAGCGATAGGATCAGATTTAAAAAACTTTTTGTAAAACAAGTAACAGATTTTATGCAAGCCGGTGCAGTTATCTGGCGAATCACAAAAATGCAACGAAGATTTGTTGTCGGTCCCAAACAACCCTAATATTTTAAAGTTCGTTCGCATCCACGGCTGACATATTCTGCGGCGGCTCCATAAATAATCTATTAGTCGAACATCACTTGACGTCCGTACAAAGGGCTAATAATTCTAACTTTTGTGCAACCGCATACGTAGGAGTCGGCAAAAAGTCGTAGGTAGAACCCTTCCTCACCTGCATTCCCACGATGCCCACGACGCCGTAGAAAGTGCAGCTCCGAAATGGACCTATTGAAAAAAAGTTTGCGCAAATAAAATTTGCTGTCAAACATTTAAATTTCACCCAAATGGATCTGATTTTACGTTTATGCTGTTTCAACAAAAGATTGTGTGGGAATGTTTTCGAAGTAAAGAGCAATGTCTACTACATTGCTCTATATGCATAGGTATGATTCCTATATTGAAAGTCTATTGAACTCAATTGCACGTCTCAACGCGGAGCGTTGGAGTTAGTACTTTATTCTAAACAATTTTTAAATGAATTCACCTACGTCTAGTAAATAAAACGTTTGTTGCCATTACATTTAAATTCCTTCAGGTATCTTTATATTATTATCATCATACTACGCAAACACTAGTAGAAAAAGCCAACATCTTCATATAGTGCAAGTTATTATGAATCGGTGAAGCTAATTCATTTGATTTGTTTGAAGTTACGCTTTCATATATTTAAATAGTAGAGTTATTAGGAAGTGAACCACTCCTATCCACCCCCTCCTTCCACGTTTAGTCAGCTTTACGTCACTTAAGAAGGCGCTCATATGGGTATCAAAGTAAGGACTTTTATAGTACCTATGTAAATTCAGAAAATAGCAAAATAGAATTGTATGTTTTGGAGTTTTAAAAATCTATAATTAACTAAATCTCACCTGGCACTAACCTGTAACTAACTGGAAGAGAATGTTCCTACTCTCCATTTTCATACAGATCTCTACGTAAGGTACATAATCCTCATCTTAATAGGTAACCCATTATTCAAGCATATCAGGATAGAGAATCTCACATCTTCTGAATAGATTTTATTTATTTCCAAGTAACTCAACCTTTTATTCTATTAAATTACTTTTGTAAACACGAGATTTGGAAGAATGCAAATAATGCAATATCGGGCGATCGTTTAAATGAAAGGACAATTTCCCACGTGTGTCTACTTTACATTCGTGAGGGAGTTCGTCTATCAATGGCTCATCTGATTCTCGCCGCAAAAACGAGGAAGGTCAGTAGGATGCAGCGAAACTGGGATAGTCTCGAATTGCATCGACCCTTTTCACTCTCGACGCGTACCTGCGCTTTTTACTATTCCCGGAATCGCCTTCGCTGCTCTCTGATCCTACTGCAAATTGTGACTCTCAAAGTTGCCAGTAATAGATATGATAATATTATGGATTTATTATTATGGATAAATAGAATATTATTATGGACATTGAATATTCAAACGAGCTCTACCTATAACCTACCTTCTTAGTTAAATTCGGTTTTTAAAGTTGCTGCAGGTAAATAAGTAATACTTTATGTATCTTATATTAATAAAGGCCTAAAAACTCACTATATTATAATAGGTAGGTACTTAGGGTCTAAATATAATAAACTTTCAGATATGAAATACAATCTAGGCATCAGATTGACAGTCACTGGATATGCTCACTGGGCCGCAATATTTTGCAAATTCTTCTATTTCAAAAGGGTCCTAAAATAAATCAAATCTATTATATGGGATTGACAAAAAATGGGTTAATTACTTCGGCCTGCGGACTTCTGTGAAAGGATACACTTTTTATTTAACGAAGTTTTAGTTTAACCAACTCACTATTTCTTATTTAACTAGGTAGGTATATGCTGTAGATAAAGCTGGAAAAAAGACCTATACACAAACTTAACTATCTGTTGTGCTTATGCTAATAAAACAGTTTTAATTAAATGTTTTAATTGTGATGAATAGGAACTTAATGTAGAAAACAGAAGAAAGGCTTTTTTTTACCAAGTATATGTAAGTTTTGGTTGTAAAATCAATAGATTCAACAATTTGAGCAAATTCAGTAGATATGCATCAGAGATTACGGTCGAATTTCATACGAACACGATTGTGTAAATCGATATCTCGCTTTCGATCATTTATAACTTGTATTCGGCTGACAAACAATAGAGCCGATAGAAAAAGGATCGGAATGCAACGCGGAGGAGATGTAGGATGAAGTATTATTGCAACACTTGCACTTTCGATCGAGACCATTGTTGGATATGGCGAGTGAATAATGAGGTTTTTATGGGAACACGTGTGGGTAACGTACCTACTATTAGGCGTTGAATAACTAAAGCGTTAGTGAAGGTAACTTTCTAGACTTTTTCTTTTTCTCTCTAAAATCATTATTAAATCATTAGTAATCAGAGTGGTACTCCTTTACAATTATCATATATGAAAAACAAACGAGCGTACAAATTTTCACCTAATTTTAAATTGGGCATGGATAACCTACGTACCTATTACGTGTTACCTTTCTTATCTTACCCGATCAACCAATGCAGGCATTTCTTAACCCGGCTATAATTAAGACTAAAAATAGAATCAGCATGTAAACTAAATGTGCTATAACCTTTTTTGATAAATAAGTTGTATGTATACATTGTACCTACGTACCTCATCTGGTCCTCAGAATACTAATATTATGCAAATTGTAGGTATATTTGATACATGCGCATAAAAATAAATAGCCAATTTATATACGCATCATCATTCGAGTAAAAGATTTTATCAAAGTAAGCATGTATCGACTACCTAACTATCGACGTTTGTCGGTCTACGCCGACAATTCTTTGCAAACGAGTGATTACACACTCTAGTGGTTTGAAGGATCTTGTAAAATGCCGCTTCATTGCACCGCTAGACCACAGAAAATTGCAAAATATGTAAGCATTATTCGTAGACAAGTACCTGATATTTTATTTTGCTTTGAGGTTATCATACGGTATAAATAACATCCATTAAAAATAACAAAAAAGATATAATATAGTTGAATTAAAATTATCTTGTCAGTAACCCATTAATGACCCACTACAGGGTCGGGTCTCCTTCTCACAATGAGAGGGATGTAGGCCTTAGTCCACCGCGCTGGCCTACTGCGGGTTGGTGGACTTCACATACTTTTGAGAACATTTTTTTGTAAACTCTCAGGCAGGTTTCCTCACGATGTTTTCCTTCACCGTGATAAGTAATTCAGCAGGTGATAAGTAATTTTATAAAGCGCATATAACTTTTTTACAAAGTCATTGGTGCGTGCCACTGGAATTCGAACCCGGACCCTTCGATTCGATGTCGAATTCTAAGCCTTACCTTCTAAGCTATCACCGCTTTATATAAAATTATTTTAATATTCATATATTAATGAGAGGTATTATCTTAATACAGTTTTCGCAAATTGTTACCAGTGTAATAATGTGGAATTTCTTCGGACTGTATCTACTCGTATTAATTGATCGATTTTGCGGCACATGCGGCTTTCTGTGAAATGTTGCACCAGATTAGCGAAGTGTCTAATGGCTACATTATGAAGGTAGGTGGTCTGTAACGTCTGTAACCTATTAATTGCTTTGTTAAAATGTGGCAGTAGCAGACGAGAAGATAATGAATAAACCTCAGGAAATTTAAATTTGGCGTTGTGTTTTAGATAATCATTTATTCAATCGTAGGGACTTAGGGACTGCCGACAGAAAGCTTGTTTCTATCGGCAGTCTCTAAGGTGGCCTACTTTTGTAAAATTCCTGAAATGTTTATAAGACTCTTTCGATGAATTGAAATCAATTTGTCACGTTTTAGCTACTAGTGCAGAAACATCGGAGTCGGGCGTCGGTGTCGGGTTGACGCACGCGAAGACTCTCGCTTGCCTGCACTCTTATCTAAGAAGTACACACGTGCAGATTATGCCCTTCAAAGGATTTTTTACTACGAATCATATGCCGCTTTTTGCTTAACCCACTTTAACTTCGATTATAACCTTCTTACCTACATTTGCTTCGCTGTTTTATCAATGAAGCCGACAAACAGATACTAGTTTGAAAATTGCTAAGGTGAGGATTTGATATCTCAGAATGCCTATAGGTATTCGTTACGTCGATTGAATTTTTGTAACTTTATTATGGAACGTATTAAGTAAGACTTAGTTAGACCTTAGTAAGAGATAGTATGTATAGGCAATAGACATATTTGCGAATATATTTTTATGTAAGACAACCAAATGCTTCCACAAGCCAGGCGTGTAATGATCAGTGGATTTGATACCTAGTTACTCGTACCTATAGTAGGGATTATGTCAAATATTAAATCTAAACGCAAATATAATATTCGCTCTATTTTAGTACCTTTGATCTACACCAAAGGTGAGTACCTACTAAGGTACATCAAACTTTTCTCTACACAAACATAAGGTTTCTTTTGTGAAAAGCATATAAGTTTAGGTAAAGTTAGGTAAAAAGACTTCTAGGGTACCTACGAGTACCTACGTATGTATCTAATTAGGTAGTTTTTTATTCCTGTAGGTAAATTAGAGTATTTTTAGCTTGTTTCAAGTCCTGTGTTTGTTGCATTTAAAATATTTTTAACTTAAATTACCTATATTTAAGATGTAATGTTCGAGGGGTCAAACTAAAATTCATGATAGTCATCAAACCACATAATTTAAGACTTTCCTTAAGTAAAATATTATTATTATAAAGATTTATTGATTGGGCTTGTATTTTGATCTACTTATGTTATTTTATTTAAAAAAAAATATTTCCCTTTATAGCTACTGGACTTTGCCCGAGGATTTAGATTTTAGAATTTGGTCAAAGAGTAACAAACACACATCCATCCAACGCCACAAACTTTGACATTTGTAATAGTAGTAGAATAGGATGTAACTTGAGTTGGTCCGAAAATCCTAGTGGTAGACAGAGTGGGATCACTTTGCTAGTAACAAAAAGCAAAAAGCTAACCCGAGTGTGGTTTTTGTTTATGATTACACACTAAGGACGAGATGGCTCGCATATGGACGCACAGGAAGGCCGCGCGGAATATAAGTACCTACATAGCGCTGCTTTGTGCAATAATATCAGGGTTACTACTGTCAAGAATTTACCTCTTTTTTTTTCAATCAAAAATTATCAACATCGAGGTTAACAATCGAGTAGGTGCGCAATGTACCTAAAAAATTCATAATTTCTTGATTTTAGTTAAGTTCTTGATTTATTGATTTTATAGATTGAATAGGAATTTTGGTTGTTGTTAATGGTAGTAACCCAATGGCTTAAGGGTAGGACTAAGTTATATTATAGAAATATTTAATGGATAAGGTGGCAATAAGGAAGTAGGTACCTTATGAGTGGATGAGCTACAAGTTAGGTCGGGTATCCATCTAAAATTTCTTTTTGTGACATGGTACCCAAAACTCTGGCAGCATTTTCCCAATGCATGCAAATAGCTAGCTATTTTATGAGCTAAGAAGCTGTCAGTTTTCAGTTACCAGAAACAATAAGAAAGAAAGAATAAAGAAAAATGTTTATTTCCTTAAGATCTACTTATGACACCACAAAAACATAACATTAAAACACAACAGTAACAGTAAACATATTAAATAAAGGGATACATACAGATACATAAACACAAAAGATGTAACAAACAAAGAAAACAAAATAAAATCAATACATATTATGAAAAAATGTAGTGTTGCTCTCTCTCTGCACATTGCCGCGAGCTACAAGTAGCCACGGCGCTGATTTTCAGCGACTCACGGATTTCAGTCGAAACTTGCAATAACTTATAAGTAAAAAATTTAACTCTATTTTAAACCCCATTTTCCACTAAGTATATAATTTGCACTAACATTTTAATATTCTAACCGTAATGTAAGCTTCGCTGACATGTTTTTCCTGAATTTTTTTTATATCAACCGCCCATGTCTGTAAGATGGACAGCCCTGCATGTTTGCATGGGATCCCACGGTTGGTGTAACCGGAGCCGGGCAGCGCGGCTTCCGTCCGGCTTTTAGCGGCGACCCATCGCTCACCGACCACCGTACCACTGCCACCGCCACCGCCGCCCAGCGCCTCCCAGACTTAGCGCCACCTCCTCGCGTCGATAGACGCGACAATTAACACCGGATAGTATGACAAAAGCGAAATATCGCACTTTAATGTCATGTGGGGAAATTTCTTCTTTGGTCATTTCCTACCTCATTGTTGCCTAAAACAAATTGCCTGTAATATATCTGCAGTTGTGTACTCTTTTTTATAGGAATTTATTAAATATAATAATCTAAAACTATAATAGCTTTAATAGCAAATATCGAACAGATCTTTTTCCTCTGCAGTTTATATCCTTGGTCAGGCTTTAAAAGAGGTGCGAAACGGGAGATAATTTTAAACGTTTCTACGTGGAGATAGGAGTTGAAGGTAGCGCAGGATCCAGGATCGACGTTTGTGGTATACTGGCGCCTCCCGATGTCATTAATATTAATTAGGCGCGGTGCGCCCGCCGCCGCTCGCCGCTCAATGCACAGCCTATTTGCTTCTGACTCGCTGCGAAAATTAATTACTCACAATCTTTATGTTCCAATTATAAAGGCCTTCGTAACAAATTAAATCTGTCCGGCGCAGGCTCCTTTTAAGAGGTTTCACTCTCTTTGTAGAATTGATAAATGTTCCCGGCGTAAATTCTTTGAATTCGATGAAAGTAGGTAGATATTTCAATTAATACCTTAAATTATGAGTAGCGCGCTACGCGTTGATAACGAATGGCTCTATATTTGCGAAGTTATAACAATGCCTTAGGCGCAATTATCGTCGACGTTCGTTACTTCTGTTGTGCAATCTACTACAATATAATAAATATTTGTAATTGCACGTTACTCGCAAACGATGGCAGCTATTGAATGTAAAAGCGAAATTGATTCCAAAATCCAGTTTTTGCATAAAGCATAGACGACTTCCGCGTTTAAGGAGCAAAAACGAAATTTCAAAGCAAAAACTACCAAGTTTCTCTTTCATCGAGAGGCAAAATATTTAACGGCCGTAACCGGATATCTCAGCGCTAGCTGTGGAAACAATGAAAGAAACCACCAACATGTTATTACGTGAAACCAACATTTAATAAGTACGTTTTTTATTTTGCATCGGGTTTGGTTATCCATTAATTCGCTTGGTGTGCAAAAACTCAGGGTTTACCCACGCCGTGCAGTATTTGAATAGTATGATGGCGTATGCTTTGTTACGGGAAGATGCGGAAATGGGATATTTTCTTTCGAGAAATATTATATTCCACTGCATTATTTTGACCCTTACAAAAGTTGCAATCCATTGAACAATTAAAAAAACCACGGGTGCACTATAGTAAGTAGGTACCTACTGTTTGCTATTTTTATATAGTTTAACTGACCAATGCTACGACCGATACAATAATACATATTTATTAATATTTTTACAACGTAAGATACCATTTATCCGCTTTAGAATCTATTAGTTTAGCATGTTAAGGGTTAGAGTTAATTACGACCGAAAAAGATCAAAACCCGAAGTAAAAGTAGAAATATTATTTGATTTAGGTAGGTAAGTGAATGAATGATTTCATTACTTATTCAATTTTTTTTTCAGAATCAAGATGAAGATAGTATGAAATCATAACGTGTTGAACGTGTTATAGGTCGTTTGATTGAAATTACAAATGATATAATTTGAGTGACGTAGGTGCGCCCACACAATGACAAATCTGTATTAAATGCGCATTTCAAGACCAAATCTTTTATAAGTATGACACCAATGGACAGGATATGGCACGTAAAACCTCAATACCATTGAATTGGTCTTTTTGCAAATAAAATTTTTATCAAATATTTTTTGTCAATGGTCCATAAAACTTGATATATCTTAACATTCTGCTTCTGCACTGTTTTGGTCTTACATTACCTACACATTAAGAACTAGATGATATTTCATAAGGTCGATTACAGTTTGATGTAACTACTAGATAACCATAGTTTCAAGGTCGGTAGTACCTACATAGAAGAAACTAAAAACTGGAATAAAAAATAGTATCTCTTACAACTTAAATATCGAAATCAGATCAGTTTTACTTTAGCCTGGAATTGGATGTCTGTTAAACTCAGTACCTTTTAGGTACATAGCTTAAACCTATTTCTTAATTGTCTTCGAGACGTAAACTAAGTATACCATACCTACGGAAATAATAAGTCCGGACTATTCCAGGTACGTATTGTACCGATGAGTTACTGTTGATGTAGCGAAAGCGATCATTATGAACACAATCAATTTCCTGTCAGCAACTGACCATGCACAAGTGGATGTGTCGGTTCGCAGATCTCACCATAGCTTTAAAAGATTAATGAATTTTGAATTAGATACGTCCGAATTGAATCGAAATTGGACTTTGGCAATCGGAAGTGCGGACTGCATGTTGAATGATGCAATTTGTGATAGATATCTGCAAAATGTAACCAAAAAAATTGAGGTGTCCGTGGAAGAGCCACAGCTGTCGAAGGTAATCCGATCAAGGTTTTTTCTTATTTTAATTTTGCAATATTTTTATTGGTTATTTCAATCGTCATCTAATCATTTAATCTTGTGATTTTTCGAAAATCGAGCCACAATGAAAACAGGGGATAAAAAGTAAATAATTTAAAAATAAAATTGGAATTTATTTAATGCTAAATATAGTAATAAAGTGTTATTATGGCAACGGCCAAAGGCAGATATATGAGTTTTGTATTAGATAGGATTAAGAAAAATTCAGTCCAAAAACAATGTAGTAAAATCATTTTATACCAAAAATAAGGCACGAACGAATCCAGCCTACGTGAACTAGGCTTCTTGACAATAAAAAGGTATCTATATAGAGAGTGTTATCGTATATAATCTCGAAATAGAGACGTCGATAACATTGGACTTTGTGATTTCTGTTGGAAATTGGACGTCAAAGGGAGTACTTGGCGTGAGAGGTTGTGCAAAGGGCTGTTTCGTTGTCAGAGGCAGACGAGGGCTACAAAGCTCGGCCGGCCGCGCGGCCGCCACTCACGTCACGTCAACATATCGGAAAGGATTTGCTATGTCCGACGGTAAGGCTGCCTCCTTGACGGTACATTTTCCTTATACTAAAATTTCTTAACCTTATTATATAATAAGGTAAAGACCCTCATATGAGGGTTGAGTCTATAGCAACAATTAAGTATTTAATGTTTTATGATGAATAGTGTTTAATTGATGAATGTGGTTACATCAATTTAAACAATTTCTAAAATATCATATAGTAGAAACTACATACTTGTAGTAGGTATATAATAGATAGAGTATAGTCAACGATTTGTGGAGATAAATTGAAAATAATGGTAGATAAGTAGATATTATCAATTATGTATAAAAATTTATAGCAAATAGTAATATTCTAAAAGAAGTCGTTTAAAAATGAACATTATCTAAGAAACAAATTGTAAATGCGTATTGTATTATTTATATAAATTTATTTTATTATGATACAAACTCGAAAACGAATTACACACGTGCTTACACACTTCATACTTATCACATGTGACCAAAACCTTAGCGCAGCAGGGTATAAATTGCTTCTAGTTGCTCTCTGAAAATTCTCTACCTCGTCATAATAGATAGACGAAACTCGCAAATATATGGAAATATAACAATGTGATCTTAACATCACATTTAAATGTACCTTATCTAAAGAGGATTGATTTAAAATTCGTACATTGTGTTCAGTCAGGGGTGCAAGTAGTGACAGACAGAATTATCCTCCGACACGTGCTGTTAAAAAGACCGGGCTTATAATATTCAAACGTGAATATAAAATAACAGTTTTAAAAAATCCTTGTTTCTTTTGAATAATCCCACCTGGACTTATTTTTTGTTGTCAAATGTCCACGGGTCAAAATGTATTCAATAGATATCTTATTATAAAATAGATCCCCGTTACCTATCATTCTGTAGGTCACTTTTTACGCCGTTTTAAGGTAAAAAAACCAACATGTGCTCGACAAATTATGCATTTCGTTGCATCACAATGGTACGCATTGCCTGCGGCGGCACGAGTGTATATGTAGGTATTGAATTTTTTAAAATTGCAATTGTCAAACTATAAGGGGCTATTGTGAAACGTGACGTCACCGTTTTACAAAAATAAAGGTATAGGTAAGTGGGAGCCCCGTTGGTCTAAGTTGGAAGATAGATATTATAAACTACTAGGTATAGGAATACGTGGTTGGTAGGTAGACATTAAATTTTCGATTTATAATTTCTGGGGAGGAGAACGTACACCTACGTATGTAGAACGTAGATATACGATCTTACAGTATTGTAGTAAACTTCTTATATAAGGAAATATCAACGGGTACCTAAACATAATTATATCGAGACAAAATGCTATCTAAAAAAATTCATGAAACATTTCACATGCTAGGTATAGGTAGGTACTCGTAGATATACAGAGAGCGTAACAAAATATAAATGGTTTATAACAATAGCGATTTAAAGTTATACTTTTTGGGTTATCTACATATATTTGAATTCATTCATTCGATCAATAGAGCCAGATAAGCGACAGGACACGTCCCTTGTTTGCATCAAACAAAGAGTCCAAACGCTAACTTATCTAACGTTTGCACAGGGCCTTCAGAAAAAATGTAACTGGATGTTATTTTTGAATTTGTGCAAGACGTTTGACAGCGGATAAGACGAGAGTCGCGCACGTCACAAAAGGTGACGGTTTCGGCGATCGGGAACACATCGGGAAGGAGTGCGCAGCGGGGACACAAAGGGCGCGAGACGTTTGAAAGACATTATGAATGGGGTTGGAATTGGAAAGAAGGAGTGATCGAACACTGACCGATTGTCCGCAACTGCATCGGCCCTTTGAATGCCTGGACACTTGCCAAATAAACTAAATATATGGTTCTGACCGAAACTGCTTAATTCCTACTTGTCGGCTCGAACACTTAAGGAGTTGATATCATTCTTAAAGAGGAAATTGAAGAATTCGCTTTATTGTCATAGCTCACACTAGCACCTACTTAATCCATTTGTGAAAAGCCCAAAATCTTTCACTTCTCGAATCAACCTCAGGGACCGCAGCATAGCGTACAGGCGTGACGTGACATAACTAAACAAGACAATTTTACAAAAATGTAGGTATATTAAAATGCATTGAAGCGGTAGGTATTTAAACTTACACTCATAAGTTCAGAACTACTGTCTGTAAGTATTAATATAATCGAATGCTCATGTACTAAAAACCCAGAAACATAAGAAACGGTAATGTACTGGAGAACGCGTAAATTCCTTTTAGGGTTGAAAAAAGAAGAATTCTGTAAGTAGGATAGTGTAGGTTATAACTCACATTTATGCGGAGAGACCGGCGGTGCGTATCGAGTCGCCGGGCTAGTTCGCAAGGACAATTCTCTCAGAAAAAGGGAATTATTCATCACACCCGGAAGGGGAGAGTCCATGACGCAAGCATAGAAATAGCCACCTGCCACTATCCGAACGACGTATCTTCTTTCATCGGACATAATAAAATCTGAACCGCATTATCATGGAATGAGAGTTCTTTTTACACGTACGTGGGTTGCGATTGTTGGGTATTTTTGTCAATATCGAGGGTCCAGATGACTGTGCCCGTTGCAGAATCAAAAGTTTAAACGGCCGTCGAGAACAAAAGGGACTCGGACAGAGCTACACGGCGGGAATAAATATTCAATGTGAATCCTTTAAAGGCAATATTTTATACTTTATTCTCATACCATTGTCGCAAGAATAATTTAGTAGAAGGATAGGCGAATCAGTATTAGTAGAAAAATATAGTAAAATATAAATTCTAACAAAACTAACCTGTATGTTAAGCAGATAATAAGTAAGTTGACAAGTACAACTTTTTATCCTTAACAATGATGTGTTTAATTACACAATGAGCGGCCCGTCATCTGCTTTTTACTTTTTGATCAGTGAAATTACGTAAACAACCAGTATTTGTAAAGAAGTTTTGTTTGTTAGAGATCTCCGCTTACATTCCTAACTATAAAAAAACCTATAATTTTACACAAAAACCATAATTAAAGCAATTTCAATTGCTTGGAAGTGACGCACGGTGTAATATTGAAGTGTCAATAAATTAAACTAGTTTGTAATCAATCAAAGATTGTTATAAAATTTTTCAGTGATTTAACTTCAACCGCCACTCTTTTGTTATACTTACAACGGACCAGGTTGTATAGTTTACCTAAAATTTACATTAAAATCGCCAACAAATACAAAAAAAACTGGCTAAAACTCGGTTCATTGTATGCGATTGATTCGTAACGGCCGAGTGGATGAAATATTCACAATTTTATATAAATTCGGCGGCACTATAGAACATCTGTCGTTCACACGGAAGGGAGCGTATCTCAGGGTGCGCAATCACTCTACAATAGTAATAATTATTGTCGATCAGGTAATCAGGTTTACTAACACTCTATGAGAACTTGCCTACAATCAATATGGTACAGAGAACAGTTTAAAAACATTTATCACATCGTTTATTTACAGATTTATGTATCTTATATTCGACGTTATCTATTGTCTGGTGATGGACTTTTGGCAGCCGGTTTTGGCATCTATTGTAACAAAAAATTTGCAAAGAATCGTTTTTCGCAAAACAATACCTTGGACGGTGTCATAAAATCGGGTTGTACTCCAATTTAAGCAAGGAGCATAAATCGCTTTTGTCTTGCACCCAAACGCAATAGGACAAATTGCAAGCAATTTGCGCATGTCGGTACACTTTGTGACGGAGTCTTTTGTTAACTTTCGCTTTTAACTTTTATTTTGTAACCTATTTCTATAAACATAGATTTCTGTGACTCAACACTAAGGAGGCTTTTTTTTACATTTTATAATGGCTACTACTTCCTAAAGTATATACTTACTTACCTAAGCACGTAAACGCGCAAGGTAAATAAATACATTTGTCTAGAACGTATATGTTTAGTTACAATTATATCAAACATTTGAGAAGAAGACAAACGTAAGAAAGTATTCTACTAATATTTTCTTATCGTATATATATCATAACGTTGTGATACTGCGAAAAAGTGATTGTTTTCCTATACGCTGACTCAATAACAATAATTCATTGACCAAACCAATAAAAGAGAAAGTAAAAGTGTTAGGAATTTGAAAGGCTTTTTTTAATTTCTATGAAAAGAAATGCACCCTTCCAGTCTTTTCAACTTTGCGGTTCTAAAATTGCTTTGAAACAATAGATACTGGTATAAAATTGGCAATAGTTGTGGGTAAGTACAAACAAAGAGTAGGTATATCATTACGAAATAAGTACTACTGTAGTACATTGAAATACGAGTTACCACTGTTTGATCTATCTAAACTGTTGGATTAATTATGAAAAAACAGTAATCTTTGCACTACAAAATTGAATTTTTCATACCTACGTGATAATCGTGGTGATACTGTGTAGCGTCGAACAAGTGATCCATCCAAAACATAGTTGAAGAATAAATATTTAATCCATTTAGGTGAGTACCTACATCATCTAGAATTAGAACTACAAAGTATTATATGTATATCTTTTTTAATTCACACATAAAAGAAGACATTTAGTAAATAGAGTAAGTTTTAAGATTAGACTTTTTTCCGATTCCGTGTAGGACTTAACCGGTTTATGTACATGCTACAGTAAATTTATACCGTCAGAAAGGTGCGATCTCATATTTATTGTCTCGTTTAGCAACCTTAATAGTTATACTTTATTATTGAAAACACATTTATTAGTCCAAGATAAGATCTTGCCAACACCTGCCTTCGACCACGGTTTCTTATCTGCGAATATTGGCGGGACAAAGATCTCGTTGTGTCTAATTTATAGATATCCAGCTAAAACAAGGGGCCTGCTCCCGAAACCGGGGCAAGGTGGGACAGCGTGTGCGAGATAACAAACCTAAACATCCTGCCACGGGGATAATGTACTAAATAAAGCGGACCAGATTTTTTATTTAAAAAAATCCATGCGCACTTACACTAATATTGTGAACCTTAAATACAAGCAACTCAGAGTTGGCTTTATGAAAAATAAGAAAAGGCACGCGACAGCAGCAGGTGGGAGCCGCTCTTAAAAAACTAACAACCTTTTTTACCGCGCATTGTGAAAAGAACTGTGCTGTTTTCTCCAAAAATAATCTTTCTTTTGATTTAGTATGAGCAAACAATATGCATAGTGAGAGCAGCTACGACGTGCTTCTGTTTTAGAAAGCTAATTGTTTATAAATACTCTAGTAATTAGGTATTTCCTAGAAAAACTGTTGTTTAAAATTTAAAGTTTAGAAGTCATTGAGCCTCACTTATTTAGTAGAACAATCGTAATATCTGCATTTAATCTTAAAACGATGATCTGCTTAAGCCTAAGAATATACTCGCCTGTCAAAGTGAATATCCTTATAATAGTGTTATTAAACAAATACCGTTTCCTCATGTAGGGATAAAAAAGTTGCACCGAGCAGGGGCGGCTCGCGCGTGCTCTCTAAAATAGTATAAATGGTAAAAATAGCCGCAGCCGCTCGCGCGATAAAAACGCTTAATTTACACGATACGCCACCGACTCCCGACACTTATGCTTTTTATGCGTGTTGTCTTGAGTCAATAGCTACCTCGGGACCATTGAAGGCCAAAGTTAGTAGTCACAATACCTATTAGACGAGCTCTATGTACTTTATAATACATATATGTTTTTTTGGGTTTATGATACAGTGATTTGTTTGGATCATCTGTACATTGAACATCTTAGTGTGGGATAAATTGAATAAAACTTGAAATTTAACTCTGTTTTTGAAGTAGTAAGTACATACAGTAATTAAAATTAAATCAAAAGAAATAATAGGATTTTATAACAATAAATAAATAATAAATAACGCTTCACACTCATAGCCTCACACTAGGATTCCCTGTGTCGTCAGTCGTGGGTGCCATGGACACACACAAGACATGAACACAATACACCCAGACCAGAAACAGAAATTCAAATTCATCATTCAAATCTCTGCTCTGCTGGGAATCTAACCCAGGACCTTACGCGCAGCGCACCGGTGTCTTAACAACAACGCCACTCAGGTCGTCACTATTTCGTATATGGATGAAACTTAGTCGTAATGTATAATCGACTAATAACCTGACTATCGTAAGTACCTACATATTATTATTACTGTACTAATTAAAAAGCTGTTATTTTAAATTTAAAAAATATGTTCTAAAATGACATTCAAACTATAAAAATTAAAGGTAGTATATAATACATGTGTGCCTGGGTATATGTTATGTTACCTATCTTACCATAAAAGTAAACACAATACTGTGGCAGATTAAAGGTATTTAGATAGACGAAATCTTGTTTTATAAAATTAAATTATCACCTGCTGTTACGGTGAAGGAAAACATCGTGAGGAAACCTGCACGCCTGAGAGTTAAAAAAAATGTTCTCAAAGGTATGTGAAGTCCACCAACCCGCAGTAGGCCAGCGTGGTGGACTAAGGCCTACAACCCTCTCATTGTTAGGGTTACTGCTGTATATTTCCTATGAAAAACAGTTCAATATTGTACAGAAAAGTATTAGTTACTTCCAAAAAATACTATTCTGTACTAAATAGTTGACTGGTCTTCTACGTTTTTTGAGCATTTAACTTAAATTATGCCAAGTTTCAAGGTGTTACGTGTAATATTCTGGTAAAAAGTTTAAATTTACCTGTAGGTTGAACCAAGGCAGTTAATTTGCGTAACACCCAAAAGCCCCTTAGTTAGAAAGGCTATGTAGTGTTGTTTTATACCTACCTACTCGTATCATTTATCTTATTCTGAATCTCTAACCAAAATTTTATTCTTGGAGCGAATTAACACACAAATCTACATCTAGAAGGCTGAAATATAAAACGTAGAGGTTTACGCTAAGAAATATAGCCAGTTCAAAAAAGATATTCAGGGTCTTTAGCATTTGACACAAAACTACAAAGTCTAGATGGAACAACATTCTTTCTGTACAATGTTAGGGAACTCTCAAAATGATTTCTACTGAATTAAACTTTAGGAGTGACATGGGAAGGATAACTTTCTAAATAATTATGTAAATCTCCGTTTTTGGAAAACTTAGACAAGGTGACATTTATCGGATATTCAATTTAATTGGTTGACTTATAAGATTTACTAAGTAGTTTCCTCTCTTTGTATTAGGTAAATATCATAAGATCGGGAAAATAACGTAGGTAAACAATCTTAGAACTCCTTACTTAACGAACTCGTGCGTAGTAGGTACTCGTATGTTAAGTATTTAAATGACACCTAAGCTAAAACTTGACTAAAAAATCTAAGAAGAGACTGGCCATCTGATTTTAGTTAAACTAATCATAATTCGCAAATTCTTTTTGAATGCATACTTACATAGTTTTTTTTAATAGAATGATAGATGTTACTTATGTATGACTCATCAGTAATCGTAATCTACTTACATAAATAGATTGCTGGAAGTGTACATAATTTGACAGTGAGACGATTAAAATATGAACGTGATTAAACTAATGACATTGGAAGTTATTAGTTTGTACGCGTAGTGGAGTATTGTTATTAGAAAAAACAGTAAAAAATATCATTTCCATCACATTGTCACTGCTTGTTTTTCTTGGAAATAATGTATATGCTTAAAAGTGGTTATTACAACAAATATTCTCTTCTAAAAGATTACAGTTGGTGGTGCTTTTAACGCACTAAAGCAACTAACTTAAACTAAAAAGCTAACTACTTAATAGCATTAGTAAGTAATGTTAAAAACAATTTGTAATAAAATGAAATTAATTCTAGATATAATAATTTCATAAGCGAAGGCAATTATTATTAAAAACTCTTAAACAATTACATATTTGGCTATATTTATAAATAAATTTCATTATTGTAATACAGAATAATTCTGGACTATTAAACGTTCACACTTTTTTAGTCTTCTCAATGTGCATTTGTCATCATTTTAGGGATCATAAATTATTATGTTTCTTATCCTTCTGACTATTCATTAATAGTTTTCGCTTACCGTAGATTTCTCAAAAGATTAAACTGTACCTGCCTTAGTGTAAAAAATGAGCAATAAGGTTGCCAGTAGTAGATAAAAAGTCTAAATGTGTTCTCAAAAGAAAGTACCGCCCGTCAGCACAGGAGCCGGCCGTAAACATAAAAATTGCTTATGTGGTGCTCGTTACGAAGGGCTAAAAAACTAGTAGGAAAGGAACATAATGTAGTAACGGCCATAAAAAGTGAATGCATTGCGTGCACGTGGAGTGCATCGGGGTGAGGTGCGGGGCAGGGGCAGGGGGCCGGGGAGGAGCGTGGGGGTGTGTTTATCGCGGAGGGGCGGCCGGCCAAGCTCGCCGCTCCACCGCCAGTGTTGTGGTAGGTCCCACAGGGTGCGCTCGCATTGCGAGCTTCGTACATTCACGATCGCGAGTCCGTGCCATCGCAACATCTTTTCGGTGGCTCCAAGATTACATTGCGTTCAGTTATGCTTCACGTATTACCTTTATAAACTTTAAATCGGACAATCGTCAAGCTATTTACCAGTGTAAATAAATGAATGACTTTTTTCGTGAAGTTGGTGTGAGATGGCCTTGTCGCTGCAGTCGTCTCAAAACTCCCGAGGTTTGTGGATTTTATATTATTTATCAACAATTTTGTGTTCCATTCCGTAGATGCATGTGTGTAAAGTTTCAAAAGTTAGCGGCACACGACATGCGTGTAGCGCACGTTGCGATTGGCCGCCGGCGCGCCGCCACCGCCGCACACATGGTTTATTTGCATTTACGGGAGCTCTTGCAGATTCAGTCAACCGTAGTCGGCGGCGAGCGCGTAGCGGAGAGCTACAGCTTCCGGACGTAGCGCGTAGCACTTTGCTACGAAATGTTAAAAGGTCTTGCATGTTTTTTAAAGATTTTGTTATCGTCGTGGGAGATGATGATTACGTGATAATGAATCAGTTTACTCCCTACTTCCGGTTTAAGGTAATTTTTGAGTATTATATTTTTTAAAACAGTTTTCATATTATAATACCATTTTAATTCAGATTTCCCGATTAAGTATTAGACTAATAAGTACTTTAATGTGTATTTCGTGTTAAATGTATATGATTATTAGGTAGCTCAAATGTAAAATATTAGAGGCAATGAATCAGTTTTTAATTGATTTATAAGTACATATAGGTATTGTTAGAAAAGTGTAGATCCATTCTGGCTTTTATTTCTATACCTCTCAAAAGCCACATTTTAAGCTCCACCATTATTCTTAGTTCAAAACACAGAAATAACGACATAGTAATACTGTAATAGGTATATAAGCTTAAGTTTTACTTAAAAATAACCATTACTCGATAATGACAAAATAACAATGTTTTTGATCACTTATAAGCTTTTAAATCAATCTTTACCATACGATTTTGGTTAGTAACTACCTAGGGGCTTAATACAGATCTATATCGTTTGTGGCCATGGCTAAGGATGCCATATAAAATTCGTGTATTGTGTTTAACCCTAAAATGCCGAAACCGTATGAGGACGTAATCTGTCAGGCGAACGTGGTAACGTTCTTACGTAAGTTACTGTATTTAAGTATATATCCGGTTTAATCCTATTAAACCTGTAGCGTTCACCCAATTTAATCCCTTCAAATACTTACTTGACCATAATGCTGATACCTCAGTCACCTTATTAAGTTGTATCTAAAGAATTAAAAAAAATAAGCTTTTTAATATATTATATATCTATACTTCTATACTTCTATACTAATATTATAAAGAGGAAACATTTTTGTATGTTTGTAACGAATAAACTCAAAAACTACTGGGCCGATTTCAAAAATTCTTTCACCATTGGAAAGCTACATTCAGCCTGAGTAACATAGGCTATTAAATAAAAATAAAAAAAATAAAAAAAACATTGGCAGAGCGAAGCCTGCTGGGTCAGCTAGTATTATATAAATATAATATATTATATAAGCTACAATTAGGCGTCAACCTACTTAATTTTCGCTCAACAATAGCTTACTAGGTGGTAGAGGCAATAAAATTCGCGCAGCAACATCCCTGTTGCCGACCTCATAACCCGCCGGAATGCAACATTTTATTTTTTCCTTGAAATTGCGATTGATCAGTTGCCGTTTCTGGAAAAATATGAGACATTTCTGTTGGGCCCCGAAATAGCAAGTCATCTACTTAAAGCTTAAAACATTACTTAAAATTTGCATTTTGGACGTAGGACAACTATGCCGGTTGTCAATGGGCTGCAGTGACCACTTAACATCAGATGGCCTGTACCTATCTGTAACTCTCAATTTACAATAATTACATAATTTATTAAAAAATATTAATTGTCTTCAAGGGTGTCTAATCCCCGACAAATCTATTAAAAAACACACCAACCACTACAAACATACAAAGCAAATCATTTCGTGGAAAAGACCAAAGAAAACACCAAAATGTCTTTTCATCGAAACTCATTTTAATAATTGGTACACCTCAAAAAATAACCTTGTCGCATTTTATATTATTCAGAACCCTTTGCGCAATAATGAGTTATGGAGTGGCGGCGGTCGGGAGAGTCCATAAACGTATTGAGTATGGGTTATTGACAAATATTTATGGCGTATAAAAAGGGGATAATTACAACTCTTTAGCACATAAAAAGTGCCGTACGGAAGGGTGCGCCGCAGTTACCTACTAGTAAAAATTTATCACCGACTTTGTCACACGGCGGGACCTCGGTGTCCGTAAAATACGTATGAAAGAATACTAATGTGTCCGTACGTTTATATGGTTAATTGATTATTGCTATAAAACATCACTAACTTTATAAATATTGTAATTCCATAAGGTGGTATATTTCAATATATATTGTATATTGGTACCTACCACCTTAACGTGAATAAACAGTAATTAAAAATTTATTACATATTATTAAACATTCACGTAACGGTATCAATTAAGTTTTGCATTTTAGTTACCTAGTTAATAAATAAGATTAAATTTTCTTCGGCTCAGATTGACACGTTACCTCACGGTTACGGTATCAGGTGACAATCTGGCAAGCGTTAATTATGTTTAAGACATTAATTAAAAATTCATTTGACAAACTAATGCAATTTTTAATTTATAATACATTTTTGTTTATCTCACCACCGTGTATGTACCTTCGTGCCTACCAAATGTACTGAGACAATAAAACATACGAATCTACGTAGCAACGTATATTGCGTATGTATATTGTTATTGGTGAATAGTTATTTTTTATCTTGAAAAAATTTTATACTAAAAAAATTAAAGAACATGTAGAGCGATATACGTGTGTACAATATTCTTTAATTACATTTAGGTATATGTCCTCTCCTCACGCCACTTTAACTTATAAATTACTTCCTAGTAAGTAATGGAGTAGTTTAATTCATATTAATTTTTATTTCTTTTTATGTAGACCAATTTCTTTGTTCATTCAATAAATGTCTTTATAATAAACTTATGGTATTTTTGTAAATGCAGCATATTCATAAGCAAAAATTATGGGAAGGTGTTATAATTCTACGCACAGCGCGTAAGGTTCGCGGTTCGTCTCGGAAACAGCAAAGGAATGTTATTAAAAAGTTATGGGATAAGCTGGCGGTACGTGCCGCCTCTGACGACTCAACCTAATCATAAACTTTAAATAACCTCAATAACATTCATGACACGATATCGTCCACGTTGTAGATAATATACGTTATTTCTCCATCGTATAATAACATTTTAAGTTTCACTTAAAAACTATTCTAGAACAATAACGCGACTTCTTTGTTATTTTCATGTTACGAAAGACAAAATAATTTCGCGTCGTTCAATTAAGTGCGACACCGGAGTACAGAGCCGCTCGGAATTAATTCCCCGGCTAAGTAGATAATGTAAGGAAGGAGCTACCCCTCCCCTCCGGTCTCTTCACGCCTCAAGAAGAACTTTCAATTATGATTTTGTCTAATTTTAATTAAGTGCTCTCAAAAAGGCTTTTCTTCGTCGAAATTAATATTTGAATATAATTTGGGAGGAGCGCACGGGCGGAGTCTGCCGCTGGAGGAATAATTAATTCCATTATGTAGGTAAGTGGTCCGGTTCGACCCGCCATCGCGCCCCCCGCGCCTCCCCGCTTCGCTACCACTGCCACTACACAATCAACCCAGCTTCATAATTTAATTGCCTCGGAGCTATGAAAAGAGATAAACAATTTTACTCGCCTACCAGTATAACAGTACTTACTCCACTAAGACATCGGATACCTAATTAAATTCCTGAACAATATTCAAAAGAGTGACAACGGGAACTAGGTAAGTAGGTAGCGTGCGTAGTCATAGTGAGCGGCAATTTGCGCAACAGGTCGGGGCGGAAGCGACCTGCAGCGGCGTGATTGCGACCAAATGTTTCCTCCGTAGCGTCTGGCTTACGGTTTTTGCCGGATTTTTTGTCCTCTCTCACTGATAAGTATATGTGCCATTGATAGGTTCGGTTTCTGTTTGTTTAAGTCGAGACGTAACCCGTGAAGTGTTAGAAGTTATGAATAGGAACATTCTTTTACATTTATGTTCGATGCATTGCAAGAGATGTTAAACTTAATTTAAACTTATCAATATTTTTGTTGATCGCAGGTGTGTCGGTAAGACCCTTATCGACTATGCGTCAAGACTCTCTTCCGATGCTGGCCGAGCGGCTGCTGGCCAGTCGAGCGGCGGCGCTGGTGGCGGGGCTGCCGGCCGAACTGTACTCCGGGGCTCTCCTGGCGGCTTGGCCCCCGTCCCCACCAGCTCCGTTACTGCCACCTCCTGCACCAGAACTAGAACGGGCACGAAAGCGACGTCGAACACCCAAATTAGACGATACGACATCTACAGCTCCTCCATCACCGCCCTCGTCTGGCTCCTCTCCCGGGGCCGCCGATCCTCCACGCGATAAACTCTTTACCTGTAAAGTATGCTCTCGATCTTTTGGCTACAAACACGTTCTACAAAATCACGAACGAACCCATACCGGAGAAAAGCCTTTTGAGTGTGGAGAATGTCACAAGCGCTTCACTCGCGATCACCACCTCAAAACTCATCTTCGCTTGCACACCGGAGAAAAACCATACAGCTGTCCGCATTGTCCGCGTCACTTCGTTCAAGTTGCCAATTTACGGCGACACTTGCGCGTGCACACGGGTGAACGACCTTACGCATGTGCCCGCTGCCCGGCTCGCTTTTCCGACTCCAATCAGCTGAAAGCGCACGCTCTCGTCCACGAAGGCGATGCGCCGTTTGCGTGTCGGTGTGGAGCAAGGTTTAGGAGAAGACAGGCGGCAGCACTTCACAGATGTTCAGGAGGGGGTTGCGAAACGGACGCACCTAGTCCTCCAGCCGCGGTCGCCCCTGATTGGCGTTGGGACGAATGGCCCGAGCAAACGGAGCCCGAGGATCTGTCGTTGCCGAGAAGGCCAGCCACGCCGGACTCTCCGACCGACCTGCGTGTGCACTCCGCGTAGGGGGTGCTACCCCTGTCCCACAGGCTGCGCGCCGCTGAGCCGGTATACGAGTTCCTTCTTCGTAGAGTCGCGCTACCATCGGCCGTCAAATATGCGACTTTTTCGTTCACCGTTTGACGTTTTTTGTGAAATATTACAAAACAATTTTTAAGTTACAAAATTTTGCAACGGTCACTTTTTTGCTCGATTATTGTCAGCCTTCTCGGTAAAACTACTGACGTCGTCTCGTTAGGCTGTCAGTCACCTATTCATTTTACGTAGATACACCATAAAAAACACTCCGTGCTATTTGCATAATCACAAGGTGAAATAGTGAAAAACGCAGCCATTTTTGCTCTTTTGTTTTGTCAGCTACAAAACACAGAACACGTTGTACAAAAGATATTTTATGATTTATCATCTCTTTGTCCAAGAGACGAAAGAAAAACGCGTTCGTTATGCTTAACGTTTATTGATCTCCAATCGACGTCCTCCCTCGCGCCCGTCCAAGTGTAACCGGAATCCGATCGAGAAGGCCGCGACATTGCCTTATTATTTCAGCGACAAAGGCTAGTTAACAATCGGTGATTATTAAGTATTGATTCGGGCGGGAGTTCCTCAGCCGGACAAAGAAGTCGCTATTGTTCGCGCCCTGAACGCGCTCCGCTATAACCGGTTCATAATATAATCACCCTTATTATACCCATTTCTCAGGATTTTCAAAAGATTCTTAAATTTTTAATAGTTTCCGTGATTTTATTCTTTCATTTTCTAACGGAATTACGAGTTGCAATCGATACTCTCACATAATACACACATAGGGGTTGTTTATTTGAAGTCAATGGAGTTTTGGTAGTAGGTAATTACTGATAAAAATATTTTTTAAAAGAGCGATACGCGTCGACTATAGACGAGCCGATCGGGCGCAGCGAGCTTCTGTAAATAATGCTATCTATTAAATATTTATTATTTATCGTATAGATTTTGGGTGTTTGCTTATAAGTATATATACTTATTGTGAAAACCATTGCTGTTAATATTCTGTGTACATAGATGTTTAAGACACGTAGATTGACTGTCATCGATGTTTAGATAGCTACGGTAAAACAAGTTGACATTGCGCGAAATGTGTTTTGCTACATTTAAAATCGTGGTGATTGTCAATTGAAAAAAGTCTTGAATGTTTTAATAAAGGCCATTTACACTCTGAATTATGCTTTGTTAGAAAATATGTATATTCGTTTAGTTATTAAGATACAGTCAAAGTATTTAATATCATTGTACATATAATGTTTAGTTTTTGAAAGATGTTTAATTCTTTGTGTATATGGCCTTAATGTTAAGAATTACGAAAAGCAAAGATGAAATGCTGTAGGTAAGTACCGTTTTAATTAGGCGTGTACCGAGCATTATTGCAATTTGTTCTACGGGTATTAGTTTCCTACTAGAAAAAATAAAAACACTATAGTGTTTTTATTTTTTCTCGAAATTCCCTAAACGACTTTGGGATTTCTTCTAAATGTTTTACGCACATGATTTATGATTATCATATATGTATGTAAACTTATTTAAGCAGTATTGATTGTTGAATTTATTATTATTTTATTTCCATTAGTGGTTAATATTAAGAGAGTAGTAGGATTTTTCTAGCGTGTAAAATGAATGAATTAAATATTTTTTCCAAAGAAATAAATGGTACAAAAGTTAATGTGTACAAATTTAAATGTTTCAACTAGGAATCGTAATTTCATGTTGCAATGTTGTAATTTACGGTAGTTAGTGTAATGTTAGTGACGGTGCCATTGTCTACCTCATTCGAGCGGTTACACCGTGCCAGGGTAAAAAGCCAAAGTTCTTCAAATATTTTCTATTGTTCACCTCTATTGAGATAATAGAAATTCCAGGTGTATCTGATGTTATCCGCCTACCTAACATCCTATATCAAATTACTTACCATTTGAGACTGATTTTGTTCCGTACAATATAGGTACCTATCGGTTACATTAATGAAGAGGATTAATTATTTTTCATCTTTTGTTAAAAATTGCAATTCTGTGTTTTCTTAATAGGAAAACTAAATACCTACTTGAATATGCAATGTACTTGAGTTCCTATTAGTTTCATTTTTTATTGTTTCCATTTAAATATTGTTTATTAATTATTTAAATATTAAAAATAATTTGGTGCCATCGATTAAATAATATCTACGTCTGCAGTATCTCATAAGGAACAGTAATTTATAAATATCTACCAACTACCTCAATTTCAGAAATCTGGTGATGTTATAATTTAAATGTGAAAAGTTGTTCTAATTGTACTATTAGGTATTTTATATCAATAGGATTTGATGTCACATAGTTATGCTATGATAAATATACTTATGTATTTCTTTATCAATGTCCAGTACATAACTATTAATAAAGACATGTTTGTTATTTAATGTGTTGTTTCATTTTAGTTGTTAAGCAGACCTATAAAACACCTTATTTTTTATACAAGGTCAATATTCACAACCGGTATCGAAGTATACCAATATCAAACATGTAAATGTTTCATAAAAATGGTATAATTTATAGGCGGTAGAACTTTAGAGATTCGCATATATGCAACCACACTAAACCTTGCCTTGAAGGAGCATGTCCATCATACCTTGTGTTTCCGTTCTGACTTCCAGAATGCCAGAGAGACATATTTGAGGTTGGTACTGCGTAAAATGCACCCCGTTACAAATTTCACTCAGTATTTTGATAGGTACAGCAGAACTCCGATGCCCTGAACGGACAAGAGACCCTGGTCGTACTTGGCGTGCCCTTTCACTACCCTATATCAGGCTTGAACGTTCATTTGCTACCCTACCTCCATATTATATTATACATATCCATATCCATTAACATGTAAATAATAAGAATACTTAGTCTTGAGTAAGTATGTCACCGCAACATAAAACAAATCAGACTTCGTCATCAGACTAGTCTGACGGGATCATTAAGCAATTATCATCAATATGCATCTTAAGACAAGTAGGTACCTAGGTACACCCAGCCTAGACAATTCGGCTACGTTAATTAGTTATGAAGTTTCATTAGCTACCATTCATTCAAGTAAAACGCGCTTGATGAAATTAAAATACTGTATTGCCATCGAACCACGACAGGTGTGCCAAATTTTAGCTTAATTGGGCGATTTTAAGTGGGTGAAATAAATTTCGTTACTTATGAGTATCTTCATACGTGATTTAAGTGTAATCTGTAATAATATAAAACTTATGAATCTTCTTTATTCTTCTTCAATCATGACAGTAATGACAGTTCTCAATTCAACATCCGTGTTCCTCTTTTCCAATCACAAACGTGAAGGCCTTAGCTTCAGCCACCTGCAGCAGCCGCTTACGAGCTCCAAACTTTATGTGTATAAAGGTGAAGCCAATATCAGGCGTGTAAAAATAGACGTTTATATCCTACTGTAAGATAAAACAAAGAAGTCTTAATATAAAAAGCCAAGTAGGTTGACGGTGTATTCAGAATAGTTAAGCGGTCATTATTTAGGGATCGCACGACGGGCATCGCGGCGACAAACGCGCGAGAATCCGCCAGGCATTTATTATAGCCGGAGGCCCAGGGACCAAAAACTGCAAGCTTTTTGTAAAATCAGAACATTTTTAATATTAGGTCACATTAGAGGAATAGAGTTACGACAGCTCAAGAAACGGCTTGGGTGATGTACCAGGTTTTAAAAGGTTTTATTCAACTTGCAATTTTAGAAGGTATATTCGTGTCAAATTTTCGAAATTAATATTAAAGTAATTCTTTACCTGATTGAGATAACATTTTACATTCTCGTTTAGTTTGAAGATGCTTGTTGATGCTGCTAGTACCTATGGACAAAAAAAATACTGCAAGCTTTTTTAAAAATTATTTTAACATATTTTTACGAATTTTCGGGTTTTAGAAAGAAGATGCGAGGTGCATAGCTTTTTTTAGAAAATTGAACCCCCCTTGAAACCCTCAAGGTAAATGCTACAGAATCCAGCCAACTGACGTCGGCCTATTTATCTTTTCAACCAATGTGACTTAATATTAATATACACAATTTTAGAAACTACTTGCAGTTTTTGGTCGCTGGCCTCTCGGGCTATTAATCGCTCGCCCTGTCTTGCCCAGTCTCGCTCAGTCCAACACCGATCCGTATCGCCGATAATGAATTTCCTCATTTATTTCACGAATCAATTATACGAGTTCTATACCTACTTATAAGTACCTAATTCCATTTGTGAAGACCTCTGTCATATCACAATAATTTAACAACTCCTATACCGAGTACTTAATATCGATAGGTAATACTTGCTAATTGAAGTCAAGATTTTTATGTTTCAATTTTAATATTTTCACCCCAAATAATTTTTATAACACTAATTTAATAAGTATAGAATGTCATGTAAATATGAGCCTAGGACTGAGCTATTGACGTCTATTGAGGCCTATGTCTGGAAGTGGTCTTCAAAAGGTGAATTTACGATAAAAAATAGATAGAACCATTAAGTCACTTACCACCATTAGAACCATCAACAAAATGTTTTAAATGAAAACAATATTTTGGTTCAGACTGATTTAAATATTTTAAAAAGTAAATTTCCACCAATTATAGGTCTACGTAAACTGAAGCTTAGCGTAGGCATCGCTATAACGTTAAAGCAAAAAAATGATGTGTTTAAAGCAGTAGTCGCGAATGTTTCGTGAAAAGGACGAGAACGGGCGAATTATAATTTATTTGGAGAAGTGGCAACGAGTCCCGCGCCCCGCTGCCGCCCGACCTACCCTTTGCTTTCGCCCTTCGTTACCGACACACGCGAATAGCGTTGCAACTCGGAAACCATTTCTTGATAGCTAACTTTTTGTCATTCTCAATAATTAGGAAGTAACGTAGGACAATATACATTCAAGTAATAGTTCTGGTTTTTAAACACATATAAATAAATTCAATTTTCAAGTGTTTTTATTATTTTTAGTAATTATTTATAGGTACATATATACCATTAAAAAGACATCAAATATGGAATCACCCAGCTAAAGTAAGAATTAATTTTTATTTATTTATTTATTTATTTATTTATTTATTTATTTATTTATTTATTTATTTATTTATTTATTTATTTATTTTAGGACACCCAACACAGGTTACATTAAAACATTAATTATAATAAAAACATAAAGTCTTTGGTTAACAAATTTACCCATAATTAAAGGATGCCACAGCATTCAATTAATTCAATTAATCATTCTTACTACAAAAATCAGTAAAGAAAATAATCTGTACCACCATGTCATTTTATCTGTACCCTTCATTGATTATTCTTTATTGATTATTTGTTACAAGTTTTAATATTGTTTAAATTTTTTTCAGTAGTAGGTATTTGAAGGAAAAATTATAGTTATTAGTATGCTAATTAACACAATAGTAATAAAGTATTTTACCATAATAAGAACCGACTAAAGTTATTTTCGATTTATAACTGCAAATGGTTGATTTTTATCGCATTGTTCATTACTGACAGTATATCAGTTGTAAATTTTAGTCAATTGCAATTTTAGAATCCTTAGAAGTTACAGCAAATATTTATTATTAACAAAAAATATTTTTAACATTTATCATGTTTTGGACAACACTAGATTAGTGTTCACCATGTATGCTTCTCCACTAAAAGCCATCTTTTATACTGAAGGAAAAAATGGTCTTATTAAGTATTGGGTGGGAACAGGTCTTTGCCCGCAACAAAAGGAGGCCGGGAGCATACCTTACCTTAGTGTTGTTACAGACCGTATTATTTTGTCAGTGCCTACCTGAGAGTGTAAATTTAAGAAATTTAATTATCTAAATTCTTCGTTACTAATTATTTTTTATGACCCATTTAAAAGTAAAGTATTTATTTAAAAATAATATTTACTTGTATCACCAAAAGTGAAAAAAATAACGAAGCATAATTTCAGTTTCATTTTTACAATATAAAATATTATTCATTAATTAAGTTACAGCGCTGTGGTGTGGAACTTCATACTTTTCTGTTTTTTCTTTAGGTAGGTTGCGTTCAAAGGAGCTCGCGGGGTGCGGGAGTGCCGGGGGAGGACGGAATTAAGAGGGAGTCAGAGGGGGACGCCCGCCCTGGATACCAAGAGGAGTTTTAACCAATTAATTTTGTTCCTCAACGCAAACTCCGCTATATAATAAGGTATAAGTAGGCATTAACTGAGGCGCGCCGATAGCTAGCCCGGCCGGGGGCGACTTCGTCGTCTCCTTGCCTCTTATAACGATGTTTTATTTCTTGTTAAGCTCTCCGTTTCTCCAGTTTTAATATTTAATAGCATTTTCATGGCTCATGTTTATAGCGCACTTACGAATTCCCGACATTATTGATGTTGTTTTATCGCTATCATTGTTTTTCAACTGCTGTCAATCAGAAGTTACGATTTCCGAATGTCCACTTCTTATGCGCGCTATAAAGTTATTATATTACGTTTAAGTAATCCTCTACGGAATGGGCGCCGGACTAAAAATGCTTATGATGAAAAATTAAAAGGAAATTGTCTTGAAAACTCAACAATCAAACGTTTTCTAAGCAGGTACAATAATGTATCGGTAAGTTATATATAAATGTTTATGTTGATAAAAATGATCAACATAAACATTGTGGAAAGTGGTTGGAAGGCTACAATGAGAAAAAAGAAATTATAAAGCAGTAGGTATATAAAATTAACTCTTTCCTTATTAGGTACCCTTTGACTCGACGCATAATTATAAGAATTGAATGGCGATGATGCATGGTTCTTAACCCTTTGACTCGGTGCATAATTATATGCTAACTACGAGTAACATGCATTACAAAGTAACACTGGGTTCACCTACTTACTTGGCCAAAATAAAAGTTATGAGGCATATGCAGTAGACATTTATGAGCACATGGCTCTTGCGGATTCAGACAATTAATTAGTGAACATAAAAAGTAAGAACCTTTCCTCCCCATTCGGATCCGTGACTAAACACTGAAAAGGGGTTCCTATCCCGGTTCTCCCGAAGGAGATTTAAAAATAAGATTCTTACAAAAACACGAGCGCTCGCGCCTTCGCCCGTCAGCAGCTCGCGCCTCAATATGACGCTCTAAAAAACTATTTCTTAACAACAGTATTGTGTCGTTAAAAAACAGAAACGCACCCGAAAAACAAACCACAGAGTACGGTTAAAAAACGAAGTGCAGCACGCGAGTCGACCGAGACACCCTTTCCCTTTTGAGCGACGCGCGCTACGTTTTTTATCTAAGTGGGGTAGAGTTTTTTTTACCGCGATGCTACGTATAAATTAATAAATGAACGTGCTCATAATCTGCGGCTTGGAACACTTTCGGCTTTGTTATTTTTTTATTATAAGTTAGCGTTCATTTGTTTTTGTTGGTGGTGGCGGAAACGGAGTGGGTCTATTGATTAAGGTACGTCCGCTGGCACCTCGGCGCGACAGGTGTCGGACGACGCTTCTGCATTCATCGCAAACTTCAATAATTATAACTTCGGTATGTCCTTATAGCTACTCTATACTAAACATCTATACTAACTAATAAATTCGAAATCTCCTCTTTTTCACCATGGACGTATAAAATACTTTTTTTATACGTCCATGTTTTTCACTTAGCTTTTCTTAAATATATTTACTTCCTATGGCAACCGTATTATCAAACACGATATTTATTTTTTATTTAATATTTTAGTAGGTAATATTTACCTACCTGTCGTTCGTGTTACAACTTACACTCCAAAACGTATACGTGCGGTGAGTTTAAAATTACAATTGTTTTATTTTATTTGGCATCAACCGACATTTTTTAACCTGCAAGTTTTACAGCTGACTGCTTACGCATCCGGTATGCACAATCCTTCGAAAATATGCTCGAAAACCCAATAACTTCTGCATACCGGAAGATTCTACGGGAAACAGTTGCTTTTTCAAACTAATGACATGAAATATCGTTTGCTAAATCATTAAAAGCTATAGGGAAATGATCGTAATAAAAATTAAATAGTGAAAACCATGTTGACTATCTTATATATAAAATTCTCGTGTCACAATGTTAGTATCCCGCTCGATAACTTACGAGTTGGCAAAACAACGTCTGCGGGGTCAGCTAGTAGTTATATAAAATTTGACTATATTTGCTATATTTGTTATATTTTGTTGACTATAAAAGGAAGTTGTATTTATCTAAATATTTTTCATTATTAGTGGATATTGAATAAAAGTTAAATTAGTTAAAGGAGAGTTTCCATCTCTACATTTTGCATCTTTGTGTTTATAGATAGATATTTTATTTTTATCCACATAATCGCGTTTAGTTCTAGCCTTAATTGAGAATTTACTTACCGTGTGTTAGGGTTTCGGCTGAGTGACGCAAAAAGTTGAAAGTCCGCGTGAATAGAAGTCGAGTAAGCAAATACGTGAATGCATTAGACACGCATTGAGATCGACAGTGCAGCGTTGCACGTGTGCATCGAAGAAACGAACTTGATCATATGTGACAATCAATTATGCGCTCTGCTTACTCTTTTTTTCGATGTGTTTGATTTTGACCTACTAAGGTATAGGATGCTTTTCTTAAAAGTTATTCGATTTTCATTGTTTCTTTGTACAGGTTATGTCAATGCTTCGCGTTCATCCCTGTTAATCTCACACGTGTGTAAGTTTATTGCTGTTATGAGGACTTTCAAGGTCCATAGTCCCATTGTCCAATAAAATACCTCCGGCTGAACACCTCCTCCTCTATATTTGCTTTAACGTAACGCAAAACAAATCATTATTCGAAGGTACTTCATATAATCGTAGGCGTAGTTGTAAGTAATTCATATAATCGGTAGGTATACCTTTATAGAATATTTTATGCGTAGGTAAAGGTAATGGTAGGTAGGTAGGTAGGTAAATCTTGATTATAAATACATAATTATTATGATTAACAATTTTTAGGGTTGTCCTAAAAACAAAAAGGTAAGAATTTATATCGTGCCTATATAAATTTGGTAGTGTGACGGTAGTACGATTGTTCCACCACTTCAGTTTGAAGTAACGCAATAAAAAATCCACCCGCGCCTTGTCACGCAGGGACCTTTATTTTGATAGTGAATTCGGTTAACCGCCATTCATTGTCACGATGCCGTCTGATTATTGATTTTTACGCCAAATATTGCCTTTTCAAAACTTTTATTCGTCACAATTAAAGTTCCTTAGAACGCAGTATATAAAGTCCTCGCATACAAAGGGATGAAGATATAAGATGCCATTAATAACGCAATGGGACTTGTCGCAATTCAGCGTCTATTCTAATCGATATGAACTTGGATTTTTCAACTTTTTGGGAGATGGCAAGTCACTTTACCTTATTATGAATATATTATGAATAATAATAATTATTATTATTGTAATAATTCTCATATATTCTTCCATAATGTATTATGTATGACTTGACTGAAATTACTAACTATAATAATGATGAAAAATTATTGTATATCATTTTAACACGATTTTATTAGCTTCACTTGTATGTACGTTTGTATGTAACTCTCCGTTGGACTAAGATCAAGTGGCTTATTAGTGCGTTCGTTGGCCGAGCGGGCTGGCGGGGGTCTTCGCTGACGTCATCCCTCGGATTCGCCGGTTGTGGGTTCCATTCTTATCCCGTCTACAATGAAAAAAAAAAAATATTTCGGCAAATTTTGGGATTCGTGCCGTAAATCCAACTGCAAATTCCTCTGGGGCTTCGCGATTCACGATGTTCTCCTTTTGACAATAACTCAAACTAAAAAGTGGAAAATAATTTTAGTTTAAAAAAACTAATAAAACACTTTAATGATAGTCAATTAATAAACAATAAATAATTGTGAAAAAAGCGTGGGGTGCTCCATATTATATTAGTTCTTGAAAAGCGCCCTACACTTATTTTATTTATTAAAATACAAATATTCGATTACAACAAGTAGAGTATAAGGAAATAAAGAAATTTTTCTGTACGATGTAATCTCTGTGTCTTCTTCGTAGTAAAAGGAAACGTAAGAAAAGAGTTTCGCGCAAAGTTGTTTACTAATCCTTTAATCCTACGAGTATCACTACGCGCTTTGCGAAACATAGGAGGCTCTAACAATGCTTTAATGGACACCGATATTGAATATGTATTCTGTTTCTGGGCGACGCCGTTGCCGAAAGCAGCCTCAAAGGAGTTTGTTTGCGTCCGTCTTGCATCAGTTGTTTATGTAACGTAACAACACCGTGGCTACTGGTTTTGTTTGCATTTAATCCGTTTGTAATGGCCTTTATTCGATGTATACATAATAGGAACAAAGTGTTTGGCCGCCCGTTTAATGTAAATATAGTTTACTTTTCTCCTGAACAATTACAATGAAATAGTTTTTCTTTCTTACCCGTCGCTCTTTGGTATTCTTTTTTTTTTCGTATTATTTATACGGGTGTCAACTCTATACTTTTATTTCTTAAAATACATCTTTGGGTCTTTATTGATATAAGTCGCTATTTAGGACAGTTTCTAGAAAGTAAATACTAGTAAATAGTATAAATAAGTAGGTACCTAATAGTAATCTGTCCTCACATGGGTTTCCCCTACTTTGCACAAGAAGGTAGCTAATTATAAGAAATTACGTAGGTTTTTATTAGCTGATAAAACTTTACATATAGGTAGTTGAACACTTAACATATAATTAAGTTTTACTTAAGTACTAGCTGACTCCGCAAACGTTGTTTTGCCATACATACATAAGTTATCGAGCGGGATGAAAAATGATTAAATTGCTAAAATGACTATTAAAACTAGGGGTTGGTGATAGAAGGGTGACAATTTAGGGTTGTATATGTATTTTAATGCCACATTATAAAAAAATGAAAATAAAAAAAATTTCCAAAAAATAAAATAAAAATGTTAGGGTTGGACAACTACTAAGATTATTTTGACAATTTTGATTGCGATAAAAGTTATTCTTATATGTGTTATTCTGATACGTGTAGCAAAATAATAAGGCACTCTATTATTACTAGGTATAGTATTAAGTTTTTTTTAAATTATTGTAAAATCCCTACCTAATTTTTAGCCAGGAAAAATGAATTTTATCTAACTAGGTACCTACTCTACATTCGGTTGGCTACTTTCGTCTATTTCCAAGAAACGGGGGAAATACGAAGAATAATAGAGTCACTTGAGCCTCTGCCTGGCTGTTTTGCCAAAATCAGATTATAATTAAAAAGAACTCGTAGAAACGTCCTTTTCATCGATGAAACTCTATCTCCACGAAATTAGATCCGGGCCGACCTCAAAACAGAGTGCGAGTTTAGCCAAATATTATTTTTATTAAAATAAAGGTAATGTAAATTACGATAGGTTAAATAAAGTTTTCATCTCATCTATTCGAAAAGTACGACTTTGCTCCCCTTTAAGTGCGCCCAAAGTTGGTGTTTTCTATAAGAAACTTTTTAGCGGGCAGGAATGAGTTTTTCCTCCCTATTCATAAGTTCCACATTCGGAAAAGTTCATTGCCGCGCACTTTTTGAATTTGGAATATCTTAGCGCCAAAGAAATCGAACACAAATATTGTTTGCATAAAGACGACAGAAAGAACTACAGAACTACAGCCCGCGTTTTGTCAATTTTCACGGATTGTTAGAAATTATTCGGACATTATTTCAAACACGCAGAAAATAAAATCTACAATAATCTGTATTCCTAATAAAACTGTAAGTAACTTTTTAGTTGTTTTATTATCAGATACTATTTAATTTCAATTTAGTTGTTACTCTATGTTTTATTAAATAATAATATAATATTACAGTAGAATATGAGGCCCCTTTCATTTTCTCATAGAGGGTGATTAAAAAGTAGAGTGTATCACTCGGGACAAAATATTTTTTTGGCTCGGGCGACGTACCTACTTTGAATCCGTCGCTACGTTCAGGATTCTACTAAAGAAACCCTCGCTACGCTCGGGATTCTACTCTACTATCCCTCACTTCGCTCTGGATTCAAAAAACGGCCTCGCCCAACAAATATCAATTTGCTCCCTTGTCATACAATCTACTATTAATAAAGATAAAGTTTTTAGTAGATATAATTATATATTTATATTTTGGACTTGAAACGTAGGAAAAAATAAAATTACGTAATCATTACAAGCTACCTACTACGTTTATTACATTTAATACCTACAAAACATTGTAACGTTTTGAATGTACCTGCTATATTTTTTTACTTTTTTACATTGTGCTTAATTTTTTATTTTTCTTAAAATTCTCGTGTCACAATGTTAGTTGCCTACCATATTCCTCCGAAACGGCTTCACTGATTTTTATAAATATTTTATGCATATTCAGTAGGTCTGAGAATCGGCTACTATCTTTTTTCATACCCCTAAGTAACAAGGGTTGTCCACCCCTAACATTATTATTTTATTTTTTGGACAAATTTTATTTTTTTATAATGTGGCATTAAAAATACATACAACCCTAAATTTTCATTGTTCTATCACCAACACCTATTTTTTCATAATTATTCATTTAAGTAATTTAATAATTTTTCATCCCGCTCGATAACTTATAGGTATAGCAAAACAACGTTTGCAGGGTCAGCTAGTAATGTATAAAAAATAAAGATAGCCGTTTACCTTTTTTTACCTTATTTTAAAGGTATTACTTTTTCTAATAGTAGGCACTGAAGGTAAATAAATGAGTGCATCTTGAATGGGCTCCGGGTTGTTGTGTGGCTACCCAAAAGTACAAGTTCTATTATGTACTTTCTCTTCTAGATCAATTGGAATTATTTTAGATTTCCACGAAACATATTTTGATTTAAGTAGGTACTTTCATTTTTCATCGATGGTCATCTTTCACTACGGCCATCCTTTAATTTTTCCTTATATAATTATTATTTCATAATACTTATTATAAGTATATTAAGTACTTTAAGATAGTTATAGTTATCTCTTTATTATTATAAAAAGCTAGGAATTTGGTCTAAAATATTTAAAGTAATTTAGTTCGTTCGTACGGTATCACAATGATACAATATACGGTATACAATGGTTAATTTTTTATACGTTTAATAGCAATAGTTGTTATTGCAAAACTTTATAAAGGTGCAAGTAGCGACAGCTAAAGGGGCAATTTTTGTAAAAAATATTTTAAAAGAAGCAACGGGTACTTACATATTATAACGGGTTTGCAATTCGATCACGTTAACACCTTGTGAGATGTGGGTTACTGGTATATCGGCACAGCTATTGCAAACTGTTTGATTTTTTACCCCAAATTGTCAAAAAATTGAACGGGTGTTGGGCTGAAAGGTGACACCATCCGGTGTTAGTTGTTGATAGATAGATTGATGTTGTACCGAAATCCCTGTACAAATGTTTGGTAATTAAAACAATTGATCAAGTTTAAATAATTATCGATGGGTGCTTCTGTAATGTCAGCATGTCAGTAGGTACAGTCTGACTTCTACCTTATAGCAATAAAACTGCGGAACACTCTTTAGGAACTAAAAAAATCGAGCGTAACAAAACTACGACCTTGAACCATAAAAATCAATAGAACAGAGAGCCACAAGTGCACTATTATGGCATCAGCTGATCCGTCGGTAAAGAGTTCAATGCACTTTGTATTGTTCTCCTCTAGGATCCATACAGAAAAACTGCATAGTACAAAAAGCGTGACGGTCCATTGTGAAAAAACTCAACCCTTTGCAAGGGGCCATAGCAGGTACCCCTGTACACACAACCCTTTAAAAAGTGCTTACAAAAAACACTCAGGGAGGCGAAAGGGTAAAAAAGGGTTGATATTACGCATGCGTCACACGGTATCACTGAACTCGTTTTTCATTTTAAAATTTTACTATTCAAATATAATCAAGTTACAAAATTCAATAATTGATCTTTGATATTAACCATGCAAAATATTGAATGTCATATTGTATTGATTTTACTTGTAAACAATGTAGCCTCTACCTATGCCTACAGTAATGACTTTAAAGAGAATAAAAAATAACTTAGGAACGACTCGTTGGTCTTAATTAGGAATATTATAATGAACTTTGTGTAGTTAGCACAATCTGACTACTGCGAAACATAAAATTGTAAAAGTAACTTGTATGTCAATATTAATTTGCAATTACATTAACTTTTATATTGTTACATGGCATTCAAGTTTCTCTCGAAGTGTTAATTTGGTGAAATTATAAATACCTATGCTTATAAGCGAGAAAAGCTGAAATTATGTACTATCTACAAACATTCGTGTCCAACTTTTTATCATCCACAAGTTACAGATGATTGACGAAATCAAAAGAAATTCTTAGATTTATAGTATGAGCATGTACCACATCAAGAAAGCCAACTCTGCGCTAGAAAAAGTTCTATTCGCTAATAAAAGTGTCGTAGCCACAGAATAGACAAGTTGTCGCGTAGTTTTATAACTTTTGTTTAGAAACCACAGGCAAATACTTTTTTACGAAATAATCGAACGCTTTCATGATCTTTGGTTAAATTATTATTATTGAGTCGGGTAGTTGGTATACTAATTTTGTCAAGGACTAGAATTTCCTATTGGGATTTGTTGGGATCTATTAGGATTAATATATCTACAGCATTAAAAAGAAGAAAACAGCTGTATGGACTTCGATGAAATTTTTACACAGATAGCCTAGGTAAGTAACAACTTGGCTTACATTGCCTTGTTCGAAAAAATTGTCCCTACTGATCATCATTAATCCAACAAACAATATTTGAAATATTATATTATATATTTTATATGAAAAAAACGTATTTTGTTAAAAAATATCTCTATCCTTATGTTTGCCGTATGTCATTACTTTCCAAAATTTGTTCCATATAATTGACACTATCCAATACCTAATACAGGTGTGATTTCTTTTTCAAATTCAACGGGCTTGATTCCTGGCTAGGCATATTGATTTTTCAAAAATCCAATGCAGTTTTAGTTTTCATCAAAATCCCAGAATCTTTTCAGCAATTTTCGCTATTCCTCATAGTTTCGGATTTCCCCATCCACGCCCACTTGAAAAATTCACACTATATATTTACTTCAGAAAAAAAAATACTAGCATATTACTTTGATAAGTACTCCAAAATTATGTTACGTATACTCCAGACTTAAAAAAGGTTATTTGGCCATCCAATAAGTTATATGTCTGCGACAAACACACGTAATAGGATAATAATACAAGCTGCCGTAGAAAAACATGAACAAAGCTACCAAATAACAGAGTGAAACTATAATTAAGAAAGATAAATATCGTTTATTACTGTTAGAAAAGTCGATTAGAAAAAACTACCCCTTTCTCCCCACAATTTGTAACCCGTACGGTGGGCGCCGGGCCGCGCCGTTCGACACGCATAAAAACCTACCGGGCTTCATTGTATGGAGTACGCTACTTTACAAAGTCATTCTTATTAGTAAAATTATCTCAAACTTAACACATAGGTATCGTTTTGATGCTGTTTAATTTTTCTTTCTTAAATTTAAATTTTATTTTAATTATGGTAAAACTGTTTTTTACCCAAAAATAGTCACTGCCCAGGTTAAATATTAATTAATTGATTATGAATTATAAAAAACTGGTCAGTTAAACTTGATCATTAATTTAGTATAAGTAGATATGTAGGTACCTAAATCTTCTTTCTCTATTCTCAAGTTCATTCGAGCCAGCGTGATCATGGAAAAAACAACTAAATCTTTTCTACGACATAAATTTGATAAGCATTTCTTTTTTTTAAATCACCTTTTCAAAAACATTTTAGGAAAAGTTCTTTTAATTTAAATAATGCAGTAAGATTTTGTTGGACAAAATATGTTTGTAAGTTCCTTCCATATATTTGTACCCGTAAGGAAAAAAATGTTACAGTTGGGTACATAACGCTTTTCCATAATAATAGAATCATTATCGAAAACAGAAGAGCGGGCAGCTGATTTATTGGACGATAATGGTCACTGTCATAAATAGTTTTTTGTATCCACCAGTTTTTTAAACTCATGCGTGCACACACCCGGCTCATGCAGCTTTTTAAATTAGTGGAGCGTTTTATGATTGCCTATCATGCAAAGTGAATTAGGAATTAAAATTGTTAAATATTCAAAAAAATACTAGACTTCCTTGGACTACACAAAAGAATGTCGGAAACCAAGACATTTTCTAAATCGTTTGCAATTTTATTTCGTTTTTAATCATTTTATGATTTTTAATTGTTATGAAGGAAGTTAACTGATTAACATCGTTTAATTTGTTAAAATGATAATTTATTTTATTTATAAATAAAACTTGTTTGGGTAGGTTAAAGTTCTATTAAAGTTCAACTTACACTAAGTTCATATTCTGTAACTTTCCAGTGTTACAACTTAAATACCGTAGGTACTAGACTACCTACCTTTCGAAGTCAAGACCTAAAATATAATAGAACTATTAGGGCGGCGCCTGCCGCAATGGTTCTACGGACGGCGGTGCCGTCCGCCTATCTCATACCATTGCGAAGCAGCATGATCTGTCATGAGTTTCAGTTTGGAGGTGGGGTTTCGGAGAAACTTTATTTCAAGCGACCCTTTTATAGATTCAAAACTCATAAAGCGACTATATGTAATAACCAATAAGCAAAATGGAGACTACATTTCGAGAATAATAAAAATAGTTGCATATGAGTCACCTAATGGTAATTGGTCAGCGATGCCTATTGACACATTCTACATCAAAATAGAGTTTTAAAAAAGTGAGAAATTATTAAAAAATGCCCTAAAATATTGTTTAAAAAGCGTTACTAAAGTCTGAACATGTCAACTACATATGTCGGGCCACCTCAACTAATTCTCAAAATCGAATCAATTGTGATTACAGTCTGTACAGCAAATAACGGCGACCGCACGTGTGAAGCGCAGAGCGTGCGGAATCGAACCCGCGGCAGTTAGTCATCATCATAAAATATTTCTCGCCGCGACTGCTTAAAACGACTTAAAAATTCAGCGATTCCCCGTTGAAAAAAAGAGTTAATATTGATCGTAGATTTCTCGTCGTGGGGTGCAGCGGCCGGCTGAGTCACCCCACGGTTTTTACTCACCCTAAGTTATATTTTTTGTAAAGCCCCCCTCTCCCTCCCTGCCCGCTTTAAAGGATGAGTAGTCTCTATGGAAACGACTCGATCTAATTTATAGGCAGCAGAAAGTACGGATTGCTTAATTAAGAATTTAAATGTGTCGACACAGAAATTAATTACAAAATTCGAGCTTGCAAATTTCAACCTATCATAAAGTAGTCTATTTTCTCTCTGTCTTGAAATTACAAAGATCGAGTCGAGAATTTAATTAAAATCGCAACAAAGAAGAGCTTTATTTTTTAATTTTATGTGCTCTTAAGACTCAAGATTCAAAGACATTAATTATGAATGTTAAATGAAAATATAAAACATAATAAGCGTGGCTGTGCTGCGACATTTTGCAAACTAGTAAAAGCATTATAATATTTAAATATTTTGTCCTTAAAAAGTGAATGTTGTATGAGGCTACAGGCAACGGTTTATGAATAGGCAAGGGTTGTTTAACTATCGGAAGAAAGTGAGGGCACGCGCGGGTTAAAAAACTGTGGGTCACGGCCAGCCCCGCGACCGTCAGTTGGCAGCTTTTTGTTGCAGGGAGCGCGCGTAGCCGCGTACTGCGCACCGACCAGGCGCCGGCGCAGGTGATTCTAGCATTATTCCATCTTTTGGTAAGTTTTTTCTTCTGCTTATTGTCTTTTATCAGCGCTGGAGGATTCTTTATCTTTTGATTTACATACGAGTTAAAATACCTAATAGCTAACTTCTTTTCACCTTTTAAATTGGTTTATTTCCTAAGCCATATAATTTTGGAATACATTTTGAGTTTCTTATTAATACGTACCTATAGATTAATTGTTTATAATTAATATATTACCTACTAACTTATGTTTTTAAATACTTTTGATTCTTACGTTTTCTTAGGTTCCAACTGAGATTCGAATAGAACAATTCGAAAGTTACAATAGGTTATGAATAATATCTAACCAATTTTTAAAGCCATGCCTTGTTCCTTTTAATTGAAACAATCTACATAAATCGCTTCTTGAATTCTGTCCTTTTTAAAGGAGAGCGAATCAAAGAAGAAAGAAGAAGTGTTCAATCTACTTTATTTTATAAGTATCATATTTATGTGTATATGTTAACGATACACATAAGTATGAGTATATTTTAACGATTTACATAAGTATTGATATAAAATAAAAAGCATGTAATAAAGGTAGCTTGAAGCAAAAACAGTTCTTTTCTTCTTTGATTCGCTCTCCTTTCAAAAGAGAGGTTTTGTTTTACTTTACAAAACTTAAATTTTGATTATGATAGAATATCCTCTATTAGCACATATTATACGTAGAAGAGACGCCATGTCACTTCGATTACACAATCACAGTATTTAGAATCCTTCATTTTTTAATACTGTGATTGGCTCTCGCTAATAATTACATATTAGGAACATTGCGAATTACCTAACCATTACGTTATCAATACTAGGGGATTTAAAGGCAATCATAAGTAAGTACCTATCTAATTTTTATTGATCAATAAAACGGTGCTGCTTTTTTTTCGGTGCTGCTGAAAACCTATTGAATTTAATTATGATAACGAAAACGTATTTTCCACAGCCTCCTCAGTTATGTAATCGAATATACTCTCGTGGTTTGCGGGTTTCCAACATTACACAACTTTTTCTCCGGTTTTCTTCCGTTTAGGATTAAATTTCTAAGTAGGTAAAAAGCCATTTGCAAATTTTTTTATTAATTATTAGATACGAAAGTCTAGTGTTATTCACAATTATTGTCTTGTCTCTCAACTAAGTCTCTACAAAAATTTATTTTGCCTTATACATTTCGAATAATTCAATGTTCACTGCGATTTCCTCAAAGAATATTGATTCATTGATACTGCTGATCGCAATAATTAGATCTTGTGGGTACGGCGAAAAAAACAATGGCGACGATGATGCCTAATGAGCCATAAAGAAGAAAACGATACGTAGAGCAAAGCGTAGACAAAAAAGGGCGCGGCAGGGGCAAGAGGAGCGCGGGTGAAAACGCGAGGAAATGGCGGGAGAGCTAAATTAATTTGCGCGCTCCCGCCAAACAAAGGCACGCTAATGGAACGCGGCGAATGGAAAAAATGCCACCGTCCGCTCTCTGGCGACTTATTTTTTTTTGCGAATAAAACCTTTGACTTTCCCAAATGAATAACATTACACCCGTCGAAGTTTGTCAATGGCTGCTTTGTGCAGATTTAATGAAGAAGAACGGAGTGCGATACTAGATTCTCGTTAAAGTGATTGGTTTTTATAGACTTTAAGAAAATATTTTTACTGATAGAAATTTCTGTATTTCTGTATATTTGTGTGTTTTATGTGATGTTTGCCTTTACTTTGCAGAAACACACTAAAAGATAATTAAGGTGTACAAACATTTTAGTGTTTTTCTAGTAACTGCCATTTCTAATGTGAAGTTACTTTCGTTAAACATGTACTGAAAATATTTTATTATATTTAATGGGTGTTATGTATCCACACATTTTACAATTTTATAATATTGGGTTTGGAGTATTTAGCGGTGATATATCAAAAAGGTAGAGTTAAGTTTTGCAGTTTGGAGGTTTGGATTTGAGTGTTGAAAATAAGTATACCTATAATCTGATTTAAGAAAATCTATAAACCTATAGTTAAAAAATACCCTTTAAGTTATAGTTGTCATCAGTCACCGTCAGGGAAAACATTCATTGGACATCAGGTATTATTAAACCTATTTTTGCTTTTCTTAGAGATTTACACGGAATCACATTAGAGAGATCAATCTATTTCATACGAAGGAATAATTTAAAGTAAATTTAAATTCGAGTAGGAATTTAAATACTAGTAGTGGACATCATAATGTGCTATTACAATGTTATTGATATCTTACTTGAAATATAATGACAGAATTACATTTAAGCAAAAGGGAGATCAAGCTTAAAACCGTGATATATTTTATAAAATAAACGAAGCTTTAAAAATTGTTCCAATGCTACAAACTAGACTATCTTTTTTTATATTTTAAGATTTATAGGTAAGTGTTTCGTCCTTATAAAAGTATTTTATCCTCGACTCAAGATTTAAGAAGTGCTTAGCTGGACGTAGAGTTCAAACGTGAAACCGTGTTATCGGGGACGTCCTGAGTTGCCGGAAACAATGAGACGATGCTTATCTGAATGCTGGAACTCAAGGCCCGCCATTTTGTCGCGAGATGAAATTAATGCCTCTCCCATTATACTAGCACGATTTATGCGCACCCAATTAAAAGTTCCGAGCGTTGAAGACTCCAAATTAGTGGAATTCGCGCACATTTATCAAGACATCAACGTTGCCTCGCGCTACGCGAAACTTCCCAAATTTAAATTAGAGACGATTTTTACAGCTACCTCCCGAGGGGGGAAAGGGGGGGTGCTACCCTTTCCTTATAACGAGGAAGGCCTCATGCATTTTTATGTGCTTCTTTTTTCGTCGGCGTTTTAAACAAGGGGGTGAGCGTGGGGAGTACCGGGGGAGAACTTTTTTATTCGCGTCTTGATAAGTTAGGGTTGAAATTAGACGTTCGAGTTTCGCTTGCGGAATTCATAATGACCAAAATTAATAAGTTTTGCCTGTTCAGCAGAGCGGCCTACGATCAATTTCGATATAACTTCGGCGTACGGCCATTGGAGTGAAATGGGAATTGGATTTCTACGAAGCTTATTCTATGGTAGAGTTTTCATTGGATAAACTCCTTAAGTCAATAGTTGGTGCTCGCTGAGTTTTGTCTTAATATCTCTTTCGTATCGTCGCATTCTTATTGAAATAACAAGTTCATCGGTAGTACCTACAAGAAATGCTGTTTGACTAAAATACTGATCTAATTATCACTCTGTCATATTTTGCGGGAGAGGAGATAGTCAGAAGAAATCTTTAAATAAGGTTGCTATTTAGTCATCTTAGTACACAGGAATAGCAACGCAGTAAGGACCCTCTAAGATATCAATGGCTCTCAAGTCTCACTGTTCTGCAGTGACTACGTATAATTACGTAATTTACATTTGGTACACTTACGTCAGTACACTAAAGTTAGACGCTATAAGAAAACTAGTCTCATATAATTAAACGGTAATCAACGTTTATCTCTAAAACTACTGTCATTGCGATCAACTGATGTTACCCGAAATACACAACCCGAATACCACAGTCATGGGAAGTATCTATTATCTTATAAATTAATTTGTACCATCTCATTTTATCAATATCGATAGATGAAACACAAAAAATAATATCGCCTTCCTATCGCCCGTCTGTTTGTATCCAAGGTCCCGAAAGCCTGTGCCCGACTTTTTTTTTCATATTTATCTGCAATAATAACTTACTGAATTCATTTCAGTCTGGGTTTCGCTACCGATAGGTGGTACCACATTTGTGGCACAATCACATTTATCTGTAATAATAACTGAGTTTTTTCGGTCTAGGTCCAGTTGTATGTACCTACTTTTAAATACAGCTGTTAAAACAACAGTTTATCTAAGTAAGTACTTTACGCCGATAAAGTAGTCTGTTTCAAAGAGGCTTGAGGTCCAAAGCGAATCTATTGATAGCTCACATTAAAAATACCTACCTACTTACTAGATTAATTTTATTTTAAAAATTATTGAATAGATAAATATACTTACGACGCCGCGAGAATTTATCAACGATGTTACAGATTTTAATGGTGAAATCTAGATTTGTTTTTGTATAATCATCATTAAACCTGTTATGAAAATAGGTATCGACGAGTACGTTGAATATTTTCGGCATTTATAAAAATCGATTTTCCTAATGTGGAAACTATGTGCCTTTCTTTTCTATCACATTTGCAATGAAAAGCGTGAAATGTGCTTGGACACTGATATGGAGCATGGAAAACGTGACCATAATTCTCATTTTAATTGGATATTCTAACAAAAAATGAATATCTCATTATTTTAAAAGTTTAAACACTCAGTGTGTTTTGTTAATACCTAAGTAACTTGTATGTAGTAACAGTAACAGTTTAGTACGCAGGTCACATGACGTTAAGGAGTAAGTACAGGGACAGTGATATTCAATCTCTAATATAGATAGAGGATAGAAGGCATATAGAATAGGATTTGCCCTGGATCTATCCCAGACGACCCCACCTAGCGACGACCTAAAAATCTAACATGGGAATAATATATCTCCGGCAACCACACCTTCCGAGAGAAGAACATGCGGTGGTAATTACTCATATGTAGCTCTCCGGACGGGTTACGACGGCTCCGGGTGTCTAATGTAAGATATAGGGGAGCACCGACACTAACAACGACCATCTCACTTAGCTTATTTACTCGTAACTTAACATTACTTACTCGTACACAAAGTAATGTCCCGTTTCAGGGTTTACAAAACATGGTCAGTTCAACATGCTACCGAGTAGAGCGTGTGAACGAAAGCGAAAGGAGCACATGGAGACACTTGTTGAGCCGCGCGATGTGTGTAGGTAGGTACCTACTGTGTGACGGGCATGCGCGGACCACGCTCACATGGCTCCTGCCTGTTTACATCCTTATCAGTCACATGCCATTATCTGCAACACTGCATACAAACGATATACCTAGGAACCTTATAGGGGGTTTATAAACCTTATAGGGGGATACGTTATCCGTACGGATCTCTCTACCCTTACACTTATTAGGACCTAGATTCCCAATGAGAGTTAGTGAGGGTTTACCTGATTTATGGGTACACCCAAACAAAATAATCCTTTTGTATAAAGCTCCTATAGTCCTATCCTATATCCTATCTCTATCTACCCTTATAATCTGTCAATGTCAGGTATACTGTTTAAAAGTATTATAAATGTGTATTATTAAGCATAATTTGAAAGAAGCGCTTTTTATATTTTATCCTTATTATAAATTGGATCGAATGAAGTAAAAGCGGTAAGTCGGATTTCTGCAATTATGCGAATAGGAGAGAGTCATTAAGGCAATCAATCCGGCGGCCGGCGCTGGCCGGAAGGGAGGGCGGCTCTCGTATTATAATTCGTGTCTAATAACGTCGTTAACAACGCACATTAAAACAAAACAAACAGTGGAGAGGCGCGGGCGCGGGCGGGCGCCATCCTTCCTCGAATCCGTGTCATTAATTTACGTAATGCGTAGGTACGCGCTATCCCCAAATATTTAAGAAGCCTCCTCCGGGAGCGCCCGTTCCTCCACTATTCCCCTCCCTCGCCTCTCCCGCCACCCACCACCGCCCGCCGAGAATTATGGCGGCCGCCTTGTAATTATATTTTTTAATTTATCTTCCTTAGCGAATACAATGGAGGCGCCACCCCGCCACCGGAGCGCTTCCTTCTCGTGCTGAATATTGTATCAGGCTGCTGAAAAAAGGAAAGAACGCTTTAATTACAAGCGAGAGCGCGGCCGGCATTACGCGTTAAATATTTGATGTTGTCTCTTTCTTGTCCTCTCGCCGCCCCGCTCCCCGCGCCGCCGGACCACTCGTCAATAATTAAAACACCTATTAACTCATTTGTTCGTTCTACATTCGACTGACTCATTACAAGAAACGTACGAGTAACATGTAAATTATTATTATGTAACTATGGAGTTAACTTTTTTCTATAAGTTATTAGAATACCGGGTAAGTAATTACCGGAGCGGTGATAGCCCAGTGGCTTAGAATTCGACCTCGAATCGAGGGGTCCGGGTTCGAATCCCAGTGGAACGCACCAATGACTTTGTAAAAAAAGTTATGTGCGCTTTATAAAAATTAAATATCACCTGCTGTTACGGTGAAGGAAAACATCGTGAGGAAACCTGCATGCCTGAGAGTTCAGAAAAAAAATGTTCTCAAAGGCATGTGAAGTCTACCAACCCGCACTAGGCCAGCGTGCTGGACTAAGGCCTACATCCTTCTCATTGTGAGAGGAGACCCGACCCTGTAGTGGGTCATTAATGGGTTACTGACATGACAATTACTACCGGAGAACCATAGAAAACACCAAAAGAGATTTAACAATTCATCAAGTAATTTCAACATGTGAAATCTACACTTCGCTGATGTCGCGAAAGATATCAATTCTTACCATCTACTCAATTTAACTTTCAAGGATTTCTGGATAATTTACCATTTGGAATGATTCTGTACAATTAAAAGTTAGAAATGTAGAGTCACCTTTGAACTTTCTTAAAATAATATCTATCTCTTAATAAAGGGGTGCAATTTAATTTATAGTCCTATAGCATAGTAATTCTGTAAACCTACATTACCTACCTAACAGATTAATAAATTAACTAAGTACTTAGGGACTTGAAACTTATTAATAAGTATCAAACTCTATGGGATTATTAGGCTGCAACTGTAAAGCTGGAACTATTTTTCCTTCTTCCATCGTAATTTCTAATCAACGCTAACCTTTCATATGAAAACCACTGGTGCCTTGTGCCCTACTGTAGGGTGGGTGTCCTCTCTAAATGGTCATTTAGGATATACGCCTTAGTCCACCATGATGACCTATTGCGGTTTATACATAGGCCAGTATTAGGTTCACGTGCATTAAAAAAACATTATGAAGATATCATAGGTGTGCCGGCTTCCACATTACAACATCAGATTTTTTAATTAATTAACATAAGTACCTAATTTAGAAACCATTTGTTCGCTGGGTAACGTAAAAAAAACCCGGTCGTCTTCAGTAAACCGAATTCTCGGCTACGTAGATACAGCTACAGCTGTATGGCAAACTGTCTATTGATATAGGAAGGTTACGATAAATGCTCATCATGGTGCGAAGTGCTATGTGTGAGTGTATTGTTAAAAAAATGAATAGGTAGGTGGTACAGCAATAGGAGCTCGTTCGGGGAGGTACCGTACCGCCAGCCTCTTAACCCGTCGTAAAGCAGGATGTAGATCATGTTCGTGTTTCGGCTGAAAAGATATGGTTGCATACATTATTTGAGGCAAACATCTTAGTCCTTATGAGTAGCACACAACCTCAGGAAACCCTCAGAAAATATTTTTCTCTATTTGAGGTTGGATGCGGGCGGGCATCCATGGGCTGTGACCACTAAATATCAGGTGGCCTGCGTATCCTTGCTACTAAAAAAAGTGATACGAACATGTGTTGCTTGGACGATATCTCTGTTACACAACACAACACTGCAATACTTACAAGCGCATTCACACATAGCACCTCGCGCCATCTTCTATCAGATCAATTAATTTTATTGGTTCAATATTATGCATATTTTTGTGTCAGATTGTTTTCAATACCTGCTTGACAAGATAATCTACGTGGACCGACAGAACGAAAATCAAATGGTTGGTTTCTTAGTCTAAACTCCGGTAACATATTTTTGTACTCTAGCTAGGCGGTTAATACATATTCCCAATTTCGATATTTCGATATCGATTCGATATTTCGATATTATAGCATGCCAAATGCTACCTTGTGACCTTTTAAAAATAAAAGGACACTTACCTCAACTTAGACAATATTACGTATAAGTACAAATACTTTTCCTAACTCTGTTTTTTTTTTAATTGAGAGGCTTTACTCTAGACATGCAATTGATTTAAAATACTCTACGGCAGATTTTTATTTATTACAAAACACCGACAAAATGGGAGTGTGGCCGTTGATTTATTACTGAACAACAGTCGCAAATTAGGTAAGGCGGATTCCTTGGCGGACACCCGAAGCTGCAGTACTTAGCAAGGAGACAAAGTATAAAGTAGCGACCCCCATCCACCCACTGAAAAACGTCTCTAATATTCTTTTAGAAACGGTGGCATTTACGGGCTATATTTTATCCTGAATTTGCATACGCTCCTTTTTTTCGTTACCCGTCCTCTATTTTATGGGTGAGTATTTTTTCATCCGGGGGTTAAGATACAAAAGGGTAAAGCGCGGGAGCGAACTCCCATAATTAAATTGCACCGCGCGCTACCGACCGAGTGTTACACTTACGAGTAGGTACACACTACCGCTCAAGAGTAGGAAATTTTTTGGGTAATCAGTATAATTTAACTTTCATTCCAACACACGAGATTGGCCTTTCGCAAAAATTAACCAATTTATTACTTAACGGAATTTAGAATTGCTACGAGTAGATACATATAAACAATAACAATTTATTGAAATGGACATCTAAAAACTATGTTGTGCTTCTGCCATCCGTGAGCACATCAGATCAATTAATTTTATTGGTTCAATATTATGCATATTTATCGTCCTTATATTACGTCCTTAAACATACTCGTAATATTATTTCCTCTGTTCCACGCCGTTTACTGTTTTAATTACTGTAATGAATTCAAGGATAAGATTTTAATTCAAGAAGAAATCCTGTCAGTCCTGGCAGTCGCGATTATAATTTAACTAACAAATTAGGAGAAATCTTACCCTGCTAAGTCAAATTACCATAATTGCTAATCAAATGTTGTAGAAGCAGCCGCGGCGTTGCTTCGTTCTAATTACGAATTCTAATTTCCTCTCTTGTCTCACAGGCCTTTTGAATTTGTAAATTATTGCTTGCTTCGAGATATCAAATGAATTCTAATGTAATTTTGAACGTTCGAAAAGGATTTTTATATTTTTTAATATTTAACTATTTCGTTCTTTCGCATTTAGCATTGATACTTATGGATTAAAATTCTCTTTGCAACAGAAACCGATTCATTCACAGCCCACTGCTGGACATGGGTCTCCTTTTGCCGAGACGTGGTCGCCATTCGAGGACCTTTCTTCTTCCGATCGCTCATCGGTCATTCGAACGATTCGAACCATCCCATTGCCACTTAATTTTTGTTAGTTAACCCATTAGTTGGTAGGTATCTAACGCACTGCAATCAATGCATGGTTGAGTCTCCTTTCACAATGAGAAGGACAAGGCCTTCACGCTAGAACTTAGCCCATCACGCTAGCCTATAGTCCAAAGAAGTTAAGTAATAACCACCCAAAAGTTATAACCTATCTACTTATCTATTAGGACTGCTGTCTGCTTCGATAAGTCGAAGATAGATAAGTGCCCCTAGTTCAAATTAAGCTGTAGAGTTTGTTTTGCGATTTCTTGTGATAAAATACGTTAAGAATTACATATTACCAGGTAATGCTGGTTCACTTCCTTTTTGTAAACTATTAACACTGTACCTACTGGTATAAATCTTCTTAGGTTCATACCCGTACCTACAGTAAAAGTCCATTTTTTGAGTTTTTTACGCCTTTATAGAAACCAAACAAAGTAGTAACCAACTTCATAGCTCTTCACGTTCTTAATTACTAGTAACTTACACTAATAATCGTAGCGTAGGCTTGCGTAAATCGAAATCTATATAGTTCTCTACAAAGCCCGCACCTTATTTAAAATTTATAGCTTGGATATTTTGTTACACAAGGAAGGGCCAATAGGTACCCTAATTATTGGCACAGTTAATTGATTCTTCTTCTTCATTTTTTCTTTCTTACGAAATGACCAATCCGTACATTTGGTTGAGATTTAGGGTTTGTGGAGAACTTAATATTAGGACTCACACAGAAGTCACAAAACGCAATACCCACGCTGTGATTAGAGTTAGGGGATGTGAGATTAAAGCGTGTAGAGCTAGGAGTTTGGCTCTCCATAAGATCTGATAACTTTTAGATACAGAGCAAGCATTAGGTACCTATTACCCACGCTCTCAGAGCAAGCTTGTTTTGGCGTTACTTTAGGAAAATGTTATTGGGATACATTTGTGAATTAAATGTTACCTAATGAAAAAAATAGTTTCTATTAATCTTAAAATGTTTTTCTCAAATTTACATGTAGGTTGGTAATGTTTTACATAATATTTTTGTTAATACCTCACAATTTACATGAGCTGATTTGAGCGATATATGAAATTTATTTGAACATTTTCTTCAAAAGAAAGATAAATAAGGAAAAACTTAATAATATTAGAGGTATTTGGAAGCGGCGTAGCGTGTATTTTTAATTCTCTCGCAAGCCTACTTATATAAAACCGGCACCAATTAAAAGCGTGCGACAGGTTTAAAAGCGGAATGAAGGAAAGTATAAGTAGATGGGGAAGTATGCTCGTGTTTACGGAAACTCCGGCAAATATTATCGCGAGACGAGCGCGATCAAATATTCAGGCGGCGCGCAAAGGCGGCCGCGGGAGCGGGACGCAACCCTCTCCAACTTTCAAGCCCTTCCCTTTGCACGCCCTACACTAATTACGTTTAGAGTTCTTAAGCGAAATTACTTAGACCCCTTACCACCCGCGCCCCCTCGCGACCCCCTCCGGAAATGAGGCGCGCTGGAAAAACAAGAGGAAAGCGTTATACTTATAAGGCTCCCGTTGTTTCTCTGAACGGACCAAATCTGTGCAATCTCTAAAAGATGTTGATGTAATGATTTTTTTTTATCATTTTCGCGAACATTCTGTTCATGAGCGGTTGCTAAGTGAAAAGCAATTAAAGCACGGGCGACTGATCTCCACCTCCCACCCTGCGTGGGGGGGCCCCTGCCCCGTCACACCTCGAAATATTTATACTCAATCAACAAAAAACCAAAATTATAATAAACACGACTTCGTTTCAAATGCATTTTGAATAATTTTAAATCGAATAAGTGTATGAATTATTGGTTTAACGAATAAATAAGGCTGATTATAGGCCTACTTAAAAAGGTTACTACCTACTTGCAAGTTCTTTAGAGCTTGTAGGTAGAGTTTGGGCGGAACAGAAGGTAAGTAGGTATATATTATATACCTACCTACCTACTTTAAAAAATAAATAAATTATTTTCGATTAGAAATTCGTTCCAACATAACGTATAACAAAAAAAAGGAATAGAATAAAAATAAATAAAAATAAAATTAAAATTACTACCTATTTACTTTCTTTCTTATTCAGTTGAATGTATGTTGCTGACAAGGCGGTTCTATACCTACCTAAGTATTTGTTTTGACCACCTTAAACCAAGTCACTATGTTTGCCTGACACTTATTAATAATAAAACTAAATGCAGAATACACTCACACTTCCTTACATGAACAAATCAGTAAGCCCCCCAGGACTGTCGGTTTCCCGCACTTTTTATGAACAGGGGACCACAGTTTAATTTCCTAATTTCAAACATTCTTCAAACCACGTCAGATTGGAAGACTCTATCATCCGATCGGAAGGAACCGTCAACACGCACATTTTGAACGCTTGCCATAGGTACAACAACGGCGTATAATTTCCTCTTTAACTTAAATCGCTTTGATGCGCGGTAAATGGATTTTCCAAAAGCTTCTTTGAATTAAGTTTCCTCGTATGTTTATCACATTTAAATGCCATTTTGACAGGCCTGTTGGTCTAGTGGTTAGCGACCCTAACTACTACGCCGGAGGTCGTGGGTTCGATTCCCACCCAGGACAAATATTTGTGTGATGAGCACAAGTGTTTGTTCTGTGTCTGGGTGTAAATTATATATGTATAAGTATGTATTAAAAAATATCTAATATGTATGTTTATCAGCTATCTGGTTACCATAACACAAGCTCACAGCTTACTTTGGGATCAGAAAGCCATGTGTGAGTTGTCCCACAATATTTATTTATTTATTTTATTTATTTATTTAGGTACTTGTATTTTTAAAAGTATACTTCTTACATTAGGTTAGGCCGCAATAACAACATTTATAAAGTTGTTGATGATTACTCGTAATTGGACGATCGATTCACGATCATTGGTAAATTATATGTCGCTCAATGGTATTTTAACAGTGAACTTGTATAGCAATGATTTTTGAATATACATAATTGAGCCTATACAAGTTTACCTACATGTGTACCTAATTTTATGTCTGTAAAATATCTATATCCCGGTAACTTTTGGTCGAAGAAAACATTTTTTGGGATTTTTTTTAATATAATTAACCGTCAAATGATTTTAAATTAAGCCTATCTACCGATATATCCCTGCGAATAAAAAGTTGGCCGCGTTTAATGAGATTTAAATAATTAATGAGCGTGCCAAATTGGTTTTTTTTTCAACAACCGGGAGCTTCGTGGGGCTACAGTGAAAAACAAGTCGTAATTGCAACCAATCGCAAGGGACAACCCCGACTTTCCTTTATTACCATTTAATGTATTTTTTCATCGAAAAAGTGAATCTCAACACTATTATGAACGGTTTCTTCGGAAGCCCTTATCTATCATGCCAGTAGTAAATATGTATCGGTTTCAGTTATTCAAATTATAAAATATAAAAAAATGATATTTTTGTGGCTCTCTATTATTGTATGTGCAATCTCCATCGCAATATTTTAAACGTCCGGTCCGGTGAGGACGCCGTCGCAAACTTCATAAAACAGGCCATAGAGGCAAACACAGCTGCCATTGAGGACTACAACCTGGCTACTGCTATCAGCCACAGAGACGCGACAGTCATTGCAGAAACCCTAAAGGAACGCCCGGGACTATCCAAGGAGACACCGGGCCAAAATTGACAAAGAACTTTTTCTGGAGCAATAATATTAGGTACTAGTAACGTGATGCAAAAACGCGGCACGGATCTAGAGTCTGTGGATAGCAATTAAAGATTTAAAAAAAAAAACGTCCGGTCCACGCTATCTTTTAGCCTTCAGTCTAAAAAAACTTACTTGCCACAAAAATAAAGATATTATTATTATATAATTTGATACGAATGACAGCAGTGAGATTGTTGGACAAAAATTTAAAACGTATTTTTGAAATAAAATAGGTACAATGCTAAAACCGTTACGTTTCTAACATTCCACATGATCGACCTTAAAGAAATTTTCTGTAGATAATGTTAATAAGAAACGTTTCAAAAGTTGCTTTTCTAAGCAAATTTCCGTTCGCTGATTCTACATAATGAAACTGTACACTTGTATTATCGCAAAATCTCAACAAAATATGGGAAACGTACGATTTAGATATTCAAATGATTGACATCTCTCCGGGCGGTCAACCGCTAACAGCCTCAGCATTTTGCAATCTCACCCCTGCCCTGCTTACCCCAAGTCCCAAGCTACCGTTATCCTATTGTTACTTGACTCTGACCACGATTGAAAAGATTGTGTTCAAGCTCTTTTAATCTTATGTAAATCTTAACGGCTTCCTGTATAAATCGGCATGGTTTTATTGTTTTCTTTAAACAAAATATAGGTACCTACGCATCAATACCTTAAAATTAAGTTTACCTAGTATCTACTACGAGAACTTACCTACCTATTTGCCTAGGTACCTATCACTTGAAATAAATCAAACTATAAGGTACTTATGATTAACTATTGACAATTAGGTACATATGTACGTATATACTAGGATCTACAACAAATATATTTTGTCATAAGTTTTATTCTGTGCTTTATGAGGTAGTAGGTACCTAGGTGAGGTACCTAAACATATTTTAATGCATGAGCCTAGGTAATTGTTTCATTTATGTTTATTACGTAATTACCTACGTATTCTTACATAAATATGACAAATTAATTTTAATAACGACATGTAATTTGTTTCAGATGAAACACTTAAACCCTAATGAGTAACAGAATGGCACCGGCGCGGCGGGCGCTGCAGATGGCGAGGCAGCACTCGCAACTCGCGTGCGATACTTGTGCCACCCTAAAATACTATTGTCGGCCCGTCAGACAAAAAACGCACCCAGATTGTTTACTTCACTTTTTACCTTTTTTAAACTTCTGTTTAGCTTTTTATACGTATTTTTGTCGCTGCGCACGCGGCCGCGGCTTTTGTATGAATCTCATTGAAGCGTATGCGTCTCTATTGTGATCATCAATGTCGAGGTAATTTATTTTTAATGTTTACCTACTTAAATGTAGATAATCCAGTAAATTGCTCAACCCTCCTTCCGTAATTTGTTGACACTACTGTATCAAATTGATGAAAGATTGATAGCATAATTTAAGTACCTGCCGTTTTATCATCATACTACGAAATCGAATATTATGTGGTCAAATGTTGCCAACTGACAAGAATCGTTTGATTCTTATAATAAAATGACAATCGCAAAATAATAGCCACTAAATAAAAACTTGTGAGGGTTTGTTAAAGCCAACGACGTTATCATTAAACAAATGGGTAATAAATTAGTAATTAAACATAATTATTGGTCCGAGTTTAATTTTCGAGCGAGCGGTTCTTGTGGGTCTTGTTTCATTGACTAAGTATTCATTACTTTAGAGAGAATCTATCAACAATCTGATCAAAATTACGGATTTCCTATAAGAATAAGAAGGCAATTTACATTATGCCTAGACATTTTATTCTAGTCATTTACCTGCTTATGCTCCAGACATTTTATTTATATAGCTGTAAAGCAATTGAGAATATATGAGAAGAAATATCAACTGGTAGAATATGATATCTAAGTATGTACCTAGATAGAAAGATTCAAAAATGTGGCGAATATTCTAGGCGGAAATCCCAAAATATTCTAAATTAATTGTACGTACTGCATTAAACGTAAAGCCAACTGGCATTTGGGACCCTGAGGGGAACCCTAGGGGGAGTTACTGTGCTATGTTAATATATTATCTTTAAGACGTTCATTGCGTGTGCATAACTTGTACCTAACAATTAATAAAAGGCTGAATTATTTTTTTATAAAATAATAGGCAAAACGATTGTAAAGCAAATGGCTAGAAAGCGAAACATCAAAACATTAACCTGTTTCACTGATAATAAAGGAATAAGGTATAAGGAATAGAGGCACCAATTTCAGGGAGCACCAAAATTAATAAATAGCAAAAGAAATAAATAAAACACAAATAAAAATTCAGTAAAAATGTATTAAATTTAATAATGAAGTCTGGAAAAATAACAGCATTGTACAAATTGAGACGTATTTATATACCTTAGTATACGTAATTATATACCTTAGTACTAATTACAAAAAGTACAATTTGCTAACATTAACTTGAACATGAATGTAAAATAAATGCCGATCAATGACAAATAAAGTTTAAATAATAATTCATAAACAGTTATGCCCGGTTCACACGATTCCAGTCCAGCAACAATCCAGCGAGTCAATCCAGTTAAGTACTGTGGAGTGGACTGGATCATATTGTCTACATTATTCCAGTCATTCAAAAGCTGTCATTTCGATAACACTGTAGTGACAATGCTTTCAAGAAAGGAGTTTAGAAATTGTTTAAAAATTAAAATGTTCAATTATTATTATTACAAGAAGTAACTGATGACTGAAGAACAAAAAGAAAAAAGCAGATTTGGGTGAGAAATTGGATAAGCGAAGGAAATGAAAAAGGAGGTTCAACAACGCTTTTGCAACAGCTGAAATCAGAAGATTTCTTTGAAGATTGGCAATGAGAATGACAACAGAAAATTTTTAAAGGAGTTGTTACCATTAATTTAAAACAATATTCAAATATCACTTAACTTTATTGTTAGGAATTATTCCAAAAAAACAACAATGCGTGGACACTGTGCAAAGTGTAATCAAACACTGAATTGGCCATTCACACTATTCCAGTGGCGCTGGAATGGGCGTACTGGATTGAAAAATAGACCGTCATTAGAACTAGAGTCAACCTGTACTGGATCGATTACTGGAATGGTACATTCCAGTGCAGGTTCACATTATTCCAGTAGCAATCCAGCGCTGGACTGGAATGCTCGACTGGACTAATTTGAACGGGGTATTATAAATAGGCTTTTATAGTTATTTCTCTACAATTGATGTGTTTAAATGTACAACAATACGAGATAAATAATAATGTTATGTAGAAGTTTTCAGTACAAAAATGTTTTTCAAGAAGTTTTAATTGTGGCCATATACTCATTATATTTCTTTTCCTGGGCTTGCTGTAACTTTTGCAGTTTCTTAATCAGACCTTTACCTAGTTCCTTGCCTTCAACATCATGTGTGGGCAGACCCTGTAAAATAAAAAAATACGTGTTTACTGAATTAATAGCTTAAAGGTGCCTAATAACGATAAAGGGACTTATTAAATAAAACGATCTTACTTTTACTTTATACGAACATTTCACAATGATTCATGTTCTTTAATATCCTTATTTGGCATTAGTTATAACAGGATTGTTTAACTAAATTAAAGCAGTGTGTGAAGATAAATGTATAAAATAAGCGATAAGGACCAAATAATTAATATTAAATAATCAAGTCTAATGAACATACCTTTTCATCAAACTTTGAATATTTATCAGTTTCTTTTTTGAACATTTCAGTGGGTGGTATTTTCCTCTGTTCCTCCTTAGCCCGCTGTGCTTCTAATAACTCTTGCTTCTTCCTAAGTTTTTCTGCTTCAACACGCTTCTTTTCTTCCCTCTCCTTCATCAACTCCTCCTTGCTAACGAGTTTCACCACCGTGCGATCTGATGTAAGAGATTTTATAATGCTATTAATATAAAAATACCTAATAATAGGTACTGAGACCGAACTAGAAAATTGTCAACATATGTGAATAGAAAACTGTGTGTTAATAAAAAATATAAATTGCCAAGAATTTTAATGGAAATGCACCTTTAAGTCTTATCAATGGCAGAAAAGAGTGTGCTGGATAAAGGCAGACTAAAACAGCCACTGATTTTCATTTGTGTACGAGAATCACTTACTAACTGCCAAATATTATTGTGCCCAGTGGCCTAGAATCCGGCATTTTATTAGAATACCATTTTTTCATCCAATATTCTTTCGCCTACTAAAATTATATGTCACCTGCTGTCACTGTGAAGGAAAACATAGTGAGGAAACCTGTAAGCCTAGTGTTCTCCAGTGTGATCTCAAAGGCATGTGATGTCCTTTTGTGTGTGTGTAAGTGCGTGTAAGTGTGTGTGTATGTATGTGTGTGTGTGTGTGTGTGTGTGTGCGTGCGTGTGTACGTACCGGGCTTGTCCTCGAGGCGCACGCCGAGGTCGGGCAGCACGTCATCCCGTAACGCATCGCACAGCGCCAGCACTCCCCCCGCGCCGCCTCCACCCCGCGCCGCCTCGCGCACTTGTGCGCGGAACGTACTCAGCGCCTCGAGGTATGGCATCACCGCTTCCTCTAGCTGAAACAAAAGGATGACGCTTCGCTATTATGTGGTTTATGCAGGTTTTATTTTTATACTTAGCTACTCTGATTAATATATTTAGTTGAACCAGACTGCTAAATTGAGTCTGCAGCCACAATTCAAGTTTAATTTTTGTTTATTAATTCAGTTGACCTGAGTGTTTCGATTGATGTTGCCGAAGTCACTTTAAGCATGCAAACAATCCAGTGCATCCTCAGTTAATACTTCTGCCGTCTTCTGCACTTTTCGGGAGTTTTTCACTGATAATGAACATGATACCGACAACCTGATATACAAACACAATAAAACCTGTAAACTTACGCAAACATTATTAGCATCGCCAACGGGGAAGCCGATAAGGCCTCTGGGGCCTTCAACAGCGCCAAAGATGTGCAGTATGTCAGTGACGTATCGCGCAGCATTTGCCAACAACGGCGCAGGCCGGGGAGATGTCTGCCGCAAGTAGATATGCGCCGCGCCCACGAGTTCACGGAGTGCGTCCACTGCAGACCGCGTGTCGATATTGTCTGAAAGAAATTTTAAATATGTTAACATCTTATATTATAATTATTTAATCGTTTGTCCTCATTGGCGATCAACACATAGCAAAAAGAAATAGAAATTATAGGGATTTAAAAAGCAAGCCCTAGGTGGTTTCTTTCCCTGCTGGCTTTTGCATCCAATACCTTTGTGCAATCATTTCACTGTGTTGAAACTATAAGTATACAACACACTCAATCCAGAGTCCAAACTAGTCTGAACCTATCTTACTTTCATTAAATATATTGTCCACTGATAATAAAGAAATTATTTCAAATCTGATCAATTATAAGGCCTCATCTCACAAGAACGATATAGGACTATAGTCCACCAAATTCCACCAGGGTTTGTAGACTTCACTTGCCTTTGACAACATAATTATGCAAATTTCCATCACCATTCCAATAGCTGGTGAAATTTATTTTGTTAAACACAAAAAACTTGGAAGTCACGATGCATGCGATTACAACAAGTTCTTAGAACTTATTTCATAAATTCAATTAATGAACAAACTTTATAGTTGACATAAAAGACATTGTAGCTTACCTAGATGTATACAGTACCTTACCTACTATTAAGAGTGTGTAATATATATATGTCGGAGAATCACAGTTGTTATGATGCGAACGCAAGTATGGCCGCGGTACTATTATCCGAACATTGATGACAGATGTCAATGTCACTTGTAAATGTCATGGCTCATGCTTGGATACGGCCGGTTGGCGGGAATCTCGCGGTAATAGTAGAGAACTCGTGAAGCGGACGTGTCTGTTCGATTACAATAATAATTGCAGTTTCAATCCACCTGATTAAGTGATATGTCCTCCTGTGTTGCCCGGGGTCACCCACTATGTCGGATACATGCCCACAAAACCATAGCTTCTGATATGTCTCTACGACATCAGAAGTGGGATCGCCTCGGGCTTCTGAAAGGACTGCAGTGTTGAGTGATGAAAATTTAAACAAGTGGCGGAAATAGCTAACAACGGCATACTTTAGCCTTTAAAATTTCTTCAAGAAATAAGTCTCAACTAGTGCGTGTCGATTGTAAAATGGACAGTGTAATACCCAATCTACAAGGAGCCTTGAGGATTATTGTTATTGAGGAGGTTGATTGCAAGACGACAACGTTTCTGGATCGTTAAATAAGCAATAGACGCAAAACCTTGGCAAGGTGTGGCGACGGTGCTGAAAGGGCTGTTGAGCTGTTGTCAGTGCAAGCGTTGTGAACGGCGTGTGGTGGTGCCGGGTGCCTGAGCGTCTGTGTGTGGACGTATTTGAGGTTTGATCGATCACAGCTCGATTGGATAATTGAGGTCAGATGTTTTGTTTAATAGTTTGTTGAGAGAATGTGTTGTACACATTTGAATTCTATAATCAAAACCATTATAATTTGAAGTTTGAATATTGGTGCCATTTCAGTTATCACAGGTGGTTGCCATCTACCTGAATCTGATAGATTATTACTTTCATGACTGTCAATGGGTTTTATTAAGAAACCAATGTGTTTTAGTTGCTTGACATAGCATTTTAAGGTAAAATTTATTGTAGGTATTTCATTTGGTGCTGGTTTGTTAACATAAATGAACATTGTTCAAATTCAATTAATAAAATAAAAGAATCAATAGGCAAGTGAAATTTTCAAGTACTGAAAAGAAGGCAAATAAAGCAGGCTAAATTAGACAGCTTTAAAATGTATGTCCATTGGGATGAGGTTGGAAATCACAAAATGCGCTTGATGGTAAACATTCCAGTCCAGTTCAAATAGAGTTGAAATTTGCCAAAATACTTGGTCTGGAGAGTTGTGTCCTCACTCCACTCCACACATGAATTCAAGTATCCTTGAAGTTGAATTTCTTCCTGGTGTGCATTTTGCAAGTGACTGTTTGACAGATTTTATTATTGTGTTACTTGAATTTTTTTTTTTGTGCGAGCAGTGAGGGAGTATGTGATATGTTGTATTTATCCCAGGAAACAGTGACAACCCATGGCTGAGAGGCCAGGTGGTTAAAAACAATGTAGCAACTCTTACACTTTGATAAGTATTATGTTTGAGTAGCTGTCTTATCACAAGTGGACTCACATCAGATCAAACCATAGTGCCGAAGCCCTTCTTGATTCTGAATAATATCCCTAACCCAGTGCATGATACAGGGCATCATTAAACTTGTAAGTCAAGAAGACTTAAATGATTTTGTTTTCTTACACATTTTGTACTGTAAGGTTTTCATTATTATAGTAAGTGCTATGATATGAGTGTGTTTTACATGGTTTTGTAGTAAGGTAAAGTCAAAAATATCATAGGTTGTCAAATCATAGAATTTGTTTTGGCAGAGTTTTTAACATGATCAGAGTTATCTCAAGTCGAATGGTCGATGTGATGATGGTGGATTGCAGAAAAATAAAAAAACTAAATAATCTAAATCTAATAATAAATGTAAAAAAAAAATTGAGTCATGAGTATGTAGTAGCGCATGAGAGTAAGTCTTTTTAGTTTGAGGTTGACACTTTTATTTCATTTTGTAATAGTTGAAAATATCACATTGATTTTGATTTTGATGAAATGGACAATGGAACGAATAGTGGTCATATAGCTGGAAGGCTGTAATTTCCAGACAGCCAAGTGGTTTGGAGTTAGCAAGTGTGACTGGAACAACTAAGGGGAAGGTTATCGGTTGACCAAAGGGAAAGGTTACAGGTATCTGACAGGAATTTGAAGTATTGCTTATCATAAATAGGGGTAGTTGCTATTTTAGTTTAAAAATATGTTGATAGGCCTGGTGTGTGAGACTGGCATCATCAATAACACATTGAGTTCACCCTTGGCGGGTTAAAACAGTAATGGTCAAATCTAAATATGGAGGGATTAGAGAGTGGCTGGTTGTGGACACTGTGATGAAAATTAGGGTTGTTTGTACAAATTACCAAAACATAAGTGCCTATACATTTGGACAGTTTACATTTGAAAATAGAATGTAAGTGAATTTTCATCTTTTGATAGACAAAAGAAGCATTGGATTTGTATTGGATTAAAGTCAGGAATTATTTTCTTGGAATTATTTTACCTCCCAAGGTAAAAAAAAAATCATTTGACTGTCAAAGCGTTTTTACCTACTCACATAAGTTATGATAGTATTTTCGTCTGGTTAGGAATACAATGACAAGGTACATAAATGGAAAACCAATACAAGGCCCTGATGGGTGTGGAAAGATTCAGCCGTCGATTTTATAAGTACTGACAGTACTGATAGACTGAGTACAGATACTGACTGTTGGTATTGCTTAACAAATGGTTAAGTGCTTTCATGACCAATCTATTATGGTAAAGAATTATTACCAGGGAACTTCAGATTTGTTTAATAGCTAGTTATTCTATTTAGTATTGACTAGATCATTTATCGTTTGTGATACAATTAATTAAATGTTAGATACTGGAACCATCCAACTATATGGTTGGACCTTCACCAACTTCACCTTATTGAGTCTTACTGATTTAGTGATGGAACATCATGGTAACATTTTTTTTGTTTTTGCCCAATGGTTTTATTCTTGCTATCAAAATATGACCTAACAGTTAAGCGTCACAGGGGAGAAATGCATTAGACTAGTGGGAGGAGATATTGATTGGCAGCACTGATAATAAATTTAGCTTTTAACATGCAGTAGTAAGAGGTCACCCATGATTATTGTCTGGAATGAACTTAGGAATGAAGATCATTCCGGCTTAGCCATTGTCGGCATAAGTGAGGCAGTTGATAATAAAAATGTTTGATGTGGTAATATGATTTAATATGAACAGTCACGACCTTTTTTAGTTTCCAGTCGCAGGTCACGATTCCTAACCCAGTGTAGCTGGTCTGGAGACTGCGCGGCGACAATAGGTTAAGGGTGCGCGAATGGGGTGGTTCCCCAGAGTGTGCGTATGTGATCCGTTGTGTGGGCGCCGCTATGGGCTTGGCTTGGGCCAATGTGTGTGAATGTGGGAATAGTCGATGGACTGACTATAAACCCTGGTATTCGTTGAAGCGAATATTGGAAGAGTCGTAGAAGCGACTATAAATAAACCCTGGTATTCGTTGAAGCGAATATTGGAAGAGTCGTTGAAGCGACTATAAACCCTGGTATTTGTTGAAGCAAATATTGGAAGAGTCGTTGAAGCGACTGTAAACCTAAAAGATTCGTTGCTGCGAACATTGAAAGTCGTTGAAGCGACTATAGACCTAAAAGATTCGTTGCTGCGAACATTGAAAGTCGTTGAAGCGACTATAAACCTAAAAGATTCGTTGCTGCGAACATTGAAAGTCGTTGAAGCGACTATAAAGCTAAAAGATTCGTTGATGCGAACATTGAAAGTCGTTGGGGCGACTATAAACCTTGAAATTCGTTGTAGCGAATATTGAAAGAGTCGTTGTAGCGACTAATAAACCTTGATATTCGTTGGTGCGAATACTGGAAGTTAATGGACTGACTTTCTAGTATGAGTTGTAACTGAACTGTAGACTGTAGCTGTAGTAGATTGTGAACCCTTGGTGCAATTAGATGAGTCGTCAGAGCGACTTTAAACATAATAGGTAGTTGTTGGTAGCGTTATTTAAATCGTTTGATTAGCAGTGATAACATTGATTGTTAAAATTTACTTTGTGTTTTTTTTAAACATTTGAGCTCTTTTTGATAATCATTTTGGAAAATTAATGATGGTTTTGTTTCTTTTAAATTAACTTAAACTCTTTTGGATTGAGAGTTAGAAATTACAATTGATTATGCGCATCCAAAGTCAGAATAGCCGAGCGAAATTGAGCATTTGTACTGGTGTCCTCAAAGTATGCACACGAGGACGTGTGAGTGGTCAGGTTGGCCGTGTCGGAGAATCACAGTTGTTATGATGCGAACGCAAGTATGGCCGCGGTACTATTATCCGAACATTGATGACAGATGTCAATGTCACTTGTAAATGTCATGGCTCATGCTTGGATACGGCCGGTTGGCGGGAATCTCGCGGTAATAGTAGAGAACTCGTGAAGCGGACGTGTCTGTTCGATTACAATAATAATTGCAGTTTCAATCCACCTGATTAAGTGATATGTCCTCCTGTGTTGCCCGGGGTCACCCACTATGTCGGATACATGCCCACAAAACCATAGCTTCTGATATGTCTCTACGACATATATATAATATATCTTTACCCGCCATGAAGCTATACATACGTTCATAATGTCTTGTGTTGCGGTTGAGGAGGTGTGGTTACCAGAGATACTTTATTTAAAGCATCATGGTTCTCATGAGCTACCAATCCAAGTAAGACCTCAAACAGCCACTTAACATCTGGTTGCCTGCATGCCCATTTGCCATGAAATTCAATTTTTTTTAAACTCACCACAGAGTGCAGCATGGACTTGTTCTTTGACAGAGGTGAGCTTCTCAGCGAGTTGCTGTTCCTCGGGCCCCCACGCGCCTCCACAGCCTTCCTCATAGCCACTTCGTAGAGCGTCTTTTACTGTTAAAAAGAATTCCTGAAATTAAATATTATATTTAAAATTTACGCTTTTATCATTTCATAATAATTATTGTTACACATCAGTTACTTACAGATCAGTTACTTACATTAAATAATTTTTCAGTTTGTATAGCCATTTCCATGGTATTTTCTGAATAATCTAAAGTATCTTTCCAGCCGTGAAGTAGGAAAGCTATCCTTAATTGCCGTGCGGTGTGACGCTTGAGCGCGTCGGATATTGTTACGAAATTCTTTAGTGACTTAGACATTTTGCAGCCAGCTATAGTTAGATGCCCGGTGTGTAGGAAGTAGTTGACCCATCCAGGACTATTAAAATGTGCCTTCAATTTAAATAAACATTATTACAAACCAATTCACAGAAATATACTACTTATTAGCAACAATATCACATACTTGTATAATAATGCAAGATCTTTATCAATTAAGACTTTTAAACGGGCAACTATACCTCACTTTGAGCCAATTCATTGTCGTGATGGGGGAACTTAAGATCAACTCCACCAGTGTGTATGTCCAGCTTGGACCCACAGACATCCGAGGCCATTGCGGAACATTCAATGTGCCAGCCTGGTCTACCTGCACCCCAGGGTGATGACCATGAAGGCTCTCCGGCTTTACTGCGCTTCCATAGAGCAAAATCATTTGGAGATCTCTTTTCTGCAGTGTCATCAGTCAGATCACCTTAAAATTAATCAGTTTCAAATATATATTAATGTTAAATTGGACCAGCTCTCAGCAGGCCAGCATAATGTTCCATCTTGAGAGGCACAACCTTGCAGTATGAGTCACTAATGGGTTGCAATTGTTGCGGACAAGTTAGATTTATATCAAATTAATCAAAACACATCTTCTTTTGTTATTTTGCTTTGATGATGTTATGTATGTTATGGATTTGTGGTTGGCAGTAAACTACTATGTGTTGAAACAGCTACTTTTCTATGCTTAAAGCAAAATTCTTCATTTTGTTTGATTGGCTACAGATAACTAGGTACTTGAGGAAGAAATAGAGGGTGAGAATATAAGAAGTTGAGAATAACTGACCAAAATTACATACATCTACTACAGCCTAAAGTCATAAACCAGTAATATTTATTACCTTCACCCTCTTGTAACGACTTAGTATCGCCATAGGCTTCAGGAACTAGGCGAGCATAATGGTGTTTATTTGTACTATCAAATTCACTAACATTGAAGTATACTGAACCATATGACTCATAGGCTAAACCATTATCTATAATTTTTTGTATAAAAGCTATTATTTGAGGTATATATTCACTAACTCTTGTTAGAATATCTGGTGGCATAACCTGTAAACGAATATTTCATTATAAGATTGTTGTAGAAAATATATTAGTGAAATATACATTTACAACTTTTTGCTAACATATAGGCTCATATAGCATTATTGCTTATTTTACCAGAAATGAAATTGTTTTCTTAGAACTTAGAACCATATCTAATGCAATTTTCTTCAACAATCAGTATTGAAGTATCATAATAAAGTTTGCTATAGGCTTTTTTATCTGTTACAAGTAAAATCTAAATGTTATAAGTAAAATCTAAGAAATGAAATAACCATACATACATTAAGTGACTTCATGTCTTTGTGAAATTCATTCTCCCAATATCTGGGCAATGCAGTAAAAATATCATTGTCTGTGACTGAGGCTCCATGCTGACTATCCAACCAATCTGCTATGGGATCCTTGGCTGATGTTAACAAATCACTTTTAGCCCTAGAAATCTTTGTATCATCATTCAATTCAACAGCAGCTTTAAGTTCTTTAACGACTGCTGCCACACTGTAAACAAGAATTCAATTTTGACATGGGGTTTTTCAAAAAGGGCATAAAAGAGCTCTCCTTCAAAGCCAAGCACTGGTGACTTGTCTGGTGTTGCAAGTGTCAGTAGGTGATGGTGACCACTTACCACCAGGTGGCTTGTCTGCCTGTTTGCCTGCTCTAGTAATAAAAAATAAAAAAACATACTGTAAACAAGAATATTTGATAAACAATCTAATAAGAAAGTAATGTAGGTTAATGAGTCTGTTAACAGTTTTAATATCATATTAAATTTTTTTTTCAGTAATAAAAAATGGATTCATAGGACAATTATACACATAAATTTTTTATTGTGCACTTATATCTTCAATACTTTCGTGATCCTTTCCTTCTTTTTAAAATATACATAAACTTTAACTCCTCATTGGCTGAACGTGAATGCGCCATTGTTGTTACCTGTTACCTAAACTATGGTCGTAATCAGAAGAAAAAAAAAACATGTCATTTTTGTGTAGGTATCTATGCGAGTGTGTATATTGTGTGTAAAAAACGTATGGTTGTGTGCTTGCTGTGTTTTTTCATTAATTTAAAGTATTTCCAATACATTTAACTTAATTTTATTAACCGTCTGCACTAAAGCTTGTCAATACCTACCAAACAAAACTCTGTTGAGAAACGAAAGAGAAAATTGTTCCGAACTGATTCGCCTTCGCCTATTTATGATTTACAGTAAATCTAATGCTTGAAATGTTAAATTTGTTGATTACCAAAATAAAAAACTATTGCCCACCTTTGCAAATATGTCACATATTATTATTATAATAGAACTTTTAAATTAGAATACTTACTTATCCAACATCTTCTGCATAGCATTCTTTTTATCAGGGTCCACAGTGTTTTTCACCACAACCTCATAATAATTCACAACAGTTGTTGCATCATCTATAATTTTGTCCAAGTTTGATGCTTCCTTCACATAATTATCATACAAGTGATTCTGTCTTGCCCGTTTTATAATTTTGTCATCAATATCTGTGATATTCATAACATACAATATGTCATATCCAAAATAGTTGGACATTATTCGTCTCAAAATATCAAAAGATATATATGATCTGGAACAGAATTAGTATTGAGTAAGAGGTAAAAAATAAATGTATTAGTTGATTCAATAATAAAGCATACTTAGAACTAATCAGTCTATATAAGTCTGATTACCCTCCTGATCTGAACCTTATATGGCGATTCTGCCAGCGCGTGCGCTTTTTTTTGGAAGCACAAAAATGAAACTTGTAAAAAGATTTAGTGATGTGTATTCAGGTTTGTTTAAAGTTCTAGAAGATCTTGAACCAAATGTGAAAATTTTACGCAATAATCAAAAAGAGATTGTGCAAAAGAACAGAACGAAATTGTATAACTGTTAAAAAAAAAAATTGTAATTTTAATTTTTTTTAACATACTTAAATAAAAATAAAAACAAATAAAAATTGTAATTTTAATTTTTTTCTGTTAAGGTAGAGCATATAGAGTAAGAGGTAATATATAAATGTATTGGGAAAGTTAATTCAATAATGAAGTGTACTTAGAACTACTCTGTCAAGTCTGATTAGCCTCCCAACCCAAACCCTATATTAGGAACATTTAGGAAATTTTCAGTGGCAATCTTAAATTATTTAAAAATGCAGCTTTCATCACCCACTTGCAGCAAAGTAGTAACAGAATTCTGAAGATAATAGAAACTAGAATGGACTTTTTGTTTCTGTAGAGGTTTATATGATGTACTTGTAAGATATGCTAAGATAGAAGCACATATGTACCTGCTGGAGGTACATATGTGCTGGATATATTCATATTAATAATAACATATTTTATAACTAAAGACTTTTTCATGTTACAAACACTATTTGGCCAGAGATAAAAGATTTTTATTATATTTATTATTATAAATAAATAAAGTGTTACTTAGTTATGCACTACTTTAATATTTACCTAGCATGACCCATATGGGATGCGTCATATACAGTAGGGCCACAGCTGTACCAGTTGATGCGGTTGCCATTTGAGCAGACAAATTCTTCCTTCTGCCGGGTTAAACTGTTGTAAAGTTTTAATACAGGTCGCTTCTCTGTCTTCAAGGGGGGCGACCAAGACGGCTGACTTCTTTTAGCCATGTTAAATAATATGTACCTCTATTCGCTGCACCTAGCTAACATACGAAGTAAAAAACAGGACTCAAACGCAGAACTTCAAAAGTAATGGAAAAATAAATACAGTCCACGAACTCCACGAGTAAGTATTAATAAAATAAACAATAGACTCAATTGAGATTCTCACCTCAAGTCACCTCACCGATATGTATAATTGCCACGTAATCCTACTCTAAAGTAAATAGGTAGGTAGTAATCATATTAAACGTGCCTCAAACTCAAAACATACTCGACAATTCGACATTCCACCGCGAACGCGATCGCGAATACGAAAGATTCAATTTAGGTTAGGTTAGGTAGGCATAGGCTTGAGTAAAAATATCGATATATCAATCAAAATATCGATATTATTTCAAAAAGTAATCGATAGTAATTATCGTCGATATTTTAAATCTCGATATATCAATCGATTTTTTTTTTATGATTTCCCATAATTAAAACAATGTCATTTACGACACTTTTTGCTGTCATGACGTAACTGAAGTTCATGACGTAACTGACGTCTAAGTCATGAACTTAGCTGTCATGACTTACGTCATGACAGCAAAAAGTGTCGTGGTGACAACTTTTCGTAAGAATTTTTTAAGGAACTCTGTTCCAAAACTGTGTAACTTATGGACGTATGACATGCTTCTCATGCTGATATCTGACTCTTGAGGATTGTTTGTATTGTTTTGAATTAAGGAAACTACATGACTACCAATTCGTATTTAATTTTCCAAACACTAATATTTGTACTTGACAATGTACAAAAATAGGTAGTAGAAAATTGAAGTGTCCCGAAACTACAACAGTTCCAAAACCTTCCTGAAGGGCGCTGGTGTAGATGAATGTATGGTATGAATGTAGCGTAAAGGAATTTTAGATGGCGCCTCTGTAGTTAAAAAATGTATTATTGTCGATTAAAGTAGTTACTTATTGAAAATTTCAACTATTTGCGTAGTACAATATAATGTAGTAAATATAAACCTAAAGAGTTATTATTCAATTAATACAATCACATAAATTTTTAGACATTCAAAATTTGATGCTTCCTTTAAAATTTATACCTCGCGCTAAGGTGGCGCCACCCTAGTTTAGTGCATTTCGACAGACACTTTTTCATGATACAGATGTTCCTCCTTAGCTCTATACTCCATGATCAAAACCAAAGTTTAGTTTCTTTCAGCATATCGAATATAACACTTAAAAAAATTTGAAAATGTTTAAAAATCCATTGGTCTTACTTTTATTTCTTCCATCAGTTTAAGTTATAAACTCTGATATAATTAATGGGCTGTCCTGTATAATAGACTACCGACTGATCCTGTAATCCCTCCCCATGAAAGAGATAGAGCATACTGTCTGTCAGTAGCATGTCAGTGGTCAGACAATGTCATCTGTCTCATGGACAAAGTTTCAAGTATCTTTAGTTTTTGTTATAGAAATGTAAGACTCATTGCATAAACATAAGAGTTACTTTGTATTGTACAGATAATGGTAAACGACCAGTGTCTTCTGTGTGAGTGAGGAGATATGCTGTTAATCTCAGTAGGGGTGTATGGTGTATATTATGAATATATCTTTGTGTTTGTATTTCTTTGTATGTTTATGTATGCCTATGCTCCTATATACATAATACATAATAACAACGCGTTTATCCACTGAACTGAACTACTTCGTACAATTTATTACGTTCTTGTATATTTTTATATTGTTTTGATCATTTTTACGATCATATTTCAGCTACAATGACTCTCTGTGTTTGCAAATGTCTTAACGTTACATTGGAAAGTGACAAATTTGAAGAAATTTTGGACATTGGAAAATTAGACCTCTCTCCTACCGAACAAAGGGATATTTTTTTCAGTGAGGTATAGTAATAAACATAAAAGCATTGACTTACGAGGGCCGAGTAGCTAATTGATATATTTGATTTAAGATATAAATATTTGTATGTATCCTTCATGCTTATTTAAATACCCTTCCAAGTGTAGACCATAATTATGTTTACATTTATGAAACGAGGGTTATTTTGGTTCAATACCTGCTTGCATCGCCTTCTTCCAATAATTTAAAAGTTATAACGTTATGTAACGCGAACCTTAATAAAGTATTAACATTGTGGCACACGTAAAACACCCATTCATAATAATTATAAATATCAAACTAATGAGTACTAAATGGTTCTAATTATAATTTTAAATAGGTATTGAAATTGAATTCCTTTAATGTCAAAAGTAGTTAAGTAGGAAGTCAGCTGCTCTTGACATAATATCTTCTTATTCTTTTATTATATTATACATATATAAAACTAGCTGACCCAGCAACGTTGTTTTGCCATAATATAAGATATCGAGCGTTAAAAATCGACTATAAAAAAATATGGGGTGATAGAAGGGTGAAAATTTAGGATTGTATGTAATGTTGATGCCACATTATTGAAAAATAAAAATAAAAAAATTTGTCCAAAAAATAAAATAAAAATATTAATTAGTCACCATACTCCTCCAAAATGATTTTTATTAAATTTTATATGCATATTCAGTAGGTCTGAGAATCGGCTACTGCCTGATTTTCATACCCCTAAGGGTTGTCCACACCTAACATTTTTATTTTATTTTATGGACAAATTTTTTTATTTTTATTTTATAATAATGTGGCATTAAAAAATACATAAAACCCTAAATTTTCACCTTTCTATCACCAACCTCTATTTTTTAATAGTCAATTTTTAAGGCTTGATAACTTAAATGGCAAAATGACATTTGACGGGTCAGCTAGCAAAATATAATAAAGTAAGTAGTAAATTAGTAGGTAATCTATTTCAGATTTTATACAAATAAGAGAATAACTTTGTTCTAGGAATTGCTATCATGTCCGGCCTCTGCATTGAAAGGACATGTAGTCCAGCCTGCTCTGGTGGGCCATCGCTCTGTGGGACGCTGGACTCTTGATTCTTGCTTAGCTTGTGGTCAGACTACCCATGGCACTATACAAGATAGACCAGACATTGTTTTTATTTGCAAAGCTATACAAGTCAGTACACAGATAGTTATAATTTTGTTTTATATCACAGCCTTTATTTTATTTTATATTCATAATCTATTTTTTTTCGCTTCCAGACTACTCCAGAAACAATCAATAATTTGAAGAAATCAAATAATTTTTCTCCTGTTTTCAATTTACTCGTCCCAGAAGTAACAAATGACGTTGAGATGAAAGAGAACATAGATACAAGTAATATTTTAGTTAGTGATAAGAAAATGTGCCCTCCATCATTGCAAGTGATAGGAACTCTGAGAAAACAGTTGAATCAAACTCTTCAATCACAGCTCGAAGCTATTGAGGAGACTGTCAGACAGTTTAGAGATCAAAAATATGCAGAGTATGAGGCATACAGAGAAAAGGCACAGCGGGATCATAAAATTTTATCCAGGTACCTACATTTAATCAATTTTTATTCTCATTGTTACATAATATGACCATAAAAAAAGAAAAAGTAGACTCAATAATGTGACATATCACATATTTATTTTGAATCTACTATAGCTATCTCAGCTACTGGCACTCATTCCAAACTCCAATATACATATTTAATCCAGATTGTGAAGTTACTTATAAAATGAAGTTTAAAACAGACAAATCAGTGATGTAACCATAATCACAATATGCTTAACAACAGAACATTTAGGGCTACTACAGTCACTTTAAGTGGTAATCCAAAATCCTAAATTTAAATTTCGATTCCAATTCTTGGGGACAGGTTTGTTTACCCATTAAATACAGCTTGGTATACGCACTTCGTCAAGTGTAGCGCTCCCAGCCTTTTTAGCCTCCACCTCCACTCATAGCTTGCTCACTCTCATCAGCAATATTTTTAACATAAACTCAGCTAATGTTAGGGTGACGAATATGGAGGGAGGCTATTGAGATTTGGAAAACTGCATTCTCCGAGGAAACCATAACCAAGAAAATATTGAAAAACAAAAATTTTGGGGCTCTCCCGGTATTAAACATCTTTTGCCTGTCTCCTAGACAATTGTATGGACTACTTGCATTGAGCCATACTTTTAGCAGTATCCGCTTGAAATTCTGGTCATTGGTAGCTAGCGCTCCCGTCCCACAATCTTGGTACTATATTAGATCCTTCAACCCTTTGAATATCTGTGGGTCTTTGTTTAGGTGCTATAACTTGTAAGCCTCATCACTGTTCGTGTGGCAGATTCGTGGATAAGCTCGGTAGACATGGCCTGTCCTGCACCAAAAGTGTGGGCAGTTTCTATCGTCATGTCACTGTTAATGACCTGGTGCGCAGGTCTCTTGTCACTGTCTCTATTCCGGCTGCACTTGAACCATGTGGTTTGCCTAAGGATGGTGTTGCAGCCGACGCGCAAGTTTCCCAAGCACCGCAAATATTCTTCCTGATTGACAATTACCTTTTTGCGGTGCTTGCAGTAGAAACTATGGGTCCGTGGTCAGTCGATCTGAAGAATATTATGAAGGACATGTCTGCCCGGCTTCTCACTTCGGGTGACAGGAGGGCTGGCAGTTACTTTGCCCAAAAAATAAGCTTTGCCATTCAATGGGGTAGCTGCTAATACTGACAGGGTTCTGGTCACCATGCCACAAGCGGAGCTATTAGATGGCATATAAAGTCCGTAGATAGTTTCTTTTATAAATTATTATTTTTCTTTAAGTGGTTGGACTAAAGATTTAAAGTTGGTTTCCAAATTGTACTTCACATGTCAATGGTTACGAGTGGTAGAAAGAATAGTACAATAGTAGTAGTAGTAGTTACAGGAGATCCTGAGAGGTGTTTATGATGGTGCTCCATATTCCTTAACACCTGAGTACATAAAGTGATCTTTATTGTATAAAGACACTATTAAGAGCAACAATCAATAGTCTTGTTTTAAGTAACAAAAATTGTAGAGCTATAGCTATGAATTAAATATCAAGAAAATTATTTTCTAGCATCATAAGCAAAGCCAGAAACAGTGTTGATAATGATGGTTGGAGAACAGACTCTAATGTGGACAATGGACCACCCTCACCACTTTTACCTTCTCAACAGAGACGAAGACTGTCTTCCTTAAAAGATGCCAAAAATATTGCACATAATGATTTTCAGGTAACAGATTTTTTTTTCATTAAACATGATAACAATTATTATGTTTGCTATTTTTTATTATTCTTGAGTTACATAAATAAATTTTATTCCTTCATATCACATTTGTAATCTCTGTGTGTTATACAATACACCAACAACCAATTTTTAAGGCAAACATTGCCAGGACTGGACAATATTAATTTTAAAAATATGAGATCAAAAAATAAAGATCACTCAAATTTAAAGAACACTGCTTGAAAACCAAGTACATTTTGCTGACAATTCCCGCTGCAATTCTGTTGTGTTGCTTGTGTGATGTTAGAACAATGTTATAAAATTTTAAAATTATTTATTTGCAGTCAAGTGGCCATACTCAACATGAAGAAGATTCTCTAGATGCTGAAGATATATTTGACTTGGAGGGCATGGACACTCGCAACAATATCGCATCTGATGCAGACGACTATGATTCTGATCGTAAGTGCACCCAGCACCCATGCAGTATTTAAATTGCACACCATGATGCTCATCATTACCCATACAGTATTTAACATTTCTTAACATATTGCTCATCATTAAACATGAGAAAATTTTAGTATTCATTGTCAAATATCTTACAAAAAAATATAAGGTGTTTAATACGTGACATGAATTGGGACAATTGTGGAAAAAAATATCGAATATCACACAGTGGAGTATGCCTTCAGTTCCTGCTACTACTTCCTACTACTAATTTCTAAACAAATCTGAAGAAATTGAAGATTACCGGTTGTGAACATAATAATCACGTTAGATTTACTTTGATAGTCAAAGCTAGTTCAAAGGCTTTGAAAATAATTTTTGTGTTGTATTATTTTTGCAGCAGAAGGCAGTAACGATGAAGGCATCCACATCGCCCGTCCGCGCGGCGTCGTAGCGGACATTGCGCGCTCTCTGCCAGTCAACATTACCAGACCAGTGACAGAGCGTCCTACCGTGAGGGAAATGGATGACTATGTAAGTGACTATTAAGTGTATTAACTAATTAACTTCCATAGATGTATATAATTTTATGTAATTTTTTATATTTCAAATGCATAATATTAGTAATCATTAGTGTTACTAATTTGAGTGATGAAAAACTCCCAACATATACAACATACATACTTTGCCCTCCACCAGGGGTTTTAAATATTCCATTTGCATCATCTGGACAAAAAGTGTCTTCACAGTTCCTTAGTGTTTCGAGTACCTAAGTATACATAGTAAATTATAGAATGGTCTTCTGCCTGAGGCATTTTATGCCTGGATATATGGGAGATTGGCCTACAGGCCAGCCAAATGCCTGGATATATCCAGACATGGGGATGAATTTCCTAACATCATGTAATTTGAATATTCATTGCCAGAAAAGCCAGCTATACTTCCAAATTATGTGCAAGTGCGTTCAATAATAGTTGCAGGCATATTGCTATTTTTTTCTGGCAAATAAAATTATCATTATTTGCATTATTGATGTTATTTGCATTATTGTTCACTGTCTAATTAGGTTAGCAGGACAATTTTAGTGATAGAAATTCCAATTTATTTTCATGATACTCAGATTACCTAAACATTAAACAATTCTTGCCTTATATTAGAAAATGTCCAGTTTATAGCACACAGTCAGTAACCCATTAATGACCCACTACAGGGTCGGGTCTCCTCTCACAATGAGAAGGATGTAGGCCTTAGTCCACCACGCTGGCCTACTGCGGGTTGGTGGACTTCACATGCCTTTGAGAATATTTTTTTTTTTTGTGAACTCAGGCATGCAGGTTTCCTCACGATGTTTTCCTTCACCGTAACAGCAGGTGATATTTAATTTTGTAAATCGCACATAACTTTTTTTTACAAAGTCATTGGTGCGTGCCACTGGGATTTGAACCCGGACCCCTCGATTCGAGGTCGAATTCTAAGCCACTGGGCTATCACCGCTGTGGCACACAGTAGAGTTAGAGAATGATTGTGTGGACAGGAGGAAACACAAGACATAGCAGCCAGCATCAAGGCACTGGCGCGCTCCGTGCACGGCGATGTGTTCGAGCTGCCGCGCCCGCGCTTCTCCACACAGATCTAGAGGTCACCCGGCAACCCCCTCTTCCACCCATTATCCTCTATTTGTGTTAGTGATACTAGTGAAGGCAGCTCATGTGACAAATACTTTGACTAGGCATTCTAAGTATAGTTAACGAGGAAAACTGTAGAAGCGAATAGAACTTGTAGATTGTAATATTTTACATTATTTTGTATTTAGAGACCTCAATGTACAAATTAGATTTGAGACCAGAATCGAGTTGGGTAGGTGAACATAATGAATGAAAATGGTTGCTTCCTATTTTAAATTTTTAAATTCTTTCATCATTCAATGGTTGTAACGTGTTTGAGCCCGGTTGCTGACAATGGATTTATCATTTTATTTGACTGTTATTGAAACTGAGCAACAGATTACTCGGTATATTGAAAATATGTAATTTAATTCATTAAACGATCATATTATGATTAAAATCCTTATGAAACACAAGACTTAAAATGCGTAGCGCTCTCGATAGTTTCTATACGCGATTGAATGCAATCGAATTATTTGTTATATGAATTGATATATTCATATTAGTTAGGTAGTAAGAAAGATACCTGCTCTGCGAAACGTCAATAATCATTCGAGTTGTATGCAATGGTTCTGTGTGCTTCAGTTGTGAATAGTTCTGTCAGATATTGGTGCTTAGAAATGTGATTCGAGTGACCCTAATTTGAGTTTTACAAGCAGATAACAGATATTTAAATGAACGTTAATCATTAGTCATCATTATTGTAATCTCTCATTAAATTAATTAATAGTTGTGTCAATTATAATCATTAGCTCCTACAAGTTGGACATTTATTTGGAAGAAATGGACATTGTAAAATAATCGCTGCACATAAGAACACTTGTAAATATTATCTACACTAATACATATTAAGAAAAACATAACTAATCTACTATAGCTGCTTTATGTTTTATGTTCATTTAAATATCTTGTTAGAAACTATAATAACAGAGCTGATTTTCTTAGACTTCAAATAACATAAATTTTTCAATGAACATAATAATAAGGCTTCAACAATGCCATTGCAAATATTAATTACATTTTTATTTCTTCTACATGTATTTTATATATTTTAAGCACAAGCATTGTTTTATCTTTCTTTTAATTTGGAGTGAATATTTTACAGGGTTGAGTAATACTGTACCCGAAAAATAATAAATCAATAATCATGGAGTCTTTACTCTTCAGCTGCGGCACTGCAATCCAAAGTAGCTAGTTCTCAGCGAAATGCGAAAAAGCGTGACTTTTCTGTTTCTGTGCGGCCAACAAGACTGGGAACATAAAATTGTTGCCAGTTGCAAATTCAATACTGGGTTGTAAGGAAAGTATGGATTAATCAAAAAGTAATAGGTTTAGTGGCCGTGGATCACAGCGTCGACTAGCTAGAGGGTTTAGATGAATGATATATTATAGCATATAATAATGTAATCAAGAGGCTATGAATTGTTAAAAATATAGATTTATTATATGAATGCAGATGTTGGCAAAAGAATTTGTTGTTAAAAATCTTTTTCAAACATTAAAAGTATGATATTAGAAATACTAATTTGTGATGGGACAGCCTCTTATATTAAGAACACAATATTAAACCAGACCAACAAAACTACTGTCACACAATAAGAAATAACGTAAACCTAACTGAGACCAAATATACATATGTATATAAGTAAATATATATATATGTATATGGTATTGGGTGGTCATGTTGATTTGGTTTATTTTGGTAACAATATACTTGTGTGATGATCATGTTTGTGTGTATAATCATGTCTGAATTTGTTAAATTTATATCCATAGAAATAATAATAATAATATAACTGTTAACATCTAAGTCATATCTCTGTTAATAGAAACCTGGGAGTTTTCTATTAATTTTATGTCGTGTTATCTTATTGATAAGAGAAAAATGTACAAAAATATTAATACTTGCATTTCTTACTAGTCTTTTAGGGTCACGAAAAATTAAGTAAACTTTATTAAATTTATATTCACTTATGTATTGGAATTGCGAAATATTCGACTGTTAATAATTATATAATGTCATGAAATCATTAATGCTTTCTTTATAGAATGCCAAAATCGGGAGAACTTTATTTTTATAACTAATATTTTGAATGAAAAAAAAAACAGAAGGAAGAATTGTCAGGAGTAGGTTCTGATTTGGTGTTGTTAAACTTATCTTGTCTCTTATTTGTAAGACTGTATTCAGTTTGTAATACTTATTGTTAAGAAACCAACAGTCCATAGATATTCAGTGTCTTCCAAAAGCACTGTTCTATAAAGAGCATGTCATGTAATCTACGGTTTAAATTGTGATGTCATTTTGCAAATGTTTGATTTAGATTATAGGGTCCAAGTGGGTAGATGTAAACAGGGGTAAATAAAAGTCAACTTAACGTAACGCACACACTTTTACATATATCTGAAATTAACACATGGTGTGATCTGATAAATTCATCACTATCTACTGTTAATTTTTTCAGCATAAATTGAGGTTGGTATGTGAATTAAACTGAAAGGCTTATTGCGAACGTATTATTTAAACCTGTCTACATTTATATTGACCATACCTAAATAGAGTAAAATTTGTTTCTTTGGTGTGACGATGTCGAGATGGATCTTGATTGTGAAGATGTTAGAGATCATGTAATAAAAATGACGAAAAAGTACTTATTCTTTTAATTTACACTTCGATCGCAATCCCATATAAATATAAAATTGAATGTTTTTTAATAAATGACTAACAATTTAATACAAAAATTAAAGTTAGGTAATCAAAAGCATCGCTCGACAACAACAAAAAATTGCTGGTTAAAGCAGTGTTTAGGTAACCTTTGATCCAAGGGAGTACTTTACATTCCCCTTTGACGTAGTAACTATAGAATCATAATAGAATAAAATAACATAATTAAATTTGTATATTCTAGTAATAATATAGGTATTCTACTGTTAGTCTAAGACCTGGCCCTCAAATCGGTCATGTCGCTTCAGCTGTATTAAAACTCCGTTAGCTACTTCCCTGAACAACCTTTTTTGATAAATCTGCGTGCTGGCAGGCCTTGGGCGGTGGGTGCGGGTGTAGTGGGGTGGGGAAAAAAATGTAGGCTCAGCGACTTTAATTTTTTTCCCAAACAGTTGCTCTGTACTTCGTGTGCACCCAAAAACATTTTTAAATCGTTCGGGTGGTGGGAAGTGGTTGCCAGCGTTAAATAATGTAGCAAAATAATAATTATTTTCTCAGCTGTGTTGGCTTTTTTTCTGACGCGAGATTAGTTAGTATGTTATCCCCAAAAAATAGCCAGACAAAAATATCGGTGGGAAGGTACCGAAAAAAATTGTTGAAATCGTTGAATTTCGTACGAAAATTCGCTGAGGGGTAGGCAAGCAGCTGGAGGGGGCAGTTCATTGTAACAATTTATTGTTAGCAACAACAATTTAGTATTCAACTTTAGTATTTGCAATATTCCCTATTATTCGGTGTACAATACAATAAAATCAAAATCGTCAAACTATTTTCATGCTGTTTCATACACATAATAATCCAATACCTATTCTATATTAAATATAGAATACATGGATTATTTTTAACTTGTTAATCGTTTTTTTTTTGTCTGTAGCCATTTGTACGATTCGTGGCCCTTGTTACCATGGTTACGGCGTCACAACAAACAGCCAGCGTGAGTCAGTTTTTGTACTTGGCTCGTGTGTTTACATATCGTCTGCTTGATTATTAATTTTGTTTATTATATTGAAGGTGTTTTGTTGGCTGCCATGTTGGGTTCAAGGTACAGTTTCTCGAGGCAGAGTTCGGATGCTACGGCACGAACGAGTGCATTCAATGCTGGCGACGAGGACGACCTGTACGGCGGATTCAACGAAGTCGCTCCCGCGCTCGACACTCGCTCCCTGCGTGAGGACCAGGCCTTCCAGCAAACCATACGTACTGCTGGCATGAGCAGACTGCCAAGTCGAACTGGGACAGGGGTAAGTTATTGTTTTTGAATGAAATATAATCCTCAAGCAGCTGAAATGAATGCTCTCTAACTTATAATCATAACAGCTAGGTACATATTTTGTTTATAATATAAGATATAATTTTTGTTTATTCTTACTTAAAGCTTAACTAATAAGTTCAATAAAATTTGGTCTTAACTTTGTTTACTCTTGCGAGCTTCTTACGAGTGTCTTAATCCTTGTACATTTTTACTAGGTGTAGATAGGTATTTTGGAAAAATTCGAGTTTCAAGTGAATAATTATATTTAGTCAATTTGCTTTTAAGTGAGCTTCAGTCTTGTCATAAAACGGTGGTACGGGTACTAACTCCCGCCAAGACGAGCAGCATACGGCAGCGCAGAGCGCTTAATCTTGCCTCTTCTGGGAGCTTTTCATTTTTCATATTTATAGACATTAATCGTAAAATTTACTTTTCGAAATTTTTTTTATAACAATATTGTAATAATTATAATATAATTCGTACAGTTATTTCGCGTGGGCACGGTGAGCATGTCCCGCGCGGGCACGGCGGCGGCGCGGCCGGTGACCGCGCTGCGAGCTGCGGGATACACTTCCGCCGCTAAGGATACATCTGCTAAAGACGAGACCAAAGAGGACAGGTGCGCTTTATTTCACTTAGTTTTAAGTAATAAGTTTTCGTACATGATACGATGAAGGTGAGACCGACGGCGGCGCTGCAAACTGCGGGTTAACTGCGGGAACCTCAGCCGCTACGGGTGTAATTTTTGTTTTTAGTATTGTATTGTATCATACTTATTTTGTAATTATACTATAGAGTTAACTGATTTATTATAATCGACTACTAAAATATTTTATGACTAGTTTTAAAACACCTGGGTTTCGATAAGTTATTTTAATAATACTCTATTATTTTCAAGCATGGAAGATAAAGTAAAACAAATGGAGGCAAAAATAATGACGTTAGTTGAAGAATCGTGTATGCTTAGCGCTCGGCTGGAAACGGACGAAGACTCCGGTACTAAAAGAGAATATGACCTCGGCAAGGCAAGTACCAAAGTAATGCAAATTTACATAATAATATATTCTATCAGAATATCCATACTCCTACTGTAATAAATATTTTTATAAAGGAACTTTTATACCATAACAGAGGTCATTTTAGCTTTAGGCTTTTCTTACGAGTACTAATACTCGTTCAATACGAGTCTAATACGAGTTTAAATTATTATTCGAAGTTTTTGACGGCTTTTTTAAAATAGATTTTTATTTTCTAATCCACATAGGCTCTCGCGAAAGCCCAAGAGGCGTCAGCGTTAGAAAGACAGCTCATCCGGATGCAAGAACAGGCCAATCTCGGGGATTCACATAATCTGGACCTTACATTCGCCGTTAGTAGAAATTAATGCAAATATTAGAATTTAATTATAATTTTTTAAATTTTCCAATTCGTATCTCTCAGATAAAGGCTTTGCCGATACTATTATTTCAATCTTGTTTATAATTTTAAACTATTATTCTGTTTCGAATTTCATTGATTAAGATCAATTTTGTAGGTGTTGTGCAATTTGGCTGGACAATATGCACAAAACGAAATGTATACGGAAGCTCTAAATACATATCAGCTATTAACGAGAAACAAATTATTTCCGCATGCTAATCGTCTCAAGGTAACGGATATTTTTTATGAATAAACACAAATTTTTGTTATAGGTAGATGCGTAGTAACTCGCTCTCGAAGTAACCTTAACCCGTCGTGAAGCAGCGTGCTCGACCGCTCGTCATGTTTTATGTTTTGGTTTACCGAAGATACTTAATTCAGGCGACCATCATAGCCTTCCTTATGATCTCAAACGGGATTTCTATTACATTCTCATCTCAAATATGAGGCGTGGGCACATGCACATGAGTTGCAACGACCACAGCATTAGGTGGCCTGCACGCATCAGTACCCGTTTGTGTACTGCTAGTGAAGTAAAATTAAATTAATTACACATACATTCAAAAAATTTCTTTAATCATTACTTCTGTTTAAGTATTTAGGTGAACATGGGAAACATTTATTTTAAAATGGGCGAACATCCAAAAGCACTCAAACTTTACAGGATGGCGTTGGATCAAACACCAACGGCAGAAAAAGATCTAAGGTAAAAATAAAAATCTTTTAACGAATTACAAAACTTCCGTTACAAATATCTGAGGTTTGGGTAGTAAATATTAATATAGAAAAAAAATAAAAGATCGATTTTGTGATAATAACTCTAAATAAAAAATAAATTCTTTGTTTTTTGGAATCTAATTGCTACCGCTTTTAACTTCAACGAGAGCTTTGATTTACGTCCGGTAAATTTTATCGGTTCTTTAATTTGTAACATAACAACAATTTTTTTTAGAATGAAAGTCATGCACAACATCGGTTTGCTCCTCGTGCGCATGGGCAAGTTTCGAGATGCAGTCACTAACTTTCAGCATATAATGCATGAACAAGGAGATTTTCAAACAGGTACCAAATATCCTTAGGAATTTGCCTTTACCTCCTGGCAAATGAACCGCATTGACAATGGCGTAACTAAACCATTCGGGGCCCGTGGATAATTCATTGGATGGGCCCCAGTACTTTCTTATGTGTGTACAATTGTACATAAAGCCTTACAGTTTTTCCGAGTTACCTATTCATCAACGTAGAATAGTTCAATAAGTAAATAAATAATAAAGGAATAGATGGTATATAAATGTTTTAATGTTAACTAGTATTATTTATTTTGGTAACTAAGTTCTTAATAATATAAGTTTGTCTTCAGGACTGCACCTGGTATTGTGCTCAGTGGCGTTAAACGATGCAGAAGGGGGGAAGGCAGCTTTCCATGCCATGCTGGACGTGGAACCGCCCACCTATCACCTAGACATCGCTATTGATGACGTAGGTATCGCTTCAGTTGTTTTTCTTGGGGAAATTCTTATTTACGTATGCATGATTGTTGTATCTAGGCAGATATAGATTGAAATGTAGGTATATGTCATGTTTTTAATGAAATGTTAGATCAAATGTAACTGAAACAAGAATAAAATATTTGGCTCCCCATACCAATAATTTGTCATAAAAGATTGTGTCTTATACAGCAATCACCTAAACTAAAAACAGTTTGAGGGCATTATTATCACACTCGTAATTCCATACTAGGATTCCCTGTATCATGGTTACCACACCAAAAGACACTCACTAACAATCGAACACCCGCCGGATAAATAAATACATAAATAAATAAATGCCTGTGCAGTTGCCGATAGAGGTACTTCACTATAGTATATCATTTGCCTTGGCGCGACCATCGAGTTATGTGTTAATTCGAGAATCAGTCTTAAAATAGGCATGATGACAGTAATCAAGTATGGCCAAAATATTTATCTGATCTAATGAAATAGGATTCAAAGATTTCGAAACATGTATTTATTCTCTTATTAATGTCGAGATTAATAATTTATTTGTTAAAATAAATCTACAAAATACAACAATCCGCCATGATAGCTAAAACACCCATCAGATCGAATTACGTCAAATTACGTCACGTCTTAGTTAACGTCATTTTTTTCGTAAGCATATTATACGCGATCTGGCATTTTTTACTGAGCCGTGGCGCAATGACAGACGCCATGACACGGGCGAGCGTTTTAGAATGAATTTGAAACTTTAAATTTAAATGTACTTTTATTACACAAAAACCTTAATTTTCTACAAAAATATGATATATTTTAGACATAATAGAAACTTCTGAATATCATAGAAGAGTTTTTGAAAATTAGTCATCATGCCTATTCTAGATTAGACTAGATCTCAGATTGACGCAATTTTCATTGGAGTGGCCAGAGAAGCAGTAGCCCGGGGCACGTTTACCAATAATCGGTTATTTTTTTCACAGTCATGAAAATAAACTAAATGATAAATAAATAAATAACTAAATAAATGATAAATAAAAAATAAATGACTTTGACTGATGTTATTATGATCGCAGGAGGAGGACGCGTACGAGTGCGTGGTGCGTGACGTAGCGCGCGGCGACCGACTGTCGCGTTGGTCGCGTCGCGCCGCCGCGCACGCCGAGCGCTGCCTCGCGCTCGCCGCTGCGGCCCTCATGCGGCCGCGACACGCCGCACGCGATGACGACCATGGGTAAGCTTGTTACAGATCCTTTAACAAATCTTGGCGTGTGTGAGCGTGCTTGAAAGTACTGCATTGTGTAGCAGTGACGTCGTCCTCGCAACACATAACCCCCGATGAAAAAGAGGGGTCTTATAAGTTTCATACGTCTGTCTGTCCGTACGTACGAGTATGTCTGTTTACAAATATTCGTGTCCGGCTACAGCCCAAACGGTTGACCGATTTTTACCAGCGCATTTACACTAGCCTTAAGCACTAATCAAAATAAATTTCAGTTGCTAGTGAAATATTTTTACTCAAAGTATCGCCAAAAACTTTCCTTCACAGCGCAACATCGTGGTGCGTAGAAGCGCTTCGGGGGTACTCCGGAGGCGGCGCGGGCGCTCGCTTGGAGCTGGGCAGTGCTCTAGCGGCTCTACGTGGCGCGGCTGGAGCGGCTGCGGCTCCCACGGGTAGCGCGGCGGCCACGAGAGTCCTGCAGCGGCTCAAAGCCGTCGCTCGAGCGCACCCCAACGATCGCGTGTTGCGCGCCGAGGCCAACGCTGACGCTGCCTTTGTAGCTTATGCGGTACGGAAATTATCTTTTTATCGTACTCCCAAAGGAATAACATCATTTATAACTAATAAATGATTAACAGCGGGTTAGGAGGGTGGTGTCAAAGAACCTCCTTGGGCATGTCACTATAAAGATTTTCTGTTCCCCAGCTGGGCAAGTGGTCGGAGGCGCTGTCGCTGGCAGAGAGCGCGAGCCACGACGACCCATACTCGTGTGCGGCGCGCGTGTCGGCCGCGCTGGCCGCACTGGCAGCAGCTGGCGGGCCGCGCGCCGCGCCGCTGCCCGACATCATCGCGCACCTCACGGCCGCAACCCATCTCGATCCCGCCGATCTTATTGCTATGCACAATCTCGGTAAAATCATAGGATTCGATTTTCAGTTTGTTTACTTGTAAAGGAGGAAGGAAAGAGGAACCTTGGCCTTGAAGGTGGTAAAGCCCTCCTTTAAATGATTAAAAAAGAAAACTTAATGTGAAAAAAGAGATCCAGTGCATTCAGCGGCTGTACATGTATTGCATTATCTGTTTGCTAGCGCTGGCACTAGAGAGTGGTGGCAACGCGAGCAGCGCCGAAGCTCGCTGGCAGCGGGTGCGAGGCACCGGTGGGACGGGCGGCGCGGGTGGCGCGGGGCCCACGCTGCGTGCGCTCGCGGCGGCGGGTCTGGCGCGACTGGCGCATCGCCGGGCCCGATCCTCCCGCGCCGATGCCGACGTGGATGAAGAACCCGACGCAGCCGCGCCCGCTAACGCTGATCACTGGTATGCTTTAAGAAAATCTATCGCTTCGTTTAAACGGCGCCGCACTCACGAATGAAAACCGGACACAAACCGCAACGCAGCCACAGTGGCGCCGCTGCAGAGTTCATTCGTGGACACGCGATTGCGGCGTAGCAGCGATGCGGCGCCAGTACGGATGCGGCCAATAAGACCAATATTCGTAAATTAAAAACTACCAAGTATTGTGCCGGCATTGAGTATTTTGACGATATCTACCCAAAATTTCTCTCTTACCGGATCTGCAGCCACGCACAATTGCACAGATCGAGTCGGTGTCTCGATGACTACTAAGTATATTAAGACATTGAACGCTATGCATGGCGCATGCAGGTACAGCATGATCGGCAGCTGGGACGCGGGCGTGTCGTGTGCGCTGGCGGAGCTGCACAGCCACCTCGGCGACGTGCACACCGCCAAGCATCACTACCAGGACGTGAGTCATTCTCATTTATATCAACAAACCAAACATCTATTATGAGCAAAGATATTTTATTGCAAGAGAATATATTCTGATAGATTTCTTCTCTTCTTATGGTTGGCTGTAGATAGGTGTCCGCGGGCTGCAGTAACAATTTAACATCAGGTGGCCAGAATGCCCTTTTGTTACTCAATGACTGTAATAAAATATCGATATATTACTAAAAATGGCATAAGAGTAGTTCCCGCCAAAATAAAAGTGATCTTAAAATCAAGCTCCCCTAAATTTAAGAGTGGATATCCTGAAACTCCTTTTCCTGAACGTTTCCGTATATATACCTTGACGTGTAGAAAAGAAAATATTTATTTGCACTAATATGGGTCAATTCATTGTTTAACAGGGCGTTTGATAAATCCATGGTTACCTATATTATAAAAATCTTTGGTGCAAAGGTTTTATAGGTGGTAAATTTTACAGCGGTGATAGCCCAGTGGCTTGGAATTCGACCTCGAATCGAAGGGTTCGAATCCCAGTGGCACGCACCAATGACTGTGTAAAAAAGTTATTTGCGCTTTATACAATTAAATATCACCTGCTGTTACGGCGAAAGAAAACATCGTGAGGGAACCTGCATGCCTGAGAGTTCGAAAAAAATGTTCTCAAAGGTATGTGAAGTCCACCAACCCGTAGTAGACTAGCGTGGTAGACAGTTCACCTTTGGTTATCTATTGTTGGCGATAATCTTGTTATTGCACCCGATGCGATGTTTACTTACCGCTTGCGTAATTTAATGGCGACCCGACCCTGTAGTGGGTCATTAATGGGTTACCGACAAATGTTTGTGGTCAGGTGGAGGCGGTGTGGCCGTGCGAGCTGTCGGCGCTGCAGTGGCTGGCCGGCGAGGCGCCGCCCGACGACGCGCTGCAGCACTACCGCCGCGCCGCGCGACTGCAGCCATCTAACGTGACCTACTGCACTCTTTATTCTCTTATTTCTCAACTACAAGTTGTGCACACCGCCTAGAACAACTTATATTTCTACTGCTAGCATAGCACTCTCAACACGAGAAGGCCAGGAGCATAATTATTACAATACGATCTTCTCTCTAGAATTGTAACAGCAATTCTACAATTTATAGTGACAATTAATTGTCTTAATGTTTTACTAAATGCATGGCTTTCAATATCGCTTAATCTATTTCGTATCTTCGTGCTAGGTCTGATCGAGAATATCAGACACTGATGCATTATTGTGAAAATTCAAACAAATAAAGATGAATTAGTATATTATCTGATAACGACCATTTGTTAACCTAACAGCCGCAATGGGGTCTGCTGATGGGCGGCTGCCTGCGAGCCAGCGGCCGGTACCAGGAAGCTCTTTCTCTGTACAAGAAATTGAATGCTCGCTTCCCAGATAATGTTCAATGTAAGGTGACCCATATGTGGTAGAAGCGCCATATTTAATTAATGTTCTTTGGATGTTAAGCTACTTTGAAGACATAATAAGCCTGAAAATTCACTCATATGAAGATGAATATCATGAATGAACATTTGTGCCAATTCTATATTTTTTTTCTTTGTAAAGTTATCCCCACAAAAATGAATAGATAGGGAGTAAAATTAAAATAGTTCCTATATTTATAACTCTAAGCTGTAAAAAGGAGACTAAATTATGTAAGAGATACATAAAATCTTCACAGGTTTGAAGCTGATAGTAAAGTTGTGTGGCGATCAAGGTCTGTCCGAAACTTCTGCATGGAATAGAGAACTGCAGAGAGCTCAGGCAAGAATGAAACAACAGGAAAGAGGTAAAGAATATATCAAAAATATGCCAACTTTTTTATTGATATTTAATATACTTAAGTTCTTTAATATACCTACGTGTCAGTTCGCTATCGTTCCCGCCTGTGAATGAGTTAGTTCTTCTTTGTCTAATGTTTCGTTTTGGGGGAATCGTTGCAAAAGAAACAAATTTGAGACTATTTTAGTTCTCCAGATTAAAAAGTGGAAGTCCATGGTCTGTAGTAACTTTCTACGTAAAATCAAATGGAATGTACCGTTTTGCTACTGCATACCCTAAAAAATTTAATGACATGGGGTTACGGTTACGATGTGGGGTTCTAAAAATAAGCGTCAAAAGAGCAAAGCCGGCAACACACGGGCGACTCCCCTGGTATTGCCCGAGTCGGTGACCACTTTCTATTGTGTGCCCGTTTGCCGGTTTGTCTGGTATTTTCATAAAAAAAAAGTATGTAAGTTATTTATCTACTTAAAATCATAACTTCGCGTCGAAAATGCGTTTACTCTTAACAACATTTACTTAACGTTCCATGTTATTATACGTCGGTGACCTGACCTGTATTATATTGCTGATATTTTACACAAACATTACCGGGAAACACTGAGGGCCATTCAAAGCATACGCGCTATTGAATTGTACTTGCGTATTTGAAGTGTCGCTCAACCTACAGGCAACGTGCAATGTGTAAAGCACCTACACAAACGTACAGAAATCATGTCGTTGCAGGCTGCAGCATAACTCAGTCAATCAGTTCACCTTTGGTTATCTATTGTTGGCGATAATCTTGTTATTGCACCCGATGCGATGTTTACTTACCGCTTGCGTAATTTAATGGCGACGGAATATTTCCCAGGAAATGACATGACATCCTAATGAAGTTAGCACATTTTTTATTTAATGACCTAAGTACTAAAAGATACTAATTATCTGATAGCAAATGTTTGAATTTAACAAATATGCACGTCTTGTTTATCAAAACAGATATTTATTTAAAAATATTTTCAGGAAATCAAGATTAGTACCTACCTATGATCTTATAAGCAATTTCAATTTGAAAACAAAATTGAAAAAAACATTATGTAGCGAGCACCAAGAACTTTTTATTGTTTAGTTTATTTTTTATTAATTAAAAATTGATTTTGAATTTCATTGTCAACGCTTTCTTTTGTTTTTTTCTTCTTGTCAATTCAATAATATTACATACATACATACATACATACGTGTCGAATTCATAACCTCCTTTTTTGAAGTCGGTAAAAACATAATTCAGATGTTCATACCTGAATATATCTTTCTTCTTCTTATATATAAAATTTTCATGTCACAGTTTTAGTAACCATACTCCTCCGAAACGGCTTGACCGATTTTTATGAAATTTTATATGCATATTCAGTAGGTCTGAGAATCGGTTACTGTCTATTTTTTATACCCCTTAGTGATAAGGGTTGTCCACACCTATAACATTTTTATTTTATTTTTTGGACAATTAAATAATGTGGCATTAAAAATACATATAACCCTAAATTTTCACCTTTCTATCACGAACCCCTATTTTTTAATAGTCCATGTTTAACGCACGATAACTTATACGGCAAAACAACGTTTGCGGGGTCAGCTAGTATAATATATATTTCTATACACTATACTTTGTTTTTGAAAAATATTTATTACTATAGGTACCTACTTAGTTTTAGATATTAATCTCGACATTGTTGTGGTATTTAATCATTACCATTTCGGGAAACCCAATTAAACAATGTTCAGGATGTATAAAAATATTTAGGGATTAAAGGTCAGTGGGAGATCATATAATGATGATGAATCGAAGTACGTAGTTAGGCCCGAAACTAGTCGGACTTACGCAAAAAGCATACGTCGTTAGACCGGTATTAAAACAATTAATTGGTAAATCATATAATATTCTTCTCACGTTAATAAATGACTATGTTTGCAGTAACCGTGGCATCGGCTGGCAGCGTTTCATCCGGTGCGAGCCAGTCTCCTATAGATCAAATAAGAGGTAAGACGAAGTTGACCCCTAGAGATAAACAATATTACGATGCTAATATTCCAATGCTGGTATAATAACCAGAAATAACCTGATGTACGTATGTAGAGCATGCAGATAATACCCACTTTTACTCTACAGAGTAATATACATATTAGGCAGTGCTCTAAGCATACGATAACTTTTGGACCCGCCAGTGCATCAATCAGTCGTTGACTTTGTTTATTTGTACAATGTAAGCAATTCCAATATAAAATCTTTATATCTAATAAATACTTAGGTACTGCAGTTGAAAAGGAATAACTAAAACTTCGAATCATATGACGACCAGGAAAAATCGTTTTGAAAAGCGATCTATCAATTTGCATTGCAAGAATCCAATGGTACTTAATCAACTTTTCTTGGAAATAATGATAAGTCGATCGCAGTTGTTTTGCATAAACAGAAACCGATAATTTTGAGAAAAATACGCTTTCAGAACTCAGAAAACGGCAAAACTATAACATAGTTCCCTCTGTAGTCTCAATGCAAGAACCCTACCCTACCCTACCTAGGTACATATTACATTACATACCTTCTCCAGTCGCGGCGAACTCCTGCCAGCACTGACAGTAGTTACCGATGGTGAAGTTTAAAGATATTTCATTTTTACATGTTTGTTACAGGAGCGTCGCGCGGCGAAGGAACATCTCGGCGGTCCAGTGCACAAAGTCGCACGTGTGTTGAATTCACTTTATTTACTATTTAGAATAGAACATAATTATAGCCTATTCACGTGTACTTCACATCCCGAAATTTCAACTCAGTATCGCGTCCGTGATATTGAAGTTGTTTATAGCGTGAAACGAGTTGAAATGTCGGAAAATCCGAGATTTTAATGATTCTGGGTATCGTAAAAATTATCCAACAACTTTTTATATTATGAACACGTCTTATCTTTTTCTTTGTGATCAGGATTCAATTTAGTTGTTTACTATAGATTACTTTCACCTTATCTTTGTGCTGCCTCTCATTTTAGGGGGCTCGACTGGGTTGACGCAACCGTCACACCTATTTCTGGCCACGTGTGAGATCATCTCATCAGCATTGTTGTTGAACTCACCTTTGCAAAATTTAAGTGATTGTGTAGTGATATGTTGCTAAACCCGATACATAGTTATATAAGTTTTCTTTTTTTGTACCTACTCGTACATACAAGAAGCACCAAAACTTGTCATTTATTGCGTAAATACTTTAAGTATGACATTGAATGAATGGTCACGAACTGATGTTATAGACATTTTACATTATTTTAGCAAATGATAAAGAGTTATAGAAGTGGCCTGAAAATCAGAAACGGTTCAAGTTATCTTTTCTTTACAGGCATTCAAATGATATATCTTCACATGAGTTGATGCAGCCGTTGAGCCGCTCCACCAACCGGGAGAGCAAAAAGAAAAGCATCGAGGAGTTCGACGACGACCTGCCGCTGCCGCCGGAATAGACCACGGACATAATGAATACGTGTTCAGTGCTGCAGTTATCTTAAAATTAACAGATCTTTTTCGTTTTAAGAACATTAATCAAATTGAATAAAATGTGTATTGTTAAAAAATAGATGTACTTAGTTACTTTGTTAATTCATAGCACGTAGATTTATCACTATTTATATGGATGCCATTAAAATAAATAAATATTTAAGATTGATATATATGTAGTTTTACTTAGGTTTTTAAAGGGCTAGCAAAAGTTCACAAAAACGAAACTGCAAAAAACAATTTATAATTATTTATTAATAAATATCAAATCACATCATTCAGATTCTTAGACTAGAAACATCATACCTGTTCAAAAATAATCTTAAAATTACAATGTAGTCGGATTCGTATTAATAAAGATAAACCCTTTCTTGACGGTTCGAATGATTTCCGAAATCGAGATTACCTTTAAATGCAGATTACTCAATGATCTGATAAACACAAAGATTCAATTATATAATTTTCAGTTTGTTGAGGCCACAATTATTTTTACAAACATTCCAACTACAATACAATAATCTATGCAAATGATTATTTATCCAATGATTTCAAAGATAACGATAATAAATCAACTGTACAACTGCTACAAGTGATCTCTTCTCTGAATAAGAAGGACATGGTCGATCACGCTGCCTGGTCACATGTGAGTTGATTTTGATGTGACATTCTTACGTTACGTGCCTACATGGCAGCAGGTACTTAATCGCAAAACACGCTTCATATTTATTCCAACCTGCATTTTCTATCTATAACCTCTTTAAGTACCCACTGTAGGTGGGGTTCTCCTCACAGTGAGAAGGATTTCCTATTCAATTTTTTAACGTTAGGACAATAAAAGTAGAGGCTTTTTACTAAAAAACCTATATCACAAATATTTTATCAGTAGCTGAACTAAATGCAGAATATTTGAAACATCTGTACGCTACTTATTTACAATGATAAGATTAATAAACGAAAGTAAAACCTTGAAATAATCAGTTAATTGAAATTAAGTGTAAGACTATCTTGATTTTCAAGATAAAAAAGAGTGTTATGAATTACATATTTTTGTAAACAATATTACTAATCACCTTCGTCTTATTAAGTAGAAAAAAATGCATTTATCTCGACATTGAATTACCACACATTCTGAAACCCTAGTTTCTTAATACTAGAAAAATCATAATTTTGACGTTATAAACAAACTATCTCAACTTTACAGATAGCACTGAAAGAGCAAGATTATTGGCAGTATCTTCTGAGGACTCGGGCCACTGGTTGCACGCACTGCCTTCTATTCATTTAGGGCCCTTATTGGACGCACCTACTCTCAGAGTTTCGGTCGGTCTAAGACTAGGTGCTAAAGTGGTAGAACCTCACCACTGCATTTGTGGCCGAAGTGTGGATCGTTTCGGTAGACATGGTCGGTCCTGCACCAAAAGTGCTGGCCGCCTATATCGTCATGGCGCTATTAACGATGTGATCCGCAGGTCTCTTGCCACTGTCTCTGTACCATCCTCATTGGAACCCAATGGATTGTGTAGAGATGATGGCAAGAGACCTGATGGTGCGACACTTGTGCCACGGCGATTGGGGCGCACTTTGGTGTGCGCTTCATATATACATGAAACTTGTGTTCGAGCGGGGGCCGCAGCCGACCAGGCACAGATCCTCAAGCGTCGCAAATATTCAACGATAACGAAAAGATACGAGTTTGCGGCGCTTGCTGTGGAGCCTGGACCCTTGGTCGGCTGATATGAAGAAATTTCACAAAGACTTGTCTACGAAGCTTATCCTCGCTTCGGGTGCCCAGGCTGGCAGCTTTTTAGCTAAAAAAATTGATATTTGTATTCAAAGGGGCAACGCTGCTAGAGTTCAGTGTGCTGAGTGCGAGTTTTGACAAAACATTTTCGCTTGAACGTATCGAGCGCGAATACGTCGATTTCTATAGGATTGAAGCAGCGCCATCTTGTGGCTAAGATGACAAACGGAATTGGCGCTTAGCGTATAGTCGATTAACGCGACGGTGAAGTTACTCGAACAATTTTGTGCAACTCGCACTACGCACACTGGGCACCATGCCACAAAATGATATTTTAGATGGTTTGTTTTTATTGTAAATAGTTATTCTTATTATTGTTTTTATTTTTATTTAGTTACCTATATATTATTTTATAAGATATTGTAAATATAGTTAACTATCTCATGCATCACCAATTTAAAACTGATACTAAGTATATTTTAACAGCAATTCTGAAAGCGTTCAATGAAATAGGTACATTCAACAAAGTATTTGAAAATTATACACCTGGGCTCTGATTCTGTATGGCCATTCACACTCGTATCGCGGCAAATGTCGTGTCTTACCCGTGATAAAAAGTAAAAAAAGGTTTAAAAGTCAAATATCGCGTGACAATCTATTGTTTGCCTTATAAAATAGACATTTAGGTTCCTTGTCGTGCCGAGTTCATGAAATGACGTACGGTTTGATGTCACACGATATCGGCACGAAATCTTTTGGGATATACAGAATCAGGGGCCTGATGACTAGTTTACACTCTTGTTTTCTGTAGAACAAGATTACTAAATTCAATATTATTTAAATCATAATAGTACTTATATGTGACTGTTATTATTTTCCTTCTTACGATAACAATATCTTATAGCAATATACAAACACTTACATCGTCCCTGTGCCCAATACATAGAAGAGTTTGTTTCTCACCGAGATTGACGTTTCACTTATTTATATTATGCATGAGAGTATATTTGTTATTATCACAATAATATCTTACATGCACCTAATTACATACTACATACGTCGAATTTATTATTAACTTAAAGGACATTACTACAATATTTATGTACAAAAATTGTGTGAATAATAACTATTGAGTCATTGCTATATTACATTTGTAGGGAAAAGTCGTTGTACCCCTAATCAATGCTATTACTGTTACAATTGAACATCAAACAATCTATTGAAGGCAAATTAAATATTAAATTCGAGACGAGAAATTAAATTTCTTGACTTATAAAATGTTCAGATGATAAATTACGAACACACACACAATAAATATACAAATATTTATCCACGATACTGTCACAAGATAAGACGCTCGGTGTTTGTCGGTTGCGCTTGCGCGTCATTCCAATACGTTCCGCGATTAACTTTTTGTGGCTCTCGACTTTTCCCGCCATCGGCAGTTAAAAAAGATACCGCTCTCACCAACGCTAAGTCTTCAGTCCCATCGAACCATCCGTTCCGTACACAAATCGTTCGCGATGGATCGACCGTCACTGTCACTATAAAGTTTAACGTGCGAGGGCGAGGGCGAGGGCGAGGGGGTGCCGCGCTACGCTATGACCTTGGCGAAGGGGTGGTCGACGTGGCCGTACTGGATGGCGAGCAGCGTGTCCCTGATGCGCCGGAACACCGGCTGCGGCTGCTCCATGGTGGGCACGTGGATGTCGCGCTGCAGGAACCCCACGCGGCTGATGGGGCTGATCACCACCGCCGTGCCCGCGCCGAACATCTCCAACAGCTGCGATACATCACAATCACATCATCACACATCACACAAGCACCCACATCCACATCCACATCCGTTACTAACCACGATTATGAACACATTATGAACCTATAGGGGGGATGTACAATTGGGTGGAGCGATTTAACCTTTTTTTACAATCGCTTTGGAATGCCTGTTAAAAGTTGCTTTCTTACCTCACAAATACTCACATAAAATTTTAGTTAGCTTTTAGAGGTGCCCCAGACATCATAAAGTTTGGAGAAATCCATGAATTTTGTGATTAACTAAAAATGTCTAATGGCACTGAATGACGATATGCACGTTGCCGTGTAATAGGGATCTATTTATATCTAAATTATCACATTAAAGCGATAAAACTATAACTTGCTTAGCTTGAGTAAGCAATCATAGCTTAAGTCAGCTTACTTGCAAAAATTATCGCGTACCTTACGTACGTTATACAAAGTAATAAACATGCAAGGCATACCCTTTAAGAATAAATTCAAAAACATGTTTGTTTTTTCTTTCGAGTAGAACCGATATATAGAATAACATTAATGTGGCGATAATGTTAACCCCGGAGAATAAAGAACTAAGAAATACTTTTTATTTTATTGCGTAAACATTAAAACAAGTGATAATTTACGTATCGCTGATAATTCCATTATATAAAAACATTCGGGAAAATTTATTTTTAATTTAAGGTAAGGAAAATTACAAGAAATAACGAAGTAAGCAATATCATCCAATTAAAATGATGACTATCAATAAATAATTAAGCATTAAGTTATTCACAAAGGTCAAATGTTATTTCTTTTGTGAGAAATCATTACCATACCAATTGCGCATGCCAATTTGGCATATTACCATTATTGCCATTGACGCAAATAGATTTTCGTCCAGAAAATTAAGTACCTACGTGCAAAAAGAAAAGATGCTTACATCTATTCCGTCTATAAATCAGTATTATCTTTCGAGTAAATTATTTTGTGCCAAAAATGGGAGTCTTATAGGAAAGAAAGATAGCTGTAACGATGACACTGCCAGCGACGAAAATTGATTTACATACATTGCCAAAAATAAAAATATGGTACGCACTAAGTTTGCCTTTAATAAATTAATTTTCCAGCAGCGGGTCTACTGGAAGATATTTCTATGTGGAATAAGTAGTGCCCTTGTACAGACTTTTCTAGTTATTTTTTATTTTTTATGTATTTTTACTGTGTGTACATAAATAAATAAATAAAACATTGACGCTACAGGTCAAAAAATCCTGAAACGCACGTGCGTACGACGTAATTTACATAATATGACCCCTAATATCATGGCAGTTCATTTTCTGAGTGGATAATGTTTATATCTATGTGTATGGTGAATCAATGTACACTGTACAGGCAGAAGCTTACCCGCCCTTTGTTGTTGAGGCTGATGATCTGGTCCATGGTGAGCGCCTCCTCCTTGACGGTGACGTCCTCCCACTGCGCCGCCAGCTCCAGGATGGAGCGGCGCGTCACGCCGGGCAGGATCAGCCCGTTCAGCGGCGGCGTGCTCAGTTGCTTATCTGAACGGATAAAAATATAAATTGTTCTATTCGTTTCATCAAACACTTTTATCAATGGATATCAAAACTGTGACACTTTAAGTAAAGGGACTTTTATTCTTAAGTCATTTTGGCGGGGACTGCTGTTATGTCACTTTTAGTGGAACATGACCTCTACCAACATATTATATTTTCCAAATATTGTTTTCGCCATTAATCGAGGCTAATTTTCTTATTTTGGTATCCCTAAAACTTTTTAATTTAAACCTCCTTTATTTTTTTAAAACCTTTTTTATTTTTAAAAAGCAAAATAAATTGAGCCCGCTCTTGTCTTGACTTCAACACACTGCAAATTATGTGCGAGTGCAATTTTAAGGGCACTTAAACCTTTCAAAGTAGCAAATTAATCTAAGAGCTGCTTTACTTTTGTTATCCCCACCATTTTCTGTATTACCAAAAAATATTGATAAGCGAATCCAGTCACGGGGAACAGCTAATAAATAATTAATAAAACGGCTCAGTAAATTGATGTTACCGACCTCGATTGTTGCCTCAGATATGAGACGAGAATTTACCGGTCATAGGGTCACCGAGCTGCCGGCGCGATATCGTGACAATACCGGCACGCCGCCCGCCGCCCCGCTCTTACACGGATAATGACTTGTAGCGATTGATGAAATACTGTGCACGATGCTCGTCATACAAGCTATAATTGCTTTAATTCAATCGACTTTGATAATTATGTACAATAAAGTCAATATTTGATCTTGAGATCAAGTCCTCAAGATTCTTGAGATCGGTATTTAAACAGTTAAATCATTATCAAATTCTGATAGGTAACTACAGTCAGTCGCGTTACTTTCTTTTATCTATATACCTGTATATGAATGACATAATGTTACGTAATTATACTTTATCATCGCTATAAAAAACGTAAATATTTACCTCCATGTTCGTTGATGTACACAACGAAGATGTTCATCGCACCCACTTCAGTAAGCTCGTGGTTGGGTCCGAACAGCCATAATACTTGGTGATGGCCCATTTTCGCTGCTCGTGCTGTTGCCTCTACAAAATAAACAAATATTTTTATTAAATTAATACTCATTCTTCAAACTATCAACCGACCATGATGTAATTTGGCTTGGATGGATCCAAAAGATTGTCAAATGTCCCTAAAGTCGCCTTCTTTTCGTTCTATTTACATTTCTTTGCCTTGTTAATGTGGTGTTTACACAGGTGACTAAATCGGCACGAGTTTTGCCGCACGGCTAAAATGGACCTCTAAATGGCAATACGGCTAGGTGGCAAGTGACTATACCTACCCGTGTAAATCCCCACAGGCGATTTGTGAAGCGACTAGCCACACGGCGATAATCGACCCGTGTAAATCCCACTTAAGTGTGATGACTACCTACGTCGACGACTTTTCTCGTTAATTGAACATATCTTTGTAAATACCATAGATACGACTGTGTCGCATCAAGCAAGGCTCTAACATATTTTCTGAGCGAGCATTTATGCACTGGGTTCGGCATAGTACTCGCCCATACGTAAAATACTTTCGACTTTAGGGATTGATGTAAATGGGACGACTAAACGCTTTGTGAACTGATATGTAATTGTAATTTGACTGTTGTTAGATACTATTTAAGTCTGTAATCGTAAGAAGGCATTGTGTTGTGGCAGTATAAAGTATATTTTTTTACACAAAAGATAACAATTTAGAAACAGTTTTATTAAAAGAAAGTAATCGTAATATAATGCTTAGTAATGTTGAGTGTCATATCACAGCCACAAGATTGATTTAATTGATTGATAATTTTTTTGTATCGTTATCCTCGATATTATAGGTGGCGTGGGTGTGGTGATAACAGATACGTGGTGACGGCGACGCGCGACGCTGATGAACTTCGCCGATCCGTGTGACATGTGTGATATACAGATCAGCAACCATCTTCACATGACCTTGATATGTGCCGAGATTAATTCCATATCTCTTATTGGAAATTCGAGCAAATAATATTATTTCATGTGTAGTATCAATTGAAGCAACCGACAGGAGACAACCATCTGAGCCTCAGATAAAATTTGTATCCCATTTGAGGTTGCACGTACATAATCGTATGTGTCCATGGTCCATTTTGCAGTGATCACTTCACATCAATCATAACATTAATAAACTACGCTGGAATAGCGCTTTTCAATTTTCAGTTAATTTTTGACATGATTTAATCAATTTGTATTTGTTAGGATATCAAAAATGAGGTACCTAAAATTAAGAGACTTTTATTTTAAGTCGCTTTTATTTTGGCGGGAACTACTTTTGACCATTTTTAGTGCTAGTGAAATGTAATGGTAACTTTTTTATTAAGGTATCTCATAAAACACACACCTGTCTATTTATTTTTATAAAGTAAAAAAAATAGCCCACTTTTACTCTTTATAAAGAATAGTATCACTCCAGATGGAGTACGGAGTAGTCATACAAAAATCTTTGCGGGTTTAAAATATGTTTCGAGCTTACCGATAGTGGGTCCGTAGTTGGAGCCGACCTTGCGGTTGCCGACGCCGCCGGGGAAGGCGCGCACGACGCTGGGGTCCGCGAATATCGACACCGCGCCGTCGCCGCTCGTCTTGTAGTACGCGCTCACCGGGCTCAGGATCACGAACAGCATCGCCGACCCTGGCGCCATTATGCCGAACGTTGCCTATAACATCGATTGAACCACTATTCATATCTAGAGCCAGGTACTCGTGTCAGACAGACACATGCCATGGCAGAAAAATAACATTCGTTCATACACTGCACCTGTATAATTATGTGCATTGTGTGCATTATGTGTATTGTGCACAACATGTCAATCAAATTGTGTATTAGTAATAAGTTTTGATATTTTATAAGTTTTAATTTGTATTAACTAACATTAGTTTTATTTGTGAAAATTGTGAGGCAAATCGCATAATTTCTGGCTGATACAAATTACTCTCAGGTGAACTTTTTTGTTTTTATAAGAATAATGTACTTAGGTACGTTAGGTACACTTATGTACTTAGGTACCGTGTAACTTTGCATCTACAACTTTGTCGGTCATTTTAATCACTCCTTTTATATATTTTGAAAAATTGTTCCCTAAACAGTAACTGAAACTTTATTTTACCTTATTTTTTGAAGCTTGTAAAATTCTCAAAATATCCTTGTATCGGAATAGTAAATTAAGATAATAATTTCTAATGAATTATATTATGTAACATCTAATACATCTTCAGCTTATCATAATTACCTAATCATTAAATAACCATAGACACTATGCAAATAGCTCATAAAGGTAAGATACTTTTTGCGTTATAAAACGTAATTTTTTTTTAATTTGTCTTTAAATATTTAATTTTAGCCTTTGGTAGGTATTATAAAAGAATACCCACATACCTATATTCCACAAAACACACAGTCTTATCTTGCAAAGATTTTCCAAAATGATAATTAAGACAAACGTTTTCTAATAATCATTAAACACATCTTGAAATAATATGATAAAAGAATTATTTGCAATGTGTTATCAGTATTTTGATAAGCTTTGCTTTTACATGTGCGTTCACGAAATGATAAGAGATTGTTTTTAATAAAAGGTTGTGATTTATATGCGAATAATACCCTTATCTAGGCAATATCGGGAAACTTCAAGCCTTGTTGCTAATGAATTGTAATGTATGTAAGTATGTTATTTTTGTCACGGAATATTTAACAAAATACTGATATAAACCCTTACTACTTTTGTCTAGTTTACGTTATTTACATTCTCTATTCCCGTATCCATATTCAACCTTAGACATGGCCAGAACTTTCTGGACTTGTAAAAATGGATGCGTAACTACTTTTAACAACTATATTTTGTTCGATTTTTTTCTGGCAACCCACACAGAAATCCGCGTGAACAACATTTCATGGTGGGTAATGACAATGAGGGCACTGGTAGGTCCCTTTCCTTTCATTTTACCACATAGTAGTTGTACAACCAGTTAAATATAATATAAAAAAGGGTTTTTTCGATAATATAGTATGAATGTAATGATATAAAGATAAACATACGTATATATAATTATTAAAGCAGTATTTATTGAACGTAGCAATACTTAATATGCTTGTCATTTTTGTAAAGCTTTTTTCCGGTCAAGGAAATTAGATACAGTAAATTATGCAGAGTATAAGCCATTAAAAAGGCACTAGAAAAAGTTGTTGATCACGCTTGGCATTTTAATTTTACTATTTGTTTATTTTTGAATGGTAAGACATAAGGAAATACCAGTGATGTAATAAACAATATTTTTAATTAAAAATAAATTAAAAAAAACATTTCTGCAAAGTTCTCCATGCATATATCTATTCACCCGTTGAATAAGTGGCTGTGGCTAACAATTGAGTTTCTTATCATCGAGCCTATCAGGGTGGGTCATATATAGAGCGTGACGGTTTTGGAGCTCTTGGCGGTCAAAAGGTACATCCTTCTCACTGTGAGAGGAGACCCGGCTGTGAGGGCCATTAATAGATTACAGAAATATATGAATGGCTTACCTCGGTGCCTATTAAGGTAGGTCGTATATACAGCGTGGCTGTCTCGGAATGCGGGACCCACTCCTGGTCGATCTGCACGAGTCGTCGAATGCACTTGATGAGTTCTTCGCCGTCGAAAGTGGGCAGGCCGGAGCGAGCCGCCGCGAGGTTCATACGCTCCATGTTCAGCTCCGGCCGGAACAACCGGATCTTGTCGTCCACCCCTCTGTACGCCTTCAGGCCTTCAAACAGCTATGGGACGAAAAAAGGATCTTTATCTTTGAACTTCTAGGGTTTGTGTGGGCAAGACAATATACGCCTTACATTTGGGCCTTCCAATGGATATAAAAAGGAGCGGTCCATAAGGAATTAAAGTATTTAAATATTTTTTATATGAAAAATGACCTATTTTCTCTCTGTATACCTTAATATGCCTTCAAAGCATAAGCTTTTTTGACATAAGATCTTAAACAGTTTGGAAGAGAAATGGAGCGATAAAACAAAAGGAGAAGTGTCTATCTTTTCTCCCTCTCTCAAGATCAGCTATGAGGCAATCAAAAACTTACAATTTCGTCTAATCCTCATAAGTAGGTCTACGACCTTACTCAACCATAGATACCTACTGTAAAATGTATGCTTTATTTTAATCATAGATCATAGATAATAATATTATGAGTATCATTACTTGTAAAAAAACAACTTAAACCTATACTACGATATCTATTAGGCAAAATAGGTATTTACTAATGTTTGTGCAAAATATTTCACTACTGATTCATAAATTTTAGGGTTCAGAACCTTCAACAAATATGATTCGCGTGATTTTATAATCGCTCGTACATTCGCACGCGCTGATAACAAGTTGGCGTATGTAGGCCTCATGTTAATAAAAACATGACAACAGTTCAATATTCTAGAAAGAGTTCCTTTATATCATTCACGTAGGATGTACGCACTCGTATCTAGAACACTTACTTGTATTGCGTAGTGAAGAGCTTTGGCTGCGGGGTGTATTGATAAGTATTCGAAAGGGGTTATTTCTGGTTTCTGCCATCCTCCCAACTGCTGGTAATAGTTGATTTTGAGCATGTGATCGGTAAAATATTTGCCAAAACCCAAATCACTAGCTTCTGGTTTTACTTGTAACTGGTAAGGCGCCGCGAGTCTGACTTGCAGGTCATCATACTGTAAGAAAAGCTTTGATAAGTACTGGATAAGGAGATAATTATATAGTTATTGAGATCTCAGTGTTAAACATAAAGATGATGGGGGTGAACAGAAGACGGATGGGGCTGGGGGTCAACAGAAGAGGTAGTCACTAGTCATACGTAGGTATAATAATTCTTCTGATCAGCAGATAAATGCGTTAATAATTATACTCTGCGGTAAACACGAAGCATAATTATTATGTCCAAGTGTCGGACGCAAACAAGATAAAAGTTCGAGAAGATGTAGGTATGTACTACCGAGGTTATCCGAGAAACTTAATCGATCCTCTACATTTCTATTGCTTGCTATAGGTACTAGGTACTGTTTTATATTTCTATCTCGTTTAATTAACAACGTAAAAATCACTAATTACTGAGGCGCATTTTATAATTTCTACGCGTTAGAATTTTTGATAAGAAAGTTGCTTATCGGGACATCATAAAGTCGTGTGTGATCTTGTAAACAAAACGTAGTACGCAGTGTCACTAAGTAAATGGAGATGCCTTGAAAATATTCTTCAAATAGTCTTCAAATTCGGCCTTACTACATATTAAATCTGCAATATTGACCTTCAAAATTTCAACTTATTTAAATAACTCTTGTTTGCTGTTTCCATTACCTACTCACTAGTAAGAGAAAATATTTAGGGAAGTTTTGCTATCTGGATTTTATTAGATAAGCATTACAAAATTACATACTTATTTGCTTTGCTAATATGTGACAATAAAAATCTTTGAAAGGTTACCTTGAAGGAGATGTCAGGAGTGATGTGCGGGCGCGGCTCGGGCGCGGCGGGCGAGGCGGACGCGGCGGGCGGCACGTGCTCCACCGCGCCGCTCTCCTCCAGCTCCTTGTAGCGCAGCGATGAACTGCAGTGCCGGACGCTCTGCAGCTTGTGCTGGTTCTCGAATATCCATTTCACTAGAACCTGGAACACAACCGACGTTCTTAACAAATGGCTAGGAACATGCATAGGATAGAATTTATTTGTCACAGAATACAGCGCTGTTAAATTATATTTTTTTTTAATAACGCTTCACACTCATAGCCCCACACTAGGATTGCCTGTGTCGTGGATGCCATGGACACACACAAGACAGGAACAAAATACACCCAGACCAGAAACAGAAATTCAAATTCATCATTCAAATCTCTGCTCCGCTGGGAATCTAACCCAGGACCTTCCGCGCAGCACATCGGTGTCTTAACCACTGCGCCATTTGGGTCGTCTATTATATAATAAATTATAACATTAAACTTACGACAATAAACTACATTAAACTTAAATAAAAAATATATAGGCTTACACCCAAAAACCATAAATCAATATTTGGCTACACTTCCAAGAGTTGCCAGCTAGAGACGGCGGTGGATCATTAGTACAACTAAGTTGTACAACTGGTAGTACAAATGATACAACCTTGTGTCACTAGAACTACCAGTAGTACTAGTGATACATAAAGTAACAATAATTGGTAGTACAATTATATATAGGTATAAAATGTATATTGAAATATACCATTTTGTAATCTATGTATGTATTGATTATTTGTACGGGTACAGGACGAATAAATTACTATTGACATTTTGATATTAAATTCGCCAATATAAAGTATTAAAAATTCTTAATGTTTGAATCAAATGACGCAAATGCTGGGTACCTAAGTTTGTAACTACTTACCATAAATTAAGTAGACACTTAACTATAGGTATTTTAAAATTTAAAGATATTTCGCACGGTACCCAGTTAAGCAGGCAGTGTAATGTAAAATTAAATATTTTAGTGGAATAAGAAAAGGTTTATAAAAAATTCGAGAAAAGAAGAGAAAATCAAGGTCTACCCACTTTAAACAAGGCTGGTATAATCAGACGATTGAGGTAAAGGCGTAAACTTACTTTCATATTCAGTCAGGCGTACTACTACGTACTCGTATATAGGCATAATTAAAGTATCAACTTTAACATCGACGTAGATGCAAAATAAATGTACATAGAGATGCACACTTTTACTGAATACATATAATGATATATTTATTCGGAGCAAAAAGATGAATAGAGTCAAGAATTAGGTACCCATCCTTAATGCAATTGTTTGTTATGTGCCGACCTATGTAAATAGGTACTACATGTAATTGATTGAGACACATACGAGGAAAGGATTTAAACTTTGACACTTGAAGTAAGTGTATTAATAATAACTTAAGCCTTAACTAAATTAGACCTTCAACCTAAACTAAATTCTGTAACAGGTGCATCTGCTTTAATTGGTGCAGAGACGGCAATAGCCCCGCAGTTGAACTTGATGGCAATCAATCGAAAAAGGTAAGCAATATCGTTACAACCTGCTTGGATGCGTAAGACCAGTGGCAATTTACGAAACACTTTGACTTCTACTTAATTGAGGATGATGAATTTGAAGTCGACCGTTTTTTTAAACCCCCCATGCAAAAGGAGGGGTGTTATAAGTTTGACGTGTCTGTCTGTCTGTATTGTCTGTGGCACCGCAGCTCGCGAACGGATGAAGCGATTTCAATTTACTTTTTTGTATGAAAGGTGAGTTACGGGCGAGTGTTCTTAGACATGTTTGATGAAAATCGGTTGAGTCGGGTGAAATTGGGGAAGAATAACCGAATGTTTGCAAATATAATCGAGTGGGGTCTCAAATGAAAGCGCATCACGTGTACATTACAAAATAATATGTTCAATGAAAATCGGTTGAGCCCTGAAAAAACTGTGGGAGTAAAAGTGGGGAAAATACCCAATATCTGCAAATATGGCGGTGGTGGGGAGAAAATGAGGACAGAGATCAGAAATTTCGACAAGAATCTATGTATTAACAACTTAAAAAAGCCTACATTATACTTCCAGGACATTGCAGCTAGCGTATACAGCATAATATAAATGTAAATCGATCAAGTTACAGGCACAATAAGATTTGTAGGTATGCTTCTATTGGGAAGTTACCTATAATTTGCAACTTCACTTCTAAAACGGTGGGGTTAAACAATACCTAAAATTTAATAAGAATTTACTTACACAGATAAAGACACTAATAAAATAAGAATATGATAAAATTTAATTTTTATAACTAAAATAAATAATTATGACTGTACCTTACTACGACGAATAGGCATTTTCTAAATCCTTATAAAGGTTTCACTACGTAAAACTAATGTATTTACACCACAATATTCCTTTTCTTAATATATTAAATTAAAGTCGTCACACTATTATCGGGCACTCGTCTAATTTGTAAGTATATTCATTAGTCGCTGTAAGTTAACTGACTTTGCTGGATCCAAAGCACAAACATTTAAAGAGCAAAAGATAAGATTGTGGGCTGACCTATGACGTCCCCATTCATAATCAACACGAATTATAAGGCATCATTCGATAACGCAATGAAACTTCATCAAAATATAGATTACGTAGCGACTTATTTACTTAACAAGTGGATGTGCGCACTACTGTCAACAGTAACTGTAAAGCGGAGCGCCCCGAGGCCGACTGCGTAGCTCCTGAAGGTGCGCGAGGGGTAGGGCAGATGTCTGCATCGGGTCACTCGGTGTCTACACACATTCAAAACGAATAATTATGTTAATGTTATTAGCGAATTCATGCTTATTTACGTGCTACCACAATTTACGTTACGAATTATTCTGCATGATGACACTTAGTAACTCGTAACAACTTACACTCTTGCAGTGATCATGCTAACATGATTAATATAACTTGTTTTATTTATTCTAAAATAGAAATGGTTTAAGGAAATAAGCACTTTGTAATAAGTTATTTAGTTAAATTCTTGTCTGTTAAACTTTTTGACAAAAAGCTTAATAGCTAGAACGCAAAATTAAAATAAAAAAATATTTATTTACTGCTTTATTACTGTTTTCATTCTTTGTATATTATAATTAATTTAAATATAATACGAAATTAAGATTGAATTATGCGGCAAATTAATGTAATTATTATGTAAGCTATTAGGTTCCTTCCAAGAGAGTATGTATGTAAGCAACAGTGGGCATGTGTACGAATTTTCGAAAGGATCTTTCTTCAACTCCCCCATTTCTTCCTTAATTGTTGCATGAATGATTATTTAATTTTGGTCTCTTTATTGCCACTTAAATTTTCTAATTTTTGTTTCAGGGTTCGAAGATACATATCAATGGATATATATCAATGATATATTATTATATCAATACAAAATTGGTTTAAAAATTTGTATTAAGTATTTTTTGGCATTTGTTACTGTATTTCTACTTCCCAAATGTAGATGGCGTTGGAGTAGAACCTAAAAACCTTAGATAAATTATAAAACTTTGATTTAGATAGAGTTCATACGGGTTTACATGAGACAAAGCATGGCCGCTTTATTATTTCAGCGAAACCAGTTAGGATGCCATGTGAACTTTCACACCTAATTAACGTGTAACTTTTACGATTTACGATTTATTTAACACATTCCCTGCTGCCCTAAGCAGGTAATAAAAAATACGGCCGTGCGGCGCGACTGCACATTGAAAACGCTCTTGCCATAAATCGTAAACGGTGAGTTTTACAAAAAAGTTTACAAGTAACAAAAGATGCAAAATTTTATTCTCTACCGTAATGGTCTCAATAACTTTTGCCCTAAAGTTCATAGTTTCCGAGATAGCGGCCAAAAACTTTACTTCAAGATTGAGATCGAAGCTCCGCCTGGATTTTATGGTCAGCAAGTGACCCTTCTTATAAAATTAAATATCACCTGCTGTTACGGTGAAGGAAAACATCGTGAAGAAACCTGCATGCCTGAGAGTTCACAAAAAATTTGCCTATATTTTTAAAGCCTAATTAAACAAGATTAATTAGAATTATTGTCCCTAATAATACAAGAAACGAAATTTGAACCTTATTTTGTAAAATAATAAGGTTAAAAGTGTTGTACTCCGTCATCACAATCGATTTTACGAACTTAGATTTTTAAAAAACGTTTAAGAACTTTAACGTTTTTAACGTTTAAGGCATAGAAAACAGGTTTAAGAAAAATCTACTATTATTGGCACCCCTCCCCCCAATGGTTAGCACTCTGGTTTTTTAACTCAAATAATAAGAAAACTGCTGTTTTAGACTTCGTGCGACACTAGCAGGTTGATTGATTAACTAACTCATTTCGCCTGATCTAGAACAAGATTTTATGTTTTGGTTTCATAGATTTTAAGTACCTACCTAAATAAATAAAACATTAAAACCATTTTAGTTCTTTTTTAAATAATTCATAATGTTTATGTGACACATATGCAAATAGTATACATACAATAAAATAATATATATTTCGGATATACCTACAGACAGGTGAATTTTTTGATATTTATAATAAATATCAGATATTTTCACACCCTGCTTTGTTTGCATGGTTTGATCTGGGAGGGGCAAGCTGGGCCCAGTTGCCTAGAAAAAAAACATTGAAAACGGGTCTCTCGTAAGGAGTTTCAACTTTCGCCATGCCTGAGCTGAGCCCTCCAATAGAGCTGAGGAACGGTTTATTTACTCAATTGGTTGCAGTAAAAATCACATAACTCATTACCACTTTCATGATGTTGATGTCTTTGAAGTCTCTCCATTCAACAACAAAAAGGTCATCACTTACAACACAAAACACCTATTATATAATATTTTAAAAGCAGCAAATATTGGGTTTGCGTGGAGCAGCTAAATAGTTGGATTGGGCCCTGTGTATATAAAAAAACAAGGTGTCTCCAATTTATAGAGGGCGCTAGATGGGCCTCTAATAGGGTTTTATATATTTTTTATACTTTGATATAAGTAATATCATATTACTTTTCATTAGAATTCTTAAGAATGAATTTATCATTCTTGCAATTTTTAATCAAACAATATTATGGAAAAATAAAAATTCATTATTAAGTATATAAATCTTCAGCAAGCAGTCTCTAAATATGCATTTATCAATGCCCATAAAAAGAATTGGCTGCTTTTGACAAAAGGATATTGCTGTACATTGGCAATCACAGGGTTTTTATGTGTTTACCTACAACCCATTTAGTATTGAGCTAATTTTATTTCAATATTAAAATTTCTGTTTGAAAAATAACATGATGGTGTGTTGGAAAACGTGACTGTATGCTTAATTTAAAAAAAAATTATATGCAATACTTTATGCCAATTCAAAATATGTATAAATTAAAGAAATTGGGTAAAATACATAGAAACTCCTGTTAACATTGCAACACTATATTTATTGATAGTTAAATTAAATAAACATCTTTGAATTGCTGCTAGGCAGTTAAATAAAAATTATCCCATGAAATATGCAGGATTTATATACCTATTTAATGCAAGGGTGGCTGGCAGAGGGCAACTTTATCATGGTTCTTGGCATGTTGCTTTAAAAGATCCATAATTTCATTATCAAACTCCTTGGGTGTTGGCACTTTCTCCACAATCCAATGGAAGATGTCCCAATCATTGCTTGGAGAGTTGATGAGCTTATCATACATCAAGGTCTGCTCTTCAGAAAGAGTGTCCAAGTGCTTCTTGGCAAAGGTGCTCAATATCAGGTCATTCTCCAGCATGCCCCGCTTGCGAGATTGGTAATGGAGCCTGTAAAATGCATAATAAGCTCATTACTTTAAGTTAAAATCACTATCTTATATATAAAATTCTCATGTCACAGTTTTAGTTACCATACTCGTCCAAAACAGCTTAACAGATTTTTATGAAATTTTATGTGCATATTCAGTAGGTCTGAACATCAGCTACTGTTTATTTTTCATACCCCTAAGTAATAAGGGTTGTCCACACCTAACATTTTTATTTTATGGACAATTTTTTTAATTTTTATTTTTCAATAATGTGGCATGAAAAAATATATACAACCCTACATTTTCACCTTTCTATCACCAACACCTATTTATTAATAGTCGATTTTTAACACTTGATAACTTATATTGCAAAACAACATTTGCGGGGTCAGCTAGTATATTATAAAATTAAATATGATGAACTCAGTCATGATATAACCATCTCAAGCATGGTTGTACCCATAGAAAATTGCACCTTGGGCATACATCATAGTTGCACCCACTTGTTATTATTATATTAATAATTAATATTAAAAACGGCACACTTAAATATTAGAATCATGAACATGATAATGTGATATGAAGTCATAATCAACAAAGTAACTATGGCAAAATAATGTTCCATGCTATCCCGAGGTTGAATAAGAATTATGTCTGTGGCAAACACAACACAGGACACCCTAGTTTAGGGCTATGTGTGTTATCCTTTCACAGTGAAATCACCTCCTACATTCACCATGCTATCCTAAGGTGGGTTGTAAAGTTTTACATGTGTTTGTGAACATTATTTATTTATTTGTTATGGAGAACTCTGAGGCATACAGGTTTGCTTACAATGTTTTCCATCACCATTTCAGTATGTAGCATTTAATTGTATCATTGTGACATTTGATTTTATAATTATACCTATATCTTATCATAATTATGATACCATGATACATATTACTTAAAAGTATAGTATTTAGTCCAGTATTTTATCTTTTGAAAATCATATTTAATTGGTAATAGTAATAAGAAAACAACTCATTTTAGAAAACTAATTCTCTGGACACCAAATAGCAATATAACAAACATTATGATGAGTTTAACAAGAATATATTTTATCAGTCTGCCTAGTAACAATAAAGGAAAGTATGGTGCAATACATAATTTAATATAAAAATGCCATCAAAAACATAACTTGTAAAAAAACCCAAGTCTCGCAACTCAGTTCTTGCACCACAAAAAGTTGTGAAATCCATGTATGTATCCATAGATTGACTTGGCAATCACAGTTTTTACAAGTTACATTTTTCATGGCATCTCATTTCTTTTTGTGTTGTCAATCTAAACTGCAAATTAAATGTAACTTTGTAATCCTATACATTTGTATGGGTTTACAAAATTTTGATGATCGGTGAGTGAGTGACATAATTAAGAAACTTTGACTAGTTATAATTCTTAAACTACTGGCCCAAATTGAATGAAATTTGAAATATACCGTGCTTATACAATACCTGCCTGGCTGCTAAAAATTTTGGCTCCTAGTTTTATCCACAATAGGGGGTTGAAAATAGCCTGAATTGCTTCGAGAAAAGGACAGTATGGTCATGCCGCTTTTTTGCTCGACTTGGCGGGGGCACTGCCGTGATGCAGATGAACTTTTTTATGCGGTGTTTTTATTGAATGCAACCTACAAATTATTAAAGCATGAAACTTACCTTGACTTCCTTATATCCAGTGTCTGCGGCTTGGTTATATCGTATACAGGGATTTCCATGTAAGTTGTATCCATAGGTTTAGAGGTATCGCTCATAAACGCTGCGCCCGGTAGCTTCTGCAAGGCATTGTATGCCTGAAACTATAATGAATGATATAGGCGTGAATTAAGTAAAATTGCCTCTGAAACATCAATCAATTACAACCACTAAATACTTACAATTCGCGAACGCAACATTGCTATAGGCCGGCAGAGGTAACGAACAAATGAATTTAGAAACAAAAGTTTAAAATAAGTATTTTATCGATCGACTGAAATTAGAAGTGCTCTTTGAATGAATTACGTCTATGATATGAATGAATAAAATTACATAATAAACTGCAATCTGCATGATAGGTATAACCCGAACGTATAAAGAAACAATCTGTATTCTGTGCTGTGAATGGCGGCCGGTTATGGTAGCGTCAGTAAAAAGGGTCAAGTAAAATATTAACCTTCTTTTTTTATCTTCGATATCAAGCTGGGGTCCAAATCGGTTGCCATACTTGCCCGTGCGTTACTAAATTGCAAAGGGTGATAACGCTCCAGTCTCCTTTCTTCTTCAAAATACTTAATTACGTTGTAGGCGATTTGTCGAGCATCACTATGAAGAACCTTCCCGCGTTTTCTAGAAGCCATTTAAATAAACAAAGAAGTAAACTTAACAAAAACAACAAATAACAGAACAGTAATTGTAACTAAACAGAATTAAAATTTTACGAAATGGAGTGCGTCGAGACAGCGCGAATGGTAATACAAACAAACTGATGTGATTAGTGATTTTTTTTTTGAACGTCGTACCACTACGTGCGAGTATAGACAGAGCAACGGTATGAACGAGATAGCATGAGTCCGTCCGCCATTTACAGATTGTTTCCTTATCCGCACGGTTATAAACTAAAATCTGAAATCATAGAGAAAATAAACACAGACTGAAAATACTCAAAACCCATAGAGATATTATAGTAGAGCACATAGAGTAATTAAACACTACGTTATTGTAGAGCTGGCTTCCCGACTTCCAACAATTCGTTTGTTACCATACCCTTTGTCTACACCAGCGCCATTCTGGAAGGTTTTTGAATTAGCTAGATACTTTTCCTTACTTTACCCTCCATAGACCATAAGATGGCCTTAACATCTTCAGTGTTTTACTTTCACTGGGTGCAACTTCAATAAGAATAAGGAAGCAAAAATGCTTATTTTACTTTTACTGTTTTACTCTAGGATGGAGATGGCATGGCAACCCTGGTTAGCAGGTTACCATGACAACGAAATGTTTTGAATTTGAAATTGAATTGAATTGAATGAATAATATGTTGTGGTGGACTATAATTATAAAGAACGTTATTTTTCTAAAACATACGTTAAAATAAGAATACGCCGCGAAATTAACGGAATAATAATGTTTGAAAAAGTTTAAAGTAACATTAAGTAACATTCGTGATAGGAAAGGATGTCAGCTTTTCATAATTTTATTATAAACGCTTCAGGTACCTACGTCCATGAGTACCTATTAACTTGGTTTGCTAGATTCATAAATTCCTTTTTAATAATTACTATAATTATAAACCTGCGTACGAATACCTTAATGGCCGTAATAGTTGATACCTTCTTCAAGCCGTTTTGAACCGCCAACACATGAGTTTTCCAAAACCATTTAATTTTTTACTTTACTAATCGCATATTCGGTATTTTCAAATTTTCAGAGAACTTTTTCAAGTCAAGTAATCTGAATATCGATGAAAAATCTGAGGATGTATTAAGTGATTTCATTCACAATTCTTCCACACTCCTGCAAATTTCTATCGATGATAACAATCACTTGAACTTTTATACTGAGGTATGAGTTATTTTATTTACATAGGTTGCCTCCACCAATCAGCATTAGAGCAGCATGTCCAGATTAGATTTAAAGGCTTAGTGGTAGGCTTGTTATTCTGGGATTCCTTCAATCTAGAGGAATGTCAAAATTTAAAACACTGGGTGCACTAAATGGAGTTAAAAGATTCTGTTTCCTTGGTGGATCAATAGGATGAAAATTAAATAGTAGCTTCTAAAGTTGTGTAATATTAAAAATATAAATACAAATAGTTGGTTAGAATTGCTGATGGTTGGTAGAGCAGTTGTGCAGTGTGGTTGAATATCAACATTTGCAGAAATAAATTAATGCTTTTCTGTGAATCTAGTAGTAGTTAGCACCTTCCATAAATTGAAAAAAAAAATGTTAATATTTGCTGTTGTTGTTGTAAAGCGCACATAACTTTTTTTACAAAGTAATTTGTGCATGTCACTGGGATTGTGCCACTGGGATTCAAACACGGACTCCTCGATTCGAGGTCTAATTCTAATTAAATCATACAAGTATGCCAGCTGAACTAATGATATTTTTTTAGTTACAATGCAATATAAAGAAGTCACTTATATTCTACAAAACAACATCACAGGACTTGACAACAAAGAATGCTTTGAACTATATGAACATGATTACACTGTCCTCCAGTGCTGCAGAGTCTTTATATCAAATTTTAAAACAAGTTTATAGCCCATTACTAGCCACTGTAAGTATCTTGTATCTAATTTTCTAAAGTTTCTTTGAAAAGCAGACATGTCTAAGAAGATAAAATGGTTAACTTTTTTATTTAAGGAGGACAGTCTTTATTCCAATAAGTTGCAGAAAAATCTTTTAGACTTGGAATCAAATCTGAGAGCACTTACTCATGGTAAAAAGGGAGAAAATGTAAATGGTAAGCATATATTCTTCTATCTTCCTCTGTGTGGCCTTAGTAATAATATTATAAATGATATGTACTCTTTATATTTAGTAATATTGACAATAGAAGATGAAGTTGATTACTGGAAGATGGTAGGCAAAAAAAGAGATGCATCTAAGAAAGAAAGGGAGGCAGCATCTTCATTTTGCATTCTGTTTGAAGATATCAGTGGAGAGTTGAAGTAAGTAGTTCTTGAAGGTATAATCTTTATCTTTATTTTACATTTATTCTTTCAAAAAATAAGTAAGCCTACTGACATTCTTCAGTTAGCCTCTCAATGATAGTTGGTTGTGGTCTGTAGGAATCATCAGTTAAGAATTCTGGTATGATAAATCCTTAGTTACAGAACTAAAATTTATACATTATATTATTTAAAGACTGATGCAGTCAAGTCCCATGCAAGAAATAAGAGATTCAGCTGAAAATATTGGAGGAATCCTAGATGACATTTGGAGGTATACATCAGTTCCATATCAGGAAGAAAGAATGATGCATATATTTGACATAGTAGGTATGTAAAATTTTATACTTCTTATTATGTCTATACTCTAATATTCAATTTCCTCTTACTTCATATGAAAATATTTAATCTTATTTCAGGACATGTGATTTGCACAATCATACAAAGAGCCATTTCAAACAAGCAGTTATGGAAAGTATGCAATAGCTTGAAAGATAGTGAGATTTTAACACTTGTGTCTGAGAGTCTACAGGTTATACAAACTTGGACTAGTGCCTGTCAGTCATTGACTGGGACATATTGGCCCAACTATGCACTTCATACCTGGAATGGAAAACCTTACATTCCATCATTTTGCTTAAATTTTAAAAATAGACTCCAGGAGGTAATTTTCAGCAACAATGTCACATTAAATTGTAATACAGAACTTTATAAATGGTACTTCAATGTACTTTATTGCATTTTTCAGATTTATGATGTCAGATCAACACATAATCAATTAAGTAAACTACTTAGCACAAGTGAAAAGAAAGAGCTGAGAACAGATAATTTGTTTGAACCCTTTGAAAGTATGTAACTTTAATTATACAGCCATAATCTTATTTGTACCTATTTTGTTCCACATAATTTAGGTTTATTTTTCTTTTATTTTCTGTTATTCAAACAATTCCATAATACCAGAAATTAGCCGTAATAAAATGATATATTATACTAATACTAAATGCTATATAATAATAGCATTAAGCTGCCAAATGTATTTTGGGCACATTTTTTTCATTTTCATTTTATAAAATATGCTATTTTTTAAATATTTTGTATGACAGATATAAACATATGGATATATAATGGGCCAAATCGTGCTTGGGTAACTGCAGTATCTTTATTTTCTGGGAATCTACGCCCAACTGAGATTAAAATTGCAGAAAAACTCAAACCACGGATGCGAAACACATCAACAAAACAGGTAAAGTTCATAATCTACAGGTATAGTATTCCATTAATTACTACTAATCAGATATTCATTAGATTAAATATACATGTACACAAATTCTTTACATAATAGCAGACTTATATGTATTTAAAAAAAATATTTAAAAATTTTAGATGCTGTATGAATTTATGCGATACAAGACCCTCATTAACCGCACACATGTGAAGCAAGCATTGGCCGATGAGCTGGAAATGTTTGTTTCCTCTTTGATGGCTCTTCTCAAGTCGATTCATGAGCAATTGGATGCTGACGACGTGGACGTAAGGATGCATCAACCGCCGGAAGTATCAACAATCATACAGCAGGTCCAGTGGGCAAAACAGACAGAAGCAAAGGTAAGTCCTAAATCTTTTTATAAAAATAAAAACAAATAAATATTTGAATGGATAGATGTTTCGTACAGTGTGGTTCAGTGCAATAATAGTAAATATTTTGTTACACTTAATATAGTTTGTCATCTGGATTAATATAGGGTACTTTTGTTTCACACTCATTTCAAAGGTACAGGACCTAAAAGTATAGTAAAGGTAGGTGCCTAATGAAAAATATGTTTCTTTTTGTAGGTGAAAGATATTCAGGCTTGCACTGAGAACTATTTAAGCGAATTTGAAGGTGCTGCAGAAGTTCAGAAAATGGCTTCTCAAGTTTTAACTGAACTAAAATCACTTTACACGCAGCTGCATGAGGAGTGGTCGAGAGACATGCAGGTGAGTTTCGTCACAGCTACTGAATTTTTTCTACTGAATGAACTACTTTATGTCGGAATAAAGAAAATTTTCCATTGTCGTAGTTAGTTAACCAAAACGTAGGCAGTTAACTTATCTCGGAAGTCAGTAAAATTAAAGGCTACTAGGCCACTGCTACATTCACCTTTGATAAGGCCACACCAACATGTGTCTTCCGTAACGCTACGAATGTCAATTTTTGTTGTCAAAAATACATAGTTGAAATTATTCTGCAACATAGCGAGCAAAATATGTGCTGAACTCCTTCCCACCAAATTTCACTTAAAAACATTCCCCAGGCGCAAGTAAACGACGGGTCCCTGGAGCTGGGCGCGGAGAAGGCGGTGGTGGAGTTCTCGTCGACGCGACTGATGCGCGTGAACTTCAACGCGCGGCTGGTGCGGGCGGAGGGCGAGGCGCGCGCGCTGGCCGCCGCCGGCCTGCCGCCGCCGCCCGCCGTCGCCGCCGCATTGCGCGCGCACACCGACCTGCTGCACCATGCGCGGGCGCTGCAACAAGTAATTGAAGTGATACCTGTACCTACTGTACCTCGAGTCCAACATGGTAATGCCAAAAATGGACTGTCAGTGGCCTGCTTGCGATTGGCGTGTGTTACTACCAATTCAATAGGTACAGTAAGACAATAGGTCCTAACTCCTATTGTCTTACTGTACCTACACTCAAGTCCATTAGAATGTTTCGATAAATGTTTTATTCTCGTTATCTTTTTGATTTTTTTTTAATTTTTGATCTCGTAACTTTTAAAATACACTAGTATACATTGTACTTTTCTGGTCTTTATCACTCATCTATTTTATATTTTATTAATTCACTCAATTTCTAAAAATATAATTTCCAGGTGGCATCATTCCACAACACTCTGGGTGAGCGAATGATCCCGTCCACGAGGCCCATGATGCTCCAAGGGGCGCTTGAACTCGCGGCTCTGGTGCAGGACCAGAAACCGGTCTACTGGACCGATGCTCAGCAACTAGCTGCCTACACAGACAGGCTCAAGGAACTGGCCTTGAAGTTGGAAGCTCAGGTATAAAGAAGCTCTTGGCATTGTATTCTAAAGCAACATTATTTTGTCATATATTACCATTCCTTTTTTTACGTGTATTAGCACAACTATCACTACCCACGATCACATTGAAACTGCTTTTCTAAATTGTGTTCCTTCCTTCCTTTCAGCCCTTAGTAGTCCACTGCTGGACATGGGCCTCCCCTAATCGACGCCACTCCGCCCGGTCCTGGGCCCTCTGAATCCAACGGTTTCCCGCTGTCTTCTTCAGGTCATCAGTCCACCTGGTCGGAGGGCGGCCTGTACTCCTTTTGCCTAAACGTGGTCGCCATTCGAGGACCTTTTTTCCCCATCGGTTGTCAGTCCTGCGAACGATGTGGCCAGCCCATTGCCACTTTAATTTGCAAATTTTGAGAGCTATGTCGGTCACCTTCGTTCTTCTACGGATTTCATCATTTCTGATTCTATCTCGTAGAGAAATACCAAGCATAGCTCTCTCCATTGCCCTCTGAGCGACTCTGAGCTTGAGCATTAGGCTCACAAATTGTGTTTAATGCATACAAATCATTGATCTGAATAATATTGTTGTCAGTAACTGAAATTTTATAAAATTGATCAATGATTTAATAATCTGATGTCTGTAAAAATATCTGAAAATTTTATAAACAGTTTTTCATATCTATTTTTCAGAACACCTATTTGACGAGTCAACATGTAGCTATCCGCAATATAGTTGAAAAACTTTTAGACACTGAATTGCTTACTAAGCAAGCTGAATGGAAGAAGAATATAAAGGATATAAGAGACATTATTGAAAAGGTGAGAATTATTATTTCAAACTATATATTTTATTTCAGAAACTTCTGAGGTTTGAGAAGCTTGGTTTGTCCCAATGGATGATATTTGGACTTGGAATATTTTTCATATAAGAGTAAAAAATTGCTGGAGCTATGGAGTTGGAACTAACAATAAAAAATTTTGACTTTCTGGAAACTATGAACAGGTGTTAATTTTTTTGGTTTAGAATAAAAAACATTTTCATTTGTCTTAAGGTTGAAGCAAATGGCTACAAGAACACAGAAATGTGGAGGTCACACTGGGACGTGCAGCTGTATAAAGCCATGGAGTGCCAGTACATCAAAGCTTTGCTCTCCCTCCATACACATTTCCCACATGTCAAGGTTGACCTAATATTACGGTAAGAATTTATTACGTATTGCTTGTGAAATTTTATTTTTATTTATTTTAAAAAGTATTTACATTTTTATTTGCACACCTTGAAAGTTTATCGATCTATGTAACCCATTAGTGACACACTGCAGGGTCGGGTCTCCTGTCACAACGACAAGGAAGTAGGCCTAGTTCATCACGCTAGCCCAGTGCGGTATTGCAGGTAATATTGTGGAGAACTCAAAGGCATACAAGTTCCCTCGCAATATTTCCCTTTACAATTACAGCAGGTTATCTTTAACTTTATAAAGAACAGATAATTAAAGAAAATCAACGGTGCGTACCACTGGGATTCAAACCCAGATCCCTCGAGTAAGAACCCTGAAGGTTAGCTAGAAGTTGACTCATTACAATGTACAATTATTGTACATTAACAGCGGACAGCGCGTGCGAGTGCAGCCGCCGATGGAGGAGGTCCGCGCGCAGCACTACCACACGCTGCGGCGCCTCGTGGCGCTGCCCGCGCAGTTCGTCGGACTCAACGCCTCCCCCACGGAAGATCAATCCGTCTTCGCCTCTATAGTCGACAAGTATTGCATTTTTCTTTATTTTTTTACCTTTCTCCCTTTCTTTATTATCCGATATTAAGCAGTGTTGCATTCTTATAGTCAAGGTGAGTTTTTGCCATATAATAAAGTTGACTGCTCAGTGAAAGTGAGGTGATGTTGGAGTGAGTTTCCCTGTTGTGTGCTATGCCATGGGGCTCAACTTGGACTAAATATTCATTCATACATATTCTCAGGCACAGCTGGCTCGGCAACAAGGCGGTGTGTCAGTTGGAAGCCGCACTGGCCGCACTGCAGTCGGCCGCAGACGCATGGTCGCGCCGCGCCGCGCTCGCCGCAGTGCCGGACCTCGACGCGCTCTGTAAGGAGCATCTGAAGGAACCACAGCATTGGGAAATCAACTTCAAGGCTTGCAAAGCTTATGGACAGTCTGTCGCTAAAATGACTTTGTGAGTATAATAGATTATGTGATTTTTTTTATAAGAACTAAATATCGGGTGGGCCACCTGATGGTAAATGGCCACCATCGCCTGTTGACACAAGCAACAAGCATGTTTTATCTATATCGCCAGTGCATTGCCGGCTCGAAAGGAGTTATGTGTAGATGGAGATTAATACTATTATATTCAACTTCAAATAACTATTCTTCATTAGGTACATTAATATATAATGTTACTTTTACTCAAAAACTATTTTGATAATTATAATTTATTATACATTAATAATCTTCACCTCCATGAATGAGGATCATCAGAGAAAATGTTCCAATAATTGTTCACAGAGTTTCTTTATTTAACTTTCCTTTTTGCAAGTATAAGTAAAGTATAATTTTCGAATCATTATCCGATTGAAATTGTGCAATTTGAACAGCGATGACGAGAAAATCGAGTGGATCACCGTGGGCACAGCGGGGCTCCGTCGCGAGTTGGAGGCGCAGGCGCGGCACCTGTGGGCGAGCCTCGTGTCGTCGCTGCAGGCCAGCTGCCGCGCCGACGCCGCCGAGCTGCACGCCTTCATGGCCAGCGCTGCGCTCGTCGATAACAGCGCCCTGCCCAAGAACGCTAAGGAACTGGCCGATATTAGCGCGAAGCAGCAGGCCGTGCAGGACAAAATACCTGAGGTGACATATTTTTATGTGATTTTGGTGCATATAAAAAGCAAATAATTGCATTATATTAAAATAATTGCATTATTCGCTCTTCGTATTGAATTGAATGCGTCACGTCGAAAGGCGTTGTGTGGTAAATTGGTGATGTAATATCGTGCAGCAATTACGTTAGAAGAATTGCTAGACTAATTTTACTAACGCTCTTTATAAATATTAAATATAACCTATATAAACCAATATGCTCGGTTCTTAGATGGAGAAAACAGTTGAGAGCTTAAAGAAGAAAGGACATATGTTACGCAACTGGGGAGGTGATCCCTTCGTAGACAGCACCATAAAAGAGTGGCAGAAGATATGTGAACAGTTGGCTACCCACCGGCAAATGTTTGAACATCAGGTAAGATTGACTGTTGACAGTAATTTTTAATCATCAATATAAACGTTAATTTATCTTTTGTTAACATGATTTAAACCATTTGACCAATATCGTGGCTTTCAAGATTGAATTGAACTTAGCTGAGCTGAACGCAGCAGAGCCATGCTTAAATCAATAATTACATAATTTATTCGTGAGATACAACAGTACTTGCATAGATAGAAAGTAGATAGAAACGCTATGTGGAGGCAGGCATATCCTGAATCCTGCTAAACTATACGCGAATATTAGCTCATTCTATCACTTTCATCGTGCATGTGAATGAGAATCTGGGCATGACTGCTGATCTAGCTGCAGTGGATTCGAAACAAACATGTTATTGCGCTTCTATAATATTTTAGGCCGACATAGTAAAATCGAGTCTCATCGGTGAATGGGAGAACCTGTCAAGCAGCGTGGAGGCGTGGTTGTCGCGCTGGAGCCAGGCGCGGCCGCGGCTCGAGGACACGCGCGCCGTCTCCTACGCGGACATGATGGACCGTTGCCGATCCGTGTTGGAAGCGCTTGCTAACTTAGATAAGCTCCTTGCTGAGAAGGATAACCTGATGTATGTATACTGGCTTAGCTTTTATAATTTTTCAAACCGATTTTTCAAAAAGTGTCGTCTTGGGGACTCGCGCGCCACGACATGATGGACAGGTGTGACGCCCTTGCTTCCTCGGACGAGCTCCTCGTTGACCAGATGTATAGTGGGCCTGGCTTTATAATTTTTACAACAGTAATGATTATATTTATTCAAGTGCCCGAGTACTGGTTGATGTATATTGTTATATCATTGTCAAATAGCATAACAGTTTTTGTTGATCAACACAACTGTATCACAATATTCTATATTTTAAAAATTATTAATTTCAATCTGCCTTGTAGAAAGGAAAGCGAGAAGTTTAACATGAAATTTGACATCAGTGAAAATTGGAAGGAAGCAGAAAGCCTAAAGAAAGAATATGAAACACTTTGGTCACCTCTTAAAGAGTATAATGATGGTAAGATTTTATTTTAAAAAGTACTATTTAGTAGTCCGACTGGAGTTTTTGCACACCTCTCTAAGCTACTGAATGACAGGTACTGTAACTGGCAACTGCTCGAAAAATAAAAATGTGTTTGTGTGGCCATATCAAAGGTGAATGTGGCGCCACCTAGCACCTTTGGAGATGTACCAAAGCTAAAACGCTATAACAAAAAAGCTATAACGGGTTCAATACTGTTGACTGACATACTAACTGTTACTGATTGATCTTCGAATATATTTTAGATTTATCATTGATTGCTGAACAAGACTGGATGATCTTCCAAAAGAAGCTGCACTTACTAGACGAGTTCGTGACAAAATGGAACGCTAAATTAGAGCCCTACACTACTATCACCCTCTTCATTAAACAAGAACTGGACAAATATTCTGTAAGTATTTCTGTCCGTTTAGGGATTTTTATAATCAAGCAGTTAAAGATACTAGATAGTACTTGACAAATGTAATTATTTCTCATTGTGAAATGTAATTTCTTTTGAGAATAAATAAATGTCTTTAACCAGAGAAAGATCGAAGAACTGATCATAGAACTGATACTAGCATAGTATTTGCCATCGTCTTATAAATGCTTCGCCTCACGCTCATAGCCCTGTAGTATGGGGCCCATACTAGCATTATCTGTGTGTGGGTGATCCATGGACACACTAGATACAGAATCTTTTAATCACTTCAATATCTGCTCATAGCCCATCATTTAAATCACTGCTCCGCTGAGAATAGAACCCAGGACCTACATTTTATCACATTAATTATTAACTATCACATTTCTCAAACTTGAGTTTGCTTGAAATCACATTTTTTTAACCAAAACCCGGAATAAACAAACATGTATGTTATTTATATTCCTATAGGACTTAACAATGGCCCTTAAATACGTACGTGGATCGGACTTCACCGAGAGGCACTGGCGGAAAGTGTTCTCTCTGCTGGAACTGGAATATAAAAAATCAGAAACTTTGCAGTTGAAGGATTTCCTGAATGTTGCTATGAATATTAAAAAACACATGAAAGAGTTGCAGGTAATTTCCTATCCAGCCTCTTTTTTCTTCACAAAAAATCTCTTGGTTATTTTATTTTTTTATCATTTTCTGTCAAAAGAATTCTGAAAGAATAAAGTTTTAAAGCAAGCAAGTCAGTTGTATGTGGATGAATTTTTAATATGGAAACATAAAACTTTAATTACTGTAATTTTAAGCTTATTACAAGGAATATAATGTCTACAGAAAATCTCGTCGTTGGCGTCAAACGAAGCTACCATAAGAACTGCATTAAATGATTTGGAGCTGTGGTACGCGGGCGCCAGGTTCACTGTTGTCTACTATAACGACAAAGCGAAGCGACTTACACCCATTGTAAAGGACTTTAAGGAGATTCTATCAAAGGTCAGCTTTTTGATTTGACTTACAATTTTTTTTGTTAAGATTATGAGGTAAAAGAACATTATGTTGCATGTTAGATTTCGTTAGATCGCTCCGCTTGGGTGCTAAGCACAATGCTATAATTGGCTTACTTCAGCTTCAGACACAAGTATCGTAGGTATACTATTTTATAACACAAGTGTGATGTCTGTAACCCATTAATGACCCACTCAGGGTCGGGTCTCCACTCACAATGAGAGGGATGTAACCCTTAGTCAACCACGCTGGCCTAATGCGGGTTCGTGGATTTCACATGCCTTTGAGAACATTTTTTGTGAACTCTCAGGTTTCCTCACGATGTTTTCCTTCACTGTAGCAGCAGGTGATAATCACATAACTTTTTTACAAAGACATTATTACGTGCTGGCATTCCATCCCGAATCCTTCGATAAGGCTACGAATTTTAAGCCAATGGACTATCACCGCTCACGAGTGCCATAAACTCGCCCAAATATCGGTGCCAAGAAGTGTCAATAAAAACCGCGCCATCAGTGCCGCTTTATGTCACGTTGTGCTATAAAACGTTTGGGTATATATTTTTCGTTTGATATATAATAGCCGGCAACGCACTGGCGACCCCCCTGGTGCTGCACGTGTCTATAGGCGACGGTGATCACATACCATCAGGTGATCCGTCTGTCTGTTCGCTTGCTGTACTTATAAAAAAAAGAAAATAATTGTCGTCGAGCAGGTGGAGGAGCAGCAGTGGGTGGTGGCGGCGCTGGGCGGCGGCGACGCGTGCGCGGCGTGGGGCGCGCGCCTGCCCGCCGCCGCCGCCCTCGCGCGCGCCGCTCACCACGCACAGCGCAGGTACGCCTACTTACGATACGAGTTCTCTATATAATATACAGTACTTGGCGCAACCTTTAAGCCCATTTTACCGAATGCTCTTGCCAGTGCACTTATTACGTTACGTCACCCAAAAATTTTACCATACCTATACCCGCAACCGCTAGAATTGATATATCGAATTCGAAATGCATTGTGGCGAATATTCCGTAGATATGTTCCCGGTTCCCGCGTATTACGTGTCTTGGGATGAACTTCCGAAAAGCGCATACCGCCGATGAATCTGAAATTTGGTATAATAACGTTATTTGACCTTCTAATCACGAATATCATAACGAAATTTAGCGCAAACGCCATTTTAAATATGAAAAACGGAGAAGAACCTCTTTTCGTTCGGTTTGCATAGTCGTACATTCCGAACCGATTTAGACTATTTTAGCATTCCCGAGAAAGGAAAGGAAGGTGTGTGTGTGTACAGCGGAGATAAAGAACTGTAGGTCGTCACTCCCGTTTTTATTAATGAGTTATCCAATTTTTACCTTACCTTAGATTGGGTCCCGACATTATAAACTTGCTAGTTTTGTCATGTCAGGCGCCACTTGCATGCCAATTTACAGGAAACAGTTACTACTTAATTGAACATTAAAATCTCTAAACTAAGATAAGTAAGCAATTTATTGTGCTTCGGTTTCGCTGATTGTGGTTTTAATAAGCAAAATCAATTTAAATTTGCCTGGGTAAATAAAATTGCTGAGTGTTTTGGATGTTGTAAAATCTAAATTAAAAAAAATTATATGTCAAAGATGGAAGGTTTGAGGTTTTTAAATTAAAATATGAATAATAGGTGGATTAAGAAAGACTAATAAACAGTAAATACGTAACCTATTCCATATTTTACAAAATACGACTTATTATCTTTGGCAAACCAACTACTAATTGCACTGACACTGCATTTATAACTGCCCTATAGTATAAGATCCCGGTATATAACGACCTTCACCGAGATGTTTATTTGATGAAACGTATTTTGTATTAAATTTAAAATGTCAATAAATATATTGCATATGGGTTGCTTAACAAATTTCAGTCCAGGATACGATTAATTAATAATTTAAAAAAAAAATTAAACATTTCACCGGTTTGATTATTAAACAAATTCTATACCAATAGAAAGTATGATGCCCATAGAATATGCAAACGTTAGGTTGTCTATTTTTTCCGGTCACGACCCTCGGTTGCCACGCATAAACAGTTAAATTTATTAGTTCTAATCTAAATAATATAAGTCACATAAAAAAACGGCGCATTAAGTCTTGATTAACTAACTTTATAAAGTTCAGTTACAATGTTTCCTGTAGAGTATGCTTCATAATGAAGTTACCTATATATGCATCTTTTGTTAGGACGAGGACAATATTGTTACTTCTTTTAAGGTCACTCATGTAAAATAAGCATTATTATTGCTAAACGAAGTGTAGAGCTTGTACCTACTGAATGATTCCGCGCTGGGAACAATTCGCGCTCCGCCGCGCCGGCCGCACGTGGGAGACACATGGTAGTCCTGATTTGAGGGTCTCGCCTTTTGTTTTGTATTATAACTTGCCTCTAGTTTTAGGACTTTTTGCTTTTCAAATATTACATACTAATAAAACTTGCTATTTAGGTATTTATTTTGAATCTTGCAGATAATAATGTTCTTAAATACAGATATAAAATAATAAATAAACAATAAATAAAGTAAAAAAATAAAGTTTAAAATGAAAACAATGTCCACCAAGTTAATTTTGGAATAATTTTGGGTGTCTGTAATGTCATATCATTTAAATATCCAATATTCATAATTTATTTCTATATTTAAATAACATATTTAATTTGTCAACTGATAGTTGATATTCTTTTTATTTATCTGAAGCTGACATTTTTGATTATTATTATACTTATTATGTCAATTCTAACTGCTTGTATGTGCCATGATCCCATGCACTGTTCATAGGGTATTATTAATAATGTGTCTGTCCTGATTATATCACGGAATTATTTTAAGATCCATGACATGATAATTAAATTACTTTTACGTCATTCAGAGCCTAATGGCGGTGTTTATACTTATAGTGTGGCGTAAGCTTACATGATGAAACGAAACCATGCAAGTTATTTTGATAAGCCGGGTTCACTGACCAAAGATTCATAATACTTCCTACCCCACGACATCCAAAATTAGTCAGTTTATAGGCTAAAGATAGAGTGACTAGCACACATCGCCATTGTAATTGCTCGTATACCTACGAGAAACGTTTAATCTGATATGGAAATAAATGGAATTTTAACAAAGAATGAAAGGATTTTCGATAGGTACTTGAGCATAGATATAAAGCTTAAGTTTAATTGGTCGTATTCTAATCTCTTGAGGCGTTTAATATTTTGGTACAGAGAGAGTATAATTCGGATAAACATATACATATACTAAAGACAGTCTTCATTTTTGTTATTGGTTATATTGACAAACGGTTTGTACGTTTAGTAGAACAACTAAGAGTTGGTCTCTGGTAAACTCAAAAAAAAAATACCAAAAAAGTATACGAAGTCCACCAATTCACCAGTCCTGCAATTTACCAGGGGTAGTGAACTGAAACCTAAATCTGTCGTTTTCTGAAAGGGGACAATCCAATTAGTAACTAACGGGTTGTGTAAAATGTATATTGCCACACATTAAATTTTAATATAAATTACCTACAAAGCCAAGAATGCCACTCAGGAATAAGATAAAAGCCATATTGGTAGCGTGGCTATTATCTTTTCTGAACTTTGACACCATAACCGCCTTTTGAGAATGAACCCTTATCGATGCGAAAGCGTTCATTCACAGTGATGATGACGTAGTATTATAAAAAACTAAAAATATGTAGATGAATAAACATCTACAAAATAAGCCTGTAATTTTATCAATTAATAATTGTTAGTCATTTATCGTCATTAATCATTAATGTGTAGAATAATACATATAATAAGAATTATTGAACTATCAAAATCGGATACGAATTTCGGTCTTCAACTTATTCATGTAGGTATGAAAGTTTATTTCTTTATGTCTACCATTCTCTATGTATGTAAATAGAGAATGACTATTCTCTATTTATATAATATATAATATACATATAGTGTCAACAAACACTGTTGTGTGTTTATAAAACTTAATACAGATAAATGCTTCATTCAGTCGAACATCTTTATCTTTTAACTTAAAACTGTTTTTTTGGAACATAAGCTACTAGTAATTTTTAGTCCAGTTAAAACTGATAAAGGGTTATCGCTATAGTGTTGAAATTGTAACAACTTATCTATTGTAGTTAAAAGAGGCCGCTATTTTTAACACTACCAAATAATTAAATTATGTAGGTATAGGAAGGTATGTTGCTGTTTCAAGTTCAGAAACTATTTAATAAATTTTAATATTCTTTAACTAAATGGTGAATCTTTATCCTCAAAAATATATTATCCGTAATCTTTGCAATGTGGCAATACCGCATAGTTTCGTTGGTTTGATATTTTGCACCCTTTACAACTCCGAATCGTCCTCGTTTCGCTTACAAATGTCAGATTGACCTCCTTAATGTTGCGTAGGTTGCGCCCATTCTGATTTCACAAGTTCATTTGATACAAACTTACTAATTGCTCACTCAGTGCGAAAACAACTGAATAAGTATGCCTACATACTAATGCGTATTCTCTGTAAACAAATGAGGGTTATTTACCGGTCCATAAAACAGTGCTCTAAATCAATTGTTTACCCTTTCACTACTCAGGACCCATGTTTCTGATCACATTTATATTTTTAGAAAAAAATTAAAATTCTAACCTTCTTCTTTCTTATATATAAAATTCTCATGTCACAGTTTTAGTTACCATACCGGCTTGACCGATTTTTATGAAATTTTATATGCATATTCAGTAGGTGTGAGGATCGGCTACTGTCTATTTTTCATACCCCTAAGTGACGTGGTTGTCCACACCTAAAATTTTTATTTTATTTCTTGGAAAAAAAAATATTTTTATTTTTCACTAATGTGGCATCAAAAATACATACAACCCTCAATTTTCACCCTTCTATCACCAACTCCTATTTTTTAATAGTCGGTTTTTAACGCTCGATAACTTACGAGTAATATATGGCAAAACAACGTTTGCGGGGTCAGCTAGTATTATTCTATAATTATTATTATATTCTAGTAGAACAAATTTTAATAGTATTCATTATACTGTTATACAAACTTATAACATAAAAAAAATCTGTAAGTATGCTCATCTCTCATTTGGCTGTTTGGTGGTCAGTAGTCTGTCGATGGATCGCGAATGTTTTATCAGAAACGGATGTGCGGAGCGGAAGGACGGCGGCTGTCGATTCGAGTATCAAACTGTCCGTTGCCACTCATCAGTGCCATCCATCGTCAGAATGTGTGTTTAAACGGTAACTGTATAATGTTATCAGATGGTAGTATTTTATATAAATACCTACCTAGTAATATTGAAAAATATTTTGAAAATATTAAATAATTTTGAAAAAGAGCCATTAGCGTGTATTTCGAGTTGTACCTCGTGTACCTACCTCAAATTTGTGAAGTAGGTAAGGCGAAGGCTGTGGCCGTGTCGTAATAATGACCAAAACAAAAGCGCATCCCGAAATGCGCTGTTATTTTTGTTGCTTAGTGCCCGTTTCGGAGAACGGCACGAGCGGGCGCGCGGGCGGGAACGGTCGTCGCCTTATGCAGGGCCGTATTGTGCCGTATGCTACATCACCACCTAATTATGTATAGGTACTACCAGAGTACCAGGTGACATTAAATGGATAAAAAATTATTAATTTGCTAAAGTATTTTTAATGCCACATTATTAAAAGATAAAAATAAGAAAATTAGTCCAATAAATAAAATAAAAATGTTATAGGTGGACAACCCTTATCACTTAGGGGTAGGAAAAATAGATAGTAGCCGATTCTCAGACCTACTGAATATGCATATAAAATTTCATAAAAATCGGTCAAGCCGTTTCGGAGGAGTATGGTAACTAACATTGTGTCACGAGAATTTTATAATAATCTTAAATGTTTCGCTAAATAATAACAGTTATTAGGTCTAAATTGTAAATTTAAAAACTACTTTCTTCTATACATATTTATATAATTTATAGTAAATTGAAATCTTACTCTAACTTTTCATAACATATGTACTTATTTATAATAATACCGATACGACAAAGACTTAAGAAGATACTTAAAAGAAAATTAGTTTAAAGTCGTGATTATTCAAGCATTATGAAAGCTCCAAAACTAGTTTTAAAAGCTTAGTGATTCGGCCCTGGAGATCATAGGAGCGGGTCGAGGGACGCGGGAGGGCGGGCGGCGCGAGAGTGCGTCTCTTGCGGCCCCGCGCCAGTGCAGAGAGCGGCGCGAGGAGAGCCCACATCGCGCCATGGCTCGACGCGCCGCATTGTTTATCTTCGCCGCGCTTATCGCCCGCGGCGCCGCGGTTTACAACAGGGAGCGCGATCGCCTTCGCGCCGATCCCCGCTTGCTCGATCGAGCCTGTGAACTTAGTTCTTGCTACCCAGCCACCGGCAATCTCCTCATCGGACGCGAGTCTCGCCTCTTCGCGTCTTCGACGTGCGGTGTCAGTGGACGCGAGCGCTACTGCATTGTTTCTCATCTGGAAGAACGCAAGAAATGCTTTTGGTGCGATTCGACCAATAGTACCATTAACAATCCTACACTCAATCACAGGATTCAAAACATCATTTATAAATTTTATCCGGGAACCCGAACGAAATCTTGGTGGCAGTCCGAAAACGGCAAAGAGAATGTTACGATTCAGTTGAACATGGAAGCCGAGTTTCACTTGACTCACTTGATATTAAAGTTTAAAACCTTTCGCCCGGCGGCTATGTTAGTGGAGCGGTCGTTTGACTTTGGAAAAACTTGGCGTGTGTATCGTTACTTTGCGCACAATTGTGATGAAGCTTTTCCGAATGTTCCTAAACATTCACAACAAAGCTTAACCGAAGTTGTTTGTGAATCTAAATATTCAATGGTCGCGCCGTCCACTGAAGGTGATGTTATATTCCGAGTTCTACCTCCCAATATACACGTTACAAATCCCTATTCAGAAGAAGTGCAAAACTTATTACGAATGACTAATCTTAGAATAAATTTCACAAAGCTTCATACTCTCGGTGACGACCTTTTAGACAATAGAGCTGAAATTCAAGAAAAATATTACTACGCTATCTATGAAATGACGGTCAGAGGATCTTGTTCGTGTTACGGTCATGCTTCGCGGTGTCTACCAATGCCTGGAGTTGAGTCAAAAAACAATATGGTGCACGGTCGTTGTGAATGTACCCATAATACTCGAGGATTAAATTGCGAATATTGTGAAGATTTCTACAATGATTTTCCATGGCAACCTGCTGTAGGAAAAACATCAAATGCTTGCAAGAGATGTACCTGTAATAATCACGCAACGACATGCCATTTTGATCCTGCCGTTTATAATAAGACTGGCAAAACTAGTGGTGGAGTATGTGATAATTGTCAACATAATACAATGGGTGTTAATTGTGAGCGATGTAAACCGACTTTCTTCAGAGATCCTAGTTTAGACATTCAAAGTCCAGACATTTGTAAACCATGCGACTGTGATCCTGAAGGAACAACAGACAAAGAGGTTTTATGTGACGAGGAGACAGACTTAGCTAATAATAAAACAGCTGGTCGTTGTTTATGCAAATCTAACGTTGATGGACCAAGATGTGATAGATGCAAGGACGGTTACTGGAATTTCGACCCGCAAAACCCAGATGGTTGCGAGTCTTGCACGTGCAATCGATTGGGCACTATAAATGAAAGAGGCTGTGACCCTGCAACTGGAAATTGTTTCTGTAAACGTCATGTTACCGGACGAAATTGTGATCAGTGTCTTCCCAGGTTTTACGGTTTATCTGATAGTGTAGACGGATGCTCGCCCTGTGATTGTGATATTGGTGGTTCATTTGATGGATATTGTGATGTGATTACGGGTCAGTGTAAATGTCGCCCCAATATCACTGGGCGTCGTTGTGATCAACCAATACAAAATTTCTTTGTCGGCGCGCTTGATTCGATTGTATATGAAGCTGAATTAAGTTTATGCGATCCTCAAACAGACGATAATGCAATTCAAAGTCAAGATTGTCACGTTATTATTCGAGAAAATTATCCCGACGGTAGAAAAGAAACATGGACTGGGCCAGGTTTTATGAAAATTCCAGAAAGTAGTACATTAGCATTTTTTGTTAATAACTTGAAAACCAGTATGAATTACAACGTACTGATAAGATATGAGCCACAATCAACTTCTAATTGGGAGGAAGCTACAATTTTAGTTAAAAGACCATCACCAATAGATCCCGATTCGCCTTGTGCTCATGTCCGGCCTGAAGATGATACAGTTTATACAAGCCTTCCATCAAATCAAAGAAGTGTGTTAGTTCAACCACCTATTTGCCTAGAAAAAGACAAAGTGACAGAGCTTCGTATTTACTTCGGACGACAAGATCCACACGTCAGTAATAATAGAGCCACTGTATTAATAGATTCTATTGTTCTTATACCTTCTATTGACGATTTACCGTTTTTCGCCAATCGTAGTGCTGACAGAGATGAGTTTGACCGCTATAATTGTGGTGATTCTTATTATTACGATGTAAATAGAGAAAATGTGCCGGAAATTTGTAAAAAATACCATGCCAGCATAGGCTTTTATATAAGAAATGGAACAGAATCATGCCAGTGCGATCCATCTGGTTCAAAGAGTCATCAATGCAACCCTTACACCGGACACTGTCAATGTGTGGAGAATATTGTTGGAGCAAGATGTGATCGTTGTGCTCCCGGCACTTATGGATTTAGCAAATTCGGTTGCAAACGTTGTGATTGTAATAGTATAGGTTCGTTGGATAATTTCTGTGACGCAACAAGTGGTCAATGTAAATGCAGAGCGAATACATATGGCCGAGCATGTGATCTGTGTCAACCAGGTTACTTTAATTTCCCCAATTGTCAACAATGTGATTGTAATGGCCACGCAATAGAATGTGATGACAAAACGGGCGCTTGTAAAGAATGCAAAGATTTTACGGAAGGGCATCGTTGTGAAAGATGTGTTGAAGGGTATTATGGAGACCCACGTCTAGGTGTTGATATTGCATGTCGACTTTGTCCTTGTCCTGGCGTTAATGGCGATCCAAATAAAAGCAGTCACGCCGACCGATGCGAATTAGATCCAGAAACTAAGGATGTAGTATGCGATTGTAAAGAAGGATATGCGGGACCGCTTTGTGATGTATGTGCTGACAATTACTTTGGAGATCCTATTAAAAGAACCTGTGAAAAATGCGATTGCAACGAAAACATAGATATCACAAAGCCAGGTAATTGTGATCCGTATACAGGAAAATGTCTACGGTGCTTGCATAATACTGCAGGAGATCACTGTGAAATTTGCGAAGAAGGCTATTATGGTGATGCTTTAGAAAAATCCTGCTATCGGTGTAACTGTTCTGAATTAGGTACCAACTTTACTAAGGGCAGCTGTGATGCAATTACTGGGCAGTGTCCATGTTTCAATAATGTAATGGGTATAAATTGTGACCAATGTACAGAAAACCATTGGAGGATAGCCTTAGGGACCGGTTGTGATCCTTGTGAATGTGATCCAATAGGTTCTTTGTCACCACAGTGTAATCCTTATATTGGCAGATGTGATTGCAAACGTGGCTATGGCGGCAGACAATGCGATCAATGTCACGAAAATCACTGGGGTGATCCAAATATTAAATGTTACGAATGTGAATGTGACCTCCTTGGATCAATATCACCGCAATGTATGCGAGAGAATGGATCGTGTATTTGTAAACCAGGTATTGGTGGATATAAATGTGATACATGCGCTAGAGGCTACCTTGGTGAGGCACCTGAGTGTGCCGCTTGTGGTGAATGTTTTAACAATTGGGATCTTCTCATTGACAATCTCCGGACACAAACTGAATATGCTATCGGTAATGCAAGTAAAATAAAAGTTGTTGGTGCGACTGGAGCCTACACTAGGGACTTTGAAGAAATGACGAAAAAATTGTCTGAAGTAGAGAGTACACTTCAAAGTGCAAAACTTGGACAAGCAACAGTAAAAGAACTGATAACAGATGTAAGCCAATTACAAAATCAACTGAATGAGGCTGAGAAGAAAGTCAAAGCTAGCAACGAAAATCTTAATGCTATTACTTCCAAAATTAATTTAGGAAATGTTACTTTAGATGGACTACGAGTAAGTATTGACCATTTAAAATTGAAAACGCTGGATTTAGGAAATAATGCCACAAAACTTCAGGAAGCCAATTTAGAAGGAGCCCTTAATTTGACCAGGGAAGCTAAAGAAAGAGCTTTAAAAGCTGTAGATGAAGCTGAAAGTATTCAAACAGTTATTGCAAGTACAGATAGACAAATCAAAAATACCGACAGACTAATCGAAATGCAATATGACAATTTTAATAATACTCAGAATGAAAACGAAAGAAAATTAGATGACTTACAGCAACAATTATCAGACTTAGAATCACAAATACCTAAGATAAATGAGAAAATGTGTGGTCAAGATAGCGATACCTGTGATATATGCGGTGGTGCTGGTTGTGGAAAATGCGGAGGAATATCTTGTGATCAGGGTGCTATAACCAAAGCAGAACAAGCTTTAGATTTCGCGAATAAAACAGAACATCGTATTAAAGAACATGAATTGACAGCTGAAGATTTGTTCAGATCCATATCTCAAGTAAAACAAGACACTGTAGCAGTTAAATCCAAAGCAAAAGATTTATACGATAGTGCGTTTGATTTTAAAACATCGGCTGAACGTGTTACAAATGAAAGTCAAGAACTAACATCTGAACTAAACGATTTTCTCTCGAATACCTCAAGTACACCAGCAGATGTGAGGATGTTGGCAAATGATATACTTAATTTATCAATAAGAATAGAACCAACGGAGATAACGGAGTTATCACAGCGGATTAACTCGACAGTATCACAGTTAACAAACATAGAAAATATCATAACTGAAACCAAACCAGATCTAGATAGAGCGAAAGCTCTCAAACTCAACGCTACTATAGTAAGTAAAGAAGCTAATCTTACACTGGAGATGGCTAACAAAGTTCTTGAAGCACTTGATGAAGCCCAAGCAGCACAAGACGCAGCAGAGAATGCAATAGATAAAGCCAACAATGATATAAAGGCAGCAAAAAGCGATTTACTTCCAATAGCTTCAGAAACAGAACAAGCACAAAAGAAAGCAAATGAAACCATGGATGAAGTGGAAAGTCTACGTACGCGCCTTTCAGATTTACAAAAAAATATTTTGAAAATTGAAAGTGATGCAGAACAAGTAAAGCAAGAAGCAAATGATGTTGTGAATAAAGCCGAAGGAGCAGAGCAGAAAGCGAGACAACTGCGCCAAGATTTTAAACAAACCAACATGTCTCTTGCTGAGCGAGCGAGTCAAACGTCGAATTCTAGAGAACGCGCTCAAATGTTACTTAATCGTGCTACTAAACTAGCCAGCGACACACAAATGCAGCTTAAACTACTAGCTAATATGGAAGATCTTTACAATGATCATCACGAACAGTTAAATGTCTTAGAAAAAGAAATAGGAGACCTCAATACTAAAATGAATTATTATCTTTCCGAAATTACGAAACGATCTGATTACTATAGATCTTGTACGACGTAATACCTATACGACGTAATAAGAAAGCAATATTTAAATATACTTGCCTTCTGTGCCATTTGTAATATTGTTCAATGACCGTACAACTTTTAAGATATTCGAGTCATATTTAGGTAGTTTAACTACATTTTGAGTATATTGTGTGTGATTTGTGAGTACTTATTATATCTTTCCTATCTTACAAAAATGATTCTTTTTTAAATATCAATCTGTCCGCTCCTTGATAAAAAATTGTAATTAAGTACGCTACTGTTCACTAAAAATTGTTTTACTTTTTTGTGTTAAAAAGTTGTTAAAAAGGATTATATCAGCCCGTATACCCTTTATTTGAATAAGGGAGTTAATTTTTAATAACTCACACTTTGACTACACTGTTATGTGTATATAAATAAACAACTAAAGTATTTCTTATGAACTTTACTCGAATTGTTAATTTTCTATACCAAGTCTCCATACCGTATTCAACTGTGTTACATAATTATACCTATTGTATCTATTATTTTATTCAATAACAAATGATTGGAAGATTAATGTTTGTGTATAAATTTATGATTAAGTGCTTAAATTCTACTATGTTTAAAACTATTCCAAAGAGCAATTTCGTTAGATTAGTTTGAATTTTGTATGTATGTAGTAATAAAAATGCAAAATGTACTTTTTTATAATATTGCCATTATTACAACACCCCAGCTATTCATAATACGTTAACAATAGTAACTTATACATACCTATTTAAGTAGTTTTACGTTATATGAGGGCATTTAAAAACATGTAATTATATATTTTTTGCATTTAATATTATAAAAACCGATGTATATTTTTACTTTAAACTCATTAATTGATAATATCGCAGGCAATTAAACATATTTGTAGAATTATTTGTTAATAAATTGTTCCACATCGTTTTGTGTTTGAATTAACCCAGGTAATAAGATATCATCCCGTAACGAATTTTATTTTCATTTGTCTCTATAAAAACTGAAAATTCATAACAGGCGTTTTGATTGGAAGATTTTCAATAAAAATTTAAACTAAGTCTTGTATTTTTACACGATTTCAAATTCAAATTAGCTTCACCTGTATGTTTGTTTGTAACCGACTCCTTTGGGCGCGATTTTGACCCACTTTAAACGGCCAGATTTCGTTCAAACTTTGTAGATTTATCGAGGACTGCTGACAATACACTAAGTTGATAAAATTATTCCATGTTTCAATTTGCAAAATAAGATTTTTTTAATTTAAGTATATAATTTTTTACAATTAAATTCATTTTTTTAATTTTAAATATATTGGGCTGTTTTGACATGAAAGTTACTCTAATTTGTTTTATTAAAAAAAATTACTTTGAACTTTTATTTTCTTCAAAAGCGTGTTTGTTAGTTTTATAAACTATGTGTGTGTTTTATACACGCATGCACCATGCACGTATATAAAATACACACAATCAAGGACTCAACGCATAAGTCCAGCGTACTAGAACTATACCCATTTACGATGTATACGCTCAGAGAATCGGCAAGCTTGCCGGGCAAGCTACCATCACTCAATCGAGGTATTAAAAAATACACTTATTAATATCACGAATTTAACATAACTAATAAGACACAAGTTTCTGCACCCATTTTTTATGACATCTGAGTCCGTCAAAGCACTGACTTCTTGTCGGACGGGTGGGAAAGCCTAGACGTACACGGCTCTGACTACATCAACCTATGTGGTCTCTTTGGGCCCTAAATCTTTATTAATAAATTTCAGATGGTTATACTTAGAACCAATTCTGTGCAACGATGACGGAGAACTTGGCACAAAATTCAGGAAGGTGGATCAAGGCTTTAGGCAGGTGGCACGAATGATCGAGGCGGACTCTCGGCTCTCCGCTCTGCTGCAGTCGTCCCGACTACAGACTATGCTCGATGCTTTATCCGAACAACTTAATAGTTGCCAGTCAGCACTCAATCAGTATATAGAAGTAAGTATTATAATATTTACAGTACGTTACAGTATTAATAAATAAATATTGTGGGACAACTCACACACGGCTTTCTGATCCCAAAGTAATTATAATTACAATAAATTTATACCCAGACACAGAACAAACACTTGTGCTCATCACACAAATATTTATTCTGGGTGGGAATCGAACCCACGACCTCCAGCGTAGTAGTTAGGGTCGCAAACCACTAGACCAACAGGCCAGTCATGTTTTTATTAACAAATAATCTTTGAATCTATGCGAAATTAATCGGATCTTGGCGATCTGCTAATACATCGTGAGGGGAGCCCTGGGATCGATTCCCAGCAGGCCAGAAATTTCAATGAGTTTACATTATTGTTTCTGGTCTGGACGTGTGTGTCTTACGTGTGTACAGACCACCTTCGACATAATTTTTTTCCCTTGATTTTAGGACAAGCGTTGCGTATTTCCGAGGCTATATTTCCTGAGTGACGATGATTTACTGGAGCTCTTAGGCCAGGCTCGAGCTGGTGCAGAGGGGCGAGAGGCAGTGATGCAGTCCCACCTCAAGAAACTCTTTCCTGGCATTACGGGAGTTCGTTTAGGGCCCGGAGAATTGTCTATTACAGCTCTACGCAGTGATTTCGGAGAAGTATTCCAGCTTGACCATCCCGTGGACATCGACTGCCCAGTTGAGGTTGTAATCCAACATAACCTTTCTAAAAGTTTTGCAAAAATTATACTCTATATATTCAAGACAAACAAAAATGTATTAATATTTGCTTTTCATGGTTATAGGTATGGTTGAAGAGACTCGAAATAGAAATACAAACGTCGCTTCAGAATATGACTATAAAATGCATAGTGACAAGTAGTTTACAAGAGCAGGATCCTTTTTCGCTGCCGACGCAAATATTGTGCCTTGCGCAAAACATCAAATTCACCGAACAAGCAGAGAAGGCGATAGCGTCGAAGGAGCTTCATAAACTAAAAATGAATGTAGAAAAAGAGAATTTAAATTATGTTACCGCAGATGTCGAAGAAGAAAGTGAACAATGCAAACGACAAGCTCTTATATTACAGTGTTCTTATTACATATCAGTTGTGCAAGAGTTAATAGACAATAATGTTGACACAATCAATGATTGGCTTTGGCAAAAACAATTGAGGTGGGCAATTTAGTCAGCATCATCGAATTTAAATGTCCGGTGATTGTTGTTTTTATACAGTTTCATACTTTATTTTATGTGATAATTCCAGATTTTATGTAACTTCTACAAAGGAAATAGTAGCAAAAATGGGCCTGGCAGAAATTTCTTACTCTTACGAATATCTAGGAGTCAATACTGGCCAGTTTGTTAGAACAGAAGTATCTGATGAATGTTTCCTAATACTAACCCAGGTACAGAAATAAATTTCTCAATTCCTGTTTTATTCAACACTTAACAAGTATTTTAGCAAGTGACGTTATTTTTGTTTCTTTTTCAGTCTTTGCACCTCGGCTTAGTGGGCAACCCTTTTGGTCCGGCGGGCACTGGAAAGACGGAATCGGTTAAGGCCTTAGGTGCTTTGGTTGGCCGCTTGGTATTGATCTTCAACTGTGACGAGGTTAGTGAAAAATGCTTACTGTTTCTATTGTTACTTACTATGTTTTAAAAGTAAATAGAGTAGGTAAGTGTTTAAGTTAAACCGATGACAATATCCTTACTCGGATAAGTAAAAGATATTAGTATATTAATCTAGTCGATTGAGCATGAATGGCTCAAAGTGTATTATAATGGTGCATAAATGAATGGCTTGTGAAAGTAAATTTGCTTGTAAGTACGCACTCGTAACCGTCTACTACTCGTTAACCATTTTCCAGTTGCGATCTGCTGGAAGAAATTTTTTAGAGGAATAAGCAGTAAAAATAAAGCACAACAAAAACGACATAAAAGTGTTTTTATTGTGATTTTTTTACTATTTGTGAAGTGCGTATAATATACATAAAAAAGGAATAAAATAAATTAACAAGAAAATCAAAATAAAAATTTGTACTCCTGAAATAGATATACATACATACATATGCGTAAAGAAATTATTATACCTACCAAATAAAACGATTAACCTATCGTAATGAAAGTTGTGGATAACAGCCAAAATTAAAATCATTCCAATAAAAAAACAATAACATTTTCTGTGTTATGTATTTCAGGCTATGGACTCCGAGTGCATGGGCCGCTTGCTGACGGGGCTGGCTCTGTGCGGCGCGTGGGGCTGCTTCGACGAGTTCAACCGGCTGACTAGCGACACTCTCGCCGCCGTCGCGCATCAGCTCTCCTCCCTGCTTGACGCCACTCAGCAGAGGGCTGACGGCTCGGAGCCCACTGCGCTGCTTAATGGGAAACATGTATGAAAGTTTATATAAGAATACAGCTAGTAAAAGTTCTAGGCATCTGAAGTCCACCCACGCGCATTAGGTGGTCCAGTGGACTGGACTGTCAAAAATTTCTATCACAGCACAATTTGCTTTACCCGGCACTTAACTCAACCTATAGTGCCAATGTCGGTCGTGGGTGCAGGTGACCGTGTCGCGATGGTGCGGCGTGGCTGCGACGATGAACCCGGCGGGGCGCGGCTACGGCGGCCGGCGAACCCTTCCCGCGGCGCTGGAACGCGCGCTGCGCCCCGTGGCCCTCGCGCCGCCGCCCGCGCGCCCGCTCGCGGCGCGACTGCTCGCCGCGCACGCGCCCCGGCATGCGGACACGCTTGCCGCCGACCTGCACACCGTCTTCTCTATGGCCAGGTACTCGAAACGACTTTCTGTACGCCCACACTTCTATAGTCTTCACTATGGCTAGCTGAACCCTCAATAAATCCTTCACAACAATCCCATACTGTGGCCAAGTGAAAACTAATATGTCATACGTGGTCCGCGGCACTGGAGTGCACGCTACGCATCATCGTCCACTAAACCAAATCAACACCTGTGAAATAGAAACCTTTATTTTTTATTAATTTATTTAATTTTATGCACCAGAGAAGAACAAAGATGGGCTTAATGCACTAAGGGCATTTTCTAGCAGTCTAGCACACAGTGTCACAATAGTAGATTGTATCACAAGGGAGCAAAATGATATTTTTGTTTCTTAAGTAGAATCCTGAACGTAGCGACGGATTCAAAGTATGCCGCCCGAGCCAAAAATATATTTTGTCCCGAGTGATACACTCTACTTTTCATCACCCTCTATGAGAAAATGAAAGGGGCCTCATATTCTACTGTAATATTATTATTTAATAAAACATAGAGTAACAACTAAATTGAAATTAAATAGTATCTGATAATAAAACAACTAAAAAATTATATTCACATTTGAGACATTTTCGCAATTATGAAAATTTATTTAGTTACTTACAGTTTTATTAGGAATAGAGATTGTTGTAGATTTTATATTCTGCGTGTTTGAAATTCGTGAAATTTGACAAAACCGGGCTGTAGTTCTGTAGTTCTGTCGTCTTTATTCAAACAATATTTGCGTTCCATTTCTTTGGCGCTGAACACTAACATATTCCAAATTCAAAAAGTGCGCGGAATACTTCATTTCCGCGCAATTTTTAAATTTGGAACTTATGAAGAGGGAGGAGAAACTCATTCCTGCCCGCTAAAAAGTTTCTTACAGAAAACACCAACTTTGGGCGCACTTAAAGGGGAGCAAATTCGTACTTTTCGAATAGATGGGATGAAACGGCATTTATGTGGCTAGGAAAAAGTATCTTCCAGAATTACCAGTTTCAAACTTTTGTCCTACTCCTTGAAGTAAATAAACCTCCACAAAATATGTCTTTCCTACAACAGCCGTAAAATCCTAATTTGTCTTACCTACCCATTCATCACCATAATTCACCATAAATGATTCTCAACCTTGAAATATCTACTCTCATAAAATAAATGACACAGATTTGTTATCTACTAGTAAAACAATATAATCAACTTCTTGAACCCAACTACTTTTACAGAACACTATTGAGCGAACAGCGACACTACGATTGGGGTCTGCGTGCTCTCAAAGCGGTAGTAGCTAGTTGTGGAGCAGCGTTAGCAGCGGTAAAACTTACATCCACTGCAGGTAACCAGAAATCTGACGAGTCTGGGGTTGAAGAAAGGACTGCGATTGACCAGCGAGCCACGCTACGGAGAGTTCTGAGACTGAACAACTTATCCAAACTCACTAGATATGATGCTGAGAGGTAAAGACGTTATTTCTATGCTTTAGTTTATATTTATAAGTCTATAAATGCTTAAAATGAAAAAAAAAATGCTTTTTCTTACTTTAAATTATAGATTTGAAAAAAATCAGTAGGCATTTAAAAAGCTTTTATTTTCAGTTTTGAAAATATTTTGTCAATGGTTTTTGCGGACGTTCCAGAAGAAGAGTCAAATGCAAATCCGATACGTTCATTCTTAGAATCCTCCGTAGTGAGTCATTGCCTGGTTCGCAATGATTATCAGGTATACTTTTTGTCATGAAAGTATTATTTGTTATTTGTATTCGATATTACATTTAAATAAAACATGTGCTATTGCAATTTTCTTATCAGATCCAAAAATGCATTGAACTTCACGAGCAATTGCAACAAAGAATGGGAGTGGGAATTGTCGGTCCTCCAGGCTCCGGTAAAACTACTATTCGTAAACTCTTGAAAAATGTAAGTAATTATAATTTTAATTTTGTAATAGTAACGAATTCTATTTCTAAAGGAAAAATACTTTACTTTATCATGATTGCTAATGCATTTATGTGATGCTAATTTGAACTCTCTCGTTTGTACTCTAGGCTCTAATCCAAGAAGGCAAAACCGTTGTGGAGTACGTAATAGACCCAAAAGCGATGAGCCGAAATGCCTTACTTGGCTACATCGACCCCGATACGAGACAGTGGACGGATGGCGTTATATCTACTGTTGCTCTGGAAGTCTCTAATCAACCACCAGGTAAACTATTATTGGGACTTAGTTTTGCTGTGTTTTCTATTAGACAACTATGTTTTCTATTAGAATCGCAAACCAAATAGAATTTTCATTTATTTTTCTTTATAAATTTTAGTATTAATTGTCTTTCGTGATACATTTTTATGTGGTAATCGTGTTATGTGTCAATAAATTAAAGTAGAGAGAAAATGAGTCGATTTCATAAATAGGCGACAAAAGACCTGTGATTAATGTACGACGCGTTTGCTTGGTGATCAACCTCAGCCCCTAAATTGCTCTCCACTGGTTAATTTCATATACACATTTATAATTATGTATTTATAATTATTAAGGTTTTTCTTGACAGTGGGTCACGAATAGGTTAACAGACGGACAACAATCGTCCATGTTCCTTTAAAATATGATTTTGCTATTAGGTGTGTGGTCGTGGGTGGTACTGGACGGTGACGTGGAACCAGGGTGGGTGGAAGCGCTGAACTCGGTGCTAGACGACAACCGGCTGTTAACCCTCCCCGCTGGCGGCCGCGTGCGTCTCCCACCGCCCGGAGCCGCCAACTTCATCTTCGAGAGCGACTGCTTGCGTCACGCTTCCCCCGCTACCATATCGCGCATGGCCATTATTTTGCTTGAGTAAGTTTTTATTTATAATCGTTTTTTATTGTCCTTTTAGGACAATAAAAAACGATTTTTATTTACATATTTACATAGCTAGATATTTACATTACATATTTACATATTTACATAGCTAGATATTTACATTTATTTATAATCGTTTTTTATTGTCCTTTTAGGACAATAAAAAACGATTATAAATAAATGTAAATATCTAGCTTAGTACTAAGGTTTCCTGAACCGTGGGTGCAAAGGACACGCCCAGACCAAAAACGTAACGGAAACTGATCATCCAAGTATTTACTCCTAGGGAAATTGAACAAATCGAACATGTTCAGGTTTACATGTACAGGTTACAGGTACAGTACTACAGGTTTTGTAACCTATTTCAGAAACCAGTTTCTCACACGAAGGGCCCTGGAATGGAACATTTATATGTAACGCCTGTACCCACCTTATGGCATGTGAAAACCAAATAAATGAATTTTTATTATTATGTACTATACAATTTTTTTCCTTCAGCGAGGAGAGCAGCTGCGCTATCGAAATCATGGAAAGTTGGATGCAAAAAGCAGAGTTTGATCATGAAACAGCGAGGTTGGCTCTCCCTCTACTGAAGCAAGCAATCGAGAAATGCTTGAATTGGTTTAGCTCTCATAGATCCGACGTGACAGTGAAATACTATGATGTTTCGATGGTAAGTGGCTTATAAAAAACTAATCAGACGTTGTTCTGTCTCTTAACAAACGTCGAAGAACAAATCTTCTTAATTTTTCCTCAAAAATTATGTTAAGTACTTTTCTTACTTTATTAATTAGAAAAATTTTTGGTATTATATATTACAGGTGAAACAAATTATAACACAATTTAAATATGTGGCACAAGATGGTACTAAAATGAAGTATACTACGCCCGAAGAAATAGTATTTCGAGCTGTTCAACGTAGTGTTATGGACGTATTAAAAGAAAGTGCTATTGATAGCTTCTATGATGAGGTATGTTTGTTGTAGGGCAGGTTAGGTTTAGTTTTATAATCAATGTTGACATTAGGCTTCCTCAGATTAAGTTCATTTAAATATCCTATAGTATCTTCATACATTGTTAGAATATTTTCTTTTCCAATGCAAATATTTTGATATTTCCAACTAATAGTTAGTGAAGAAACGAAATTCTTGTTTCATTGAGAATTTAAAAAAATTGATTGAATTCAAAATTGACATCGACAAAGGCCAAGACTGTCATGGCGTCTTGAATTATGTCACGCCTCGCGAAACAAGCTGTTCACTGTATACGAAAATGACAGCAACAACATGACGTTTCGCGAGGCGTGACGTCACCCTTCTCTGATTTGTGTTCAATAATTTTAATGTTACGTGATTAAATCGCCAATTTCGCGGATTTTATTTTCCGTAAATATTGGTTATCTTTAATTATTTTAATGAAAAAAGTGTTTATTTGGTTACTACATAACATGATTAATCATTAGAAACCCTATGCCAGCCGATTTATTTTTAGTGGAAACACGCCTATTGTTTCAAGTTAATGAGATGGCTTGTTTAATCGGTTTACAGATGCGAGTAGTGTGCGGGTCTGTGGTGTTGTCACTGTTGTCAGCCGGGGCCGAGGCGGAGGCGGAGAGCTGGGAGGCGGCGGGCGCGTGGGCGGCGCACGAGCTGCTGGTGGCGCCGCGCGTGGTACTGCGCCTGCCCACGTGGCGCGCCACCCTCGCCGATACCAGCGCGCACCTGCTGCTTGTTGGACCCGAAGCCTGTGCTAAGAAGTAATATGGCCCGTCTTACCAGTTGTTCATGAAAGTACCTTATACATAATTATGTTGTAAAGCCTCATTAAAAACTTCTTGATAAGTTCTCGTTTCTTAGCAATACTTTGCAGGTACTGATTATATTACCAACTGCTTAGAAGCTATACCTTTTATGGGCAGTTTTATTGTTATAAAGATTCTAATATTTTCTGAAAAATTAATAACTAATCATAAAACGAATACTATGTTTTATTGTCTCTCAGAATAGTGTCTCTCATAATATACAAAAATATTGATTCTTTATTTTTTTATTTTCAGTACAATTTTGGACTATATTCTTAAAGATTCGAATTCTACGGTGATAAAAATAGACTGCACTCCTATATTAGAACCGTCAGATATTATTGAAGAGCTCAAACGAGTAAGTAATTATGAGTTATACATAAAAAAATATTCGAAAACATCATTTAGGTTTTGAAGTGACTCATTTCAAGTGACAAACCATATATTCTCTCAATTTGAATAAATACTTCAAGTACTTATAAGTACAACGTTATTGATTATATGCATTCTTAGAACGATACCAAGCAACGCTAATCTTGAATCTGAATAAAGAGAATTAATGTAAAAATACTGTATTGCAGCATAACGTGCTAGGATCGGGCGGGGCGAGCAGTGGCGGGCGCGTCACGCTCGTGGTGCGCGGGCTGCATCGCGCCAGGGTGGACGCCTGGGGATCGTGCCCAGTGCACTCTTTTCTTTTACAGGTAGGATAAAAAAGCCTTGCCGGTCGTTTTTATCTATAGATTTTCCATGATAATTATATTTATTTTTCGATACCAGATAGGTCAGTTTCCATAGGTTGCAATGACCAGCCTTACTGTCTGCTATACGGGAATATTAGACGTAAAGGACAGACAAAATTGTTTTTGTCGGGAGTTGCGTTACACCTCGGTGTTTGCGTGCTTCGACATGTGGTGAAAAACCCAAAAGCTAAATTTTTTTACCGGCAACAGTGCAAATGATCACTGTCGTGTCTTTGAGTCAATGAGCTTGCAAAAATCTTACACTCGTTTTTACAAATGTAGCGCCTCCATTAAGCACCAATTAATTTTTCTGATATAAAACACGTCGTGGTGTGTGCGTCAGATGATTCGCGAGGGCGGCGCATGGTGCGATTCAGGCAGCTCGGACTCTGGCTCCGGCTCGAGCGGCGCGCAGTGGCGTCGCGGCGCCGCCCCGCGCCTCTGCGGGACCGCGGCGCGCGCCCGCCTGCACCCGCGCCTCGCCGCCGCGCTCGCGCCGCTCTCTCTGCCGTGAGTACCGGGCACCGGCCCTGCCCCACCCCACCCACATAAGGGCCATAATATCTGACGATTCTATAAATATAGGTACTGATACTATACTCGAGTAAAAGTTAAAGTGGGCTCAGCTTTTGCCGACTTTTGCCATGCTGACGTAATTAACTAAGTATCTAAGCGTATCATATTGTATTGCAATAAACTCACTTGGCGACGGTTTGCCAATTTAGAAATGTAAGTAAGACTTGTTTGGATATGTAACCGATAAAGTTGCGATGACGTCTTGTTAAGACATGGCTCTTACAGTAATGTTTATTATTCGGATTCCCAATACACTCTTGGCACCTCCCACTCCATAATATCTACTTATACCTACTATACCTTAATTTAAACAATATAATTAAATATTTCAGAGAACCGGATTTCAGTGAATTATTAGAACTGTCGAAAAATTATCTGAAGGACAATATTCCGAAAATTATACAAGACATAGATATAACCACACTGGCGCAATCAATCGTATCCATGTATAAGGAGGTAAAGAACTTTATAAGAATTTGTTCTAATCAATGTGTTTTTTCATTTAGTGCTAATAAAATTGCTATACTCGTTAACGGATAGTCTACTTGTGTGTTTATATTAATTTTGTTTACAAAAGGTGGTAGAATTATTCGAATCGAGAGTACATTATAAATGGAACCCCTCCCATCTGAAACAATGGTGCGAAAACATAAAATGGTATAACGCTACAACTGTACCAGATTTAATGGCAGTAAGTTCCCTTCCTGAATTCATATTTAGTAGTCATCATGTTAAAGATAATATTAAATTAATATATTTTGATGTAATAAATTGTATTTTTATGCTTCAGGCATTGAAAGCAGAAGCAAATAGGATATTTAGAGATAGACTTGTAGAAGATGAAGAACGAAATCAATTCAACATAATATCTAAAAAGTTTTTGAAAAGATCCGACACTGAAATGTTCTTTAATATACAACCTCGTAATGATGGTATCTTCTTAGACACAGTTGATTACAGTGAGTGGCAACAGAACACTCAAAAATTAATCAACCAATGTTGTAAGTATTTTGATATGTCTTATTCAAAAATATTAATGTATTTGATTACCTGTAAATTGATAATCTATCTGTTTTAGTGTCTGAAAATGAAAATGCATTTGGTGACAGCGGAGCTGAAACATGTGAAGAGTTAGCTGTTTTGTACACAGCAGCCTGCCGTGCCGTAAGTTTATTTCACTTATAAAACATCGTTTCTAGCCTGTAATATCAAAGGCGTTATGCTTATTTCCATTCTACTGATGTAAGTACGTAAAAAAATTGTGTAGTATGATAAAAGTTTATTCTGGTACAAAGTATATATAAAATTATTAAAGAACAAATTACACTTGTTTGTCGACGTTTGTTCATTTGACCATGTGTACACTTCCTTTTAAAACATTTATGGTTGTGCAAGAATTTTCATATGAATTATTGAATCAAGTTATATAAATATAAGGTAGCCACTTAAGACGGTAAGTGAACACTTACGGTAAGTGAAAGTTTTTAATTTCGAATGTAAATAAATAATTGACGACCTAGTAAATGTAAATAAGTGGCGCAGTGGTCAAGGTCAGTGGTCCTGGGTTCTATTCCCAGCAGAGCAGAAATTTGAATGATGAATTTGAATTTCTGTTTCTGGTCTGGGTGTGTTGTGTTCGTGTCTTGTGCGTGTGTGTCCATGGCAGCCACGACACAGGGAATCCTTGTGTGGGGCTATGAGGGTGAAGCGACATTTGTTTAATGATATTCCAGTGGTGCGGCGGGCTGGTGGTGTGTGCGGGCAGCGCGGGCGGCGGGCGCGCGGCGGCCGCACGGCTAGCGGCCGCGGCACTCTCTGCTACTCTCTACACCGTTGAAACCCCCATCCACTTCCACACGCATGCACGAAACGTACGTACTTACTGTAATTTGATAATGACTTTGTGTCATCAATATTTTACCTATAAACAGCTGAAATGTTACAGCTACAAATCATGTCGACTTCTTGATTTTAGGCGGGCGATTAACTATCTGAGACTGAGATCAAAGCAATGCTTGGAATAGTTTTAAGCGAATATATTTATAATTTAATCGGCTACTAATGAGATCTAGGAAAGCAATCATCGGTCACCATTCTAACCGAAACAAACATTTATTGTTTGAGAACGACAGAGACTATCTATTAAAACATGTTATGTGGATTGCGATTTGTAAACCTATTACGAAAGTATGTTAGTATGCCTAAAAGCTTTGTTTAAAATTGTAAAATCTGCGTGCATTAGGTCTAGATTCAGTCACTGGCGGGTTAAAACATTAGATATTTTTATTTCAGGCATTACTATCAGCCAGCGAGGGTACAAGAAGTTTGCTGATGTTGACTGAGTGTGCAATAAGCGAGTACGTGCTCGGCTGTGTGGAAGCGCTGCGCGCCGCGCGCCACCCGCACGCCCTGCCCGCCGGTCTCCGTCCGCCCGCACAACAATCCAAGAGAAGTGGACACGAAATGATGGGTTAGCAAATATACCTATCTTATATATAAAATTCTCATGTCACAGTTTTAGTTACCATACTCCTCCAAAACGGCTTGACCGATTTTTATGAAATTTTATATGCATATTCAGTAGGTCTGAGAATCCGTTACTGTCTATTTTTCATACCCCTAAGTGATAAATAAGGGTTGTCCCACACCTAACATTTTTATTATATTTTTTGGTCAAATTTTTTTATTTTTATTTTTCAATAATGTGGCATCAATAAATACATACAACCCTAAATTTTCACCCTTCTATCACCAACCCCTATTTTTTAATAGTCGATTTTAACGCTCGATGACTTATATAGCAAAAACAACAAAAACGGAAATAGTAGTGTGACCTTTGGTACTTTCCAAGATGCAGTTTTGATAACTTTTAAAAACATATAATTTGTTATCATAAAGTACAAAAAAGCAATAAAAAATCATGAAGATGTTTTACTTTTCAGATATAAAACAAAATTTGGCTTTCCTTATTTGCTTAGACAAACAACAAGAAAACTTGGGTGAATTGATGGAAAAGTATCCTATGCTATATTCTGAAAGTCACCTAGTGTGGCAGGAGGGATACTCGGAGACCACCCTTAGGCAGTTGCCTTCGCTTATAATACAGAGGTACCCCTCGACACATCTACGCACAAATCGTGTTTGTATTTGCACCTGATTCACCCACACTTTATAGAAAAAGGTATTTTATATTTATTGGTATATTTATTGATAGTTCATTTATCTATTTATGTAATTACACAATTTTCACGCCTGTGCCGTTTGGCCTTTATAAGTTACTTATCTAATTTAATATCTTTCTCATTGAAATCAATTTTGCAAGATATAAGTTTCTATTTCGCTGCCTTAATATTGAAATCCTGGCAATCATACATTTATTGTTCTTAGGTTGAAGAAGGAAAACATATCGGATGAAGTTGACGATAAATGCGACGAGATTCCAATAGAAGGGTTTGTCAAGATATACAAAAGCCTCGAGTCTGATATGCTTCGCGTGCCTTGTCGATATGTGTGTTTCGTCAAAACGTACTTCCACATACTCAGCAAAAAGAAGGACACTCTGTTCAAACGGCAGAAAATGTTATCGGTTTGTAATTCCTTTGTTTGTGCTTCATTAAACTTAATTGCAAAAAAATTTCCGCCACAACATCTCTATGTTTGGGTGCGAGATGGAAATGGGGAGGGCTATCCATATCCGACAGTTGATTATCTACACCGGCCTATAGAGTACACAAGTGGTGGTATAACGAATGCAACATAAGTCAAAATTGCTTTATTATCGGTATCTTTCACGAACGGCGCTGCTTTTTTTGTGTTTTTAAGCAATTTTATTGATACCAGGCGGGCGTGGAAGCTCTCCGACGGGCCCGCGGCGAGGTGGCGACGCTGCAGGCAGAGGCCGCGCAGCAGCAGGCGGCGTTGACGGAGGAGCGGCGCGCCGCCTCTCGCGCGTTGCAGCAGATCGCCGCCACCGCGCGCGCCGACACCGACCGGAAGGACGAGATGCACGCCCTCAAGGCCAACATCGAGCGCGAGAACGACAAGCTGCAAGAGAGGTAAGGCACGCATTTAAACGTGGTCGTGGAATGTCTGGATAATGTGAACATACGAGTATTACCTTCTACTCTGCCGCGCACTGAAGGCATTAGACAGAGAGGGTACACCCCTCACTCTGCTTGCTGGGGAGCAGTAACTGGCAGAAAACTGCAGTCGTATAAGATCAAATTGGAATTGACCGTTTATACTTTTGTTGGTGTTCATCTTATTCTCTTAAGAAAGCCAACATCGAACACGTTTATACAATAATAATATCAATTTTTGATAATGGAACCCCAATTTGTTAGTTTATATTACTGTATTGTACAGAAAGAAAGAAATAGAAGCCGAGCTAGCATCTGTGGAACCTATCATAGCTGCGGCACGAGCAGCCGTCGGTGATATACGTCCCGAGGCTCTTAGTGAGGTCAGTTTCATATTCTCGTCATCATCATCTATCATTATTCTATTACTATTCCACTGCTAATTGGTCTTATCGTGGTCTTCGCACTCTCAGGCACATACTTCTCACTTGCAGGTAGTTGATCTTCACTAGTAGATCGTACAATATTTTACAAATTGAATAAAAAAACTGAATTTACACAGATTTTGTATTACAGGTGCGGTCTTTGAGAGCTCCACCGGATGTCGTTCGTGACATTCTTGAAGGTGTCTTACGTCTTATGGGAATAGCTGATACTTCCTGGCATTCAATGAAAAACTTTTTGTCGAAACGTGGGGTTAAAGAAGATATAAGGTTTGATTAATTTCAATGAATAAAAAAGAAAATAAAACCTATTTTAAAATTAAGCACTCTGAATAATTTAATATTTTGAAGTAGTACATAATAATTAGTTTTGTTTAAAGGATAATATAATAATTTGATTCCCAGCGGAACAGACATTTTTAATCATGAATTTTATTTCCGTTTCTGATATGGGTATAGACTATGCAGCGTTGTTTTTAATTTATTCATCACATGTTATTGTTATGGAATAATGACTGGAAAACATATCCAATTTTATTAAGCAATTAGGCCACCTTTTGTACCAATAAATTCGCTTGTTTTACTATGTTCATATGTCGGTGTAGACAGTGCTGCAGTGTACAGTGTTGTCGTTGTTCTTCTTGAACAGCAATGAATTAATAATGATGTTTCGATCGGTTGAACTCGTAATATGATCGGGTAAACGATGATTCGATTATATTATCGGCAGATGCCTGGACGTGAGCCAGGTGAGCGAGGAGGCGGTGGCGGCGGTGGAGCGGCTGCTGGCGCGGCGCGGCGCGTCGTTCGAGGCGGCGGCGGCCAAGCGCGCGTCCGCCGCCTGCGCGCCGCTCGCCGCCTGGGTGCGCGCGCACCTCGCGCACGCCGCCGTCGCCGCGAGGGTCCGTCCTCTGCAACTGCAGCAGAGGGAGCTGCAGCGGTATCTAATGTGTTCTTTACTTTATATACATATGTGTGTACGCACAAACATATCGGCGATTGTCGATGGTACTTGCCTGGATGTGAATTGTGAACCAGGTGAGCGAAAACGCTGTGGCAGCGAGCTTTCTAGCTTTTAATCAGGCGAGTATACGGCCAAACGCTATGTCCAAATCCTATTTCCAGTAAAAAAATCGTATCATTTAAAATTAAAAAAAAAATTCGACTCAAAATTAAAAACTGCTTCTGATTGCTAAAATAGTCCAACCAACGTCTGTGTCTAACCAATGTTGATATTGGGTAAGGCATTTGCTTAATAATGTTATGAGACGTTTTAATAGACGTGTTTCAGTGTAATAGCATAGGTTGCCAGGCAACATTTTAACTAATTCATAAGAAAATCTGTAGTAGCACTATTATTAAAAGCAATTGTTAATCGTATATAAGAGTCTGTCTGATGATGTGTCTTGTAGCAACCTCGAAGAGGCTGAAAAGCAGCTGGGCGCGCTATCGAGTGGACTAGCGAATGTAGAGGAGCGCGTTCGCGACCTGGAGGAACAGCTGGGCCGCCACTCGAGGCACGCCGCCGAGCTCGAGCTGCGGCTCAACGCCGCTCGCGACGCCATTGCAACCGCCAGTGCGCTGTTAGATCGCCTCGCCGCAGAATACCAAGCCTGGGAAAATGACGTAAGTAAAAGGATGTTCGAAGTGCCACCAACCCGCAGTACGCCAGCGTGGTGGACTAAGGCCTACATCCTTCTCATTGTGAGAGGAGACCCGACCCTGTAGTGGGTCATTAATGGGTACTGACATGACAAAAGGATGTTCGAAGTACATGTTAATCTTAAACAAATAGGCTGATATGCCGAAAAACATCGCTCGTAACCATAATTACTTATTACAGTTTAGTAATGCATACAAGTCGCAGGGCTATTCGCGCGTCAAAACAACTTTTTTCAGCTTCCTAGAAATTAAGCGATTGTTTTTAAATTTTTCAGCTTCAATATATATCAAAGGAGATTGTAGAACTCAACCAGAGATCGTTATTAGCTGCTGGATACATCGTTTATCTACACGACTTGACTGAATCACAAGCCAGGTATTTTTTGTAAAAGTCCAAAGTTTTGATTTTTCTTATTTCTCCTGCTTTAACTAACCTAAAATATTTCAGACAATACATCTCCAAATGGAGCTCTTTGATAGACTTTGAGCATCCCACACTCTCCATTGTAAACTTCTTGGCTTCCACTGAAAAACAGTTGAAATGGGAAGGAGAGGGACTTTCCGTTGATGAGTCGGCTGTAAAAAACGCAGTGCTGATAGATCAGGTTTTAAATTAAATCATTAAATTTAAATCATATTATTAACATAAATTGATAAAGTGTTTCACTATATGTTCTATAATGATTCATGACGTGATAGTATCAAGAAATTTTGTGACAAAATAATATTTTGTTATCATAGGCCCTTCAAATTCCCAAATGCGGCTTAACACCATTAGTAATTGACCCAGACGGAGAGGCTATTGAATGGTTGAGAAAATCCTTGAGTGGACAAACTTGTGATTTTGTATCGCAAGACAGCGAGAAACTACAAACAACTCTACAGTACGCTATAAGGTAATTAAAGACATGTGTAATTGTTTAAAGAACTCACACTATCAATTTAGTTTTTACTTTACGTAAGGAAGCCCAGAAGAAGAAGAAGATGGCAGGATACCGTTGGATTCAAAGGGCCCAGGACCGGGTGAAGTGGCGTCGAGGCGTCTGGTGGGGGGCGTGTCCAGCATTGGACTACTAGACTGAAGGAAGGAAGGGAAACCTAAACAGTGAAGGTGTATTGGCTTTTATAATGTTAAGAGCTACCATTTACAGATTGAACCGGGTGGTGGTTGTGACCGATGTTGAGTCAGTGGAGAGCGGATGGTGGGGAGCGGCGCGTGTGCTGCTGGTGACGCGCCGCGCCGCACTCGGGGCCGCATTGCCGCCACACCTCGCCGCGCGGCTCGCCACCCTGCACTTCGCTGCCAGGCCACAAACATTTACAGGTAAGAAATGAATACCAGTCGGTCAACCCAAGAGATAAGTACTAATAATTATCTAAATATTCATCTTGACTTCTATGATTTATAAGAACTTTTACAAAATATTTTTTCTCCAGACTACAAAATAATAACTGTTAAACATATTGTTATTGCAGATCAGTTAATTAATTACGCAATACAGAAAAGGAACCCTGAAGTGAACGAGAAATCAAAGGAAATCAAGCAGACAAGAGCTGCTTTACAAAGACAACGATTGGAACTACAGGTACAACTGACTCATTGTTTTAGAATGAAAATTGTTGAATGGATTAATTTTTACAAGAATAATGCCACATGAAACAAATAATATGACACACATTTACAATTCTTCAGGAAAACCTTCTAAGCGAGCTGTCAAAGAACGGAGACATATTGCACGACGCGAATTTGCTCGCGTCTTTGAACAAAACTCGCGAGTCCAGCGCCACTATAAGCGAGGCTTTGACAGCGGCGCAGCAAGTGGAGGCGGAGACACGCAGCGCGCGCGATGCCTTCGCAGCGAGCGCCGGCCGCGCCGCCCGCCTCGCGCTGGCCTTGCGACGACTCAGCGACAGACGCACGCTACTGGCACTGCCCATTGACACCATATTGGATGTGTTTGTGGATGCATTGGCGACGTCACAGGTTAGTTGTATTTCACACAGTTGCTTCACACGCATAGGATTCCCGGTGTCGTGGGTGCCAAGGACACATTGTCATACAACATGCACTTCCACACTCTAACAGAAATACAAATCCATCATTCTAATTTCTGCTCCGCATGTAATTTAATCCAACAAATCGCTGTTGGCTCTACGACTGTACATTTAATGATTATATATCCGAATATTTTAATTAAAAAATACTTTATTTTAGGATCCTACAAAAATTGACTGTGAACGAGTGATCAAACACTTTACGAAGAAAATCATTGAAAGAGTCTTATTGAGTGTCCACAAAAAAGAAAAGTACATTGTCGTGTTGTATCTGCTGAAATTTACATACGATGACTTGATAACAGATGAGGTAATATGAAAAAAAAAATAGATGAATTTGAATCAAGCTTTGTAAGTACACATATAGTACAATATAATAATTTTATTCTAGCTGTGGCAGATATTCACAGGAAACTTTAACATTATTGAGGACCAAGAAACTATCAATAAAATTACTGCAACATATAAATGGATGGAAGCTGAGACTGTCAAAAAAGTAGCTCTACTTAAGGTACAACTGTAACACAGTGCAAATTTTACTAGAAACTAAAGTCTTTTCTATGTACTGATCATTTTAAAAATATAGTTTAATTAAGAAATGTGGTATATTTCAGATGAAAAATGAAGACTTATTCAATCGACTTTCCCTCGATAAAATGGATATGTGGAAAGAATTTAGTAGCACTGGAGATTTGCACATTATCAACAAATTAAGTTTGAGCGCTTTTGAAGTAATCGCAGCCGTCTCAGTATTACACCCTAATAGCTTATATCGTGCTATTGTTACATTCGTCGATGAAATGCTAGGTAAGGAAATAACATACGAGTATTTCTGATCATAGAATGCAAATTAATTCATATTGGTCAGAGCAATGGTCCTCCAATCCTCCGTCACATCACAGTCCTCCGTTTCTTTTTTATTAGAGGAAAGAAAATAAAGATATATTTTCTTCAATATGCCTTTCTATTTCGAAGCATTTAATAGGAACAGCTGAGCGAACAAACTGTCGTAGAACTATTATTATTTGTAGTTATTGAAACCCACTGTTAAGATCTCCGATATCTTCGTTCTGATTGAGAGTTGATGTGGTTGTCTTAGACCTTCCTTGAATGGTTAAACTTTGTTGGCTACCTCTTTTTAATGCAAGAATCTGGTGAGGTTGATGAGTGTTAATATCGCTACAGGCAGCGGGGCGGCCTCGGGCGGCGAGGAGGTGTCCCGGGCGGCGCGCTGGACGCGCGGGCCGCGCGCCGCCTTGCTGCTGGGCGCGCACGCCGCGGACGAGCTGGCCGCGCACTCGCGGAATCTTGGACTCAACCTCAATCAGGTTTGTGGTACTTTTTATTTATATTTAACTTCATTATTTTTTACTTTGCTTGTTATTGTTGCAAAAAGAGAGTCGAGAGAGTTTTCAGTGATGAAGAAATATTGGGTAATATGTATAATTTCCTCATAAGATAGTCTGTGTGGTGGACACTATGGGCAATATAATAAGACACACCATAAATAAATTCAACTTCATAATTCAAATGGCTTGATCTAAATTTGAATGAATGATTGAATAATGATGCTTGTCGACCTCAGAATTCTCCACATGTATAGCACTCCATATGTCAAAGAATACATACTTGTACTATTATGTATTCTGTGACATAGCGCAGAGGTGCGTTAACCACCGCCCGCAACTTCGGGCTTTCTAGGGATTTCAATATTTCAATTACAACTTAAAGCCAGGAAATTAAGTCACCTGTTAAGGTACTACTAATATTCACTTTATAGTGTACTTCACATGGGCCCTTGTGAGGTACACTATAAAGTGTACTACACGACTCGAAATATATACATCGACATGATTTAAAGCGAATATAAATCAATACTACTTGTGTACGAATTTCAGGTAGGAATCGAAGAAGGACTGGGCGCCTGGGAGAGTGCGGTAGAGAGTGCTCGCAGCGGCGGCTGGCTGGCCCTCACTGTCGGCGCCTCACCTTTCCCTAGAGAGTTGCGAGACTTCCTTACTGGTCTAGCTCTGCGCCCGGTACGTAATGAACTAATGACATTTCGTCGTCTTTTATCTACTCGTAAATTCTGACCAAAAATGTTGTTGTGAATTTGCTTTTTTAAAAATTTAAGTGTGATATACAATTTATATTATTTATACTTTACAGGCAAACGACTTTGGTGATGAATTTCGCCTGTGGATAGTTTCTGAAGATCGCGAAATCCCACCGACCATATCTAATCTTTGCGTCAACGTCGTACTTGAGGTAAGAATAACGAATTACAAAATTAATAGCTGTGACTTTCTGCATGTGTGGCGACTTGCTCTAATCGTATCGGGTACCCCGAATTAATTTTTTCTACATCGCTGGCAAGATTCCAAGTTGAAATGAACATGTCTGAATAGTATTGGAAACGATCACCTCGCCTGACGGGAGCCAAACATGTCGTATCGTACGTGATGATGATATTCGTTTCGATGTGTTTCAGGCGCCAGCCGGCGTGAAGCACAACGCGGTGAGCACTCTGAGCGCGTGGCGCGGCTCGGCGCTGGCCGCGCGGCTGGCGCGCCACCTCGCCTGCCTCGCGCTCTTCCACGCCGTGGTGCAGGAGCGTCGCGCGTACATCCCGCTAGGTGAGATCTGTGCTTATTTGAAATGGAAAACATGTTGCACTTTGTCCACGCGATACAAAGAACGTCAGCTCTAATTTATCATGGCTAAATATTCATCCTAGGTTTGATACAGCGAATGTGGTCATAAGTGTGTCGATTCTTGTCATTTAGTTGTATGGGTTGTCGATACTTGCATAATTATGTCGATATTTCCATAATTGTATGCACACAGTGCTCAAGTTTTTCAAGCTTCGGTTGTTAATATTGATGGGCAAGAAAACTATCAAAAAATATTTACCTTCGCTGTTTTTTCCTACTCCATTCTGTATTTTGCTAAAATAATCCTGCATTCCTTCATTTCTTTGGTCGAGACACAATAAAAAATCGGAACAAACTCGTAACTAGTCACGATTCTTGTTTCGAATGTTATGGCATTCGTCCCGTACTCTATATGTACTGTACATGTACAATACATAATATACTGCCGCACAGTTGAGAACGGTGGAGCGGGACTGCAGGAGAATTCATAAGTGAACGTGTGTGCGTGATCGTGGGGTTGTGTCTCGTGTCAGGTTGGAGCGCGTGGTACGCGTGGGGGTGGGGCGAGGCGAGCGCGGCGGCGAGCGCGGCGCGGGCGGCGGGCGCGGGCGTGGCGCGCGCGCTGTGCGGCGCGGTGTACTGCGCGCGCGTGGCGGCGGCGGCGGACCGGCGCGCGCTGCTGGCGCTGCGGCGCGCGCTGCTGGCCGACGCGACCCTTGCGCACGCCTGGCGCCCGCCCGGACTCGACGCGCCGCTGCCCTTCGCCACTGACTTGCAGGTTTATACCCTCCCCTCCTTTCGTTCAATCTTTAGGACATACATAAAATGAAATAAAGCCACTTATGTAGATTATGTCCTAGTAATTGTATTCACAAAAAGAAACTAGATCTACAAAGATGTCCATGACTTTATAAAACCTATCAGTGCGAAAGCAATAAAGATTGAGTCAGCTGCCTTAAAAGAATTATAACTTCATCCTGTGCTTTTGCGATACAAAATGTTTGAAAGGATTAATATTGTGCACTTGTATTCATTTTTAAACAAAGACCGCAGTGGGCACTACTAAAATATCTACTAATTTATCATAAATGAAAAGTTCTCTTCTCTTAAATTTTCTTTTACTTTTACAGACGTATATAACTGCCTTCGACGCAATGCCCGAGATAGATTCGCCTGAAATGCTATACCTACCTGCCAACTGCCGTGTTGCTTGGGAGTCTAATGCTGCAAACGACATTGTTTCCGGACTAAGAGGTACAATTATATAAAAACCTATGTAATGAATTAATTTAAAAAAACATTTTTGCCTTTGCCACCTTTCAGCTAACAAAGGCAAGAATTTAAACTAGCTAAATTTAAATCAATTTATTTTAGAACTTGATACTACGGCTGGACTAAAGAAAAATAACGATGGTTCCTCATTAAAAATGCTCCTAGCGCTTTGGAAGAAATTGATGTCGGGAAGTCCTCTCATCAGAGCGGATTATCAAGTAGAAAATGTAAGTTATCTTGTTATATATTGTGAAGCGAAATTTTGGGTACAACTTACAGCTCTCAACGCGAACGGAGCAGTTTGAATGTAGGACAATTAAAGTTTATATAGAGAAGAATGCACGAATTCTAATGTTTTAAATTTTAATGCATTATAAATAAATGAAATAAATTAAAAAACACACGCTACGCCCTACTACCATACTCTTTAAGTAATTAAAATTAATTAGAAAAATATAATTTAATTTAATTTTGAAGATGAGTGTTTTTAGTCCACATTTAGGCTGCTAAGTTATTACAATCTCCCCTTTATAAGTTATCCTTCTATGGAACAATTTCTTAAATCTAAGGAGGTAAAGCTCGGGTAAAGTCTAGTTTATATATATTTAAAAATCCGCTGCTACTTGTGTTGCAGCGGCTGGCGGGATGGTGGGGCATGGCGTGCGGCGCGGAGGCACGCGACGCGGCCCGGGCGGCGCGCGCGCTGCACGCCGCGCTGTCGGCGCTGGCCGCCGCCGCGCGCTCGCCCCGCCCGCCGCCGCCGATGCTCACCGTATGTGTACAACCAGTGTTTTTGTAAACCTTTTATAATCGGTCATACTGTTCACGGTTTTTATAGGCGTAGAAATACATAAAACGCCAACTCGTAATATAGACTGAGTGTTTAACACACCAATATCTATAACATTGTTAAAGTAAATTTTTTGCAAGCTCATCCCGGGAATAACCCAGTGGTTTAGAATTCGCCCTCGTAATCGAGAGGTTCGGGTTCGAATCCCAGTGGCACGCACTAATGGCTTTGTAAAAAAGTTATTGTGCACTTTATAAAATTAAATACCACCTGCTGTTACGGTGAAGGAAAACATCGTGAGGAAACCTGCATGCCTGAGTTCAAAAAATATTTTTTCAAAGGCATGTGAAGTTCGCCAACCCGGGAATCAGCCCGGGAACTTCCGCACTAAACACCGACGGCTTAATCACTGCGCCGCGCACGTCGTCGGCATTAGACATTTTATTTAACATTTAAGTCAACAGCTACAGTGACTCATCAAGTTACCGTGTCTCCGCCGAAAATGTATTAATCCGCCGTTGTTGTCAAATCTAAAAGAGTAAGAAAAAATGTCGAAACTCACTCTCTTTTGCAAAACTCCTGTACAACAGTATTATTGTAAAGGAGTTCTGCAAAAATAAAGAAAAATATATATGAACTACATACCTAATATTCCACTTGCAGGTACCAGATGAATGGCATTTACTTTGGGCGGGGCCTATTCGCCCAGATCTTTACGTAAAGGAGTTTTATTACCGGGCTCGCGCCGCTTTGCAGAGACTTAAGACACTCGATAATAATAACGCCGATTACCTACCTGCAGGTAATAACTGTGTATCTATCAATTATAAAATTATTTATTTACCTATTTGGCAATCCAACAGCGTACAAATACTGATAAATATAACATACACTAATTAATTCAATTATGCGGAATACGGGGCCGTAGAAATACGAGTCATTCTACGAGTTATTTTCTGTTCAATTGAACGGTTCAGTTTCTTGTTGGCCTAATTACGAATTACAAATATATATTACGCTTTAATAAAAACATTACAACAGCAAGCATAACATAATTTTTGTGTCACTCGTAATGTCATTGTTTATGTGTGATGTCAGAGGTGGATTTGCGAGAGTGGTTGTATCCGGAGCGAGTGGCGAGCGTACTGCGGCTACGCAGCGCCGCGCGGCTCGGTCGCGCACCTCACGCTTTGCGACTCGCGTTCGACTGGGACGTCACGCCAGGTACCGTCCTAAACACAATGCAATACAACGGAACTCTTAAAAAACGAAAAAAATGCGAACGTACGCGTATTAAGGTTAATTCAATACAAATTTCAACTTAATTCATTTGCTTTTAATCCAATTTTAATCCCTTAATCTCAAGTAAGTTATCAAAAAATGTGTGTAAATGTAAGATTAATTCAGGGGTTTTATTGGAAATCTCGCAGTTGATACTTGTTCATTCTGCAGACAGACTCAGTCTGAAATGCACGCCGCCTTTACAAGTTGCTATATCGTAGGAGACAAGAGGTCGGATGCGGAAGGCGTAGTGGCAGTGGGGCTGCGCCTGTGCGGCGGCGAGTGGGCGCGCGGTGGTCTGCGGCCGCACTCCGCGCGCTCGCCGCCCGCCGCGCCCGCGCCACCGCTGCGTCTGCGCTGCGTCCCCGCAGATACCGTGCGTATTCATCACACTTATATCACATATTACCTATATCACATATTTATTCATTACTTTTCCACATACATTACAGCAGACCCAGGTTTATTAACGCGGCCCGACCAATGAAATTCGCATTAAAACCAATTAGTGAGAATATGATAGCAATCAAATTGTTTTCGATGTCGTTAAAGCCGGCTACGAACAACGCCATCGTGTCACGTCAGCTGAATCATGTCATTGTTATTCAGTTCATCGTTCCAGGAGGAGGAAGACTCTGAAAAGGCTATCTCACTGCCGCTATACAGCAGCGCGGCGCGCGAGCGGCTCGTGGTGGAGGCGCGCGCGCCGCTAGCCGCCGCCGCCGCCGCCGCCGGCTGGACGCGCGACGCCGCGCTGCTAAACGCCGTCGCGCTCTACGTCGCGCCACACGACTAGTCCACCCCGAGTAGATCACTATAACGGCAATAGGGATCGTGCATGTCGTGTTAATTTAGACTAATAACAATAATAATAAATAATTATTGTTAATCACTTAACTAGTTTTAATTAAGTCAAATTGCAAAAGTATGACGAAAGAGAAGTGGTCGCGCCATTGAAAAAGCTGTCCAACGCCGTCGTGCTCTACATTGCCTACATCTAGCCCTCGAAACGAGTAGATCACTACAAAGTCTATAGCTGTTCCCTATTTCATGTAATTTCGAAACGAAGTTATGTACTTATACTCCTCCAAAACGGCTTTACCGATTTTATAGAAATTTTATATGCATATTCAGTAGGTCTGAGAATCCGCTACTGTCTATTTTTCATACCCCTAAGTGATGTTGAGTTAAAGAGTCCACACCTAACAATTTTATTTTTTGGGAAAAAAAAATATTTTTCAATAATGTGGCATCAAAAAATACATACAATCTTCACCCATCTATCACCAGTCGTTTTTAACGCTCGATAACTTATATGGCAAAACAACATTTGCGGGGTCAGTTAGTATTATGTTTTATTATAATTAGGATATAGGAAGTTCATATTCGATGTTGAATTATACCATTATATGTAGTGTTATTTTCTCTATAATTATTGAAACCCACCTGATACACCTGAAATCGCATGCAAGTCCACGAATGTGCTTTACGTAATGGATGTGTACTTTAGGTTAAAATAAAATGCGAAAAAAATTTAACTCGTTTTATTTGTAAAAAACTTCCTACTACAAGGTATTAGGACTAGAAATATAGGTCAACATATACCTTTATTTAATTTGCTAGCTAGGAAAAATTTTACAATAATATGTAAATCTAACATGTACAAATAAGTACATGTTCATCACAGCCCTTTTTCAATAAGGCACACAATTCAAATATTAATATAATACTATTCTGTCGTTTTGAAAAAGTACATTGCAATTAATTCATAGACAATTTAGAGCCCTATTCCATCACAAAAATATTTTACCTGAGTATGGCACCTCAGGCGTTCGTTGCGTCTTACACATCAACCAGCGTCTCCTGACACCTGATTAAACGGCACCGAGCCCTTATCCTATCCAATTACAAGGAGAAAACGCGGGATGTTCAGGCCTGATTATAATGGTTAAATCGCATGACGGGTTAAAAGATCTAATTATTATCATCAATTTTTTACATCAATTTTTGTCCTTGCATTGTCTAATTGCATGTTATATTATTTCTAACAGTTCTTACTATTATTAAAAACCGATTCAACAACAAAATTGATTTTTTTGTGAATTTAACAAAAAAATCAATTTCAAGCCTTATTAATTAATATTGGTGAGCCAATGTATCGTTTCCTCACAGTATAATTTCTATGCTTTTAAAGCATACAATATTTTCTGTGTCTTTCTGTGTTATTTTCGATTTACTATCTCACTAACTCTAACTCGTCACACGACTCTATAAAAGCAGCGCAATCAAAAGCGCTACAATCTTAAACATAATGCCAAAGTTTCACGTAATCATAAAGTACCTGCCATTTAATTATACATATAGAAAATTATAAATACATACACACAAAATAAAAATAAAATCCAATATTTTTATACATACTTGATGATGGAGCATTATGACTCTTTACATAGTAATCACTTGTATGTTGAGTTCTATCTATGGCATAAGTGCAATCAAGGATTATGCAAGCCTTGCATGAGATGAAAAATTAAACAAAGTTCACTTATATATATACACATAATAATACAGATTTTTAGCAATCAGATCTCTAAGAGCCTATTCAAATGAGATATTATATCGGGTTCACAATAGGGTATTACGGCCTATGTCAAAAAAGCTTTTTATATGAATTCGTAAGTCATAAAAACCTATAAAAAATTGGAAAAAAAATTTTTGCAAACAAATATTATGTAAAAAAAGACTTTTCAATTTAAATTTCAAAAATCCTCGCGAAAACACGGTCTCGGCCGTCTCGGTGTGTAAACAATACATGTCAGTAAAGGAAGAAAGTTATACTCCATTGTTTATTTATACTGCTAATGACGTCACGCCGATAGCTTGCATGGCGTATAGCGTTTTTGACATTTGAAAAACAGATTAAAAACCTGAATTTTAAAATTGAAATAATATATGCATACTACATTTTTTAAACAGAAATCAACATTTCTCACTTGCTCTTAACAAAATCTTCAATATTATATAATTTTGGATTTTTCCTTGCATGGTGCGAAATACCCTATTCGTGTTAGGCTCAACTCACACTCTGCGCCAGTGTGAGTTGAGAATTACGCTTCTCAGATGCGTCGATTTGCGTCGCGGCCGAGTCGCGTTATCGAAAGTTTTATTGTGCTGGAGGCTTTTACGTCTGACAGTAAGTATTGAGACAATCAGACAATGTCTGTGAGATAAAAGAACTTCAATTCGCTCGAAATTGCATTCTAAAGCACGTTAATCGAATAGTTAGCAAGTTTTGTAGTAAGTAGCAAGAGAAATAACCTTACTACACGGTAAAGATAATTATGCTAAGTTCATTAGTAGGACAGCGAATATAAAATAGTAAAAATATCTTCATGTGAATAGACTAATACATCAACTCAATATAAGATCAAAATTAAGACTCATGCGATATTATGTACAAAATTAAATTTATCCACTGTAGTTACAACCACAGGTCTAACCAACAAAATCGACTTAAAAGATCTTTGTGTTACAATTCACAATATACCAAAATTCATGCTGTACTATTTTCTGGTAATTCCTAAAACTCATAAAAAACACTTATTACACATAGGTAGATAACATAATTATGATAAAAATCGTTTCACGATAAGGCTTATGGCTGTGATGTGAATAAACGCTCCGAAAATAGCTTTTATTTTATTTAAATCAAAACTTTACTTTAAAACCACAATAAAAAATTTGTTAAATTAATTTGCTATATTTTTTGTGCGCTTGTAGTTTGTACACACTGGAAGACAAGAAAATCTACATTATAGTTTTATTCTATTATCAGCCCGGTGCAGGTTGATTTAGGTTCGGATCTTAGACTAAGTTAGAGTAAAATTATAATAAGAGAGAAATTTAAAGAAGTTACGGGATTTTTAAGAATATATAGTTCAGTTTTAGACTTCACAGTGAATTAAAGCACAGCTAGCTTCGCAGTGTTTTTTGTATGTCTTAATTTTAAAGCTATTACGGCAAAGAAATGCAATGAAAATTGGTACACCAACAACGATAAGTACATAATAAATATGAGTTTCTATTGCTAGATCTTGATTAATTAAATATACCTTGTGTTAAAAAATATTGTGTCATAAAATGACGACATAACATTACACTGATCATAACTGATCCATTTCCAGTAAGGAAGGACATAAGCGCTCTATTCACGATCCATCTCAGCTTTACGTCAGCTCAAGGCCGCGGCGCTGGATGTAGCATACAGAGAGGACGTGTTTTAACAAGCTCTAAATGCTAAATCTGCTGTACCGCAAGTCTATACACGATCAAGCACGCACGACGCAGGACCTCTGTGACGTACGTCCTTATTCAGTGTCCAGTGTCCATCTGCACGACATTCACGGTGGTGGGGGCCAAGTCCAGCAAACAATTAATAATAATAAGCTAGTTGACAAAATTTGGAAATGAGTTTAAAAATATAGCTTGGTATCTATTTTACCCCAAAATATATTATTTTAAGAAAAATAAGCCATTTTACCTAAGAATTTTGCGTTTTAGAAATGAATTCAAAATTGACAGCGAAAAAGGCCAAGACTTGAATGATGTCACGCCTCGCGAAACAAGCTGTTCACTGTATACGAAAATGACAGGAACAGCATTTCGCGAGGCGTGACGTCACGCTTCTCTGATTTGTGTTCAATCATTTTAATGTCACGTGATTAAATGGCCAATTTAGCGGATTTTATTTTCCGTAAATATTGGTAATCTTTAATTATTTTAATGAAATTAGAAACCTTATGCCAGTCGATTTATTCTTTGTGGAAACACGCCTTATCGTGACGTATTATCGACGTACGTCAAGCCTATTCACGATCGTTATGCACCGTGAATAGAGCGCTTTATACCTATAAATTTATGGCAATCAAAACATAATACACCACAACAGAGGACATTTTTGGCCTGTTCTTTTATAGCAACTGAATATGTATACAATGGGAGGTTTTCCATTAGCCGGCACGGCACCGGCATGCGTCATTGCCGTCCACCGGCACCGGCGCCGGGGCTTCGTTTTTCCACTGTGTCGTTTGTCGGTGCCGGTTTACGCCCGGTGAGTGGTACAGTTCTGACACGGACCTCGTCCCCCTCCCTACCCGCCCCGCGCACTGACACACGCACACGGCTACAGCACACATGCAGTTTTGCCGGGCCGGCACGACTGGGCAGCTTGCTGCCCCGGCGCCGGCGGTACTCATCGCCGGTGCCGTGCCGTTGCCGTGTAATGGAAAAACTACCAATGTCTTTTCTTAATATTTTTATTGCATTCACATAATATTGTTTTCAACCAAGATTACAATTATTCCTTTTCACGGGTGTTATTTCACTGTGAAAACGTTTCTAACTTGAAACATTTACATACCCAAAGTCCGGAATTGCGGAATACCTTGAGTTCTACTAAAATGCGCAATCTCATGGTAATCATATAATAAGCGGCAAACACTGTATTTGATAAATGGATTGAAACATCAAATATAAATCTTACACTAAAATTATAAATAACAGAATTTGTATAGTATAATAACAAACCAAAACTCTACCAGTAAAATGTATGTTCAGTAACGAACCACCTATAATTTATTATGCGTTATAGATACAAAAATATATAATTATTTCAAAACCATAATAAATAAAAATGATGCTATTGTAGGAAGACAAAAAACTAGGAAATTGCGAAAATTATTTTAGAAATAAAAATAATAACATTACTGGTTGCGGTTGCGGTGGAAAATTAATTTGAAAAAATGTTTGATAACATAAAAAATATGAATTAAATCAATATTATATACTATTCAATAGTATATAAATAACGGACAACAGAATCAAGACCATAAGCACATAATGTTATTGTTTTATTTTATAAAAAGATAAAATAATATGCATACATACCTATTGGCAGTGTGGAAGAAATATTATAATTATTATTAACAACTTACAATAAAACTGGATAAAACACTCGAAGCAATAACATCACAAATAAGCCACCTGTTGACCTCATAAAGTGACATTAGATTCAACTAATATAATAAAATTAAAATATAATATTAAAGTCTATAAAAACGCACTCACAACATCACCATCCAATATCAAAATGTATCCCACACACGACTAAATGCGTATAATCTCAGCGTAGGTAAATTGAGCAAATGCGGTATTGCCACGAGCGACGAGCGACGGGATTGCGGTATCGCCGTCGGTGTTAGAGCGTGACGTCATTGTGCTGCTTGACGGCGTTGATGTTCTGCACCACGTTGATGAAGAACGAGGGGCCGCTGCTCACGCTGGGCTCGCTCGAGTTGCGGTTGTTATTTGTATCCTGCACAGACGTGTATCACTTCAGTGAACAGTGTTTTGTTTGTCTACTAGCTGCCACATCAGGTGGCCTGCCCACTCGACCATGTCCACCTCAAACTAGGACACAACTCCCATGAGCTTACATAGGATTTCATACTTTCTACTTCAGGATTTCTTACATGCATGTGTTGTTACTGAAACTACGTGAAATGATCACCTCAAATTAAATATTTCCTGCAACCACACCTGCCCAAACACAAAGCATGATGCAGATGACGATGTTAAGGGGATCACAGAAAGATACCTCTGAGGCCAAACTACTAGGCAAACCTTTATTAGATTAATAAGCAATATTATATTTGGAACACAAAACACAGAAGATCTCTATGCCAATAATGATAAGTTAACATGATAGAGTTTTCTTTTTCATTTGTTTACCAATTTAAATAAAGCTTTACAAGATCTTAATAATTAGACACTGAATTACATCTAATGCTACAGAAAGTTAATTTTTTTTTAAATATTCGTTATTATCGTTAGTGTTATTAGTAAGTGTAGTGGGTGTGGTCTAGTGCAAGTACCTGTCGCGTGCAATGTGGGTGCTGGGCGTGCGAAGAGTGCGGTGCGGCTGCGGCGTGCGACGCGAACGTTGCGGCTGCGGCGTGCGGCGCCAGCGAGGTACTCTGCGGCACAAGCACGCCTTGCGACTCGCCCAGCCCGCTACAAGTGCAAAGTTTTACATAATGCTATATTGTTAATATTGTTTTGAACAAAACATACTTGAAATAACTAGTTTTTCAAAAGTCGGGTATCAACTTCACAAGGCCCAAAATATCCAATAAAACCGCTTCTTTTACGTACAGTTTTATCAAAACACCGTAGTCTCTATAAATTTGTGCATATGGGGGCATATACTACAAAATGGGCGGCGGTTCTATTCTATTTCTACCTCGATTCTACCTCGAACCGAGGGGTCCGGGTTCGAATCCCAGTGGCTGTAACCACGCACCAATGGCTGTAAAAAGTAATGTGCGCTTTATAAAAATTAAATATCACCTGCTGTTACGGTGAAGGAAAACATCGTGAGGAAACCTGCATGCCTACACAAGTACACAAAAAAATTATCTCAAAGGTATGTGAAGTCCACCAATCCGCATTAGGCCAGCATGGTGGACTAAGGCCCTTCCTACTTCCGACATCCCTCTGATTGTGGGATGAGACCCTGTAGTGGGTTATTAATGAGTTACTGACACTACAAAATAGTTATCTTAATGAGGTCAGTGAAATAAGGTAGTTTTAGTACCACTTCTTTTATGACTCATCGCGAGAGTAGGAGGAGAGTAGTAATGAAATGATTGAAAGTGTGGCTGATACTCACTTTCCATTGGTGTCTGTGTGATCAGCGCCGGGCTCAGGTGCTGGCGTCCATGTACTTTCCATGGTGTCTTCGTCGTGGGTCGTGAACGTTGACTCCGATTCGTCGCTCATTGCTGGGCTGTCGTAGCTATGATACAAAACATGCGATCAATGAGTTTTCTTAGTACACCCAGAGGGAACCAACGCCGACTCTGAGTTTTAATTACTATTCATGCGATGGCGCGATGGCGATTAACCGTCCGATCAATCAGGCACGTCAAACCTCATTGAAGTCCATTGTAGTCTACAGTTTCATTGGAGGCTTTAGACTTATAATTATTTTTCTGATGCTTCATCGGGTGATTCACTATTTGTTATAATGATATAAAGTTAAGTCAGATTGAATGGATGTTTGTTACTCTTTTACACATAAACGGCTGAATAGACTTTATTAAACATACATCCACCCTCACAACTTTTCACGTTTATAATATGTAGTAGTAGAATAGAAGGGCAAATACCTATACTTGTGCAACTAGTAAAAAAATTAACATTCTTACATGGCGGGCTGGTTGGGCGGACGCACGTAGCGCGGGTAGTGGTAGACGCGCGCCGCCTGCCGCCCCGCCGTCTCGGGCGCCGCGCCGCCGCCGCCGCCTCGCTCGGAACCCAGCCGCTTCATGAACGGCCACGACGACTCTACACCAACATTATACATTTAATAATCACTCCAACACATTTTCATCGATACAAATACAAAATGATCTTTATTAACAAAACTGTACCTCAGAGATATACAATAGTGACTCCACCATTAAAATCGTCAGAACCAGCACTACACAATGGTATAAAGCATTTATTCCTATAACGAATAGTAATAATATAAATATAATATCTTATAAATATTCTGCGAAAGGTGCTCGTCCTGTAATATTTGTGTTTTGTTCATTAATGTGCAAGGAAATTAACATTTAGTTCACCTATCTGACTAATCACCACTACAATTTAAATGAATAGTTATACTGTACATACTTTAAAACGAGCATAGATAAAAAATAAACCAATATTAATTGGTTTTGCCTGTGGTATCTAAATCAATGCCACACATACAATTAAGTTTAAAATATATCTATAAATAAATACATTGATTTATTATTTAATGTGGTGGACACTGGGCATTACCTACCGTAATAACCTTCACCTAATAAAGAGTGAGTTCGATGTATTTATGACATAACTTTGTACTCATAATTCTATTAGTGAGTGAGTATATTTTATTCTAATTGCATACCTACTATGCAATGTAAGAGAAACCTTATTTGATTGTCAAAATATTAAACAATTTCAATGCTATTTTACTCAATAGATACAGGTTGTTATGAAATACAAAACAGATGTCTTAATAATATATAGAAGCACTAATTGTTTTTATACACGTTTATTGTCAAGTTTGAGGGAAAAGTTTGTAGGTGATGTTGTTTTTAGTTTATTAATGTTTTTATCTATTCGCACACTATAACTATGACGGTACACCGTTTGAAGTACATTAAAATATGATGTACTATGAGACTTTGACTCCGCTTTGTGTAGGCATGTTGTTGCTGCCTTGACGATGGACCGACTTGTTCTCATAGTTACCACACCTATTACTCTCAAAATGATGAGAAACGGTTTTATATTTTGCACTTGAATATAATTAATTTCGCTTTAAATCGCTTTAAATTATATCCATTGATCTTTTCACGAAAGAGCGCATTATTGTATGTAGGTACATGTATTGCGGTTTGCGCGGAAGCGGTGACGCACAACGAATTATCTCGAATATGGACGATGCACAAGGATCTTTCAAGGTTGATTATTGGTTATACATTATTATGTTGTTGTTATACCTTAATAAGCTGAATACATAATGAATCAGATTACAATTTTTTTGCTCACTTTTAAAATTATTGGGCAGCTGTAGTTGGAGTGTGTGGGACATACATATTAGTTTCAGTATCTACTTCTACCTAATTAGCTATGGAGCCAAAAATGTTGAATTGGAAACTGTTCCCTGAATATTTGATCGACAATATGTGGTTCTGTCAAAGAAAATCTTTTTAGTATAATAGCCGCGCGGTGGATGTATTCATATGGCAATGACTTCTTAAAAAGTCTTTACGTGCAGCAACGCAGTATGCTTGTTTGGTGTGATCTTAATAATACTTGCTATTTTTAAATTAGTACAACATTAGATAATTGATTATTACACGTGTAATCCTGTGTTGGCGTTATTTTTAGTGTGTGTTTTATGTCAATTGTTTGTCTACACACTAATAAATAAAGAAATGAATGCTAACCATCCTCTCTTTCTGATTCAACATTGTCTCTGTTGTATGCGGGCTCGTAGGGGGAGGCGGGGCGGTCGGCCACGTGCACCGGGTTGTAGGGGGAGGTGGCGTCGTAGGGCGGTGGTAGTTCCGGCGCAGTCGCCGCGACGTTGCTGCTGCCGTTGTTGCACGGCGACTGCACTGATGTTCGAGTCGCTGAAACAAACACATCTTACATTTTAACACAATACAATAATAATTACTCTTTATAGCACATTGCACCTTAAAACTGCATTTTTTCACCGACATTTTGGGTATTATTCCTATCTGTCCCCAATTTTGTCCCCTAGGGGTGGCAAATAGGAATAAAAAGTTAGATCTGTCACCCTTTTAGCGAAAAGGTGACAGATCGAACTCTATTCACTCCTCAACGGTTCTATCTGTCATCAAATCGCTGTCGCTGATTAGGTGACAGATTGAACTTTATTATTCTTATCTGTCCCCTATTAAATATATTAATTTTAAAAAGTAATGACACATGCTATAAGCAACATATAATTAAATAAAAGGCTAAAGGTATTGTTTTCAATTATTTATTATTAATAATATTATTTTTTTTTTTTTGTGTGTTATCTGATTTCTACTAATTATTGTGAATCGATTTTCGAAATTCGTTTTTATTTGGTAATGTATGATTCCAAGTTATGTTACGAAAACAAATGTTATGAAAACAAATATCTTAAACGCGATTTTGTTACTTCTCTTTGTTAAGGAGTTTCACTACATCATCAGACCTAAGGGTGGTCAATGATGGGCTAGCTTTTCAGTAGTAATCTTACAGACAGCATAGTTTGTAAATATTTTATATGAAGGGGTTTAATCACCTTTGAACATGGTTAAATTATTTTTTTAACGTATCACACTCATAGCTCCACACTAGGAATCCCGGTATCGTGGGTGCCATGGATACACACAAGACAAGAACACAACACACCCAGACCAGAAACAGAAATTCAAATTCGTCATTCAAATCTCTGCTCCGCTGGACCCTCCGCGCAAGTGCAAGAAGTAGGTACTTTCTAGATTTTGACAAGAAAATAATCGCAAGTATTAAACGATATGGCCTTCGTGTCTATCACAAATTTAAGGCTGAAAGCCTTTCACGAACGCACTTATCTGCATTAGATAAATAAAAAGGGGCCTCGATAAAGCAAGGAAAGCCTACCTACAGAGATGAGGCATCTCTCACCGACCAGAACCATCGCGAATAGCTATTGATTGACACATCCCATTACTTCTATGTATGTATGCTGTCTTTATTATATAATATTGTACATGCTAACAAACAATGATACTAAAGTCAGATATAAATAGCTCAATTAACAGCGGTTGGCGATTAGGTATGATTAAGTGTGTACAAGACATTACTGTGAAGACAATGTTTACCTTCACATCTTTGTTGATGTTTATTACGTATAATACTATCTAAACAGAAACTTTTCATTTTGATAATCGTATAAACGTTCATATATATTTTGCGTTTTTCTTGTTCTTATGCGATATGTTATTACCAGCAGTAAAATGATCCAGGATCTGTTAGACACTAATGAATAATGATGGTACTTGTAGGTAGGTACCTACTAGTTTTAAAGCGATAGATAAATAGTTTCTTCTATCCGATTAGAGGTTGCATGCGAGGGCTCATGAATTTCAGTAGCGAGCACTATGACTTGGCGTGAAAGTTCATCTCACGCTGAATCAATGCTCAAGACTGAATGAGTTGATTAGGTGCTAAGACCTCTAAAGCGTTTTAAGTTTAAAAATAAGTATTGCCTGACCAGAGTTTTTGTACCATTAAAGGTGGCACCAAATTCATCGTTGAACATATGGCCACACCAACATCTATCTCAAAATCACGACCTTGTCATTATTCGAGCAGGTGCCAGAAAGAGATTAGTTCAAAATTACACAACATGGTGTGCGCAAATTCCGATGGGACTATAAGGGTGTGCACTCACATGCAAGTATCTTGAATGTGTAGGTGTTCCGCAGCACGTAGACGAGGATGAGCGCGACGGTCGCCAGCAGGAGCAGCAGGCCGAGCGCCACCGCCGCCCACACGTACGTCGGCAGCGCGCCCGCCTCCGCCGCCACGCACTGCGACCCCACGTCGCCGCGGTGGTCCACCACCAAACTATCACAACAAACGATATTATAGTCGTAAGTAGTCAGTGTTTCACCCAACGACATCTATGTTTACTATTAGACACGATGTTCATAGTTAAAGGAGAAAGTGCTGCCCGTCCGGCTAAGCCTGACACCACCCGAGGTGAAGCGCCGAAACTGCAGTGAGTTAGTGAGATAGCAATATTTAAATGTTTAACAGTAAGTCCCATTCCGCGACGCTATTCGGCGCATGGGGGTAGGGTTATAGTCCTCAAGGAATTCCTGTTTACTTGAGAATTCGCTCCAAGCGTATACAGCACAAGGTGCGTCTGACCACGCTTTAGAGGTGAGGGCTTGCAGCGAGCGGTCTTGCAGAAGACCTGCTGAATGCAGTCGTCCCTCTTGTTAGTCGGAGAGTCAAAAAATCATCAAATTCACAAATTCAAATTCTGTCCGGCGTTCGCGCGTGCTTCGGCGCTATGTCACATAAGGAAATGATATAACCAGGACTTCGTTTCACACGTAGCGAAACCCACCGGCGCGGCGATAGTTCACAGGGTCAGGTTATGCTGCGCTTGGAGACGTTTGCGACTCGGTAACCGGTTAACCGGGAACGGACGTAAAGGTGTATATACCTACGATAACGTTACGTTCACGAGCATAGTGAAATCTATCTACACAAAATATTAAACTATTTTCTAATAGACGCTCCGAAATATAAATATGTAACAGTAGTGACTAAACTTTACAATGATATTTACCCTTTAATGCAAGGTCCACAGCCACTGACGGATTTTATACAACCTGAAGAGGAAAGGAGCCGCTCGCGCTTAAGGTCCTCGCAACTCAAACATTTGTGGCAGTGGAAGGAATCCAGGTCGCAGTAGAAACCCTTGTTGCATTGAAGATCTTCCTGACAACCAGTGGGCTGCCCTTGCACTTGAAGACAGGTGTATAGGCAGGCCATGCCCGCGACGCCTACTGCTAATAACAACCTGAAATAAAGCATGATTAACTGTATAATAAATTAGTTTGAATAATTCAGTATTTGCTTATCGTCTAAATATCTAAATAACATTTACTGACGCTGAGCGTTATTATATTCTGACGCTCATGTTTATGTAACATATTGAGGATCGTGAAAAATCCTCTTCCTCGTTGATATTTTAACTTGATATTAATTTTAAGTGCCTGTGAAAATTTATTGTTTTAGGTACTTTGCCAACTCTTGATAGTTACTTATTAGTTGCACTCAGATCATAAAGCAAATCCTGTGCACCTAACATATTTTGAATTATGCTCTATCTCCGTAATACATATTATTATGTATCATTTGGACAAAATAAATACTTTACCGACCGAGAATTACCATTATACTAAGTCTGGGCAGTCTGGCCATAAATACTGTTACAATTAAAAATAGACAAAAAAATACTTTTAAATTTGTTATCTTTAATTTTTATACGATTGTTCATTGTGTTTTCTTATTTTCGCGCCAATGTAATGTAAAATATTTTGTGATAATTAAATGGAGTGGGGTGATTGAAAAATTGGTATTAGATGTTTATGTTCCGGGTTATTGAACCTTCTCTGTTTGTGACAAAAAAAGAGCTGGCCGTCCACGTAGTGTTCGTACGAAAAAGGCGTTTAGGGAAAAGGAAAAAAATCGAAGAAAACCTGTCCGAAAGCAAAAGATTTTATCTCGGGGGATGAAGATAGCACCCTTGAACCACGTCACGTACTTATTTAAAAAAATGACTTAGGACTTGCAGCCTATAAAAAATGCACTGGTCATTTTTAATTGATAATTTAAATAAAAGTGGTAAAATCAAAACAACTACTTAACTAATTGATAAACTTACTCGATAAAAAAAATCGGCCATAACGTTGTTTTCGAGATGGGTTTCAGTGAAATGAGACTAAAGATGCCACAACAAACTGAACGAAAATTTGATAAGATTACTAAACAGATAATAAGGTCAAATTTATGATTAAATTTACAATAAACCGTTAGTAATTTTTAAAATAAAATAATTACAAAAAAACGGCTCGCGTGAAGCCCATTCGAGTCGATCAGCGTCTTGCAATCGTCGGCATCGAGGCAAGACCTGTCGCTTTTACTCCGTCCGCTTGCGATATTGCGATATCAGTATATATGAGCGATTGAGCGAAATTAATATGACCATGGTCATGGGTGTCGTTTTCAGGAGGTACTTCAGGGGCAATAGATGCTATCAACGGCAATCTTGTAAAACCCAGTGAACCAAGCATAGCATCAGCAGAAGCTGTTGATTCTTATCGAAAAGCTCTTAATAACTTAAAAAATAATTCATTTTATATATAATTATTGTATTTGATATAAAATTTTCAAAATGTTATGTTGTATACACATTTGAGGCGGGAATAAGAAGGATATTTTAACCTATATTAGATCTTGTATTGTATATTCTACAGTAAAAGTGAACTTATGTTAACTATAACAAGATATACAAGATAACTGCTATGTTTATTTTAATGGCTAATATGTCAGATGCTACTCTACAAAAAGTAATGCGAAACTCAACTGCTAAAGAGGTTTGGGATAAATTACATAATTTGTTTGATGGCACATCTGAGGATAAAAGCTTTACACTATGCTACAGTTTCTTTGGTTAGCGAAAAGATCCTAATCACGACATGTCAATACACATATCCAAATTAAAACACATATGGCATGATACGAAATCTAAATTGCAAAAATCTGATGAAGAAAATAACTGTAAATAACGGAATACCTATATGATCCTCCAGAGCATTTGCTTATATTCTACTCATTTGCAAGATTTTAGAAACCTTACCAGATGACAGTTATTTTCAATTCAAATTATGTTGGATGCTTATGTCGAAGAAATATAGAAATATTGACAATCTTACTGCACAAATATGCGCGTAGGAAAGATCACTCGCTAACAAACATGAAAGTACTAAAGCATTAGTTGTTCAAAATAAAATGATCAATAGAAATAAAAAGAAATGCGGATACTGTAAACTTCCAGGTCATAAGATCAAAAATTGTCGTAAGTGGATTTCAGATGGTAAACCTCCAAAACCACAAAATCCATCAACAAGTCAAGCTAAAAATTCAAACTGTATACTTTCACTGATGCAGGTTGAATCCAATCAAACAGTTAATACCGTTGAAAAAGATTCTGACCATTGGTATGTAGACAATGGTGCAACTAGCCATGTTACCGGCCGTAATGATATATTTTCTACATTTGAATATATTGCAGATAATCAATCGGTTATAACAGCTAATGGCGCTACAACCCAAGCTTTTGGCAGAGGCACAGTTGACTTAATAGCTGACGTTTATGGACGACAAGAGAACATAAGACTATGCGAAGTATGGTATGTACCTGGAATAAGGAAAAATTGATTTTCTGTTCTTGCCGCTCAAGATAAACTTGATAATAGTCTTTTTGAATCTGATAGAGAAACATGTTTATAGAAAGTAAATGGAAGAGTTAATTTGATTGGTAAAAGAGTTAAGAACGGCGGACTGTATAAGTTAAAAGTTTATACTGTTGCTAACAATAATCCTGAACTTAATACCATATCAAATGATAACATCTTACAACTTTATCATGAAAGATTTTGTCATCGGAATAAAAGGCAAGTTAAACAATTGATAGAAAAGGAACTTGGTATTAAAGTTAAACTTGATGCTGAATTATGTACTGGATGTGTATATGGTAAAGCACACAGACGTAAATTTGGAATAAGAGAAAGAGCTAAAGTACCAGGAGAGATTATACACACTGATGTATGTGGTCCATTTTCAAATTCTTCCAAAAAGTTTTGTACTTTTTAAAGACGATTACAGTAAATTTCGACACGTTTATTTTATTAAGAATAAGTATGAAGTTAAAGATAAACTTATACAAATGATAAAAGAAACGAAGAATGCTGGTCACACAATAAAGACAATTTCTAGTGATAACGGTGGAGAATTTCACAATGAGGTTGTTGAAAATATCTTACGTACCGTGCCGGCCACTTTTATAAAACATTTTATATTAGTCTTGTCAATGTTCTGTTCTTTTAAAATATATTGTTTATCAATTAAAACATCTTTGATTTTATATAAATAATAGTAAATAACGATCCTAAAACGGACTCTAATAATATGTAGTGATGACTAGTGACGAGTACTCTCGCAACGCGCAATACGCGCTCTCATCATCGGAACTCTCTTTAAATTTGATCGTGCGTTATGTTCAGTTTTAGATATTAAAGCTTGCTTTAAACGCCATGTTAATTTGGAGTCCCTAAAACAATCCATACGATTGGCAGTGAAGAATTTTCCCATAGAAAGAGTGCGTGCTGGTATTGATAACTTGCCTCAACGTTTAAAGGACTGTATAGCAACCAATGGAGACTACTTTGAATATTAAAAATATATATTTTTAATAGTTTTATATTAATGTATTTAACTAACACACTGTAATAGTAATACATAAAAAAGTTACGTACAGTAAAAAAATGATATTTTTCTTTGTAACTATGTTTATGGCAAGACTTATGTACGTATAAAAATAGGACAAAAATATATATTTCACCGTTTACGTAGGTGCTAGGTAGACTCATAAATATCATTGTATGCGTTGTACTGACCTCCGGAGCCTATGACGCATTGTACTAGTCGATAATAATGTGGTAATGATCTTCTATACCGCTTTGCCTTATCTGTCCATTATACCTACCGCTAATTAGGTTTTGCCATATTTCAGGATTTGTCCGGGGAATAGTAACAAAAACCAAAAAAATAAGTGTATAAAAAGTTAGTCGACAGACGATGTTTGTCTTAGTTAGTTGATTCATTTCTATAGTAGACTAACCAATAAATCTACTGCGTAAACAAAAATCAACACTATTATTCTTTATCTATTGAACTTCATAACTATGAGAGACTAGACAGTGCACGCGGCTTCGCCCGCGTGGATTTTAGAACTAAACTATGATACTCGTAGATATCTCGCGGACTTTTTTGAACATCTTAATAAGACCTACAAACCCGTAGTACATCATTTTGTTCTCTTGTCAATAGTTTTTGCAGCGCACGCATAAATAGGTTCTCGATTCAATTTTCTTACGGATCCCTAATTTTTTGAAAATAAAATATAGCCTATAACCTTCCTCTATAAATGGACTATCCAAAACTGAAAGAATTTTTGAAATCGATCCAGTAGTTCCTGAGATTAGCGCGTTTAAACAAACAAACAGACAAGCTTCAGCTTTATAATATTATTATAGATTTAATTGAAAATTTTAAATTGCTTCAAATACTCAGAATTTCAAAGAAATCAGACTATTTCTGAACTTTTTAAAATGTTTACGGAACCCCTTTAACCGACACTAATTCTCATGCGACTGTCCTGTTATAATAATCGTATGTGATAAATAATACTGCACAGCACACACATGGCTAATAGATGATTATAATGAAACTGCGTATGCACTATCTAATTGGTACTTTATTTATACAGACTGCGGTAAATCTACGCTACTATTTTATTTACCATACAGCGTGTTTCCTGTAGCTTCGCTCCAAACACTAACTACAGATGGCATCAAAAACATAACTTGTAAAGAAACCAAAGTCTCGCAACTCAGTTCTTGCACCGTAAAAAGTTGTGAGATCGCCGTGTGGTTTGGTTGGGGATAAATTTTAAATTCTTAATATAAAATTCTCATGTCACAGTTTTAGTTACCATATTCCTCCGAAACGGCTTGACCGATTTTTATGAAATTTTATATGCATATTCAGTAGGTCTGAGAATCGGCTAACGTCTATTTTTCATACCCCTACGTGATAAGGGTTGTCCACATCTAACAACTTTATTTTATTTTTTGGACAAATTTTTTTATTCTTATTTTTCAATAATGTGGCATCAAAAAATGCATACAACCCCAAAATTTCCACCCTTCTATCAACAACCCCTATTTTTAATAGTCGATTTTTAACGCTCGATAACTTATATCGCAAAACAACGTTTGCGGGGTCAGCTAGTTTATTAATAAACTCTTTCAACATAATTATATAAAGAAATAATCATTTTACATACAGCAGATGCCTACTTAGTAATAACGGAATAAGATCACTGAACTAAACTAATCGCTCAAGAGTAAGTGAAGTTAGAGACGAAATTATTGGAGCAAAAGGAAAACGTACGTAACAGCAAGTGAGGTAGCAAAAGGACTAAAATGAGAAAAGAGCGAGGCGTAAGTAGCGGGCGGCACATGTGAGGGAAGAGTATTCACAACAAATCGCCGATCTGCTTATTCACTGCACTATTTTAATTTATTCTAAATCCACACGTGTCCTTTATGCGAGATTTTGCACTAAAACGGATAGTGATGCAACCAGGACTACTTCAGTCAGTTTCGCAGTAAGCTGGGTTTATAATGCTTACGACCAAGATATGGTTAGCACCATTTTACTTTAAAGTAGAGAGTACCTACCTAATACCTACATCAATTTTAAGATAATTCAACAACATGTGCTGTCTTAACTAATTAGTAGTAATATGCTATCTTAACTAATTATAGTAAATTCCAGTTAGTATCACTTACATTTTTGTTGTCAACAGTACAAAAGTTATGAAGAACGCCTATCTATAAACAAAATAACTGCATTATTTTCCTTGAAACGGTTTTTTTTAAGCGTGCTTATTATAACAAAACAAAGGACGTTCTATCTTTGTATAAAATAAAGCATGTCAAAACCTGTCGAAAGCTACGTTGCCCTGATCCCTTGATTGAATCGATCGATAGTTACAAAGATAAAATTTTAATTTTATACAACACTTGAAGGATTATTCAACCATTGGATTATACTCTTAAATGAAGCTTAATCCTGTGGATATAATTTAGTATATAATTAATATTACATGGTAGGTTAGAAACATTCAAGCGGGAAATTAAATTAAGTAATAAATATATTTGTATGAAATTAAAAATTAACAAATTATCAAAAGTCGTAGAACAAAAGTTGTTGCTTATGGTGTTACCTACCTAGTGCTGCGAGTGCGAGGTTGCTGGTGTTTTACGATTAACCCTGTATAAATGTTTAGCGGGTTAAAAACTGTAGCGGCAGGGAAAGTGTTTCACTTTACGTTGTCTACTACGTTAGAAGGATAAGCCGACCACGCAGCGTGGTCCACGTTGCACTATTGCGCATTAGTGGACGAATGCTTTTGAGAACATTATGGAAATTGGAAATTTCCGTTTCAGCAGACGAATTTTTTTTAATAAAACGCATTAACTTAAAAAGTAATTGGTATCAGTGCCACTGGAATCCAATCCCAGGCATACATTTTTATTACTTACATGTTTTTTGTTTTAAAATAGGTGATAGGTAACTCTGTGCATTGATTTTTATTTTCTCTTAAAAAATAGTCTTAAAGTATGGTGGTATGGTATTTAATAGGCAGGTAACCTTACCTATTCCAGAACTCAATTGATAACTATCGATCGATTGAAATGAAGCCACTCTGTTACTCAAAAGTATTGATAGATAAATACTCAAACAACGTTACGTTTACGTAACTTACTTCGTTCATAAAAATTTAAGAACTGTACTTAGATGTGAATAACCTTGAAAACGTCCAAGACGTAGGTAGGAAAGTAGGTATTATTAAACGTAGACAAACAAAATAATATCGTTGTGGGAGGCGTAGGTACCTATGAGACGTACGAAAATTATTTGTGTAAAGCATGAAGGCATTGCTTTAAAGTTTAATCTGAAGCTAAGTCAACAAGGCGCGAACTCACTGATGTCAACCATTGCTCTACATAGGAACTCACGGATAAAACAACATCTATAACCACCCAAACAAGAATATAGCCAATAACTATAGGTATTACCTACCTACGATATTAAATGAGAATTAATAAAAAGATAATAAACATTTAGGTATTTACGAATTGACGAACAAAATAACTTCTATGCCTTATAACTAGGTATGATGTCTAGAACAGTAGGTAAAATTCAAAAGTTGTTTTATGATGCGAAGGAAATGTCGGTAGTCCGGTTTTGGGCACAGCGGCGGAGTTTGCTAGGACGAAGAATACAGTATGAGTCACCACCAGCCGGCTTACAAGTGCCATGCACGGGGTATCACGGGAATGACTAAAATAAAAAGATTTGTGCCGCGCCGCGCGCGCAGGTCGACCAAGGCGGATCAGGGGACCTACTACACAATATTATTAGGATGACGCAACAGGGCACAATCATTAGCACAATGCTGTAAAATAAACACTGATGTTTTTAATGCTATCTTCTTATTTATGATATTTATGTAATAACTTTATATTAACAATTGTTTTGGTACACTTTTATGATTGTGTAACTAATATTAGTCCTATTACGCATAGAGAAATTAGAAGAAATAAAAGAGGAAGGAAGGACGGTGGATATACTGTCACAGGGTAAGTCGACCTAGATCCGTTAGGAGTGATAGTGCATCTACCATTTGAATTATGTGTGATAATACACGTCATAATTGGCTGCTATAAACGGGCTGCTCAAATATTTTGGTTGCCACAACCTGGCTACGTACGTAGCCAGGCGGCCTAGTGCGTGGGGAGTGTAAGTGTGCACAACTTGTACCTGACAATGAATAAAAGTCTATGAATTTCTTTTATAAACTTTATTGATGTCTTAATATTTTGGTTATGCCATACCCTTCTTTTTAGTTCTTTAACTTCTATAGGTTTAAAATACTGCCATGGGTATATAGACCACTTAATAAAATTAAATAATCTTTGGTATTTGACCTTTTTCAAATGAATTTCTCTATATTTACGGATCCATAAGACACTATCTTAAATATATAAAACTAGCTGACCCCGCAAACGTTGTTTTGCCATATAAGTTATCGAGCGTTAAAAATTGACTATTAAAAAATAGGGGTTGGTTATAAAAGGGTGAAAATTTTGGGTTGTATGTAGTTATTGATGCCACATTATTGAAAAATAAAAAAAAATTGTCAAAAAAATAAAAAATAAATGTTAGGTGTGGACAAACAACCCTTATCACTTAGGGGTACGAAAAATAGACAGTAGCGGATTCTCAGACCTACTAAATATGCATAAAAAAATACATTTCATAATAACAACTAGTTTTAGTATAATAAATCTATTATCATTGTAATATTAGCATAAAAAGGGGTTTAATATAGTGATTTTTCGTGAGGAAACCTGCATGCCTGAGAGTTCACAAAAAAAAAAATGTTCTCAATGGCATGCGAAGTCCACCAACCCGCAATAGGCCAGCGTGGTGGACTAAGGCCTACATCCTTCTCATTGTGAGAGGAGACCTGACCCTGTAGTGGGTCATTAATGGGTACTGACATGACATGACAAATAAGTAAGTTATAGTTACTTGTGTAGTTGTCAAATCTAAATAAAAAGAAAAAAAACATATTTAAAGTGTTTAATTGAATGTAATTAAGTTATTTATGAATTTAATTTGTTAGTTTTATTCACTTTATATTTGCATTGCATACCTAAAAATGGTAAATATTTTATCGAAATAATTTGCAACAACTTTATACCTATATTTATGCAAATAAACGTTTTGTCTTTGTCTTTATAGGTAGGTACATGCATCTAACTATAAAGCTAGCTTTTGACTATGGGATATAATGTAATTTAAATTACATCTTGAGATATAACATTTTATCGCTTGTCATACATTTTTGTATGTGATCGTTCACACTGTGCTATAATATATATTACATCCCAAACTATAAATATTTGTTTGAGAGATATTTGAAGGAGTATATTTTACCTCATGTCCCTGGACACCGCGCCCCTGCATTGCCCACAGTCACAGTTTGAATGGTAGTCAGGGTTGCCAGATGGGGCTATATTCCTTACCAAGCGGCTATATTATTTAACCTACACATAGCCGATGGCTATATATTTTTTTTCAAGACATTTTTAATTAACAAGTTATTTTTATGTAGAAAAAAAAGAACTTTTATAGCAACAATCAGTTTCAATAGTTTTTATGTATGTTATAGCATAAGGTATTGTACATAATTTTATGCCAAATCCGAGTACTACTATCACGAGTGACACTGTCACTAACTTGCTTACTAAAATGTAAATTAATCTAATGTCAACTAATGTGTTATTGTTATGTGTTCGATGGTATGTTTATTTTTTTTCTGAAATATTTAATTAAGAAATCATTTTTATGCAGAAAAAAAAAGAGTTATCTATGTGTACAAATGTGAATATTGTGTGTAAAAAGCGTATGGTTGTGGGCTTTTTTCATTTCATCAATTTCCTTGCCATGATGGGGCTATCTCGGGGCTACACATGCACTCCTGCTAGGCTATTCGAGAAAAAATAATCTGGCAACACTGAATTGGTAGTGGCCAAACTCGGCCAAAGCTAAACTGTTCCAAAATATATATCTTACGAAGTGAAGCAATCGCGGGATGTAATATATAGCTCAAGATCATTCAATTCCATAGTGAAAAGCCGGCTTAACTAATCTTAGTCTTAAGTTCTTAACTGTGAATGTCCAATAATATTATGGTTATTACAATATGTTGTCATAATGTAAGTTTTTAATAAATTGCCATTTTTAATAGAATTAATAATTAATTTACAAGAAATATTATTTTTGAAGGTACTCACCGAATCATTTCATAAATGTTCCTCCAAATCTTCAAAATAAAATGTCACTATATAAAGCAGAATGATGATTAATTACAAACGAAATAACTCTTTGATTTTAAACTTCGCTTATATTTATATTTTAGTCGCATAATTAGACTGTACTCAATAATAATGCAGGTACACTACACTTTACACAAAGCAGCAGCACTTCGCTAGAGGGTTTTCACGGCGGCGCGTTTCAGAATACGAACGAACGCATACGGGTATGGGTACTTTGGGTATTGTGGTCTTCGACTCTTCGCATAGAAGTCAGATCCGCGATTAAACAAAACAACGCAAAAGCCAAGCGATGAGATATCGGCTGATCGTGGCAAGAAACCAACAAGTTAGAACATGCTAAAATTTCGTTTTCCTTTTTTGATATAACAAGTTAAACAGAGAGGAAAGATCTACAGCTCGTAAAGCTTTGTCTTGACTACTTGACTAGTCTTATTCGTCAGAAATGTCAACGTGACAAGTGACATTATTATCATTTGTTTACGCACTCGTACAACTCTCAACATTGTTGACAAAGCGAGTTTTTTCCCCAAATTTGGGGTTTTCTAATGATGTGGAGAATGAAGTGATGAGGAGAATTTAGGGGAAAAATTGGTTGGGATAAAATTAGAAAAGTCCTTGTTGTTTATATTGAATGTGATAAAACTCAAATGCGCGAAAGTACCATACGGTATAAAAAAACTACATTGTACGGCTAGTAATATAAAGTACTCTGTGTACTAAAAAATCGGTCAAGTCACAAGACTTACAAGTTAATATGACATCACAAGACACAAGTTAACATGCACCTGGCTATGTACTCTACACTTCTCCCGCTTCAACGCGCGCACCCTCGCCGTCGGCCGCCGTCGCTGTTCCAGTACAGTCAACAGCACAGTTAACGTCGCACGATCATTTTAGAAAGCATCAAGTTATTCCTTTCCTATTATTTGTTAATGGATTTTTGTTATGTTTATGTTAATGTCTACTTAACAAAACTTAGTTAACCCATATTTTAGAAATTGATCTTTTTATGGAAGACTTTAAACATTATATTATTATAATAAAGAAACGAAAACCGAATTAATTTATTTACCTTTATTGTAACATAATTTATAAAATTATAACTTTTAGTATTTACTTGTTACATAAAGCAAAAGATAATCCAAACAAATAACTATGTATTATTCATAACCTAAATAGTATAATAATATGGATTATAGGTAGACAAAGTGCTTTTTTATCAATTTAGCAAACAAGTTATTACTTCGTAATAATTTTCGTAAAAAATATGAAATGGAAACCAATTTTGTGAGCTGGATGTACTTTATGAACGTCATTCGAGCCAGGTGTCATGTTAATTTGACCGAGTAGTACCATGGAGAATACATAAGAAAGAGTGTTATCTCACATAGTAGAAAATTGAAAAAATTGTCCCGCTGTAAGCTATAAACAATAGTGCCAAAACCTTCCAGAATGGCGCTGGCGAAACAAGAGATATGGTATGAATGTAGCAATTTATTGGTCAAGATATCCAGTATGATTGTAGCAACGAATTGAAGTACGCAGAGTTCAAAAATTTATTATTATCCACTAAAGTAGTTACTTATTCAACTACTTGCGTAGTACAAAATTTTCAGATATTCAAAATTTGGCGCTTCCTTTAAAATTTATTTCTCTTAGTGCATTTCGGCGGACACTTTTTCATGTATATAAAGATGTTTCTCCATGAGTAGTACTAATACCGGCAACTTTACGTACGTACTTTACTTTGTAGGTATGTAGGAAAAAATTTATACATAAAATATATTTTACAGTAATAGTTTCTAACTAGTTCTTAGCATCTAATTTGGGATAAACTTCCAAAAACTGATTTCTGAGTTAAATTTAGACTTCTGTCACTGACCCTCGCCCCGCTTCGCTTCGCTCGAGGAAAAAAATTATCCTAACCTAACCCATTGAAAGGATTTCTGAGTTAAATTTAGATTTCTGTCACTGAGTGGTCTCAACTTATCAAAAACTGGGGAAAGTTACAGTACGAACTATAGAAAACTACACTATATAGATATAACGCGCGTGCTAAAATCTAAATTTCTAAATTTAATTTCTCGGAAACTATTTGTATGCGTCAAAATTCCCTTTAGGGGTTGTCTTAGAACATCCAAGGGAAGGTCTGTGCAAAGTTTCAAATCGATCGGAGGTGGGGGGTTTTCGGAAGTACACCCTAATTTGTTCTTATTACTCAAGTCAGTACCTAGTGATATTACTAACTCATTGTATGGTCTGGTCTGTCCTCACTACGAGACGGATGTAGGCATTAGTCCACCACGCTGATCTTGTTTTCACCCACGACTTCGTCCTCGTTGACCTAAGAATTAGACCCAGAGAAGAATAAAAAATATCCTATAATTATGTTAAATTGTTAACCCAGGTTCTAATGTAGGTCAGGCACCTCTACGAAACTTTACGAAATTTCATCCAAGTTTATTCCACCTTTTAAAGAGTAACAAACATCAATTCATCCATCCATACATCCATCCTCACAAACTTTTTGGTCACAACAACTATTTCTCCAAACTTTGAATTTTGAAGGGATTTAGGAAAAGATTTGGTGGGATCGCGGGACGGCATCTAACAACACAGATTATCCACGTCAATGTCATAGTTGTGTTGTCAGACACTGTCAAGTCAGTCCAGCCAGCCAATGAGCCAAGCCAGTCAAGTCAGTGTCACTCTAACCTAGCTTGTGTCAGTGAGATAATTGAATATCGATTGAATTCATCTGTTGCGTTGTGTGTTGTAAATGTTGTAATAGTTTTCATCAAATCAATATGATAATTTTATCACAGTATGTATTGATGGAGCGTTGTCTAGCAGTTGTATCCATGCATTAAGAGTTATTGACGCTAAATCGGAAAATTGTGCTATTGAAATAATTTAATGGAGAATAGGAACATTATAGATTCTGAACATTCAACGGTAATCGAAGACATGGCTCCTGAAAGAAGTTCAGAAACTTCTCATTTGGTATCTTCTCCTTCCAGCACTAAGCCCAGCTACATAAACGCAGTCAATAACGTTTGCGCACTAGTATTTACGGGAATCATCGCTTACTGTTGCTTCAAAGATGGAGTGACTTTATTTTCTTTTCACCCTCTGCTCATGTCTCTGGGGGTAAGATAAAATTATAATAATAATAATATAGTGTCTTTAAAATATGCCACAACTATAATGTAACATTTATTTTACAGTTCATTACCTTTAGGAAAAATCTATCTAATAAATGAATAACATGAATTTTTTAATTGTCTGTCTGTAATCAATATACTCAAAAACTACAGTACCGATATTCATCCAGTTTTCACTACTATTCACCAATAGATGTTTTCCAAGCTTTTAATGTTTGTGTGAATGAGTAAAAATATAACAATGATTGTCAAAGATAATAAAAATGAAGCAATCAACTGGAATATGGTTTGCAGCACAACACAAAAAAAGTAGTACTTAGTGGGTGTTCTCTGTTTTAGTGGTTGGTGATTATGACCTCAGCAGTGAATGCTATTACACCAGGAGATCTTGCAACAGAATGGATGCCTATGAGGCTCCGCAGCGCACGCCATTGGGTACTGCAAGTGCTTGCGGCTACAATAACTTTGGTTGGATTTTTAATTATATTGTCTAACAAAATAATTCTGGAAAGACCTCATTTTGTGTCTCTGCATGCCAAATTTGGTTTGGCTGCCCTTATTTTTATGATTATTACATGTACTGGAGGTTTAGGTGCTCTATACAGTCTGAAATTGAAAAGCTATCTAGCTCCTATTTATATTAAACTTTTGCATGCCTTTTTTGGCCTCCTGACATTTGTCTTGGGCATCATAACTATTATACTTGGCACTTTCTCTAAGTGGTGGTCTTTTGGGGAAATTTTGCGATATGCTTGCCTTATTCTAGTCTTGCTTGTAATGCTATTTACCATTTTAAGACCTAGCTTGAAAATATATTTTCGTCTGAAAGAGAAAATCAGCGGCAACTAAATAAAAAAAAATTAAAAAATCTTAATGCATTTCAAAATTTGTACTTATAAACAAAACTTAAATATATAAAAGAAAAGTTTAACATCAACAACAATGTACTTGTTGATGTTAAACTTTTGCAGTTATTGCTTAGCAAATATTTATCTGAAAGAGGCTGGATATGTAGTAATGAATGTCATAAAACTTAATTGGATCTAGGTAGGTGTGCTGTAGCTAAAAAATTGGCTTGGATATTTATTCCAGGTCTGATGTTTACTCATTGCATTATAACATGTTTATTGTATGAATATTGATTAACTGAATTTGAATTGTTATCAAAGACAAAGACAAAATGTTTATTTGCACAAATATAGGTATAGAGTTGTTACAAATTATTTAGATCAATCTATATTTACCATTTTTAGGTATGCAAATATTAAGTAAATAAAACTAACAAATAAAATTTAAAAAACACTTAATTACATTAAATGAAACTCCTTAAAAACAATCATTTCTTTTTATTTAAATTTGATTTCTTCATATACACTACTTGACATATAGTGTTAACAATTCATTTATTTAGTTGTTTTACCTAATCTGACTCATCGGTTCAATTGGTGCCACCCACTATTAGTTCAAGAGCGAAAAAACCGGACAAACGTTTAATTATTATTGTTTAATAATATAGGTGCTAACTATTTTTTAGAAAATAGATAGTAGCAGATTCTCAGACCTATTACATATGCATATAAAGTTTCATAAAAATCGGTCATGCCTTTTTGTGTATGGTAACAGTATGGTAACTAACATTGTGACATGAGAATTTTATATGTATATAAGAATATCATCTATTGCTTGACTGCATTTTTTTGGATCACATGATTATACTTTGTGAATATGCTGGGGCCTAACCCGGGGCTTAGGGCTGTTGGAGGATGTGGGATATGACATTTGTAAGTCAAATTGATTCTCAATTTAAAAACCCTTATAAGTTATAAAAAGTAGTAATTAAAAGCACAGCAAATAGTACCAAGCTATGTAGCAGTAGGGTACCACAACAAAAGTATTTCAAACATAATATGATCTATCTTTTGAAACTCATTTTCTCTTGAAAACGGATTTACTGGTTTATTTTAAGGTTTATTATTTAGTTAAATATATCTGTTTATTTAAGAAATAATAACTTAATTCAGTCATTTTGTGAGTTTACTTTTTTATAAATAATGAAATTGCTTTTATTATAGATTTTTATCTGAATGTTCTATATTAAGTTGCTTTATTTGTGCTAATATTTGTTGAAGCAGATATATCACAATGTATATTAACCATATGTATGTAAAGATTATTATTGTGCTTATATGATATTTTTATTTTTGTGAAATAAGAAACTATTTTTATGATCTAATTTTATTTTTGTAAGTAACTAATCTGTCTGAATTTAACTTTTGTGACTGACTATACTTAAACTTAACACTATTGTAGAGTGCTATCTATAAACAATATAATTATTATAAATAATTATATTTTTATTCTACACCTTTTTGAAACAAATCTAACTTTAATTTTTAATGTTTATTTAGTCTGTTGGGGTAAGATCGTCAATGGGGTAAGAACATATAATTTAAATATCTACCGAATCTGTGGTTATTTTTTTATACAGGCAACATAGTGCGAGACTCCATTTTATTTTGCTAGTTACCTACTAATGCTATTTTTAATGCATTCTAATGATTCTAGTCATTTTTCTTGTGGATACGATAATTTTGATCCATATACGATTAAATACGATAAATTTACAGCCCTGGTACGATAGCTGCCTGGCTTCAGGTTGTGAACTTGTGAATACTTGTGAATGGTCCGCGTCAGCGTCAGTCCACATCGGTGGTTTCGTCGCGTCAGTCGTGTGTTATTGCTGTTCTACCACAAGTCACGCAATTTAAAAGATTTTCGAGATAAGATCGGATATTTTCTTTTTATAAACCTTAGGTTATTAGCTACTTTGGTGATTTTAGAGCGTAGGTAGCCCGGTCTTGCCCCTACATCGTCCGATCTTTCCCATGCTATTTTTAAATGTATGTCTGTACTTTAAACTCGCATAACTCAGCAGTCGTTAAGTCTGCAAACGAAAAAATATTTTTTTTATAGTTTTTACTTTATTTTATTACCAGCCAGCGAAGGCTGGTATGGATTATGAGAAAAAAAAAATTGCCAACATCTTACGAATGCAGCTAAAAACCATACGAACTTACCCCAACGCTCCATACTTCTTATATTATTTACCGTTTTTACACAATATATTGATATAAGTAGTTTGATAACTTTGAAGTAATGTACATTTTTATCGTTTAATGTCAAATCAAAAAAGGAAGATACGGCGTACGCTTACTTGTATATTGTAACTACATATCTAACTTACACACACACGCCTATAAATGAATTGTCAATTGGGCGAGCGAGACAGAGCGATAAGTTTATCATTAGCGGGAGCGACTCGGAGAGTGCCGCGTCATCTCGCGCGCGACCGTCTCTCTCACACTCGCTGTTGATAAAAATGGCGAACTTCATTTAAAACAATCAGTGATTTTGAAGAAAAATTAAGTTTAAGTGTACTTACGAATGAAAAGAGATGCCGTGGAATTTGTTATTCGTTTTTGAACTGTTTGTGTACCTTTTAAAAGCACACGAAGGCTTTGTTTTACCTTTTTAAACAAAGAAAATCCGCGATTATTGTGTTCTAAGCGCACATGTAGTTCAATAGCTAGCCAAAATGCAACTAAAGTGAAATTGTGTGCATGGACCTAATTTTAGGTGCGCACTCATGAGCCGCTAGTGCCGTATCTTCCCTTTTTGATTTAATCTAAGTTTGACGTATTGAAATTTGAATTTGCCTAGAAGGCTAGAATCAATACACTTTTGTGTGTTAATATATAACAAAATAAAGGCTTTTGTTTTCTATGTAGCACATACGTATTTGAGTAGGGTACCTACCATTTTTACTTCAAGCATATGATATAAAATACGTCTTATGTCTGATGTAAGTATATATCTATTATCTATATATTACATGTAGGAATGCTTAAATAACCAAAAAAGAAAAAAAATGTCTATACTCTATTCTTTAAAGTAGGTAATCAACAAACTAATGATGAGGATTAAAAATTATTTCTTTATCATTACCTACTTTGTTGGTATGGAACATGGACGTATAAAAATGTTATTACATAGTAGGATAAACAATGACTGCACTTATCAAAAGAGTAATAAATTGGCCAAAATATTTATCTTCCACAGTGTGTTGAAGGTTAGAATTGTATTTTTTGAAATGTATAGGAATTTGCAGTGTTTTAAGTCGCACAGTAGATGTACATGTACATTATTATATGTATCAATGTCGATAAATATAAAGTCACAGACTGTCTTAAAAAAATATGTAAATTCAATGAAACTCTTGAATGTGCCTCTATTTTGTTTTGATGGGTTGTCCACTGGTGCGATAGGCACAACCCGTACCCATGCCAAGCTCAGGATCATCACCTGTCTACTACCTATTTCTACTACATTTCTAATGAGTAGGTATTTAAGATTTCATATATGAAATGGTATGATATGATCATAATAAAATAATACCAGCTAATGCAAAAAAGTTTATTAAATTAATACCTATATTAGCGGAGCGATAAGAATAAAATGGCGCTTTGCGGGAATGAGATATCGCTAATGGATAGGTAACCGGTGAGCTGTGAGGGAGAAAAGGTTAAAAAATCATGTATGGATATTGGATGTATACAAATAACTATGAAATTACATTCCGTTAAGCCCTCTATTCACGATCCATCCCCGCTGTACGTCAGCTCAAGGCCGCGGGGCTCTGGCTGTAGCATACAGACGCGCATCAAGCACGGCATCAAAATTATATGAGCGGGCGTGTTTTTACAAGCTCTAAATGCTGTACAGCAAGTCTATACACGATCAAGCACGCACGACGCAGGCAGGACCTCTGCTGTGACCTGTGACGGTCCTTATTCACTGTCCATCTGCACGACGATCACGGTTCACGGTGGTGGGGGAGCTCGCTGGATGCAAAATGGGTCGTGCAAGTCCAGCAATCAATTAATACCTACTAAATATCGACGTATGTCTTGACGTAGGCTTAAGGTTTAAGGCTTTAAGGATGGTGAATAGAGCGCTTTAAAGGTACCTATGTGGTATATTCTTAATATTTTATGTGTGTGTATTTAGAATATAATATATCAAAATACATTAAATGCAATTGACACTGTTTTTTTACTTATATTTAAAGTACAGGCGTGAGTTGAATGCCGAACACATTTCGGTATTGTTAGATATAGTTCGTGAACGAAAGATGACCACTGCGCAGAACGCATTTTTAGGTCCCTTTGGAGGTACGGGGTGAGGCGCGGGCGGAATGTGTCAATACCGGAGCGACGCCATTATTGCGCGCGAGTCACATGATAATTGATATGATTATGATAGGCCGCTCACTCAGTCGCTATTAGTCTATCGCGGCACTGGGGGGCCACTCTCTAAGCACTAAACTCGAAGTTTCGGCATTTCCTACTCTGTATCACTTACGAATGCCCATTTCTGACGGGCTCGTCCGTAGAATGAATGACTTTTCAAGTGACAGCAAAAACCTTTGCAAAAACCTACTCCGTAAGGCTATAAGCCCGTCCGTAAATTTGAGTTTGACATGAGATATCTCGGTTGAATGTGTCAAATTACACGACATCAAATTTGCTCTCGTGTGGACTAACCACATCGGATTAAAAATAAAATACAAGCAATAAAACACGCTTCAGTTGTTGTTTTACAGAATATATTAAACATATACAGCCTCCCACAGAATTAAGGCAGGAACACGGGGTCTCCTACAGCCGTCTAGGGCGGATTCGGCCGTCCGCTTCCCTTAGAAGACCTCGCGCTAAATCCCTGTGCTTCTGCATAAACTCGACGATAGCGTCTAGCTGTAGTTGGGTAGCGGCATTAGTGGGCGGCATCCAAAAATGTATTCCTCGATATTGTTGTATTTCAACTCACTCAACAGTAATCAAGTTATACTTATACGGATTATTCGTTTTTCATCACACCAAGATTATTATTATGATTGTTATACTTATATACCAACAATGTGGGTTCTGAGCGAGTCTAATATTATGACCAATATAAATATTATAAATTAAAATACAACTTTTCTTATAACGTAGGTAGGGAACGTATTTATTTGTTTACCTAATTTCTCTATGACTTTTCTAACTGTCAATTTACTCAAGCATTGTCAAAATGTTAATTTGTTTGTTATGAATATTATAGGCAAAGGTTTTATAACAATAAATCCATTCAATATTGCTTTTAATTCAAAATAAAATAATCAATAGGTAATTGAGGGCTAATTTAGAGTAAATATGGTTGTTTTGTGATTATAAGAATAAGATTTATACGCTTATAAAGGAAATATTGTTGCAATAAAAAACCGGTGATAATTACGATAAAATTGTCCTCCCTAGGGCTGACAAGGCTTGGAATCTATCATTCACGAAAATAGTCTATGATCCCGTTCGAAATGATGGCAGCCGAAGTTCTTAGAGAGTAGGGTACATTCCGAAGTTTCGCACAGCTTACGGACGGCTCGTAAATGACGGAAACGGAGTTAGGGAGTGGCACCCCTGCTCTCGAGCACACTTGAAAAGTGTTTCGTTGTTTTGAATATTTTTTGTTGTTTGTTTTTGTTACTTGTTAAGTTTTCGTTGTTTGTTGAGATTTGTTATTGTGTTGACAGAGGCCGATTAAGAGCCCTGACCGCCCTAGGCTAATTATGTGGACGCACCCCCGCCAGGAGTGTTACGGTCAGCCTAAAAAGTAGTATTGTCAATATGGGGAAGTCCGTCATAGTTTATTTTAATTTATTTTTGAGACCTTATTGTAGGAGTCCTATTCTTTCTACAATGAAGATATTTGGAGATGTTGAACAGTGGACCTTTGTTTACATTATGAAAAATTCAAAACGTACGTACATACCTACATGAAATAGCTTTACAGACTGATATCGATAGTAATTTCAAATATCATCGGGTGGACGCTACTTACTTCGTTAGAGTAATAGTGTTCTGTGCTACTTACCCGCCACTTGGGGGGGGGGGGGGGGGGGGAAGGCCTCATTTATTTTACAGTTAAAATACACCAAGTTGACTACAATTTAATAAGAACACGTGAGTAGTAATGAAAAACAAATCGTGCTAATACAAATTGAATCTATATTCTTGATAATATTTTGAAAAATCAAAAAAAAAATGGCAGAGGCAACAAACACATCTGTAACGACAAATAGTCTAGGGAAATTATAAAACTAGAAATGTGTAAATAAATAGAACGATTTTTAGTAGGTACCTACTCCTGGGACTACCAGACGAATTAAACGTCTAAGAAACTAATGTTGGGACTGTCGCGAAGCTACCAGCATGTGGAGCTACACCAACATTTTGACATGGTGCATCACTCGGCCAGCGTGTAGTGCTTCCACCTGACTTACTTATCTGTTCTCGTCTCGCACAGTACACAAAAAAAGAGTATTGATTGACTGACTGACTAAATTTGATTGACTGACCGACAGTACAGCGTTCACAACCGTACAATAATAATCGTACATGTACGATAATTTCATACACCTACGTACAATGTACGATGGTACGAAATTTCAAAAAACATCTTAAGTTTTCATATTATGTATTTTTTAATAGCATCTTATGATGTTAGTCATTTTCCTAGTGGATACGATAATTTTGATCCATACGATTAAATACGATAATTTTACGGTCCTGGTACGATAGATAGCGCTGCTATATAGCGGCCTGGCCCTGGCTTCAGGTTGTGAACACTGCATTAGGGATGACGATTCTTTCCATAAAAGATCGATTTTTAAATCGATTCGAATCGTAGCTTGATGAATCGATTCATAAAAAATCGAGTGACAAAAGATCGATCTCTAGAAAATCGATCCACAGATTCAAAATGGACAAAGACTATACAAACGTAACTTTTGAGGCGAAGGCGAAAAAAAGAAGTCAGGCAACTAAGCACACAGCCATCTCGTGATAATTATTAAAGAGAGGCGTAGGCTAAAAAGAAAATGAAGTCAGGAAACTAAGCACACAGCCAACTCGTGAATAGAAAAAATTGAATGTCGATTCTCTAGGGTGAAGTATCGATTCACTGAATCTATTCAGTGTTAAGTATCGATTTAAAAATAGGCCTGAAAAATCGATTCTTCGATAAATCGATCTCAGATCGTCCCTACTATTTATCTATTTATCTATGACCGACACTCGACAGCGACTCGAACCCCCGGGATACTTATTATCTACCTATGTTATGTAGTGTGTTCTTTTTAATCTAAAAATTAGCGCAGTAATCTGATATTTTTACTACGCGAGCACATTTATTACATTTGCGCATAATATACAGTAAACAAAGTGAGTTTAATTATAATTAATTATTTCTCCAAAGATGGCGTCCTTAATTTTTTCGTAAGGCTTTTAATCAAACGATTTTTAAAATTCTTTATAGATGCCGAATATTAAGTTGCAGTCTTCTGATAATGAAATTTTTGATGTAGACGTGGAAATCGCAAAATGCTCAGTAACGATAAAGACCATGTTAGAGGATTTAGGCATGGACGACGATGAGGAAGAAGTAGTACCTTTGCCGAATGTCAATTCCGCTATTTTGAAGAAGGTAATTCAATGGGCCACTTATCACAAGGACGACCCGCCTCTACCTGAGGATGACGAAAACAAAGAAAAACGCACGGATGACATCTCATCTTGGGATGCTGATTTTTTGAAAGTTGATCAGGGAACATTGTTTGAATTGATACTGGCAGCAAATTACCTCGACATTAAAGGCTTGCTGGATGTGACTTGTAAAACCGTTGCTAACATGATTAAAGGTAAGACTCCAGAAGAAATACGTAAAACCTTTAACATTAAAAACGATTTTACGGCAGCAGAAGAAGACCAAGTACGGAAGGAGAATGAGTGGTGTGAGGAGAAGTAAAGTATTAACATCTTTGTTTACAGCACATTTATTAATTAATATTTATAAAGTGTAATCACACAAAACATTATACGGTAGTTTTTCTCATAGTATCGATATAGGTACTGCTCAACTTAAATCGGAATGTTCATAACAAGCAATGGCTTTGGTAGAACAATAAAATAGGTCTTGATATTTAGGATAATTCCTTCTTTTGTTTTGATTGTTCAATATTCTAGGTGTAAATTAAATCCTAGGAAGAACTGAACACTTTGTATAAGTTAATTTGTTGCAACTTTCAAGCATGGCTAATTACTACTCAGTCAAGTTGAACATGACACCTGGCTATATAGCCAGAGTTTATACTCTACACTCTCCCGCACCACCAGCACCCCTGCCTTCGCCTTTCCACTACAGTCAACAGCACAGTTAATGTTGCTCGATAATTTTAATGATATTAGTGTTTTAAAAGTATCAAGTTATTCTTTTGCTATTTGTTATTGGATTTTTAATTAATCCATATTTTAGAAATTGCATTTTTTATGAAAGAATTTAAATTTTTAAATATTATATAATAAAGAAACAAAACCCACGTTAGTTATACTTCCTACTAATTTTCTAAAAAATATGAAATGAAAAATATAGAATTTTGTCTGCTCACTGTCAAATATCAAGTTAACCTGACTGAGTAGTACTATAGCATAATTAAAAACAAGAAACTAGTGAAAACAAAAGCTGCCTATTCTTCATTTGTGGTACATAAATTATTAAACATCTTTCATAGTTACATTCATGTATATTATTGTAAAATTTGCAATTTATATTCCAATCTATGTAATATACAGGGGTGTCTTAGAAAGAATTTGTATTAAACACACATATTTTTTTAAACAGTTGGCCACTTTGGTTTTTATACATTTTTTTCCACCAAGTGTGTTTTATTGTTGAGATAAAATGAAAAATAGCAAATTTCATGACAAAAATTGATCTTTCGACTTATTTTCCAAAAAATTAAAACAGGTATAACTCATACGAATTAACTGTGCACCTAGCGCTGTGGCGTCATTCAGATGGTACCGTAAAGTAAAAAAATGAGAATAATGTTAAAAAATATTAATTACCAATTTTTGACTGTTGATAAAAGGTTGGTTTCATAACACGTTATAACACTAGGTCATTTTACTCATGACAATATGAAATTAGATTGAGATATTACTTATTAGGTCCATAGTCGACGGACGCTTGATGCTTTCTCATTTTCAAAGAAAGTTAACACCTTCAATATAAGAGTCTTTGCCTCACTATGATAGTTTTGGCCATAATGTTTTTGATACAATTAGGTCCATAGTCCACGGATGCTTGATGGTTTTTCATTTTCAAACAAAGTTAACACCTTCAATATAAGAGTCCTTGACTCACTATGGATTGTTTTGCCCATAATGTTTTTGATACAACCAACAGGCTTCACTAACACGTTGAAAAAGTTCAAACTTAACAAAAATGACAATCCACAAACTTAACAAAGCAAAAACTCAACAGAAACAGTAATAACAACAGGAGATTTAAACTGTATTTAGCGGATTAAAACGAGAGACACGCAACAGTAACAAAGATGCTATCGCTACTGAGTGCTTGCGACGAATGCATGTTGCCGCACGGGGCAGCGGGAGAGGGGTCGCATTCCAGCGGAGTGCACAGTTGATTCGCACAAGTTATACACACATTTTTTACCATGTATTCATTGGAATAGTCTATGTAGAATATAAAACATCAAAAACCTAACGTATTTTATTTATTTGTAGGTGTGGTATGTATACAGAAACACACAGTAGTATGAAAAATATCAAACTTTAAAAAAAGTTATAATGTAACTTTGGTACTGGTACCTGGTACCTGGAAAATATTTTTTTAAATTCCATATTCCGGGTCCTCAAGAGGCTTCAGAATTATCCATTCTTTCTGGGACCCCTGTATGCATATAATACAAGATGAATTTTTAAGTTTGGTTGGATGGTGAATTCCAAAACTATGAGGTATTGCAAAAATTACTCAAAAGTCAATATTTATAGCCAGAAATCAATCCCATTGATTTAAAAAATATCACACTTGTATTATCTCACCATTTGATAGTGTCACTAATAAGAAATGAATTCTGGGAAGCAATTTTGCTTTTTTGAACTATTTTTTGAACAAACCACAATGTTATGTAAAATTGTATGACCTTCATTAGGTACCTTGTATTAAATTCTGGGATGTTTGTCCTTCTTTGGTATGTTGATTGATTTAAATTCCAGAAGTAATGCCACTACCCTAGTTCAATTATTATGTAGGAAACATTAACAAAATTTTGTTATTGGATATGTTTAAATTTTGTTTCTTTAAATTTTCTAAATTCAATTGACTACTCGACTACCCTTATTGGAATTGGCATCTAGTAGGTTGCATGTCTATTTTAAATGCAGGTTACTTACTTTAGGTTGCAACCTTAGAATTTCACCATACCCTGATTTAAAACTAGGTAAACCTAACTTACCAATTTGACACTTGCAAGAGTACTGTAAAGAGTATACCTATGGGTGCCAATTCATTTTAATTATGCTGCTTTAGGTTTAAGATTTACCATTTAAATTTCTATCAAAAAGGCAGCGAGTATCAAGTGAAAATAAAAATTCTGTAACACCAGTATGTATTTTTATTTGTCAACCCTTCTTGTATTTGTCATATTCTATATTGTATGAATTTATGTATGTTTAATATTATGTATGTATGTACACTGTACATATTATTATAATAAACTTATTATACCATGGATTTTGCACACCTTCAAAGGCGGTGCATCTATAAGGCTATGTTCAGATGGCAAAATTTTGACGCGCGTTTTCAATTCGCGAGTATACATCCTAATGTACCTTTACTATGTATACTTAACAACCGATCACATGCGCGCGCGTTAACACGTCAGCGAGCGTTAACGCAACGCAGGGCTAAGAGAAAAAGTCTAGACGCAGGCGATCGCGCGTTGCCGCACGCTTTGATTGATACTAATGTTACAGTAAAATTGTAACATCCGTTTGCTGTTCAGTTGAGCGCGCCGCGCTTTCATCGCGATCGCACGTACTTTTTAGTTTTCCTTTGGGTGAAATACAATATCTGATGGCGTTCGGAGCTAGGTACTGTAAATTTAATGTCCCCTTGGATGAGTTGAAGCAAATTGTTGAATGATTTTATAGATATTCTAAAGTAATTTAAAAATTTAGATACATGAACTCTGATTCGGATAGTGTCGTAAACTGGATCTATTTTTTTTTTAATTGGGTGAACCTAATATGTGATTTCTTTTTCTATATTTTTCTTTGTAATAGGTATAACCACAAAATAATAGTCTCTTTCAGGTCCATTTTCTAGACTGACGTGTACTCTCGCAACGCACATTAGCACTCATCTGAATTCTTTTTAAATATTGATTGTGCGTTGACGCGCGTTACATGTGAACTTAGCCTAATGCTATTGATGTCGAGTTCTTGCGAGGTCATTGGCACAAAAACATGGCATTCTCATAATTTGCAAGAAATTATTCACTTTCAGCAATATTGCAAAGTATGTTTCTGCTGGCTTTAAATGCCATTAGTTTTCTGGCCTGACTGGATGCACCTTGCCATAAATTTCCGAAAACTTGTGAACTAATTTGTCTTACTTTTACAATTACTGACTCCGGCTTCTGCCGTATTCAAATGCTTAGTAAGTTAACCTCTGGAGTTTTGCATATTATATGCCAGTTGAAGAAAACGTCGATGGCGTGACTCAGGATACCCATGGCGCCATCTCTTGACGAGTGGCGGAAGTCACCACAGAAGAAAATCTACTCCTCTGGAAATTACCCCCTAGAACAATAACCATGCTCGGTATATCATAAGATTTTGTTCTGTGATGATAGAAATTATTAGTGAAATTGTGGATGTGGTGTGACTTGTCCGAGTGTGGATCAAGCCTAGATCATAGGAAATAAATAGTTTTGTTATTCGACGCTAGATATCACGACTTGGTTATGTAGAGCTTCGCTCATGGAACAGGGGTAACAACAATTTAAGGGGTATACGTGCCGATTAGTATGGACGCGCAAGCTAGATAAGATAGAATAGCTACATACAAGTAAACCGATAATCTAATTATTTATTTATTAGTTGTCTGTCATGTATACTAAACTTCTTGCTCCACTTTGTCGTGCCACGCCCAGTCGCCCACTTCCTCGTTTCCCTTCTCTTTCTATTCCGTGATGGTGACGTATTCAGTGCTACTGGAAACTTAAGGCGTGTGCATCATAGTGTTAAATTTAAATCATTAATATTTTCCTTGTGTTCTTCAATAATATGACACGTGAGGCTAATTTTTAACATGAAGTGTTGAAATGTCTAAACCCCACCCCACGTAATATTGACATTTTTTTGCAATATCTAAGTATTGTAATTGTCATAAAATCACTGATACAAAATTTAAATTGTCAAAGTTGTAGATTTGAATAAGATAAGACGTGTTATTTGTGCATGTCTTCGGATGATTACACAATACAGAACATTTATAAATATACCAGAAAAACGTACAAAAGTCAAAATGAGCCAGTGTTGGATGGTGCCGTGGTTAGTCCAAGAAACAAGATCAATTTGAATATCTCCGAAACGTCACCAACAAACGAAAGGTTTGCTACTGGTGCTGCTGGATGCAGTTGCGACACTGATCATGAAGGGGAAGTAACTACTATTTTACACAGGAAATGTGCAGTGATTGAATTGGCTCAACAACAGCTTCAAAAACTTTTAAATGAAACGAATTTATTACATTGCGATAATAGACGATGTTGCAGGTATCATTTATTTTCATAGGAAATTCATTAAAAAAAATTGTATGTATTTTTTGTCGATAAAAAATTTTTATTTTCAGATCATTGTCGGACTTCTTGAATATCTGTAAAGATACACTTTGGGATCAGAACAAGTGCAAATGTGGGGTAATTGTGACATTGTTTTGCGTTTTTGTATTCGGGTTAATTTTAGGTGGTGCGACATGCGGTACCACTCTCGGAAAGTTTAATAGCCCAATACTGACCTGCATTGATAATTTTTTCATCCCCGATACTTATCCGAAAACTGAAGACACATATCGAAGCATTGTGTAATTACTACATTTTTAGCACCTTTAAGTCTTATCCTTTTTAAGCATCTTAGGTTTCTTTCATAGATTAACGAATGAGCTAAGTAGATAATCATAATGCTGAGAACACACAATTTACATAATTATTAAAATGTTTTAAAAACAAACTTTGTATTAATTTACTGCACTTGCATTCATGCACTTATAATAATAATAATATTGCTTAATTGACACAGTTAGCTCGAAACTGTGTTTCGGGTAACAGCGTCTTCTCTCAGATTTTCAATCGATTCAGCGGCAAGATAGCTGCATCTGCTCAATTTTGGTTCAATATACATAATATGAATAACTAAAATGACATTTGTAAAATGTTTACATTTAATTTTAAGTTATAATAACCATTTACATGAAAACAAATTAGAATATTGTAATTATTACATAAAAGTAACATTTATTATTTGGTCATTTGAAGTAGTGGAATGATTGAGTTTTAAATTTAATCTCCGAACGATTGGTGCATCCATTTCTTGGTATATTCGTATACCACAAACAAGGCTGCCGTAGCTGGTATTGTCCGCACCAAAGTAGGTTTAAGTCCGTTGTATAGTGCTAGTACTCCTGCAAATGATAAATATAATAGAAAGTAAAAATTGTTTGAGAATTTTTTTAAGGTTCTCGAAGAGAAAAATTAGTTGTAAAAAAGATCACCAATTCTTAGCAAATACATGGCAAATACGGTTTTGCTCGTAATACCTAATTACCAATTATTTTTAAAAATTTTTGGATACAGACAGAATTTTATGATAGCTACCAAGTTGTAGAAAATAAACGCACTTAATAACCAAATCCTTAATTTCGTTCTGCGAGCTATGAAAAAACTCTGCGTGTCTCTTGTCCGTTTAATCCGAAACGCTTGTAAAGCGGGGCCCGACTAAAGAAAATTGCCAATAAATTCAGTGGAAACGTGGAAAAAAATTAAGAGGATTAAGGTCATCGATTAAAACCCCATAGCCAGCTGAAATGGAATAACCATATCTGCTGCCGGGCGAACAACCACTGGAGCCGTTATTAAGTGTAGATTATTATATCATATATTATATCTTCGTAGCTCGTCCGGGGTCATTCGTACCTAACCAGCCAGCCTGTTAACCCGTCGTAAAGCAGCATGTTCTTCATGTCTTGCGTTTTGGCTGGGGAGGTATGGACTATGGATGCCGGGGATACTTTACTTGAGGCGAATTTAAAGAGGCGAGGCAAGCAGACAGGAATTTTTTTTCTCGTAGGATGCAGGCGGCATGGGCTGCAATGACTACTTAACATCTGGGGGGTTACTACAAACTCCTAAAACCATCATAAAGCAATGATGTTTTGTTTTAAAATAAATAAAACGATATAATAAATAAATAAATTAACCTGGGGGGTTTGTAGTGCCCAGGGGGCCTACTACGTGCCGTTTTGCTACGCAATTATTATAAAAAGCAGTTTTATTTTCGCTGTCTACAGGCACAAGTTTTTGGTTGGAACATAATGTTGTTAAAAAGGTACTTATACAATAACTAGCTGACCCCGCAAACGTTGTTTTGCCATACAAGTTATCCAGCGACATGAAAAATAATTTAATTACTAAAATGACTATTAAAAAATAGGGGTTGGTGATAGAAGGTTGAAAATTAAGGGTTGTATGTATTTCAATGCCACATTACCTATTAAAAAATAAAATAAAAATATCCAAAAAATAAAAATGTTAGGGGTGGACTTCATCACTTAGAGGTATGAAAAATAGATAGTAGCCGATTCTCAGACCTACTGAATATGCATATAAAGTTTCATAAAAATCGGTCGAGCTGTTTCGGAGGATCATGTTACATTGTGACACAAGAATTTTATATATAAGATATTATATTACGTAAAACTAGACAGTTCACATTGTTTACACAAGTGTTGATTATAAAGACAAATATCATTATTTGTCTTTTGAGACCTTGGATAGAAATAAATCGATTAAAATGGCGCAGTTAAAGTTTCCTCAAATGATTATCTCCAGCAATACTACGCCACGCCAACCAAATCACAAGACATGAAGAACATGCTGCTTTACGCTGCAATTATGAGGGTGGTGATAACTAGTGATAAGTTACCTTTCAGAGCAAGCTTCTATTTTCTTCTTCTCCACCCATAAATTGGCAAATAACGAGGTTATAACACACAAACATACCTTCTTTCTGTATAATATCATATCCTACAGTTAGGAACTTTTGACTCTTGTTTGATATTTGTACTCTGGATTTAATGACGTCAGAAGGGAATATAACTGTCCACAGGACCAAGCCACCAACTGCCCCTGCTATCATGGTTCTTAAAAAGCCTATGTCATCTTTGGATTGGCCAGGCTTTGCCAATAGTGTCCTGGTTCCTGGAAATATGTAACACATAATATGATTTAGAAAAGGTAAGTGTTTTAACCAGTTTTTCAAAAATACATAATTATGCATATTAGTAATGGGGTTACAACTAATGGGGTTGCCCATGCAATGCCAGCTTAGCACACTGTGTTTGTAAGCGTTTGTAGTGTGTGTAAGCACCTTCATATCCACCAAAGAAAAAGAAGTATCCCGGCATTTCTCTCATGATTGTTGGCACCAATCCTCTGAATAGTCCTTGGATTCCATATGCTCTATATATTTGTTGAGTCAGTTGTAGGGGTGTGACTTTGATCTGTAATCAAAGAGGACAATTCATTTTATCTCAATGTTACATACATAGCAATTATTTTGTTATCTAAACTTAAACGAAAGATAACAATGAATTATTGTTGTGTTTTATTTAGATAAAGAGATGAAATGATTAAATCAACTTGATCGCCTAATAAATATATTGTAACTTACATTAGCTTACACCCTTAATGTACATCCATCTGTTTGTGTATAATTATGTATCTATCTATATCTCAATAGACGATGGAGCCCAAATGAAAGAATTTTTTTTATACACATTGTCGTTCAAGTATTACGTAAGCAGATTTATGACAATTATTTACCCCTCCTCCCTCTTGTCAACAAAAGTAAGCAAAGCTCTTACCCCCCCTCCCATGCTTACGTAAACATTGGTACCTATATTGCATTTTTCTTTTAATGTATTATGTTTTTTTTATTGATTCATGAGCAGCAGTTATAAAATAGGCTTAGGCCTCTATCGAGGACTTTAACGCACATAATATTCATTTAAAGTAACAAACTTTATTGACAATGAGGAAAAAAACATAACTACTGCTGACGTAATCACCACCTCCCACCCCCCATGTCATCAAAAATAAGCAAAGCAAAGACCCCCCCGCCCCCCTATAGTGCTTACGTGATACTTGAACGGCCCCTAACCCATTAATGACCCGCTACAGGGTCGGGTCTCCTCTCACAATGAGAGGGTTGTAGGTCTTAGTCTACCATGCTGGCCTACTGTGGGTTGGTGGACTTCACATACCTTTGAGAATATTTTTTGTGTGAACTCTCAAGCATGCAGGTTTTCTCACGATGTTATCCTTCACCGTAACAGCAGGTGATATTTTATTTTATAACACGTAATATATACACATTATTACTAATTTATCCATTATTATTAAAATGATAGGTAAGTCAAAGAAGATATGAAACTACTGTATTAAAAGTTACTTATCAAAATAATACAAGATATCCTACAAACAAACTAATATGAAATTAATATATTTACGAAATACCCAAAAATAGTCATCATACAGCTGTTTGTGTGCCCTGAACATTGACTTCTCTCATTGCTTGCAACTGGCATTTGATCAATTCGGTTGGGCAGAGTGTGAAAGAAGAGAAGAAAGCAGCCAAAAATCCTGCCGAGGCATTACCAAGTGTTGATAGGTGTTCCACTTTCTAAAAAATACAAGCCATTTATTATGAGGTTGCTTGAAGAACCACTTGATGTTGCATCATTGATGGTGGTTTACAATAACCCATTTTTATGGATAACTCCAATATCTACTACTCTCTACTATTTGTTTTGGTTGCCAGGACATTGTTATTAATATCTGTGAAATAACAGATGTTGCCAGGTGCTGAACTTTAGTACAGCTATCTATACCCAAAGGTATGTCACCAAGCTAACTATATCGCAGTCCATAATGACACTTTACTGTCCTTCCAAAAGTTGATTCAAAGAATGTTAAGAGTTATAGAACTTGTGCAAGAGAGTGAGAGACACATTCTTCACAGGGCAGCAAATAATAATGTAATATTAATTTTGGCCCAGAATGGTGAAACGGCTACTTGGTCTTTGGTTTGGTTTAAGTTTTCATTCAATGTGGCAACGAACTTAGCTTTTGTTTTCAATTATTTAATTTGCGGTTAACTCCTATGTCCCAGTCCCATGAGATCTCAGCAAGTGTTGCTATGACTTCATAGGTAAAAGGAGCACTGTAAGCGGCTGTAAGAGTAACAAAATGCATTATCTACTTACCTCTGTTCCTGTCAGATGACAAACAAATTTCTGGCAGTATCCATATGCAGCAAATAATACAGAATTCTCTGCTACATTGGCCATTATTGCTGGGGTTGTTCCAGCATACAGTCCCCTGATAATGCCATCATTTCTTAGAGTTGTTTTTAAACAGTCATACATTCCTTTATAAAGATGGGGAAATGTTTGCATTTTGACTTTAACTGTATCCAATGGCTGGCCAACATATACAACTGCCACTCCCCCTGTTCATTTAGAACTGATATAAATATATGGAATAACATTATAATATTTTAGTTGTAAGTTTTAGAAGTTATTGTTTATTGAAGAAGTCAGGGTTGTTGACCTCGTAATATATTTGGAGATTTAATTCAAAACTGGGCTCACTTACTTGTACTGTAATTAGATTTTAAGAAAATATTGATGTTTGAAACACTAAGGTTATGGCCTGCATGCCAGTTCATGTAGTCAGCAAACTTAGTGTTCACTAACAGATAATGCTTCAGTTCAAATGAGTAATAAATACTTACCTAATGAACCAGCTGTAAAATCAATTAATCCACTTTTGAAATTTCCAGATGAACTTGATCCATGTGCCATTGTCAGGTGCAAGTTGTTATCTAAAATATTACAAAAATAATATGTTATTGGATTGAAAATATGTATGCAAAAGACAAAAGAAATGTTAAGTCAAGTTTTTATGTAATTTTAATTTTCTCTATCTATATATTATATAAAAATCAATGCCACTTTTCGAAGAAGGGGCTCACCTATCCAAACCAAATGTTTAGGCTTTGTTCGGACAATTTAGTAGATGGTTAATGTGAAGTTTGCACAAAATCGGTAGAGTGGTTCTTCATTTATCACATTTTTTGTAACAAATTAATTCAATAAAATTAAATGGTGGATCATATTTCAATAATGTGGAATCAAAAAGTACATTCAACCCTAAATTTTCACCCTTCTATCACCAACCCCTATTTTTTAATGGTCGATTTTTAACGCTCGATAAAAATATGGCAAAACAACGTTTTCGGGGTCAGCTAGTTTAATTATACTTTTCTTCAACTCTTTATCACAACTTATGACTTCATAATTTGAATATATTAATAAAGTGTATTTTTCAGAAGTGTAAAACACTTTAAGTACTTACTTTGGCGTTATGTATAAGTTTTAGTAAGGTTATTAATTAAACCTTTGGTATAAAACAAGGAATTAGGTACTTAGAGTACACTGCAGCTTTCGAATTAAAATTAATCTTATGGCCTCTGAAATTTCGAAATTATATGTAAGAATTACGGCAGACAAGAATTAAAACACTAAATTGAATTCATCCGGCAACCGCCGCCGATCGCTACACCACGAAATTACGAATGAATAATGAAATGAAGTCTGACAAGACCAGCGATGATTATAACATAGAATTCTGGCTCAAGTCTAGTAGCGCCTCGTTCTGTTATCGCTTCTTTCTTATCGGACCTCGGACGGAGTCCGTACCAATAAGAAATAATAAGAATAATGAACGTCGTGATAAGTAGGTATATAATATTTCTTGAATCAGCTGGTATCATATCAACAATGACGTACAAACAAATGTCCTTGTCCATGCTTCACTTCATATGTTACGTCGTCCTGACAATTTCTGTCAAAGGCGTTTATCCTGACCAGTGTTACCAGCTACTAAAAAGTATTAGTAAATTATTTAAAAAGTATTTTACGTACTGCTCTCGACGATGTCGAAGTCATAATTTATTAGTTATTAATAATCTTTCTAATATTGATAAGAATAGTCCATGATAAGTAATATAAAGACTACGGACGACATGCACAATGTATCAAATTGAGAAAACTGTGACCCAGTGATCACAATTTTCTCGGTAAATTTAATAAACTGTCCTTGACAGACGATTTTTTTGGTTATGCTTATTCTAATGCAATTATTATTTATTCGATAAATTATAATTCGGAGATGCATCACAACTTCTCAAGCATTTGTTAACTAGGTACCTCTTCAAGATTTCTTTTGGACTTGCTTGGTACGGTTCCGGGTTCACGTAGAAAAAAAGGAAATATTGCTAATATTGCTATACCTAGAATACCTACCTACTGCTGTAGTGTTTATGAAGTATGTGATGTAATTATTGTAATTACAATATCAATCAAATAATTTATTAGTAAAACAATAATATATTAATAATCACGTAGAGGTTTTTTTTATTTAAGATATTATAATCTGCTTAAAAGTACTTTTATATAGATAAATGAAAAGAAACAAGCTTCTTAAATGTGATCGTTATGAATGAAGATGTGATGAAGATCACGAAAACATGGTTGTTTTTCAGCGTTCGTTTGAGTTTCAACTAACAGCTCAATAAAGTTATAAATTTTAACTATATTTTATGCAATGAAAAACAAGACCTAATTCTAATGTTTTAAAATTGGTTATGTATACATATATAGAAATAAATAACCTAGCGGTTGGCGTCTGGAAGTGTTACTATGATACTATAGTTGTTATCAACAAAGAACATGAATTATAAGTTTAATCAATGATTTAAGTGAGTGATTTAATTTGCTGAAAGTTTTTGCTTTCTGTTTTATTCTAATGATAAAAGATATGTGTAGTGGATAATGTGAAAAATAGTGTAAATTTTTGACGTGTCGCTTTTTTGAGTTTCTCGTTCGGCCGCCATGTTTGTCCTTTTATATTTTAGTCATTTATATATGGATGAATTTTGGTTGTAATCATTCAGAATTTCAGATAAAACAGTTTAACATCATAGTTTGTTTTAACACATTCTGTCAACATTCGCTTATGCTATGTGTTACGACGTCCGATGATGAAAGTTATGTTGTGTTTATGATACGCGTCTTTGTTAATAGGTGTTCAGAATGGTTGTTGGATCAGCTACGTATCCTGGGAGACAAGTGCTCCACAAGATGCAGCCTATGGGCATGACACCCCGCGAGTTGTCCGAGTATGATGATTTGGCAACGGCGTTGATAGTAGACCCCTATCTTGGTATTACAACACACAAAATGAACATTCGATATAGACCCTTAAAAACGAACAAAGAAGAGTTAAAAAATATAATTAAGGAGTTCATCCAGACCCAGGACTACAATAAGGCTTACACAAAGCTTGCTAATGGTGAATGGATGCCAAGACATTTTGGCAAAAACAAACATCAACAGAGCAAGCTTAGAGATCATGTTAGTAGAATTTATTGTTATGTACCTAGATGTTTGACAGCAACCAGTTCAATGGTTTAATAATTTTATTTTCATTACAACTATTATGACTATATTAAAAAGGAAATATATTATTATTTACCCATCTTATAAGAATGTTCTTTTTTAATTTTATTAATTTTAAATTCTAACAATAATATGGTTAATTTTTATTTCAGATATACCGTTATTTACGAGTATTTGACAAGAAAGCGGGCTTTGTCATAGAACCATGTTATAGATATTCATTGGAAGGTAGGGTTGGGGCTAAAATTTCAACTACTAAAAAATTTTTCAAGCATGAAAGAATAGATTTTTTGGTTGGGTGTATTGCTGAGATGACAGAGGAAGAAGAGAAACAGCTGTTGCATCCAGGAAAGAATGATTTCTCAGTGATGTACAGCTGTAGAAAAAATTGTGCACAACTGTGGCTTGGACCTGCTGCCTACATAAATCATGATTGTAGGCCTACCTGCACATTTGAGGCCACTGACCGTGGTAAAGCTTTTGTTCGTGTTCTGAGAGACATTGAAGTGGGTGAAGAGATCACTTGCTTTTATGGTGAGGATTTTTTTGGAAATGGAAATTGCTATTGTGAATGTGAGACTTGTGAAAGAAGAGGTAAGGGTGCATTTTCTGTGAAAAGTGCCCATAATGATGAACAATCCACAAGATATAGATTTAGAGAAACTGACAACAGAATAAATAGAACTAAGGCAAAACAAACTCAAAAAAATTGTAAAAACCCTGATAAGTCTCGAATAACAAATAGGCAAGTTACTAATATAGTATCCCCACTAAGTATGAAAGAAATGAAGCAAAAAGGTTTAACAAAATATGATGCAGAATTATTAATTGCCCAAGGTTGCATTGCTGATGTGATGGATGAAGAGGCTCATAAAGAAAAGCAAGGAAGCAGAGAATCTTCTGCCTCTAGCAGAGGAGAAAGGTTGAGGAGGCGAGCTGATAGTGGGCGTGCTGGGAATGGAGTAATATCTGCTGCAAATATATCCAGCCAGGCACCTAGCTCTAGATGCTGTAGTAGTACAAGTTCTCGAAGTAGTCGAGACTCTCATTCTGGAATAGTATTAAGAAGTCATAAGCGTCTTCTTGATAATCAAACTACCTGTCCCAAAATGAAGAGTAACACTAGAGGCATAGTGGATACCAAGCCAGGAAGAAACCATAGTATACTTAAAATAGAGCCAGATTTACCAAATGCTTCAGAAGTTTCAGAAGCACACATCAAGGTTAACACAACTCCTGTGTCACAGGAAATATGTGAAGCAAAAACAGACATATTTAATGTGATTACACCAGAAAATGTTGAACCAAAAGTTGAAAGTGATAATAAGGAATCTCTTCATGAAACAACTGAGTCAAGTATGCCAATTACTGTTAAATCAGAGAGTTCTGAAAGCACTAATATTAAAGGAACTGTAGAAAACCTTGAGTGTGTCAGTGATAATGCATGTTTAAAAAGTGAAGTTTGTGACTTTAGAGAAAATGTAAATCCAAGTGAATCTAAAGATAGTAAAATGACTAAACATCAAAAAAATGATGTTACTAGTCGGACTGAAGAACCTAAAAAGGAATCTGAGTCAGGACCTCCATGGTTGGTAGACAATTCAAACAAAAGCAGTGAATGTCCATGCACTCCGCCACGTAGGGGGTTAAAATTGACTCTAAGAGTAAAACGGAGCCCCGTTGTGGAGGAAGTCATGGATTGTGGAAGTACCTCGGAGGCACCCGAGTATGAGGTGTTGCGGTTAGAGGGCGTTGACCCTGAAACAGCGCGGCGTCTGAAGAAGAGGCGGCGGTCAAAGGAGCGACACCGCAAACACAGTCCTATCCGTCCTCTGCCCCCCATGAAACGCTTAAGATTAATATTTGGTAATGAGAGTCGCACTATCGATCTGCCTACTGCCATTTCGGCAGACTGACAGCCTGCAATTACCTTATATTTACCTTATATTTCCACCGTTATTATTCAATTATTAGTTTAATTATTACACTGACTAGGATTATTTTATCTAGTATTTATTTTCGTGACGTAATGTTTGGATTCGAATATTGAGTGATAGGCAATGGTTTTAAAAATGATAATTCCAATGATATATTTATTAAAAAAAGTTTAACTTTTTTATTTCATTAGCAAAATTATTTAACCCAAATCTATGGGAACCAATGCCAATATTCTTTAATGCAAATTATAATATAATAATATTTAATGCAAAAAATTGTCAACTCACAAAAATGTAAGTTTTATGTTAAATAACATAGGTAATTTTTGCCCACAATACTTTTTGAACAAAATAAAAACGTAAGACTATATTTATTGGAATAAGATTATTGAAAATAAAATATGTTGCTTCCCTAAGTTCCATGGTAATAGTAAAATTTTAACGTATTATACAATTGAATTTTTCATAGTAGCTACTTAGGATGTATAAAATAAATAAATTGTGTAGTTAAAACATCAAGAAATTGTTGGTAAATCATATTAAGTAAATAGTAATTTTAGTGCATTGCCGGGATTACTCAGTTTCCACATACATGTTTTGCATGATTCATTTGTTAAAACTTATGCTTACCTATGTATTTTCAGATAGTGTTATTGTCTAAACCTATCTTGTGACTATTGTATTATGTTAAAAGTACCTAGTATTAAGAAATGCAGGCCAGGGTAGGTAAATTTCCTTGTAAATATGCCGAACATATTGATCATTGCGTTTTTTACCCAGTTATATTTTTAAGTATTATTTGGAGTAGCAGATCATGAATGGGCTCGAAATTATGTACATATCAGTTCAATAACAGTCATGGCAATTGTAATAAATGCTTACATACTTATTTCAGTGCTGATGTAAACATTGATTGTGTGATAATGGTTTTAATTATTATTAATTATTTTCGACATTTTCGACTTAACATTGAATATATAAAAAAAGTTAGGTAATTAAAATTTGATAGAATAATGCACAGGCTTTGCTTATACCTAACTGTGTTCGTTAGTATGAATCCCGTGACTACCTTGTATGTAATTACGGCCTAAATATATGCAGTGCATATTACCAATTTAAAAGAGCGATCTCAATAAAAGAATTACAACATAATATTTTGCACATGGTGAGGAACTTGTCAATGAAGTTAATTGATGACAAAATCAATGTAATGGATGATAATTATTGTAAATAAAATTGTTACTGCATGGATTTAAATTAATTAAAACAGCATAAAATATTGTTTCAATGTAATATTTCCATAAAAGTTGAATGAGGCAATTATATCTTTAAATTGTTTCTATTTTTCTGTGAAGTCAATGTTTTTGAGTAATTAATTTTAAAAAGATGTTTTTTTACATTTATTATTTTCATGCACTTAATACTTGTTAAAACAATGATATATTCTGGATCTATTTGCCTAAATGTAAATGTATTGTAATTATTAATTGTAATTATTTATGTATGTACCTATCTTAACTGCCATAAATAGGTTGCTGAGTATCTTAGATCCAAAATAGCATTGTACTAAGTGTGCACAGGGAAACAATTAAGCCTGTTACACATGTAACGATATATCGTAGTGATTTCAGACTGCAGATAAATCGAACGTTCCTTGTGTCTCCACACGCCTCCGATATCGGCCGTTGGCGTCGATCGTCTCGTCAGTTCTCCGCAGAAGCTCACGCAAGAAACTCGTTATTATAGTGTCTCCACACGCCTCCGATATCGACGTCGATCTTCAGTTTTCCGCAGAAGCTCACGCAAGAAACACGTTAGTTATGGAAGATGATGACGCGCTTGCGATATTAGGCCTGGTTATGTGTTTAAAGGAAAAAAGGCGCGGAGTGTGTGGTGTAAAGATTGGCTTATGAAAAGGAAGCAATTTTCTCATACTAACTTATTAAATGACTTAAAATTTGCTCCGAAAGATTGGCATAATTACTTGAGGATGAATGAAGAAACATACCTAAATCTAAACATACTTAAATAAAATCTGATATAAATTATATTTGCAACACCTGCAACTGCCCCCGATGAACGATAATCTGCAACGATTTGTCATACACACGATCGATAAATCTGCGCAAATCGGTTTGCACAGATTAAGATTGCTACGATATATCGTTACATGTGTAGCAGGCTTTAACATTTTTCCTACATTTTCTCATTGTTGTATATTGGTTGGTACAGTCAGCTTCATAATTAATAAATTAAATTACAAGATTGTTTATGGAATACGTTTATAACATAGTTTTAATTCTATTTTTTATTTGAGGCCTCAATTCTATAACATCTAACAGTCCTTAGGCCTCTTATAGACAGACGTTTTTTCGGCGTAAAAATTTACGGTTAATTTGCCCGGTGTGTAGGCGCGGTTGTCCCCTCGGCATGCCGCGTCTACGCACGGCGTGATTTTCATCAGTGTTGTATGTAATTGTATTACAGTCTTCGTGCCTGTGTTAACGACGCCGGACGTTTTCACGTTTTAGTGACCGACTACATACGCTTAATCCCAAATTCCTAAGTGAGCGGCACCTGGCCGTTGTCTCGACCGGTAGCTTTGCCGTACCGTGCCGTGTGTTATAATCTGTATCTTATAATTATTTTTTGTTCAAATTTCTTAAGTTAAGTATTTCTACTTCAACGAATTTCTACTTCTTTTTGTATGTAAATATTGTGAAGAAAATGCTCCCTGATTTTGATTAAATATGAATAACTTTTTTTATAACTTTAAAATCTTAGTAAATGTTACCTTTTTGGAATTGGTGTGAATTGCAGATATTTTTTCCATAATACAAATTCCATAATACAAATTTTTTGCATAAGCTTCTTTCAAATATCATATTGTAGTAAAATTCAAACTTTTAAGTAATGTTTAAACTATTATATCTTTTAAACCAATAGGCCTAGGACGATAAAATTGAGTGATTTTGATAGATAATTGGTCTCCCCTATTGCTAGTTGTCCTTTGGTCCACTGGTTACGGGACACCCTGTATATATTTAAATAAATTCTGCTATCCAGAATGTATCATGTGTCTAAAGATTTAACACTTATTTATTTTTTTGATGAAATACCCACAATATTCTCCTTTCTGTACATTACCATTGTATGCTGTCACATATGGAACAGTTCAGTAAAAGAATACTTAAAACCAATATGTTGTTTTAAATTTTACTTGCATTTTTCTTTAAAGAGGTCGCCAACTCTACGGCTCAAAATGGTTACTGTAGTTCATTTTTTTTCTAGGATACTATGGGTACTGGCAAAATTCTTCGGGGCTCCGCTTATCGCCGTTCGTTGGAGCTACGGATACACTTTCGCATCCTTCCTTCAGAACCTAATAAAAAAATAAAATAAAAAATGTGCGTGGAATCCCTCCGTGCGGAAAAAGTGAAACATCGTAATCTGGAAATGAATATTGGACGCTACTCGTTGCTGCTCGCACTGGCCTGCGCTACGAAAATATGTGATCGTTTCCACCAATACTAAGCTATGTATGGCTATGTATGTGCGAGTGTGCGAGGAAGATGCGCTATGAAGATGCGCCGCCGCAAAGTAGCTGCGCGAGAAAGATGCGACAAACGCGGGCCTACCGCAGGTACTCTGCTCTGCACATAGCTACACCACTCGCGACGGCCCATAGCAGGCATCCATAGCACGCATCCTTCCATATAAAAAACATCTTAGTTGAATCTGTTTCCACCAGTCAGTGCTAAGCTATGTGCACCAATGGATATGATTGGTGGATATTAAACGCATCCATAGCAACGTTCATAGCACATCTCTGGTGGAAAGGCACCCTACAGGTATACTTTTACTACGCGCATGCATTCGAGTGCCACGCATTCACTCTCGCTCTGTCTATTTCTATTTATGAATGTTTCCTTTTGACTCCATAGCTACTTTGACTTATTACCCCTCCCCAGGAGCGTTAAAGGTTTAACGCAACCTTTTTGGAAGTCGCATTTAATAATATAAGAAGTTTCACTTAAAAAATAACGCTTCACTCATAACCCCACACTAGGATTCCGTGTCGTGGGTGCCATGGACACACACAAGACAAGAACACACACACCCAGCCCAGAAACAGAAATTTAAACTCATTCAAATTTGCTCGGCTGGGAATCGAACCCAGGACCCTCCGTGCAGCGCACCGGCGTCTTAACCACTGCGCCACTCAGGTCGTCATTCATGTTAGCAGATACACTTCCTCGTTTGGTGGGATAGAGCTGGACTTTCTCCTATCTGCGTTGCATACTTCACAGAAACTCCCCATGTGGCTGCTACCTTGAAGTGGCCAGTGTACTGGGTCTAAACATTACTGCCTGTGCTGAACCTCTGTCTATAATCTAATCTTAAACAGGATCGATATAAGTAGATATTTGCTAAGATAGGCCAAATGTAACCGTTAGCACACCCTTATTTTCTACTGACGCGGAGCTGAGAGGAGTGGTGCGGCCCCTTGATTCTAGGTCGAATTCTAAGCTACTGAGCTGTCACCGCTATTATTTTTATTTGGCACTGATTTAGAAGCAGTTGTAAATAGCGGTTTTGGTAAGTTAAAAATTATAAATGGCACGTTTAAAACTAAGCAGTAAAGTCAACAAAAATGAGTAATAAAAAATAATGAAATGGATCAGTGAATATATAATTGAACAGGAAAATAATTAAATGAGCAGTAAAAATTATTGAACGAGGGGTTAAGTGTGGGCAGTAAAATTAACCTAACCTAATCCATTGAAGGGATTTCTGAGTTAAAGACTTCTGTTACTGACCCTCGCTCCGCTTCGCCTGGGGGAAAAAATTTAACCTTAGGTTAAATTGAACCCATTGAAGGGATTTCTGAGTTAAATTAAGACTTCTGACTGATGATCTGCTATTAACCGAACCGCTCATTCCATCATTTTTAACAGCTCATTCAGTTATTGGATTGCTCAATTATTTTTAGAATTGAAATTGTATGATAGAATAACCGACAAATTGATTTTTTATTGCTGTCCATCTTTTACTGTCGCAATTAATTAATCAACCGCCATTAAATTAAATAACTGCTCAATATGTTTTTCAACTGATCATAATAACATCTCGAATAGGTATTTAAATAACAGCTCAAAAAATTAGTTCCCCTTTTATTTGTCCACATTTGTCCGCGTTGTTGCTTTGACAAAATCATCATTGAGTCCTTGGAGCATTCGTCATGATAAGTTGATTATTGATAAATTGTATGTTTTTTGTTCTTGATCTTATTACTTGTATTACAAAAAATAAAAGATCTCTTAAGATAAAGAACAGTAGTTTGAAAATATTATTTCTTGGAAAATACATAATTTATAAATGTGGTTTATATTTAATTTTATAAATTGTCAGTAACCCTAAAGATACAATTATGTTGGCCTGAGACAGCCTGCATTCAGGTCTCGAAGGGATGCATTATCAGAATAATATAATGTATTTTGTATTTAATAATTGAAGCCTCATTAAAATATTTCATTATTTTAAATATTTTTAAACAAAGAAAATAATTGGTCTGATTTACTATTTTTTATTGTTTTTAAAATTGAAAGTTATAAAGTCACATGTTTCAGAATAAATGAATACTGGGAATTTGGTAATGTGAGTTTTATTATAAACTTAAACCAATATAGAATGACATATTACTTAGTTTATGTTCATAATTATCCCACATAAACAGGTGGAAAGCGAGTAGATCTTCGTAAAGATTACTGCAGTTTTAATGTCCATACCTGGAATAAAATATAAAGTTGTATTGATTGATTTCTGTCTAATAAAATAATATAATGTTTTTCTGTATAAAGCAGAAACCCTTAGTGGCACACAAGTGAATGTTGAGCAAACCTTGATATTTAGGATACATTGACTATAATCAAGCAAAGCATCATCGAGACATATTTTGTTTCAGTCTTTAATATTAGTCTAAGCAATAAGCTAAAAATGGTGACACATAGACTTATTGTTACTGTTCTTAAAAATACGTGCGATAGCTCTTTCTGTCCGGAATGATGTCTAGAAAAATGTCGCATTTTTCTAGACATCATTCTAACATTAATTTGTTAATAACAAACGTTTATTAGCACAAACGTTTGTTATTAACAAATTAAGTTGCAAAAAAAAGGTATTTCTTTTTTTTGTTATTAACTCCGCTATTAGTATTTCAGAAAATTTACAAAAAGATTCTTAATGTGGAAATTTACAAAAAATAACTCCTGGCTCTCGGAACTGTATCTCCATTATTTATAGTTTTAATTTAAAGCTGAAAATGGGCCTCCACGTGAAATTATCAGGATTTGGTTGTGGCATCAAATTCGAGTATGTCACGTTCAATAATTGTTTTAAGGTATAAAATACTATGTGAACATTTAAAGAAATATTGTATATTCAAAACACTTCAAAGAATTTGCTGCCGATGGAAATTTATCTTAAAGTTAATTTTGCAACAATTTTTATGTGCTAAAATACTTCTGACAGATTTTTCTAGACATCATTCTGGACAGAAAGAGCTATCACACATAATTTTAGACCAGTATGTCTATTTGTCACTATTTTCAGCATATTGCTTAGATACAAGTCGTCGTTGTGCGTGCAAAAGTTGCTTTGTGTTATTTAGTCATTTTCGGTTTGTTAAGCAGTTTAAATCATTATTTCATATACATACTGTAAAAACAGCGATGTGATAAATTATTTATTTCACTTGTTAGACGGGTTACGTAATGTAGCTATGTGACATTCATACAACGAAACTGCTACGAAAATTTGAACTATGTTTTTTGTCTCCTGTAAAGTTTGTAAAAAAATCATAGTGACTTTTGCACACGCAACGATGATGTGTAAGATCACAAAATCCAAACAAAAATAATCCATATAAATAAAATGAACTTACTTTTGGAACTCCCACTCTCTGTTGTCCAAGGGACAGACTTGACGAGTTTTGAGCCAACGTGAGATACAGTGGAAGTGAAATGCATGCTGAAATAATTAATAAATGAGACAAATTGTATTGTATTATATCTAAATTTTTGAATACCCTTAAAATTCAAAGGCTATTTGACAATTGGTCTAGCAAAACATAGTGAATACGTCACCGAATGAAGATTATGAAAAAACTATAGTGTAGGGAAATTGTAGTGTACCCTTTAAAGCGTTGTAATCATCATAATGATGTCGGTGATAGCCTAGTGGCTTAGAATTCGACCTCGAATCGAGGGGCCAAGGTTCGAATCCCAGTGGCTTTGTAAACAAGTTATGTGCGCGTTATAAAATTAAATATCACCTGCTGTTATGGTGAAGGAAAACATCGTGAGGAAACCTGCATGCCTGAGTTCAAAAAAAAATGTTCTCAAAGGCATGTGAAGTCCACCAACCCGCAGTAGGCCAGTGTGGTGGACTAAGGCCTACATCCCTTTCATTGTGAGAGGAGACCCGACCCTGTAGTGGGTCATGAATGGGTTACTGACAATGACAATCATCATAAATCAGCCTTTATATCCAATATCAACTTAAATTTAAATAATAATAAATTATTTTATCTTTATATTTGTAGCTCACTTAATCAAATCAACAGCAGGCCTTGGAGACCTTGATTTAAAGGTTAAAGAGCTTAAAAATAAAATATATCAATAAACACTAACATTACAAACTCCCCAGGCGACTGTACACTCTTCACTAGTGGCCGAGGCCTGGTTGGCTTGGCATTCAATGCACAGATCCATTATGTGGTTCCGGCAGATCGCACAGTTGTCCACAACAATGTCTGCAAATATTTTTTCAATGTTTAATAACCAGCTTTTGCCCACAGCTTTTGTTCACATGAACTTTAGAGTTACATCTGCAGTAAAAAGAGACAGCAGTCACTTTTGTGCCCATGCAAATATATTAAAACACACAACAAATATGTTTTTATTCAATTGTAAAATAAGAACAAATAAACAAACGAACTCTCACGATGAAAAGAAGACTTCCTAATAATAAATGTGGCTATTATATACGAAAAGATAGTTTTAATTCCAAATGGCACTTTCATTGAGATTAGCGGCTCTGATAAACACGCAAAAAAAGACGTTGACCATATTAGTATATTAAAACTATAGTATTATATTTTAAGTTGAATAGTTATATTCTCGTTATCGATCTTTTTTTGCAGGTATTGAAGGTTATATATTTGACTTTTATTTTAAAACACATACCCCAAGCCCACAAAGCGACAGCATTCCACTGAAAAAAAAATTGCATTTAACACAAAATAGTTCATAGATATTGCATTTTATAAACAAAGGTTTTCATTCAATGATTGTGCAGAAATTGAATCACCTTTTTCACTTCGAATCTTTTTTTGTCGCCTTTGCCACTGCTAGAGGAAGCCATTTCAACCTCTTCTTCATCGACATCCATTGCAGAAGCCATGTTTTTTACAAATACCTTATATTACAAACGTAAATAAGTAAAAATTATTTCCAGTTTTTATGAATCGGATTTTAATTTTGTGGTTTCATAAATTATTCAGTGACAGCACAAAACATGAATGAAAGAAAACACAGATTGGTCCTTGAGTGAGATTATACACTCAGACATTAATGACAATTATGACAATATTGACAATTGACTTCTGTGACATTATGTCAGACTTGAGTTTGACACTTGCACTATTGATTTTATAATACCAGCGTTAAATTTTTACCTGAACAGCCAGAACAACAAGTACTCTCCACACTTGGCTTACCCAACTGGCTTAAAATCGGACGAACTAAATTGGATGAAATCTGTAGGGATGTTATTTATTCAACCAACTTAATTTTAATATTTCATTAATGTCAATTGACATGGAAAAATTGGATGACCAACTATCAATTGGCGTAACTAAACCATCAGGGGCACGTGGCTAATTCATTGGATGGGGCCCCAGAACTTTCTTAATTTCTTTTAGTTTTGTTTTAAGGCTACCTACTTCTGGGCCCGCAGCCTCTCAGTCCGGGACCCCTTCAGCCCCGGGGCCCGTGGCATTTTGCCAGCCCTGCAACCCTATAGTTACGCCACTGCCAATTTTCATAATCCAGTGTTGCCGTTAGTACCATCAAGTTTGGAGACAATTAAGTAAAAAGTTGCCAATCTGTACCATCACGAAGTGTTGACAACCCCATCCTAGAGTAAAACGGTAAAATATAATATAATGGTAACATAAACAGCTTCAGCGAGACAAGAGAATGGTGGATTCTTTCAAAAAGTAACGAATATTAAAACTAATGCCATCATTTAAATGTCAAATTTAGTAAGATCAGAAGGTCAGCGTGGAAAGTCCTTTATAAAAAAACATAACATCGTAGTACTCGTACAGCTGTACTATTGCCAGTACAAGAAAGAAATGGTATACAAGGACCCAGTGGAAGGGTAGCAATGAGCCGATGGGATGTATTAATTATAAGAGTCCTTATTTTATAATTTTTTTAATGTTGTAATTTGCATGCCTGAAAAGATGAATAATATGTATAATGAATCATTATACATATTAATGATTGATGCCATCAAAAACATAACTTGTAAAAAACCCAAGTCTCGTAACTCAGTTCTTGCACCGTAAAAAGTTGTGAGATGCATGTTGTATGTATGTATATTATATAATTAATTATGTCGGAGAAGGATGCAAGCCAAATTGATTGCTGGCGATATGATGCGAGATCAATTGTTTTTATTTTGAACTTATTTTAAGAATAGAGTAATCTGTCAAATCATGTTTCCATAGATAAATACTAACATGTTTCGTTGCTCTTTCTCAAGAGTTTGAGGCAGTTTGAGGCCATCCATGTAGAAAATTAAATTGTACGTGTGTGAATATTGTGATACCTTGAATAAATAGTGTGTAAACCTTAAAATTACTTTGTGCTTGCATTACACCCAAATGACGCCCACTGAACCCGTAACCGCTGATGACGATGTCGAGTAGAATGGTCTTTCTCCGACATATATATCTATACCTAATAAATATATTCTATGTCCACAACCCGTATTAGTCCAAGGTGATGGACCAAAGCCCACATCCTCATTGTGAGAGGAGCTCGACCTTGTAGTATATGAGACCCTCATATGGGTTGCAGACAGTGCTAAAATGACAGGTATATGTTGAGCTGTTAAGTGAGTCTTCAGCGTGCTTATAATTTATTAGGCTATGTGATGAGTTTTTAATTCAAATTGTTCTATGTTGACGTCATTCAAATATCTACTTTTCTTGTAAGCATTTTTCCAAATCTCATAAAAGCAGACAGTTGCTTGAAATCTGTAGCATACTAGTAGAGGCACCGATATGTGAGTTATCAAAGTCCACGCCCAAACTCCATAGAATTCCATCTGAAAAACAAAAAAATATAAAGTAAATATGAATCATGACAGTATTAAGATTAATAAATTTCAAAATTTGACAACAAAATCGTCCCATTTGCCGTATGAACGATTGTGATACATTTTGGTACATTACGATGTTACATTAATTCTTTGAAAATTAAGATCACTTTCAGCATGCCTCAGTTAAAATTCCGCAAAGAATACGTAAACTAAGCTTTTAGCGCAACACAATTATTGTAACAATTACAGTTATGTGTAGGATTTCCATTTTCTTTACACACAACACTTTTCCATGTAAAAAGACTTACTTGTAAAGGATGAAATTCTGCTCTAGCGTTCTTAACGCGATTTAACAGCCACAGAGCAAAGTTGCCCACTAGTAGGAAGGTGACCAGCTGCCGGCCAGGTCTTTCACGAGCGCCATGACAGCGGCGTGACCACGCGTCCAACACTAGTAACGTTTGACAAGAACTTTGTATCACAGCACACAGCGGGGCTATTATCCTGTGTACAACATTTTTATTTAAATGAATCATATTAAAAAACTATAAAGCATGCCTTGCTTATCTTTCTTCGTTATATAGGCCAGTGGAGATATCAGTAATTTTGGATCTTTGATGGTGGATTATAAAGACAGCGAATAGGTCATAGAAGGCATTTTATTTTTTCATGACTAAAAAAAACAATGTGATGACCATGTTAACGTCAAGTACTGCATAACTGCATGTAATAGACAAATAGACGTTCTGCTGAGGATATAAATAAAATTGAAGACGTAGGTATAAGTACCTTGTCGCGCGTCTTCCCTCAGGAAATCGTTGAATGATAAAGCTAGTGCCGATGATTTGGAATAAGTAATAGAAATATACTCCGCATTGTGTAACGAGCAGAAGTGCATGTTCTAGGGGCATCGCCAAGGAGGCTCGCTTCTTTGTCATGGATCGCATTCTTTGGATACAAGCAGCTGAGCCCACTGTCATGAGGATGAACAGAATCGTTTCCCACACATTTATCTGTGAATAATGCAAGTTATTAACTATAATCTTTCTGAGCTGAATGAAATAAAATTGCAATTTCAATTTTTTTGTTTTAAATCAAAACAAAGGTAACGAATTGTTTTCTCCAGCATGAAATGAAAAAAGTTTTGTTATAGTGTAATAGGCATGATGACAGTAATCAAGTATCGCCAAAATAATAATCTGATCTAATGAAATATTGTTCAAAGATATTGAAACATATATCTATTCTCTTATTAATGTCGAGATTAATAATTTATTTGTTAAAATAAATCTACAAAATACAACAATCCGCCATGATAGCTTAAACACCCATCGAATTACGTCAATTTACGTCACGTCTCAGTAAACGTCATTTTTTTCGTAAGCATATTATAGGTACGCGATCTCTGCATTTTTTACTGCGCCTTGACGTAATGACAGACGCCATGACACGGGCGAGCGTTTTGGAATAAATTTGAAACTTAAAATTTAAATGTATTTTTATTGCACAAAAACCTTAATTTTCTACAAAAATATGATATATTTTAGACATAATAGAAACTTCTGAATATCATAGAAGAGTTTTTGAAAATTAGTCATCATGCCTATTAATGGTGAATGATAGTTAACTGTAAGCGGTCTCACCTGAAGTAATGCAAGTTCTACATGTTTTTGGTTTTGAAACAACCCATTAAAGAGCATAAGGCTGACTATGGTACCTGCCAGCACCGCTATACCCATAAATAATCCTTTGTGAGCACTCCCACAGTCAACTGAAAAATGAGTATTAGACTTCACTCTGGCACAACATTGTTTGGCATCTTTGCTTATTGAAGAATCTTTGGTCAATACCTTCTGAAAATATTGAATAATAAGTCGTTTTTACAATAGCAGTTACAATTTAGTAAAACTTGGTTAACGACGAAAAATAACTTACTGATCCGGGAACAGTGCAGATATCTTTCCATATAACGACTATTATCACAGAACATAGTAAACTATATTCTACTCCACAAGGTCTTAAATATGGATTGACTGTACTAATTAAAGGAGTAATCATATCAGAAACGTTGCAAGTCCAGGTTTTTGTGGCAAGTGATACATTTTCATACGAAGCCGTTATGTTAGGATTAACTGGCAATGAAGTTATGTTTTCTAATTTTTCTGTAACTCTAGGTTCTGATGTGTATTGTATGAAGGCTGGGTGATTATACGCAATGGCTATGAAATCGTCTCTGGTTTCTTGTATGACGACGTTGAGCCACTCACATACGTTTGTAGCTATTAAATGCATAAGGCCGAATCGGTCTATCACTACGCCTCTCATTGGATCTAAAATCTGTGAATGATAAAAAATAAAGATGAGTCATTTTGAATTAGGTAACAGAAGAAATGGTATTAGGTATTTCCGAAATGCCGACGGCACTGCTCCTTTAACGTTTCGTGTAGGTAGGTACTTAGAGCTTTTGTCCGTTAATAAAGGCGTGATTGTGTTCAAGTTATGTCCTCAATTATAGGATGGGAAGTAAACAATTGGACAATGTCTTTAGGCTGCTGTATTCTTATTTGACCTTTCTCGATGACGGATGAAAATGTAATTGAATAAAAAATGAATTTTATTAAAAAAATTATATAAATTAAAAAAAAAAAACTTATTTGCAAATAGAAAAATGGAATAATTATATCAAATTAGTGTATTGTCATCGGTCCTCGATAAATCTACAAAGTTTAAACGAAATCTGGTCGTTTAAAGTGGGTCAAAATCACGCCCAAAGGAGTCGGTTACAAACAAACAAACAAACATACATACAGGTGAAGCTTCTAAAAAGCGTGTAAAAAAAGTAGGTATGTAGGAAGTTCCCAAGTGTGAAATCCATTTTACATTTGTCGATTAACACTTTAAAAAGTTTACTTGATATATTAAAATCGTACGTGATTCTTTCATTAGACCTGCATTCGTGTAATGTGAGTATGTAGCTATATTATGAATGTGACGCCAAATAAGCACGTTAGTAGGGCTGTTGGTGTTAAGTTTTGCCTGATTAAATAAAATACGAATCTTACCTACCAAGCTAAAAGTTATTTGTCCGACTTATATTTTTATTTGTGTTTAAACAAACACTGCATTGATTATTCATTAAACGATAAATTTTACATTATAATTAATAAGAAAAGAAGCTATTGCAAAACCTCAAAGAATTCTATTGTAAATACAGTCGAAAATATACTAACGTCGGTGTAAGAAAAAATAAACACAGTCTGAGCGACCATAAACAGTATCCTAAGGGCTGGTTTGACCGCGATGATCACTAATTGGCAGTCTCCCGAGAGGTCGAAGTACTCTCCGAATTGCAGGCACGAGTAAATGATGGAGCCCACGCTGAACCCAGCAATACCCATGTGGAGATAAAAACTTCCGTAACGAGACTTGTGTTTTGAGTTTTCTGTAAAATAAAAATAATGACTAAGATAATAGCGACAAAGATAATTAGCCAGAAACGTATTTTAGTGCTATGCTTCTGAATAATTGAAAACTTGAGTGTTTTCAATTATTCAGAAGCATAGCACTCACTTTGTCATTTTGTTACGTTAGTCATGATGATGCAATTAAAAATTGGTTACAAGTTAGGTAAAATAAAATCAGGTGTGGAAATGGTAAAATTACAGAACTAATAAAAATACCAAACAAATATATTATATAGAGAACATTCTAAGATAGAATTGCGATTTATAGGTAGGTAGGATATACCTAATTTACCCTGAACTAGTGAAGTATACCTAGTCCATTTTTATTATTCTCTTGTCTTATTTGGTAAACAATCTTTGCATGTTTTTTTATTCTAATTTGCGATTCAAAATAATGCAGACACAAAATTATAAAAATTTAAAAACAAATTGACATTTAATACAGAAACAGATTTCTAGAAACTATAATTAATTTTTTTAAAGCAAATTTAAACTTTTTTTCAATAAAAAGTAGTGCCAAGATTGTTTACTAAATAAGACAAGAGAATAAAAATGAACTGTACATAGTATTATTTTAATTGTATTCTTATAATATTGCTCTCTAAGTTAAATCCTTGTAGATATTGGAGATGGTATCAGGGGGATTTAAAATAAATTAAATTAAAATAAAACATCATATTTTAAATTAAAACAAAACATCATTGCTTTATGATGGTTTTAGGAGTTTGTAGTAACCTCCCAGGTCTTTATTTTAAAATACATTTAACTGTTATTGTTTTCGTTGTTAGTTCAAATGATATCTACGGCAATGTTAATCTGAATATTATTTTACTTACCGTCTCTATATTTCTTAGCAATTCGTAGATGATAGAAGGTGTAAGCCAAGAAGATCATACTAACTACGTATAAGTACATTGTGAATACCTGTAATAAATTTCACGTTTTTTAATAATTGATAATGACCTAATGTCAAGTCTGAATTGTATTAAGATACGAGTAGGTATCTAATGTTAGGGTGCGCAGTGGAGTATTTATCAGGACTTGCTCTATTCTATTGTGTTGAAAATACTTAGACTTAAAACTATAGTGTAGGTCGCATATAAAAAGTTGGCAGCGAAATTATTTAACATCAGATATACAAAACTTATTACAGTTTGATTTAAAGAAGTAGTACTTACATCAGATGTGATATTCGTATATGGCACATTTGGTATTGTGCTCGTTACTGGTAACGCTACCCCTAAAACTATTAATAATTTAGCGTAAAACGCTGATAGAACTACTGTCATTGATTCGCTAAAACAAAATGAAACACCGAATTAATTAGTAACGCAGCCTACTCGTAAATTATAAACTTGCTGGGCACAAATTGAAGCATTATCAAAATTATTGCAGTGAAATATTATTGTGGTGAATTTTCTAAATTGCCTTTGATCGAAATTCGAGAATAGTTTTGATTGTTTCAAATATATAGATGTCAAAGTTAAGATAAACGGTTTGCTTCAATTATTCTGTTGCAAATAATTTTAAATGTATTTGGGGATACCTTAACGCCATCATTTTTAGCCGTCGTGAAGTAGAATGTTCGTTATGTCTTGTGCTTTGATTGAGTTAAAGTTTTCGGATATGCTTAATTTAAAGCAACCATCTTAGTAGGACTAAGATGAGCTCAAATCAGAAAAATCAGAGAGAAATTAATGAAATACTTAAGAGACAAAATCCCTTATACAGGAAATCATCTCAGTTCACAACGGTAACCGCGTATCCAGGACCACATACAATATTGTATGGCAGTAGAAAATCAATTCTTGCCATGCTATTCTCTTATCTTCGTTAATTAATTTGGTATCTTACTCTCCATGTGACAGCGGATTCCTTGGAGGAGCTTGTGGTAGGTGATCATCGCTGGAACTGTTGCTACACGGCAGCACTATACTCAGTCTTGGCAACGAGTGTGGTGGATGTTCACTATAATAATTAATGTAAAGAAATGAAAAAGTAAAACTTTATATCTAAAATTGATTGCTAATAAAAATACGAAAAGAAGAAAAAAAACGTAAAAAAGAAAAAAAACTCTTGGCGTCATATTAAAAATTGTTACGATATAAATACTGTAATTTTACACTTGTAAGTTGGTCTCTTATTTAAACTGCAATGTGAGTGCTTTTAGAGTTAATGAACACAAAATTATACTTAATATATACCTTAGTTTCTTATTATCTAAAATAATCTCAATATTTATGAGTTTAATACCGCGGATGGATATCTGGCTGTGATATAGGTGTTAAGATAGGATCAGAAGAAAGTTGTTTTATTTCAGCTATCGCTTATCGACTATCTAATAGTGCATTTAATGAAGCCGGACTCACCTTTCATCTTCAGGCACAGATATCAACTCAGACCTCTCCCGCCACTCCTTGGCTCCATTTTGATTGGATTTCTCCTTATTTTTTCTCGCCATAATTAACTCTCAAGCGTAAACGTAGTGTTTACAGATTCTCGTAAATAACTTACACAATACATTACAACATCGAAATGAAATTTTGAATATCACATAGAACTTTGTTTTCTCTAACGTTAGAAGAAAAATACGTATCTATATGAGTGCGCGATGTAAGACGTCAATCACTAACTCAGCTCGAGATGATTCTGCACGTGTGTGTAAGGAATTAAGTAGTTATTGATAATTTATATTAAGGCTGCAGGGCATAGGGATGTACATAAAACAATTTAAATGAAATAAGTTATAAGTTATAAACTTAAAAAAAAGCTTTTATTTTTTCGAGTTACTCTTAAGAAACCCTTTCATTTGATACCCATATTGTAGAAATGCATTAAAAATAACTATTCCTATATCTTGGATGGTCCGCCATATTGCATTTAGAATAACATCACAAACCATATCGTGCATTGTCATCCAAACTAAACGTGTATACAAAATTTCAGCTCAATCGGTTGAAGATACCTATCTACTTTAAAATTGAGTTCAAAGATTCCACCCGAACAAACATACCAACCCGAACAAACATACTTACATACATTGCAAGTTAAATAAAAGCTTTTAATTTATGATGACAGATTTTAGTATTTTATGAATAAGTTAAATACGACAAACATAAAAGGTTTAAGGTGTTTTGATGCAATGAAATTGTGATATTTTCTTTAAAGTATTTAGGACAATCGTAGTCTAGATACAGGTCTAAAACAACCCTTAATCAACTTTCGATTGTTTTTTGAAGTGAAAACTTCTTTAGTGGCGCTGAGCACTTTTGGTATGGCCATAGAATACATAATAGTACAAGTAGTATGGCACAGAATACATAATAGTACCTACGGGTATGGGTAATAAAAATTGTAAAACTCGCGACAGGACACGTGACCCTGATAGTAAAGGAAAATGCGCAAGATGGTAACTATGGAAACTGTCAAAAGGAAACATTTATAAACAAAGTGCGTCTAATTAGATGTAACTATGGAAACTGTCAAAAGGGAACATTCATACATAATAAGTTTATTTTATTATAGAAAAAAGCTAAATATTATTATGATTTTGGATTCTACATATTATTAGCATTAAATGTCGTTTTTTTCTTACAGAGAAACTCAATTGTGTTTTAATTTAATTGTCGTCCAAATCACCAAGAAAACACATCTTATAACTTTTCACTTCTGGCGGCACTCCCAGAGTGCAACCCGTTATTTTTTAAATAAATATACATATTACTATTTATTGATAGTACGAATCCCGTAATTATTTAAAATATTAGTACATATCATGAAGATGTTTATGTGCTCGATATTTATTTTATTATTCTGCTTTGCATTTAAGCCGTTACAGCGCTATCCTTGAATAATAATAATTAGCGTGGTCGGTGTCACTTGCAGGGCTCTCCTAACGAGGCACATGCACCCCGCCGGCCGCATCTTAGCGCTGCGCCATTAATTAGACCTTTGCCTGTAAGCGATTTGACTTGATTTTTCTGACTTTAGATTCAGACTTTAGTTGGAATTTACGCATTTGCTTTAACGATGAAATATAATTTATTGGCTTAATTTAAACTATACGATCGATTTTACGCACGTATTGTTTAGTTTGTACCTATATTATATTACTAATATTTTAAGGATTCCTTAAACAAAGAGGGTCTAACTAAATGAAGTCCCCGCCGCTTCTCTATCTGTCATATCAAAAGTGATCCAGGGATAAGGATAATAATGGGAAATAATAAGGGATAATAATAGGGTTAAGTGGAGTGTGCAAACCGAATCTCGTAAATCTTATGATAACAAGATATATTATAAAAACAATATTAAAATTTATAAAAAACATAATTTAAATAAATAAATGTAAATTGAAATTGTAACAATTTTATTTATTTAAACAGATATTTATATTTTATAAAATATAAAATTGTCACAATTTCAATTTACATTTAAAATCGTGCAAATAGTGGTTTGTACCGTTTTTGGTACTCAACAACGCTTTTAATATACCGATTATAATTTGCCACAACTAACACGGACGGGAAAGGTAATCTTATTTTTAACCGACTTCAAAAAAAGGAGGAGGTTCTCAATTCTTCTGTATGTTTTTTTTTTTATTTTTATTTTTATTTTTTTTTTTTATATTTGTTATCGCCGCATTCCGTCATTTGTTAACCGATTTGAATTTTTATTTTTTGGTTGGGTAGATGTTACTTTGAATTTGGTCCCATATTAAGTTAGTGTTTATCTGATGAAGAGTTTCGGAGATACAGAGTGGAACTCTTCAACGGATAAGAGTTAAGGAACCGGGTTAAAAAAATATTATTATTGGTCACATTACCTTTGCAGAACTATGTAGACATTGACCACCTTCGAGTCTGATGATGGAGTGGAACTCGTTTTTATTTTATATTTCTGACCGCCGTATTCCGTCATTTGGTAACCAATTTGAATTGTTTTTTTTTTGGTTTGGGAGCTGTTACTTTGAATTTGGTCCCATATTAAGTTGATGATGATCTGATGAAGAGTTTCTGAGATACAGAGTAGAACTCCTCAACGGATAAGAGTTAAGGAACCGGGTTAAAAAAATATTATTGTTAGTCACATTACCTTTGCAGAGCTAAATAGACATTGACCACCTTCGAATCTGATGATGTAGCGGAACTCGTTATAAAATAGGAATAATTAAATCGTGTTTAAAGCAAGTTAATTTAAATAAACTGTACAAATTATATATTTAAACATTAATAATGGTAATCCGTAAGGTTACCATTAAGTAGCCAGTTGCCGCAACCTACGATGAAGCATTAAAACTAAGATACCAGAGTCAGATAATAGAGTGGAAGTGAAACTATGACAACTAAAAAGCATTAAATAAAATAATTTTAAACAAAAATGTGAACCGACTTCAAACTAAAAAGTAAGAAATAACTTTACAAACAGACTTCAATAATAAGGTATTTTTGGAGTCTGTGCCCAAGTTCATCCTCAGTTTAACCTCAAGTAACCTCATTTTTGCAGACGAGTTTTAAAGTCATGAAGAAATCATGAAATGTATTTTAATATATTTTACTAAAAAAGAAGTATGTAGGTAAATATGTACTTAGGTAATATTTTATTCATTTATTATAATTGTACGGGCTAGTATCGACACCATACGATAGTCAAAGAAAAGATGTTGTTAAAGTTTATAATATTTATTGTTGTACACTGTAGGTATGATAATGATGTTGCTATGAGTACGCGCGCGATATGTTAGTATCCCAAATGCATACTAAATTGAAAATGTGACCGGCGCGTGCTATACGAAAAACGCGCTGACGGTTGGTGTACGGTTGCACCGTACAATAATGTACAATGGAAAGAGAGATTTAATGTTCTTTAAAAATGCACATAACAAATTTACAAATCATCGTCATAAGTTATTTAAAAAAAATTAATAATATGTTTAATTTTTACACGTAATTATAAATTAATTAATTTTTAACAAAAATCAGAACTGACTTCAAACTAAAAAGTAAGAAATAACTTTACAGACTTCAATACTTAATAAGATATGTTTGGAATATGTGTAAAAATGAGGTTACTTGAGGTTAAACTGAGGATGAACTTGGGCACAGACTCCAAAAATACCTTATTATTGAAGTCTGTTTGTAAAGTTATTTCTTACTTTTTAGTTTGAAGTCGGTTCACATTTTTGTTTAAAATTATTTTATTAGTGCTGTTTTTATAGGCTTGATTAAAAATCAAGCTATAATTTAAACGCAAATAAGTATTGTATCAAAATTTCGCCTTCGGAACGGAGTCTATTTAATATTGATTGATTCAAAGAAGCACTATGACCTACTTTACGGGCATTTACGGGCATCACCATACAGTTTTGAATTGTGCATACAATTGTAAGTCACATCCTATGCGAGTCTAAAAGATGAATTTGTTAAAGAAGTCAGTAATTAAACGGTCAACACAGGTCGTGGGTATTGTTTTCATTCGTTAAGATCATAAAATTTCGTGAAAAGTGGTATAAACATTGTCATTGTCACTGCAATTTCAAAAATATTTTGTTTATGGTTGGTTGGTATTATAAGGTAAATAATTAAGAGGAAAAATATTTTAAAAGAACAGCTTTTAATATCTATTGTTCGCAGCAAGCTGTATCATTTGTTACCCATATTGGGGGTATTAACATCAGTGCACCACCCCGGTGAGCCCTATCTTGCCTACGGGTAGTATTCTCACAACTGGTTGAGGCTTGGAGCTTATTACACAAAGTTGTCACTTTTTTTTAAACTGCACTTCCCTAAGTTCTCTGACGAGTTTATCGAGTGCAACTGGTATCAACACTTTAATTTAATGTAACTTTGAAAAACCCTGAAAAGCATTCACAAAGTTTCCACTAGCGGTCTTAGAGCGACTTTACATAAGGTTGAAGGTAACGTCGCTGCAGATATTTAAGTATTTGTATTCAACTTACCGACTATGTCTGATTTTCCGTTCTAATGTTGTGCTATATTGCCTATGGGGATGGAAGTGATGATGGCCATGCTCATAGTATATGGTTGGTTTCGGCTCTCTTTCGATACGACGGACCCTAGTAAAAGTGAAAATAAAATTATTTTATATCCATTAGTGAAAAGATAAATACTATAGTATATTTGTCAGTAACCCATTATTGAACCACTACAGGGTCGGGTCTCCTCTCTCAATGAGAGGGATGTAGGCATTAGTCCACCACGCTGGCCTACTGCGGGTTGGTGGACTTCACTTACCTTTGAGATTTTTTTTTGTGAACTCTCAGGCATGTAGATTTCCTCACGATGTTTTCCTTCACCGTAACAACAGGTATCAAATTATTTTTGTTGAGATTTTGCCATTAGTACGTATTATGCAGCAGGCAAAATTTTGAGCAACTTAGTACCGATGCAAGAAGAAGGATTGAGTGGAATAAAGATTGAGCCTTGTTAAAACCCATCAAACCTCAAAAGACGCATTAAGACTCATAAAATCTGGATTCATCAAATTTTATTGGTGAAAAAAAATTAAAATTATACGTACAGCTCTGGTTCTTCTTCTATGACATTTTCCATGTTTATGACTAATATCAAAGGCTAGTTTGAACAATGAATCTTATCAGCACACGTTTCTTTATGAGTAATCAGACTTAGGCAGTTAGTCAGTTACACGTCGTAGCAGTAGCACGTTTTCACTTTTTGATTTCGATCCTGTTTATATGAAGTGAAATATCTTCAATATCTAAAACCTACTTACATCTTCTATTATCATGATAAGTGTGGCGTCAGGAAGTCTAAGATAAGTTTAGTAATACCATAGCTTACTTCGTCAGTTCCACGTGTCAGTCAAGATCAAAAAAGATAGTAGGAAAACATAAATTTAATGTAATAAAAGTAAGAACACACATACAAAGTCATATTTGCCTTTTCGCAGTACTTTCTTAATTGACGCGGTTTAAACATGAAATAAGGAAAGTACCTTCTTTATAATATTTCTGGAATTTACACCTATTTTAATCCATGGGAGTAAATGCCTATCATGTATTTATTCCGGCCTTCGTTGATGTCATGATAAATGCTCAAAACTTTATTTTTAGCCTTCCAAGGCTCAATTACCTATAGGTTTCGACTAAGTCTTTGTAAGTTGTTGGTTAACCACGAGGTAAGAACGTAAAACTCAAGTTAAATGTATAGTATATCTACATCGAATGAACGCCAACGTTGGGGCACATTATAACTATTACTCCTTATTGTGGCTTCAACCTAGGTACTACTGATGCCCCTTACGTATATTAATTTTGGAATTATAATTATACATCGCGTTATTATGTTCTATATTAGGAAAGTAAAAACTGTTGTTGTTTTTAGGCTTATCTTTATTAATTATACATTTAAATACAACGGTTTGGTCTTGAAGCTGTTCTTCCAGATTTCAAAGAGGCAGATAGATGAGTGGAGTCGGTAGAAGATCGCGAGAGGCATGGATACGTGTGTGATGATCGTCCAAGCCCAAGGTCCGTAGAAGGCTAGGTGGGCGGGACGGAACTCTGCTCGATTCTGGAAAACATAAAAGAATAAAAAAAGAAACTTAGAAAGTATCTATCTATCAAAAATAAACGTTATTTTGATTTAGTGGAATAAAAGGACGTATAATATGGTTTCTTTCGCTGAGTTCATTTCACTATTGGGAGAATTTGCGCTATGAAATCCAATTTTGCACATTTTATTGAAAATGAAGCGATGAAAATTATTATTTAAAAGTATTGTATAGATATTCTTTAACAAGTTTACTAATTTTCGTGGACGCTTTAGCAATGTCTTTATCTATGTTTTGGATACGCCAGGCGTGTCGTGAGCACCGCTAATGAATACAAGAGCCCGCTAGGCATGAAGATGGCACTTAAAATTATAATAAATAAATATATATATATTTATAATAAAATTTGTAAAATTTCTATTTTCTGTACCTTTTCAAGTGTGTTTATAGCCCACATAGCTATGTTAGCCACAAGCAGGAAGGTGACGAGCTGTCGGCCGGGCTTATTCCTGCGTTGCTCTGAACTGTTGCATCGCCTCCACCACGCGTCGATGATGAATAATGACTGCAAAATTGTCTGAAAAGAAAAAAAACTGATTTGAAGTTGATGTTATTTTAATAAGTTAACGATTTTAGATTGCTTAAGGTAACAAAGTTCCTGCTACTGGAGTCTAAAGCGTAGGGTTTTCATATTCTGCTGTAATTTAACCAAGGAAAACTAGATGAGATGCAAATTCAAACAAGATTAAAGCTTGTCTATTGATTTTTGTTCTTTGCTACTCATGATGAATTATTACGATGTTAAGTGTGTATTTTTTCATGCATGCATTCATTAATTTAATTGTAATTTTACGAGAAATTAAAAATATATAAAAAACTACAGGTAGGTATCCATAAACATAACCGGTAAATTTTTCAAATATGTTTACTTTATACAACGTAAACTTTTCACGTCCTTGATTAGGATAACATTGTGATATGCGTTCTATAAATGTTGAAGGAGTCGAAATTCCACGTACACTTCGAGATGTTTGATTCTTATAGAAATGATTTCAATCGCTTTAGTTTCTGCGAAAATCATGATTGTGGGCTGTGGCGATATCCAGGCAATTTCACGGAGTCGATTATATTATAGTGGGGATTATTGTAGCAGTACTAAGTAATAAGCTTTCGATATCAGAAATGTGAGATTCATTAGTACCTATAATGTTACCTGTAATAGATTACCTGAATAAGAGACAAAAATTCCGAGAAAAATGCAGTGAGGTCTGTGCCGTTGTCGGTGTTCAAGGTGTGGTGGCAGCCAATCAAGCTGAACATGCAGTACACAAACATTCCCAACTGTGCAAGAATCAGTAGAGATGTGTCAAGGCCCAGAACAGCTGAAAAGAATTATCGTTTTATGAATAGTCCTAAGAAGGGGTTTAGCCCGAGTGGACTCAAAAAGGTTTATAACTTCATACCCATGGTCGTGTATTAAACATTTTCACAATTGATTCAACACTGTCTGGTATTGTACTGTACAGACAGAAATCGTTTTTTGTTCATATATAAGTTTTAGTATGTATTAATTTCTTAACTTAAGATAAGCAGTTACTTAAGACTTTTATCAGAATTGTAATTTGATCCAATATAAAAATTTGAGTACCTTGTGATTTTCGTTTGTAGGCCAATGGTCTCATTTGAATAAAGGCTGCTACGGAGGCCAAAAGTGACAGAGAGTAGAGGATTAGCTCGCATATATTTACTTCGAATATGGCATCCTGGAAATTATTAAAATCCAATTAAGTAGACTCAAGCAGAAAAGATTGGGCAATTATAATAACTCGCAATAAGTATTTTAAGGTTTAATAATGTTAGGTAAGTATATTTACTATCATTTAATTTAACGAATTAACATGAACATGGCTTGAAAATGTTACCTTGTTCAGATTCATAAGACGATGTCATAAAAAAGGGAGACAAATTTTCTTGACTTATACGCTCTGCTCAATAGAGAACGTCTATGTGTACGGTTATTGAAATATTCTTGAGGCTTTGGAAACTTACATTCACAGTGATAGGATTTGTAACTAGGACGAAAAACATGATGAGGGATATAATTGTGAGGACGATGATAAGAACGCCACCAAAGAGACCTCGGGCGGCGTGAGAACAGTCCACGGAGAAGTGATGAAGCGCCATGCGACTGCCGTGTGGTGAACTAACGCCAAGCATACCAGCTGAAAAATTTATCAATCTATGATGATTTACACAATTAATGTAGTAGAAAATTAAAATTATTCATTGTAAAAATTTTATTCTTTGTAATGCAGTATGTTAGTGATACCACTGCAGGGTTGGGTCTCCACTCATGATGAGACAGATATAGGATGTGGGGCCTTATTGCGGTTGGTAGAATTAACATGCCTTTGAGAACATTATGGAGAAATCTCAGTCATGCAGTTTACCTTTTCTTTCCCATTGTTCTTTTCATTTTATAAAACTATTTTTAATTTTTATAAGTTTAAAATTTATTGGCGGTATCTTCCTTACTAGTATTATCAATACATATAAACGTCTTTCTCTATGATTAATGAGATTACGACTGTTGCAACTGTTATAAGATTGAATATCACCTGCTGTAACGGCGAAAGAAAACATTTTGAGACATCATCACTTCCGACATTGTAATTCGGAACACTTCAGCCTGCTTAAATGGTTTGATTATTGGGCCGATAGTCAAATACGGCGTCCGTGTATTGTTGCCCCATATCGATATATCCTTAATTTAGAGGTGCATAGGAGTAAGATATACACGTCTGTCCTCTTTGGCAAATCTGGATGCTTATGCAGGTTGGTCAAAGCTCGGCAAGCTTTGATCTAGGCCCCCCGTCAACATGCAATGTTAGTTCTTTGAAGCTCTCGTAGCCTTTCAGTAGTTTTAGTAATCTGGTTCACACAATCTAATCAGTGCCGTGGATTGGGTTAAACTGATAGTCTTTTTATAAATACCGAGAGCAACTTCTTTTGTACTTAGATGCGTTAAAATATGTAAGAGAATGAATTTATCTTACCGAATTGAGTAAGAATCTTTTCAGGTGTCACCGAATTTGTGCGACTTTTGTTTTTGGGGTAAACAAATTTCTTCTCAAAGTCTTCTGGCGTGCATTTCACCTGAAATTTAAACAAATGTATTAAATTAAATTGATTTTAATGAGATTAAGCTCTAGTTAGCAATTGTATTAGGAATTGGATAATGTTCATAAATGCAGCGACCCTATGGCAATATGTAGGCTTCGTGTGGAACAAGAGTTCAAGAAACAAGGAAAAATACGTACCTCTTTCCACATTTCGTATAATATTACAGCACAAATAAGAGAATACTCTATGGTACACGGAAACAGGAATGGAGATGCATTTTGTACCAGAGCGCCCATAACGTTCGATCTCCTGCATGGTATTTCATCTGATACGTTATATGTATGATTCGATTTTAAAAGAATATTATGTTCCAGGTGGTGAATTTCGTGTTTCGTTTCTTCAACAATTACATACAACCACTCGCAAAGATTAGTAGCGATCATATGCATGAATCCAAATCTTTGTATTAATTTGTAGCTTCCCACTTCAATATCTTTGTTTGTTAAGAATATGAACTGCATCTGGGCTAAAGTTAGTATCATTCGTAGAGCAGGCGTCAGAGCTGAGACGACAGAACGACATTTATTGGTCATTTCGAAATATTCTCCAAATTCTAAGCCACTGTACACCATGGATCCGATACCAAATGCTAGAATAATAATTAATATTATATAAGTTATATCTGTTAAACTCAAACTTTGTTAACAAAAACAAGTGTAATTATGCTCTCAATTATTCTCAAAGGTCCACTAACCTGCCAGCATTAGGTCAATGGACTAATCTTGGCCTATATCTTAAATATCATCTTGAGAGGAGACCCGACCCTGCAGTGGGTCCCAAATGGGTTACAAGACATGTTCTAAATACCAACTTATATGTTCTGAATGAAATAAAAGCCTTCATGATAAGTTGCTGCGATCAATCAATAATATAAAATGCTAATTTTTCTTACTATCACCTGCAGTTCGTACCTATAGCTCCTAATCGTAGATAAAAACTTCCATATCGAGATATTATCGTTTTTTCTTTTATCTTTTCCTTTGGTGTTGCTTTACCATTCCTTTCTTCTCTGTTGGGTTCCTCTGAAATTGAATGTTTTTGAGTGTTTAAAAACAATATTACAAAATATTTACAAGTATATTATGGAAGGTGACATTATAGAGATATAAAACGTTTAAATCATTAGTATAATACCAACTAAGAAAGGTTATATTATTCTTTGCGGTAGCAATTATGCAAACAAGATGTGATTTTAATGTCGCATTTTGTTAAGCAAATGTGGCTAATTACTGAAGCTTATGCATTCATTGCTAATGCTTTGTTTTCTTACAAATTATAGACAATGGAAAAGTCCAGTGCATTAAGCCGTATGTGACGTTCACGATTTTCTTACCATTTTCTTGTATAATCATATTAACTGCTTTTTGCCGCATCAAGTTGCCATATTGGAATATGACGAATATTACTGATACTAGATATAAGTATAAGTAAAATCCCTGAAAATAATGTAATTAGGTCAACATTTTTGGAAATTTAAATGATTTAATCGGTATAAGAACCTAGTTTTGTATTACCTGGTAATAAGTGTCAGGTACGCCATTAGCTATCACCTCAGTTATGGGAAAGGCAAGACCCAGTACTACCAAGAGCTTGGCATACAGAACAGATAGTGCCTTGCTCAACGCCTCGCTGTAAACATTTGTAATGGTTTTTATTTAATACTTGCAAGAAATTACATATTACAAGTCCTATCGATTTTAATAATTTAACAGAAACTTTTCTTTCTGAGCTTGGGTGTATAAGCCTGCGCAACATAACCATTTTGTTTGTAGAGTTTTCCATATTAATTATTACATTCACTGTCGTACATGTACTGGTAGTTGAATGTTCGCAGAGGTATTGTCGTCAAGCTGTCTATCTATTAACAAATAAAGGGTGCCTTTGAATGGTGTTGACGCGTTGTAGGCGCCTCGCATTGTGGCCGATATAATGCAGACGCCACGCTATAGAAGTGAATATTGTTCACCTCGAAATAGGTCTCTGGTCTCCATTTATTCATAACTAAGTGGCTCACTATAGGTACCTTGAGGGAAAGAGGACGTTTCAGCACAAATTAACGTTCGTACTGATTTATAGGTTGGTTATTTAGGTGAGTGTAATTTTTAAATTAACTATTTTTGTGCTAATTGTAAATGATACCGACTCCTCTATAAGGCCCCGATGTTTTGTAATTGCATTGAAATAGTAGGTTTTGCTAGACAACCAAACATCAAAATCCAAAGATCGATCCAAAGCTTGATTATCGAAACCGGCCATAAAACTGATCTTACTGTCCCAATATCTCCGCGGTGGAATGATGTGGTTCGTGGTTGGTGGAGGCTACAGATGCCCTCGACTGTGGCGACAACTCCGCGAGGAAGCGGCGCTGGGTGGCCGCACACAACGCCAGTGCTTGGGATGGTCGACGGAACGCCGCAATGATCATAGATGGTCGGCTGACATAAAAAAAAGTAATGAAAAAAAAATACAACTACGATATCGATGCATTGATTGAAAAAGAGTATTTTAATAAAATAAAAATACATAATCTTCAATTAGTTGCACCTTTCTGCACAAACAAACAGAGGACCAAAATACTTTTATATGACCAGACAGAGTGATAATACCTATACATACTAAAAAAGAGGCCAGAGAGTTTTAGAAACACCGTTATAAGAAATTTACTCTAACACTGGGGAAAAATATGAAGATACGTGGAGGTTATGTACCTACCACTAAAAGGGGAAAAAACCTATTTTTGATATTCGGGCACTCCTGGCACATCACATCCTGGCATATAAAAATCTTTACGAAGGATATAAACAAAATAAGTACTTGGTATTCAAATTGCCTGCTAATTTGGCCTCAATATCGCTGGACACTCGGCGGCTGTTGGGCTGGGAGTGGCTGAGGAAGGGCTCGGCCGCCGGGCCCAGCATCGAGCGCGTGCGGTCCCGGAGCTGCGCCAGGTCCGAGTACGAAGACTCATCGCTGAAAGTATATTCCATAAATAGTGTGACTGGTAAAATGACGTACTTTCGCTAAGGGCGTTTACATTAGGTCAAAACAAATCGTTTATGTAATGTAAAGTTCTATCCAAAACTCAACGATTTTCGAGATATTTGATTTTTATTGAATTTAAAGAAAAGGAACCACTTGATAAGATTAGAATTTTTATTATTTTTGAGATATTCTAGTTTTTTTACTCACTTTCATATAAATAACTGATGTTTATTAAAAAAGTCTAATAAATTAAATGAGCGAAATACGTCAAAAACTTCCTTATTTATCTAGCGTTCTAATGAGTTATAAAATAAAACAATATAAATAAATGTGTTAAGGTCTGCATAATCATAAATAATAAACATAAAGGGTTAAGTATGATTTTGAACTGAATTTTTATAAGCCCTTAGTCGTTACGTCACATTACAAGTTACCCTATAGGTACAGCTACAATAGCAAAGCGGTGATAGCCCAGTGGCTAAGAATTCAGCACGACTCAGCATTACTCGAGCAGTACGGCTTCGAATCTCAGTGGCGCGCACCAATGACTTTCTTAAAAGTTATATGCTCTTTATAAAATTAAATATCACTGTAGTGGTGCAGGAAACGGGCGTTCTCGGAGAACGGTTCTCCATAATGCTCTCAAAGGCATGTGAAGTCCTTCAACGCGCATTAGGCCAGCATGGTCGATATGGCCTACAAAGACAAAGACAAAGACTCGTTTGTCTTTTTTTATTTGCACAAATATAGGTATAGATTTGTTACAAATTATATTAATACATCCTTCTCAATGTGAGCAATGCGTCGTGTGGAGAGCGTGTCCTGTAGCATTGTGTACGTATGAGAGTGTGGCTTTAGGTATAGGATCGCCCACCCCTTTTCTAGATATGAATAAAAATATTTAAAGCTGGCTTTAGTGAAATACGAGTGTCGGGGGGTGAAATATGTTTAAGCACACAAAGCAGTCTATCAACCGTCATGAATATTTCCGAAACTCTACTTGTCGTGATGCCTCCGAATGCCTGTACTTGCAAATAATGTACAATGTACATACATCTTTATAAGAAATTCTCATGTTAAATACTTTTTATAATTGAATGTGTACATAAAATAAAAAGTTTGTAAATTTTTTCTTTACAATTTTGATTTCCCATTTCAGACGTGATAGATTGATTGTTCTTGATTGTTCGATTATGGCTGTTAGAACTGGCACAGTGATATTTAATTGAAAAAAAAATGCAGTTAGTACCTATTATCGAATTATGTAGAAAACAGTTACACTGATAAATAGATATGGAAAATGTTTAGAATATATTTTAGTACGAATAACTTGATTAAACATTATAAATATATCTCTATCTTTCGATTACGATTTTGTGTGAGACATTTTTGTGAGCATTGTGGACGGAGTTGATAGAAAATAAATACTAATACACAACTATAAACATCCTGTGATATTTATGTTTAAAGAAGCGATATGAATTGTTGTATTATTGAACTATTGCGACTGGGAGCCCGTGAGCACAAAATCTTCAAAATGTGCATCCGTCTGCCGGAAATATCCCCTAAGCTTCGATGTACGCTCGCCACAGTGTCTGAATATGAAAATATAAACCTTTATATTTATTTTATCCAGAGAACGCTGAAATACAATTTCAGAGTAATATTTATTTCCCATAAATCAATAAGGTGTCTGAAAAGATTTGCGTGAATTACCTCGTTGAGGAATCCGTCTAGCCGGCGTTGTTTATTTTGTGTTTGATTAGAATTTTACACAGAAATATTTAAAAGCTGAATTATTGATATAAATATTACTAACATTTATCTAGCGAATGTCTCTTGTTGGTAACATTTTGGTCTGCGAAACTATTTATACATAAATATTCTAAATAACAAAGAGTTTACGAGTATACAACCTAGATCACATAGAGATAAGCGATAAGGAGAAATACGGGAGGATGCAAAATAGCCGCACTTTAAAAGAAACTTTAATTAAATCGTGAGCAGCTACGAGTACATGTTAACTTTGTACGCAAATAATAATAAACGCCAGTCTAAAACTGCAACTGCAATTTGCTGCTTTATTACTGACTTGTATTTAACTAGCCACCAGGATTCTAATGAACTGTTTGAATTGAGAAAGACACGAAATCTACAAAACATGTTTGTATTTTATTACATTTCTGTACATTTTATTACATATTTTATTACATTTAGGTCATCTGGTTTTTGTTTACTTTGGTGATATGAATATCAATAATTAGGTCCCAGCACTAGAACATTCCTAAGCTCGGCATACAACTTGTGCGCCTACTATATTATAATTATGTCTTTAGGTTTCAGTGAGACCGAACGGTTTCAGGTCGATTCCAAGGTCTATGTCCAGCAATTTCAGTACCCATAAATGACCCACTACAGGGTCTGGTCTCCTCTCACAACGAGAGGGATGTAGGCCGCCTTCCACCACTTATAATAATGAGCAAAGTGAAGTGAAATCATGGCACTAGCGCAAAAACAGTTATCTGTTAATGATGACATGTAGGTACTAAGGGTCAGACGACTATGGCTATGGGTAATCACATGGGACTGGTTACCTGTCGTTGTCATTTTCCTCGTGCACCGTGTCCATGTCGGTGACAGTGACACTCGGACGTGTCTCGCTCGCGTCGCTCAGTGGACTTCGCTTGCCGGGACTCATCTACAAAATGAACACCATTACCTTTTAAACTGCTTAGATTTAGTACAAAGACTCGCAAACGCAAGTCAATGATTATGTTGTAACTGCACCATTATAGCAACTATTGATGTTATTTCCTTACATGTTTATGTCCTTTGAACACTTTGTAACGGAACAAAAATCAACCAACCCACCTGTCTATTAAATGTTTGCTAGATTTTTTTCTACAATATTTTTTCATTGCCCTAATCTTCAAGGCGGTACCGGAGCGCTCAGCGTTAGTAATTGAATTGACGCGGCACATACAAATTGCTCTCAGGAAATGTTTTTATTTCACGTTTTCATTTCTTATTTTTATCGCAAAGATATAGAAGTTTATGTCGTCACAACTGCGAAGTCACTGAAGGCAAGTTTGCATTTAAGGTTAAGTCATGACTCTGTTTGCCGAGATGTACTATCGTGTACGTATCTGTGTTAAGAGTATGCTGATAACGCATAATCCTTTAATGTCTGTTTGCTTTATTCAAAAGCCGCACTCGACGCTGTCAATATGGGCAATAATTTGATAGGTTGGACTACAAGTATATCAGAGTAACCGATTACAAGCTATTGCCCGTGATGATTAATGAGAATGATTTGATTAATTTTGAACAATTTCAAGAAAAACCAAACATAATAGTTTAATTGGGCTGAAATCAATGAATAAGTACTGACGAAATTTTTTTGAAATATTCACGATTTTTATAGTAGATACCTGACATTCTCAATTACGAATTCGTTAACCTTGCAAAACCAAGCTACAATAGACCTTTTAATGTAATAACTAATAAATATTGAAATTCAATATAAAATGTATAGGTAAGATCTAACTAACAATAACAAATATATAATAGATACTTACTTTTATTGATCTCGTCCTGAAGTCGAGCAGGCTATGTTGGTGATAACTATTTATTTACAAAAGTTTTTATCTGAAGTTTTAGCAGTGCGCAATATAAATCGATATTATTTAGTTTTAAAATTAGTGACAAAAATAGTAGGTAATTTATTTTTCAACATCACCACCCTTGGTAATTAGGTACACACCATTACCAAAATAGTTTTGTAAGTCAACAATATTTAAAATATAAATATTCTAATAAAAACAAAGATTAAAGAGTAAGTTTGTTTGTGCTGGGTCCGCCGGGCGGTCCGCTCTAAGGTTGTTAGGTTGTTGAATAAGTTTCTGAATTAAGAGAACTGAAAGTTTTCTCATCTCGAGATTACAGCAAAGTGTTTACCGTTTGGCTGTAGATGCGGCCGCGACGCCGCCGCCGACACCCCTCTCTAGACGCGAGCCGCTACAATGTCGACTGTATTGATTATTACATTGCTAATTTTATTTTATCGTTCATTATAAAGGAAAATGTTTGGAAAATAATTTAAAATAAATTATTTAAGAAATAATTGGTTGGTCGTGTGTTTTTTGTATAATCTGTGCAATTTTCGACAATTAATTATGAGTACATATTTAAATCAAAAAGTCGGTATTATAGTGGTTCTACTAGACCTACTTAGTATAGTTATAATATATGTAATGCAGATATTGCTATTTAACAATAAGACCGCCCGCTGACTTCTCAAATATTTGCTTGAATTACTTTATGTTTTTAACCGACTTCAAAAAAAGGAGGAGGGTATCAATTCGTCTGTATGTTTTTTTTTTTGTAATTGTAGTTTACAACAAAGTACTTAATGTACGATGTACAATACAGAGTATTGTGGCTGTCTTCACCAGTGACGGTAGGTATTAATAAAGTAACAACATTATTCTTTATTTTATATCTTTAAATTACCTAATATAATAATACCATTGTGTCTTGCCTTAATATTTATGAAGTATCGATATAGAGCGAATCCCTAGCGGTATTTTCATAAGATATTTGCGTGAGTGTATCGCACCTGATGCCGGTGATGTCGTTGCACTCCAAACTTGCCGTGATTTACGCAAACAAAAAGCCACTAACAAATATTGAAGTAAAAAGGTGAGTTAAAGATATGGGTCTCGTAATGTAAGACGTTCCTTCTTACTGTCAGCGAGCGGTAATTTTTCCTGCTTTAACGCGTTTCTTTGCGCTCTGAATGTTTTGTGAGATTGTCTGCTTAAAGTTTATATATTCGATTGCTTAACACCTATGTAGTAACCACCTGGTGATTTTATCAGGATTAAAATATGAGAATTAAGCTTTGAAAACATTGTGAAACATAACTTAAAACGATGCATGTTAATCCTATTAATTAAAAAGGACTTCTCCCAATGCTCTATAGTAAAGTAATATTCAAACAGGAATATTTAAAGAGATGAAAGTATCCAAGGAAAGCATCATACTTAAAAGATGTTTCGAAGTTTTCAAATGTTTTACATATAATTTTAGAACATTTGCAATTGTGCATCCTTCACCGATTGAGGAAACAGTCAAGGTCAATTAATTCTATTAAAATTTTTGCTTGTTTATGACACATAACTTTAAAAGATTAAGTCGTGATCGGAAAAGAGTACAGAATTACAAAAGTAAACACATACGAAGTCAGTTAGCGCGGGCGTGCGTGATCCGCCTTAATTTGCGCCAGTTATGGGCTCTATTGTACAAATAATAGATAGCGTGTTTCAATCGATAAAAAATATAGTTATTTGTATATAGTATGAGTAGGTACATCTTATTTGTGGCTTAATGGGTCACTGTAAATTATGGACTAGGTTAACCTCAAGATAAAAGTAGAGCCGATACCAAATATTGTATCAGGCCGTACTATCTCCCCGGGCGAACTATAATTTATAAAATATATATGAAAAAGCGGTGATAGCCCAGTGGCTTAGAATTCGACCTCGAACCGAGGGGTCAGGATTGGAATCGCAGTGGCATGCACCAATGACTTTGCATAACAGTTATGTGCGCTTTATAAAATTCAATATCACCTGCTGTTTCGGCGAAGGAAAACATCGTGAGGAAACCTGCATACCTGAGAGTTCACAAAAAATGATCTCAAAGGTATGGGAAGTCCACCGACTCGCAGTAGGCCAGCGTTGTATTGTGAGAGGAGACCCGACCCTGTAGTGGGTCATTAATGGTTACTGACTGACTGGGCAGTTTATGTATCCTATTAGTTACGGTTTTTTTTAAATATTTTGAAAGCTTGTTTACATTAGATTTTATTTGGGAATTTGATACTATTTGTAGGTATACGAATTGAAAATTGCTTATTATTGCTATTATCAATGAATTTTATAGAAGTCAAAAAATCATTAGGTGAAAGTGGTGGAAAATGGTAATGCACTAATTTAATTCTGTTGAAACCCTACCTAGAAATACATTTAATTATTCCTTGTATAATGCTGTTATTATTTGAGAGTGCATGGAAAAATAAATCAACCGTTATATGAAAAGAAACCATCATTTTTTATCTCATAGATTTTGCAAAAACTAAAATAGATATTTAATTTAACTTTTTAGTGTTGAAAACATTTAGGTAGGTACTTTATATAGCTTTTTAAAATGATATTTATCAGTTACTTTCGAAGTGTTTACCATTTTTTTCGCTTAATTCGATGCCCATAAAGGCGAAATAATTACATTTAAACATTGCTTACCTTTTCCCAGGCCCGATGAGACCGCCAGGTACTGCCGGTACAGAGCTGAGATATTTTATTTTGATTCACAAGTGAACACCATTTTGCAACTTTGAGGATCAAATCACGTCCTGTACACACTTGCTAATTATCAGATCAATTCACAAAACACGACTCAAAACTAAAAACGCTGACGTTTTGATTACGTATAGGTACGTAACCGCATTTGGTACACAAAGAGAACGTTTTACGAATTGGTTATTAAATCTCAAGGGGTTGACTTAAAACTCTGGTAGATTCGGATAGTGACAGTTTACGAACTGGCCTGAGCGTTACAAAGCTGGGTTTTAAAGGTAGTGGAGTTAGCGGACGCTCAAAGAGCTTTGCTGTCGGCGGCAGCGTTAGGACATGTCACGCCTGTGTGTCGATTCGTCGTCACGTGGCACCGAGCTGCTCCGTACCTACTGTTTGTTTCACTGCAACAACACAAGAATTAAGCGCTACTCTCATATATATTCAATTTCCCGCAAAAGTCTGGAGGCCAAACAAAAATTATAAGTTATGTACCTGAGCTAAGTGCCGCAAATGGTGTAATTATAATGACATTAATGAATTAATTAAGAGTCTCCTTTTCGTAGCACAGCTTTGTGAAAATATTTTCGGGACACAAAGGGAGGTGCGCTGATACTGAGTAAAATTATGTTCCATAAAATGAAGTTCAAATTTTTATTTCGCTTTGACGTTCAAAGTTGCTTGAGTTAATTCAATTTATTGTCTCTCTATATAAGAGACTCCTACGTAACGATATTTGTAGGGTACACCTACGGCTTGTTGATATGCCTCAGCCTCAGAGGCGAGTGCAGGAGCGCACCGGCGCCTAAGTGATTCGATACACTTTCAATATCTTTCATTAGGGAGCACCGTGTTCACTTATTCAATCATATCGACAGCGAGGAGCGCCGAGTCGCGCGGCGTCGTAGCAGCGTATCCGCGCACTTTGCTCCATTCTCACATAATCAGTTTTGCTGCTCAAAATGCCATACACAAGCAATTTAGGTGAGCAGTCTCCATTATATTGCGCTTTTCCGGGAACAACTTTCCATGCTTAAGTGCATTTTGCGGGAAATCAAATAGCAAATGTTGCTTTTCAGGCCAAACTTTATAAACCGAACAATACCTAGCAATGATTCCGATGTGATAGGAAATTATTGTTGGAGCGATTTTATTTCAGAATCGTTGAATAGTCGAACGCAGAAAGGTTCCGTCGTGCCGCTTCTGAGAAGGAACCGCTTCTTCTCGAACGCCGTCTGCATCCTGTGTAACAGGAAATGGTAATTACCGCCTAATCTCACCCGAAGCGCAGGGCGGCCCGACGTCCGGATATGAACTTCCGTTATGAACAATTTAGCGCGCGAAATTGGACGACGGTACGTCCTGCATTCACGTGAATCAGATGATACGACGTGGATACGACGTACACGTTAGCCTGCACCGGCATACACCCTGCAATCGTTTCGTTCCATTCATGGCAGCGATTTGCTCTCACGAATAAGTTAACTCGCCCCTACTGAATACGAATCGTATGAAACCTTTTAACGGGACTGTCTAGGAAATTGCAGCTTTACTCAATTTAAAGCGCGACGAGAAAAAAGTAATCCCAAAACCCATTTCGCTTCAGAAAAAAACTTTAATCATAACTTGAATGGAAAAAGCAATAGCTCTAACTTCCAAGACAAATTCATAACTAGTTCACTTAGATAACGTTTTACTTTTTTTTAAAGAGATATTGAAATTTGAATTTAGTTTTCGTTTTATTTATTTGTCTAAGACTTTATTTTTTATTTTTACCTTATCAACAACAAAATCTTCCTAACTTGAAAACAGATTAAATAATAGAAGAAGAGGAAGAAGAAATAATACTAAAATTTTATTGTGTCTTAGGTAATCTGTTAATTGTTTTATAAAATACATACTAGACCCACTTAACTGCTAAGTATACAAAAATTGAATTCTCTCTTTTGTAAAGAATTAGGGCTTCCCTACTATTCTAAGTTGGAGTCACGAAGTATTAGGCAGATGAGGAAAATACGATCAATTTGCAGTGTGACGTATTTAAAGTTAAAAACGCAGAAAGAAAAATTTCCCTTTCTTTTCATTTCTCTTTTTGCATTTTTTCTGGGTTTAACACCTACTTGACCTACTCAGATACCTATAAAAAGTTTTCTATTATATAGGTACACCAATTTTGCATAATCGGTCTAAAGGTGTTTGATTTTATGCCATACTGTGCATATTCTGCAATACAATTTTCTCACTAAAGGAAATGGAGCTTTGTTATTTCCGTTCCTATTTCAGTCATAGCCGCTTCTGTTCCTGATGTTTGCGGCTATTTAAGTAGTAGTTTCATGCATCGACTGGAAGTGGGGACTGTATCCGGGATGTACGAGTAAATAGACCTTTAAGCAAGAGGCAGTAATGTTCAGTGTTTAGTGAATTTTTGTAGAGTTCATTTTAAAGAAAGAGTATTATTTTTAGTAGTGTTTGAGATATAACTTAGCCATCGCCTCAGGTCCTTTATTGTGCGCCTAAATCATAAGAAAAAAGTCTCAAATTTCTATTAGTATCCTATTCAATTTTGTTCTGTTTATTTGAATGAATAAGCCGGTATCTATTAATATAGGTAGGCTATTCATATTGAGGTCTATTTTTATAAACATTGCTCTAATTCTATTTATTATGAAATGTAAATATTGTTATAAAATGAAAATTCAAAAATATTTATCAGCCAAAATCGTACAGTAGGTAGGTAATAGTAAGTAACTAGGTAGGTTCACTATACGACGTAGGTACGTACATACGGTTACCATTTAAGTTTTAACCATATAATCTGGGAAATTGTATTTTAATATAAGGCAGGTCATTTAACGTATTAACGGTTAGACAACTATTTATTTACTATGTTACCCTAAAACAGCACAAATTACTACACTTTAATCAATCTCTATTAGCAAAACGTAGGAGTCACATGGTTTGTAATAGAATAAAATGTAACACATCATTTATTCGCAGATTTCAAGGTTTTCTTGGACCCTACATATATGATAAACTTAATAAACACCTGAATATATACCCACTCTCAATTTATAAATGCAAAAATACATTATTTGAATACCTATGCAAACTAAATTATGACGAAACCGAAAACTTATTTAATATAATTAAATAAATAAATAAATAATAATATTAATATATTCGTATACTTACTAATAATATAATATATATATATATATTACACACACCCTCTCACACACACTCATACATAACCTCATATTACACACAGAGAGGCACACATACAAACTTTGCTATTTTAAGGTAAATAAGTCCTTTTAAAAATAATAAAAATACTTAGTTTTCTCATATTATAATTACCTAGAAATAAGTAAAATAAAATATAGGGGGTGGGCGATGGGTGTCGTAATACAGGGTAACACCTAGTTCGACAAACAAAGCCTGTGAATATATGTCTTTCTCTAGGTTAATCTAGATTTAATAAGTTATCCGATGTAAAAAACTGAATAAAGTTATTATTATTATTTATTATTATTATTACCTTACGAGAAAATTTAAAAGAATATTCCTTTCTTAGTTAAGCGACTTTGTCGCATTGAATTTGTGTTATATTGAAAACGTTGACCGATTCGCGTGCATTCATAGTGAAATTTCACAATTCGGTACCTAAATGCAAATGCTGGTCACAGTTCGCAGGTCTAATGACTGCCATTCATCGAACTACGCTGATATGACGCCATTATTGCTGATGTACAGCACAATCTCACGCGGAATAATTATTATTATTTAACAGGTGCTAACCCATCATAACTACGGCAAAAATGTAGGTTGACAGGCCTACTTTTGAAAGATTAGTTATAAATAACTAGCTTTTGCTCGCGACTTCGTCCGCGGCAAGATTGGAATTAGATCCAGAGAGAAATAAAAAATGACGTTTTTTTTTTAAATGGTCATCACAAAATATCTCGAAAACGACACCCATATCCAAAAAACTCTAAAAAGCCATATCTTGTATTTGGTTCCCCATACAAACTTGGATTTCATTTTTGGAAAATTCTCAAACACCTGTCCAGTTAAATAGATGAAAAATATAAATACCATGATTCATGTAATTCAGATCATAACATGTGTTCAAAATTTCAAGTTTCGAGCCCCAAGGGTTTGGCCTATGTGACTGTTTTTATATAAAACTTTCATTTCCTATTCGGGGTTGAATTTTGGAAAACCCTGAAATACGTAACTCATTATTTTTCCTGTACTCTATTTGTACGAAATTTCATGCAAAAGTGTCCAAGGAATAAAAAAGTTTCATACAAACTTTTATCCCCTATTTCACCCTTGGTAGTTGAATTTTGAAAAAATCCTTCCTTAGTGGATGCCTACGTCATAGAAGCAATTTTTACAATATACAAAAAAGCGTATACAAAAGCAAGGGATCGTACCAATTTCAAAATATTTTTAAAATTATTAATTATAACATTCATTAAATGAGTAGCAAACGTCATGAACACCATTTGATCGTAATAATAGTAGTCATTGCGCTACAGTTGTATGTTACGCAGAAATAGTTACGATTGGGGTTATACATACAATTGCCTTTCAGGCCCATATTGCATAGATACGGAACTACCATTAGGTACTCTACCTGCAACGCCTACTGGACACCAACCCGTCAATTCTCCGAACGGATTAATCTACATACATCCCACCAAGTGAGAGTAAACGAAACTGACGAACCCCTAATAATCTACATCTTATATTTTATATTAAACCCTATCAATGGACAATCTTTATGTTATAAATATTTTATAACTCCTCGTATTTTTAACAATATCTACAAATTGCATAACCTTGCAAATAAACGTATTTTTCATTTTCTTTCCTTTTCTTTGCTTCTCATTTCTTTTCTTTTTTCTTTTTCATAACCTTTAAACTGAGTTTAGTTTATCAGAAGGGGTATTTTCAGTAGATAACATGCTGGTTACGGGGTTAACATTAACTGTCCGTTTATGTATACAGGTTTATTAACTTATCATATCACTACAATGGATGAAACAAGTGCCTTACCAATGCTAGATGTAGTTCACCAGTCAAGTACATAATATGTGTCAATGGTTGTTACAGTACACTGTAGTGTAGGTATATTGATATGTGGCCGGAAATCTGTCTGTGGGTTACAGACAATACCATGAATGAGATAATGAGTTAAGACCTATAAAGTAATTTATTTATTTATTTAGATAAAGCATACCAACTAAGTACATCCATTACATTGAAAAACAAAAATCTTTTCATAGGATTTTTACATAATATGCACTTAAATTACTGGTTTGCACAACATTATAATAATAATAGTAATCAGTTAGAACTTGTCATTTGCTAAGCCCGGCCACCCTCCAACATGTCTAATTTCTATATTAATTTCCCCGTAAGACATTTGGGATAAAAAGTACATACCTAAACTCTCTTGTATAGAAAAATGTTCTGTAAAAATTTGATGTAAATCCGTCAAATACTTTTCAAGTAGTACGGTTCCAAATCAACGTTAGCTGAACATAGTGAACATGTGCGAGTATCTGCTTTTAACTAGTTTTTTTTAATTGTATTTAGCGTCCGAACAAAAAGCTCTATGTAGAGAGAGTAGCGTTTTTAGAGTATGTTCAAAATTCGAGGCTGATGTAAATCATAGTACATAAATATATTATTCATAAACCCGGGAGTTATCAAAAATAGAATGTGTGAAAACCAATCCAGCAAAAACTGTGTAGATTTTTCAAAGTTTTACAAAAATGAATGCAAATGATGAAATAATGAGATATCCATTTCGAACGATTCTGATGGAGCACTCGGAATGGCTCAGGAATTAAGGGATGTTTTCATGTCTAATAAAACATTAATGAATTTAAATGTAGTGCAGATTGGATACTTTTATCTTGACCATAAATACTTTCCGTTTTTGTGGGTGTTTTATCTTCAACACGTGAATCTTGGCGGGATTTTCGGAAAGATTTGGGGAGATTGTGAAACTATTATCTGAAAACACACAAATTGCTTTCTACTTGACTACTTGTCTATGACAAAACGTTTCGTTTATTCTGTAGTACATTTTCGTAGTTTTCTATAGCGTTAGCGATCATAGATTATAGATTTTATTAGGTTTGCAACTTGTCTAGGTGGGCTGGATTAACATAATTTCACCTCTACGTAAATGAGATAGTTGACAGAAGCTGGCATTATTTTAATGCTAGCCACAGTAATATTACAATGATGAAGACATGGTTACTCAAATGATAATCACTGATCTGACTCACGTCGCCATGCATCGTTATCTCCTTTGATATCTACTGCCCTATTTACTAATGCATGTACAAGATTTGCTCATCGGTAGTCCATTCATCAGCTTAGTACGTACGCTATGTAGCTATGAAATCAAGGCGTAATGTATGTAAGCTAAGGTCTATCACTTACGTGTATCGTGGCCTTTAATTAGGTTCACTATTAAGTAATTAGGCATCATTTCCAGCTGCCCTATTAGCTTAGTTAGTCCCCGCGCGTATATGCGAATCGTGAACTTATAAGCGCTCCTCGTAGGGGCAAATATGACCGGTTATAAATTAGTGTGAAGTTTGGGATGGAAATTCATGAGGTTTATTTTCAAAATGAGACTTCAAGAGTCGCATGTGTTCCGTTGCGCGTACAAACGAGAAGGCAGATGGGAGCGATTCGTAAATACTTGTAGGCCTAAGCTTAACTAGATCGAGTAAAACTTTTATGGTGATTGTCATTCAATCATTGTTTTTTTAACTTTTTATTGATGTTGTACTACTTCCCCGGTGAGTCAGATTTGACGCATTTTCTGTAAAAATTAAGGGTATCAACACATCCGTTTACAACTTCAGACAGATATTCGGTTCTGCTTAAATCTTAGGTTTGTTTTTGTTTGTACAATAATGTTAAAAATCTTTTGAGAAAATTTTATTTATACCTACTTTGCATGTACATTAATGGTACAATATGTATTCAAATCTAATGTTGCTTTGTTGCCGCATGTTATGCGGCTGCTATTCTCTTTGAGGATTGAAAATGGATGCCTTGCATGTAATTGTGCCGGCGACCACACCTTTCTAACTGATACATAATACCTGTGAACTATCAATATTATTGTGAAAAGCAAAAATAAGTATTAAGATCTATCGTCATAGACCCCTAAAAATATTACCTACTTAAATGAATAGCAAGTGGCATTCAGGCCGCCCGATGAAGTGGTCACTGCAACCCATAGTCCCTTGTCCAATCTTAAATAGAATAGGGTCATCGCTGCTGATGAGGACTTGGATGCACAAGACATTACCAATAGAAACAAGGGTAACGGTAAGGTGCTGGTAGCTGTACATTTAAAACACCATTAATTATTCTTAAAAATAGTTTTCAAAATTACAATTTTCAAAAAAGGTGGTGTACAGAAGTTATGTTCAAAATCATCGCTTCGAAAGCGTTGGTCGAAATGCAATGAAAAAATTGAGGAAAATTGATTTTGATATTCAGAGAGCGAGAAACGAATGGCCGGCTGGTTATTGTCATCTCTCATACAGACTCCAAATGGACTCCGCTCGTTCAATTTCGATACTTTCACAACACAATAGGCGAGAGTAAGGCGTGTGCACTCACCTATCAAATTAAAAAAAAATCACTTGCATATTCAAAATAACCTGATAAAGGCTCGACGCAAAAAGTATAAAGAGAATTCGGCTTCAATTTATTGAAGTTTTAAGCGACCGTGTGTGACTGTGTACACACAGCCATTTTGCATCTGTTTGTATTGTACCTAGGTGGAATTTTTATTAATTCTGAAAAGCCCATTGAAAATGTAGGTAGTTTCCCTAAAATGAAAATCCACTTTTTGATAAATACAGATACGTGGAAAACTCTAACATTCTACTTATTCCTAGTAATTGATTTTAAAGTTATCCATTCGTATATCCAGTAGCCTTTTTGAAGACCATTATGGCTGTTAAATGTTTATGATACTCTGCTAGGCCCTAGTTTCCTGAACCCAACGGCTTCGTTTTAGTAGAAGAGCTACTGAACCATCTGACCGTCCCGTTTCCCACAAAGTTAGAATTTCTTAAAATGATATTTTACTATCAGCCAATTAAAAAAATGCCGATCTGGCAGGCACCTCGCGGTTGCATCCTTATCCCTAAAATTTTTGAAAATGCAATAAATATTTATTTTTATCCTGCTCCCAAGGCTACAAGGTTACAATTTTAACATGACTATTCTTATATAATTAAAATTCTCATATCGCAGTTTTAGTTACCATACTCCTCCAAAACGGCTTGACCGATTTTTATGAAATTTTATATGCATATTCAGTAGGTCTGAGAATCGGCTACTGTCTATTTTTCATACCCCTAAATGATAAGGGTTGTCCACACCTAACAATTATTTTTCAATAATGTGGCATCAAAAAATACACACAGCCACAAATTTTCACCTTTCAATCCTTCTTTATCAAGAACCCCTATATTTGATAGTCATTTAAGTAATTTAATAATTTTTCATCCCACTCGATAACTTATATAGCAAAACAACGTTTGCGGGATCAGCTAGTAATTTACATACCTATGATTAAGTGTAAAAAATTTGCCAACCTATTTCGACGGTTGCAAGTATGTGCCAGACGATAGCAAAGCTGATGTCGTCGGGATGGTAATTTATAACCTGCTCTCTGCATGGTACAATCTTTCAATTCCATGACCCAAGGAGTTCTTACCTACTTAATAATTTATTTAGAAATGATTTAACTACAATTAATTTTAATTACAATAAAAAGTATTTTTGGGCAATTTTAAATGTAACCTGTAACCATTTGAATTTCCAACACATCTTTATTACTTACTAGACCCCATAGTCATACGTATTAACATACAATAGGATTGCAATGGAATGGTTTCATAATGGCTTCATACTGGAAAAAATAGCAATCTCGTTTCACTTTTGGAAGGGACTTCAAATATTTCGAGCGTTTTTTCGTCGTCTAAGAGTTTGTAGTACCGCCGCACATTTTGCAGGTTTCGTCGACAACGAACCAGTACATGTAAACGGTTCAGTTGTCGCGAAACCCGAATTATGTACGGTTTCTTTATTTACGATTCTTCGTTCTTCGTTCTTCTTTCTTGGTTCTTCTTTCTCCATTTGTTCTATTTATTCTTCACACCTCTAACAAAATTAAAGCAAACATAAATTAACGAATAGGACTATGGTTAGTAGTTACAACTATCCCATTGATTGATGGTGCCTTAAAACTGGTACAATAAATTTGCTAACTATTCGTTTTATAACTTCTCATATTTTTCATTCATTAGTTTATCTTATCGTGTAATTCCTTCTTAAAGTTTTCTAATTCCTTGTCTGTAAAGTTATTTTTGCTTAGTCTAACTAATTGAATATAATATAATATAATTGAATAAGTTTTTCCTACTTTTATATAGATAAAGAATCCTAAAAATGTTTAAATAAACATATTTATAGCATCTATTCAGTTTTAAGAGTGTTTCGCCTTTATAGTTAGGTACTTATACACGATTAACGCATGTCGGAGCATTTTCTCGTTCAACAGATGACCAATTGTACGTTCTCCCATAACGGCAGCTAAAAGTTTTCCCATTTATTCAGTACTCATACCATACGTCAAGTGTAGTAGGCGCAGACGGGGCGGGCGGCGCGGCGCTGACGCGTTCCGGCGAGATAAGGCGGCGGCTATTGTTGCAGCGTCGCCGCACGTTTCCTCCGCAGCCGCCGAGCCTACCGCTTTGTTCGTCTCGTAATGAACAAACTTATTCCCGAGGCTAATGCTGAAAACGGCCCGCACACCCAATTCCCTCACTTTGCCGCATTTTGCCGTTATCTTCGCGAATTGTTATGTTACACAAACGAAGGTAACGTTTAAATTCTACTCGTGACATCATAATAGCTCAGAACTCGTGAGCCCATGTTTGTTTGAATAGTGTTCGCAGACTATCCAGCCGCGTGTGCTCACATTAACACCGTGTGTCGAAGGGTTGTTTGACGAAGGCCCGAATCCTATTAACTGTTTGCGACACGAATATGAGATAATTTAATGTCACGCTTGTTTTAACATACCCATATTGATTTAAGGGCTTGCAATTGAGTAGGTGTCTTCCGCAAACATATCTTTATTTATAACTACTATACGTCACATCAGTCACATTTACTTCTGAGTTAGTGCCTCTCATGAATTCTGTAGGTAATCTAAACTACACTTCGTGACGAAAAGTAGGTCTGTTTACTACTTAATCATAATTTTAATAAATAAAAGTTCTGCGTGATATTTACATACATATATATCATAATAGATACAACCCTCCGCCTTTATTTTCATCTTCGTATTATGCATTCTCCGTGGCGCCAAAATTTCTTATTCATTCGAATACATTCAAAAATGCTCATAGACCGGGCGCTCCCATTCAATAACGAAAAAATTTGAGAAGAGCCGCCAATAACTCTGCAGGGAGAAAATCGTATTTCGATCTAAAAGAGGGCAAATCTTTTATGTAATATCAGATTGTCATCGCGATTATTACAGGCAAATAGAATACGCCGGATCAGTAAGTAGGTTATCTTCCTGCTTCCTTTGGCTGGAATCACTTTATTGGATGTTCCGCGGAAGCCACTTGTTTATTTTTTGCTTCGACGCATTTAAAACATTGCTTGTCTACGCAATACTTATAGTACATAATGCATATTTTTATTGTATTGAAAAATGTGCATGACACCTAAATCAATCATGAATCTCTTTTCAAAAGATGCGCATACTGATTTATAGTTTTTACCACGCTGATTTGTATTAAGGTTTGATTTAGTAAGATGTATTAGTTGATTTTTATTTATAATATTAATGCGTAATTTGCAAAAGTTTAAGTAATTTGCAGTCATCTTTTTACACAGTCTAAGGAGTCTCTTTTATTTTTCACGAAAGACAATATGAATCAAAACTTTTATGGGATAAAAAGCTACGTCAATTTCGTAAAAGCGTTGTTCCGGTGAAATTGCTCAAACAAATGTCTATCCACGAGGTCGTTATCTAAGTTTGTAAGAAAAACTGTGTAGAACAGCGGAATTATTTCATAAATAGAAGGATCTTTTGGCAAGGAGAAAGGAAGAATATCACTTAAATAACGAAATTAGAGTAAGGAAATAAAAATGCGCGAATAGTTGTGTCAAGTATTATCAATATCACTTCTTCAGCGTCGAAGATTAGTATCGCCTGGGTGAATATTGAGCTTACAAGGACTCGTATCTTCACGCTTCGTAGTTGCCATTGATTGCTCCGTGTAGACTCGAGAATTTCTCTAGCGCAGAGGTAGTCGGGATCAGATGCGCGGAAAAATCACAGATTATTAGCCGGCACAGACGAGACGCAATGCAACGACATATTCATATTTAAATGTCACATCGTAACTGCTGCCGGGGTGTGTTAACTCATGTGTTCCTTAACGACACCTCGTATTACTTGAGCATTCCATTATCACGGGATGTCGCATGTAACGGATTTCGGTACATATGTTTCGCTTTCTAGGATCGTGACACCTTGTGGTAAGCGGAACCTTAATTGGCAATCTCGGGAACGTCTTGCTTGTGAGAAATTATATTGCATTTTATTGCAAAAACTAGCCACAAAGCTATATGAAGGAGCGAGTTTTATTGGCAGTTAATCAAAACGAGTAACAATGTACGAGGCTAAGAAGGCTCTCTTAAACATCCAACTACAATACAAAGGGATAAAAATGCTCGGTGCAATTTTGCGGAGAGTCAGAGACTCAATCCCGTCGCTCCGGGGAGCTAAACCAAATTTATGGTTCGAAAATTAAACTTAAATTGGATATAGCCAAGTTATTTTTAAGCATTTGCATTTAGAGATTAATTACGCCGTGATAAATTTCATGGTAATTTAATAGAGGCCACGCAAATTCGTTTACTTTCGTCCTTATAAATACATTTCAAGTGCCTACTTCCTAGTTTGTACTTTGTGAGGTTTCCTAAACAAGTGTTGTTTGGTTGTTTATTATTTACTCTAAAGTAGGTGTAGGTATAGAACATCATAGCATTTAAAATAAAAAATCGTACCTTCTTAGTTTTGAGTTAACGTTATTTAGTTTTGTAAACAAAGATCACATTTTTTATTTTAGTAGATCCTACTATGCTTGTTATTTTCAATTAAACGTACAATTTGAAGGTAATATAGAGCAAAAGTGATTAAACGATGCTCTTAGAATACCATGACCACGTAGAAGAACCTAGCCACGGTAGCTAATTATTTAGTAGGTACTCTAGGTATCCTATGGGTTATGTCTAAAGTTCTAAATTGAAAGCCTGACAAGATAGAAGGTCTAGTAGGTAATCTACTCGAGCGTCTAGTAGGTAATCTGCTGACATAGAACGCATTATTCTCCTGCTATTGTTGCAAGGATTATCCTCAGTGGCATGATTGACTAAAATACTGAAAGGAAAACCAAGTACATGATATATATATTTTGGAAAAGATTAAGTATTTTTATTTTTAATCCCTGATAGGATTCACAAAATATCAGGATATTAGAACGCTAAGAACGTGTTCTTTATAAAATTAGCTTTCCTTATTAAAACCAAATAAATAGAGAAGTATAGCAAACTGATTTCTATTATTGTTGTTTAGTTCAAAAAAAATTGTTTATTTATTTCAGGCTAGTTTCGATTAAGAAGAGAGGTGGCCGGGCCACTTACTCGAGAACTCTGAGCTCAAATCTCAGTGGTGTGAGGTAACCTGCATGCTTAAGAGTTCTCCATAATATTTTCAAAGGCATGCGAAGTTCACCTACCCGCAATAGCTGACGGATAGCGGTGTTGCGTACTAAGGCCTACTTATTATGAGATCCGACCCTGCATAGGGTCACTGATGCGTTACAGTCTGCAACTTACAGACTAGCAATGCATATCTACATTGACTGTTTATTCCAAAACTCTCGAGCGCCTGATGCGTTATATAGATAGCGTTTATTCACAATACCTAGCGTGGCTAGTAATGTACTAATGGAATGATCAATTAACTAATTTAAACTATCATCGCATGTTTACTAACGGCCAATTTGAATACAACGCGAGAATGGAAAACGGGGTAGGTATAATGCGTACAAAGCCGACATGTGCTTGATGTTCGGCTAATTTACAGTACAATGTGTTTTACTATTGCAATTGTTTGATCCAATAAGCTACCAATAGTGATCTAATAATAGCCATATAATTGAGTGATGATAATGTATAGCATGTTAGGTCCGCTCCTTAATCTTTTGACCGCAATTATGACGAAAGTGTTGCATAACGTAAATAACAAAAATAAACGTAAATAAATAATAACATATAATAATACCAACGTAAATATACCAAGATAATTTAACGTCATTTTTGGTATAAAATAATCAAAAGTATGTACCTAAGTAAGTTTATTACCGCATAGAACATGGCGTAACATCCCGACATGGCGTACATGGCACGATTTCCCGTTGTGAGCTATGGCGGTCATAAGGTTAATATATTAACAGAAAATTACAAATAGCGCAAGAATAAGATCCAAACGTCTTTTTATTTTAAAATTCGATACAACCTTCTTAGCGACTTCTACATTTGAATTATGTAATTTGATGTACCTTATATGCTTAATGGTTTTTAACTTTTTGCCACCCCTTACATAAATCTTATAATTATCTTGACTCTACCTATAAGAAGTTGGCATAGGCACAATAGTAATAGGTGGGCATAGGGTATCAGTGACGGATTTCTCCACGTTAAAAAAAAGGTTAAAATACAGTACAATCATTGTTGCACATAGAAAATTGTAAAAATCGTAACAAAAATCCTTAACAGATACTACGGTATATAGATTTCTTTTTCTATTTTTCGATGGGCAGTTTCAGCGAGGGCGCTACCCTGAGGAGATACCGGGGCGTGAGCGGATCATCTTTGCTCCAACGCTCCACGGAGCCTGATAATCCGCAAACGCAAAGCGTAATACGATCTAGTGCTCTTGTTTGACGGATTACCTAGTGTGGCTAGGCTAGTAATATACGAAAAGGTTAATTAACTAATTAGGCAATACTTAAGCAATATTATGCCTGATTGAATTTTTATTCATTAATATGAGAGTTACGAAAACGAAAAGTTAACACAAAATTTTCTTAAGAATTACGTAGGTACCTATTACTTCATACCTTTAGACAATTATGTCTAAAGTATTTATTTTATATTTTACCATGTGTGTGGCTCCTATAGGTTTAATCAATGGCGAAGAAATACATATCTTATAATTCACTACACGTTTTCTAAAATAGTACTAACAACTCTTGAACGTGTGTAGGGAATGATTATATCGGCTTTATAAATGGTTTTATTTTTCCTTCTTCGCTCTTTCTCCGTCACGCTCCAAAATCTGTAAAATAATAAAAAAATAATTTAAATTTTTTAATGGTCTGCAGTACTAAAATAATCAGCTTCAAATCTCAAAGCTTATTCAAAGTTTATAATACTAGAACCTGGTAAAACCAATATTTACACAAAGTTTTAGTTTCCTGGTAGTATTTGTTTGCCACTTAACTCTCTCTCTCTTTGTAACTTCTAGGTATTTTAATCTGGATTAAACCCGTAAAATAGAACTCTCAACGAATTTTGAACTTGTATTCTGATAATATATAATTATATTTATTTTGATATTTTTCCCCATGATTGGATTTTTATTCTATTTGAATGTGAAAAAGGTTTCCAAGGTTCACATTGTCACGCACACTTAACATGTGATGGTTTGCTTACAAAAGTTTATTAGTTTAATGGTTTATCTTTAACCTCTTCTATCGATTTTAGTAAAATGCCTTTCATATGCCGCTCTGTTTGCGTACATACCTAACTACATGTAGTAATACAGTAGCCATCTATCGCCTATTGTTTTCGGATTAGTTATACTTGTATAAGTTTAGGAAGTAATCAACGCATACTTTTGTGTAATGATATATGCACTTTAATTTATATTGTAAATGGTTTAAATAAGTATCTATGCATTAAAATTCATCCTAAAAGTGTTATTGAACAAGCATCATTATTCTGGAAGTAATCAACTAATTGACTGATATTGATGCATACTGATAGATAGACTTTAATTTGTGAAAATAGATAAAAATACGTATAAACGTAATATATAATTATATGTATATTATTAAGTTTAAGGAAGTGCTCTGAGTATTCAAATCTCAATCTTTGCTCGTGTCGATAGGTGACAGTGACCACTTGCTTTGACATAATATTTTTGTACGGAAGTAATTCAAATTTGATACTAGATGCAATAGCTATTTTGTTTCAGCCATTCTCTTTTTGCAGGTGTCGCGGCAAATCCTCCTATTCAATCCGAGTAGGGTATCCAGAGGAGAAGTACGAGTAGCCCCGTATTTTATTCGCGGGCTTCGGATTACGTCCACTGATTTGTGTAACTTTGCAGTGATTTGATATTACACCGGATTGCATTTTCAACGAGACTTATGATTTATAGGCGGGTATTGGAAATGAAAGCAATCTTTCTGTGTTTTATGAAGAAACATGAACGTACAGAATTTACAAGCTCGGGCAGAACCTCAGACCTTATTAAGGTCGGATGTATTTTTGTGTGTATTTCAAAGAACGTAATTTTAAGGTTCGTGTTTTCCCATATAAGTAGTATATCGAAACAACCATATACCTAGTTATTTTAAAATTTTCGAAATATTTTTAAACGTTTAAATATAAAATTTAGTCCTTATTTACAGAGTAGCGTGCCCTAATTGCCATATATGATTTTGGACGTTTACGGTTTAAAAATAGAACACCTGATTAATGTCAAACTTAACTAGTCCCTTATTTACAGTGTTGACTCGCCATCGTTAATCAAGTGGCTTTTCATAAGGCTAATAAACAGAGCCGGTTCAGTGGGATGATATGGTATAAATATCCCTCGTTGAGATAGGGGAGCTTATAGCTAAAGTTATGCCGTCGCCGCGTTTACGACTGGGTAAATAGAGCACATAGGGCAGTGGGTCCGGGCTTACACGGCATAGGTATTGTATCCGCTACATGACTGAACGGAATGTATATATATATATATATATATATACAGATAAAATAATAACATTTTCAAAGCCATTTGCCTTTTGAGCCATTTTCTCCTCAAAGTCGGCAACTTCAGACTTTTGCTGTTAGTTCGTATCTCCATTTCCAATGCAACTGTCTTGCGTCACAAGGTCCCTTAATTCGCATTAAAGGAGCGAACTGGACTACACTTCAAGCCCGCTTAAGGGGGAGGTCCACAAGTGGACTTGAGGTGTAGTGAGCTTAAATAAAATATAATCGTACGCTTTTAAATTTAAACCTGCAGGTATTGTAGAAACGTTACTAACGATGAGGTATAATTGTATCGACAGATACGATAATTATGTTCGAGCAACAGTAACGAGTAGCTTAATGAAGTTATGCATTTATAGGTACGAATGAAATATACGTCTGACCTAGATTAGTAGGTATTAAACAGTTTAGCGTTAACTCCAATAATTTCTGCCATCGGTTGCGGCAGCAACCGTAAAACTTTAAATGTACAAGCAGTTTATTGACCTGTTTAGTCAGTTGTTTATTCATTTAGTTTTTAAATGAAAAGTAGTGATAGCTTTTTTATTAAGAGAATTGGTTCCGATATAACTTTACAGGACCTTTTGTGACGTTGCGACGGCGAGACGAATACTTTTAAATGAGTTTCTGTTTTATATTTCATTACGTTATATATTTCTCTGAGCAGCCATTTAAATATCAATTGTGAGTTTTGCATAGACGGTAAAATAGGTCGGAACCACGGTAAAATTTAGGCGTCGCGGCGCGTCCCTCGAAAAGACGAAAGAAAAGGGAAAACTGTTGAGATTACTTTTGTACAGTGTGTTGACATTGCAAGCTTTTATCACCCTTTTTGTAGGGGAGAAATCTTTTACACATATTTAAATAGGCAAACAATACAGCTGTAGAACAAATAGAAATGGCATTGAACAAAAACGGCGCTTTCAATTTTGCTGGGTTAGTTAACAATTTTTGGAATTTGTTTGTTTGGAATATCGTCGGTATTGTTTTTGTATTCCACTATGGTGGTGGTTATATTGGAAAATAAAAATGTGTAGGAACTTGCTGTTGTATAAATCTCATTTCTAGCCGAACCACGTCAAATGTGGGTTCGCGTCTTTAAAACACTAAAATCTCAAAGACAACGAATTCCTACCATAACTACAAGAAGGTACTAATCTCCTCGAAACCCGAATATTCGAAAGCCATAAACAAACTTTACCAGTGTAGGATTACGTAAATAATTTTTGAAACAATCGTGGAACAAATCTCGTTGTACAAACGAGTAACCGGATCGGAGACGATGACACGCCATATTTTAAGTATCGAGGGAAAGTCGGCTTGAAGGCGACACCAGCAGGAGACAGGTGCTCCCTGCCTCCCGGAGCGACCAAACTTTGTGTGAACGAACTCGGGACTTCAAATTCATGAAACAGTCTATATTTGCAGTTACGGTGCAAAAGCTTTTAATTTTTACCTTCATAACATCCTTAGCCTTTACGTAAATTAATTAGGTACAATTATTTCTGCAGTATCTAACGCAAGAACTAGAGGTTTTATATTTCAAAGTGTTATGATTGCCACATATTACGTGGCGTAAAAATCTTGATTTCAGGTTCTTGAAATATTTTTTGATAAATTAACATTGTCAATAAAGAGAGAGATCTTACCCATGTTTTTATTACCGAGACTATTTTAAAATCTTTGGAAATGATAAAATTCTTTATTAATTAAATTTGAATTTTATTGATATTATAATCTAAGTGTCGATGTGAAGAAATTACCCATATTAAATCATTACTGGTAACCCTACACTACCCCTCTTTATTGATATTACGGTCGGCACATTAACCACTCTACGCGTCGTGTATTGGCTTATACGGAGACTCCACAATAAAACCAGGATAGTAGATGATACGGAACCCACAATCAACTTCCATAGTAAAACTTCAGCAATAGAAAATCTGAAGTAGCTATTAATTTTAGTTGAAAGATGAGAAAAAGTGTCAGTGATGCAAAGGCACATTAAGCTTGATTTTTTAAACAAGTATAGGTACCCTACTGTCTAAATGTTATCTGCTATAAACCAAAAGAAACCATGCCATGATAATGATAGCAGGCACTATTGATAAGATAATTCAGGTAATCCCTTAAAGTACTTCAATTCTTTATTGATATTACGCTCAGCGAGTAGCCACTGCACGCGTTGTGTATCGGCTCCCTCGGAGGCCCCATAATAAAACCCGGGAAGTGGATGATGCTAAACCCACACACAATCAACTTTTACAATAAACCTTGAGTACTATAAAGGCTCAAATAGCATTTCTTAAAAGGCATCAAAGAGCACTATTAAACACTGAAGTAAGACACTATTAAAGGCTGAAATTTCCGATTTCTTTCAAATTTCATTCGGTTTATTTGGAAAACCAAAAAATATAAATTAAGAAAACATTCAAACAGTTTAAGTTGAAGTGAAAATAAAGAGGAAAGAAATAAGGCGGCCTTGCAAGAAAACCTGCATTCCTGAGGGCTCTCAACAATGTTAACTATGTACCGCTGAAAAGCCTCCCTGGTAGACATACTCGTACATATAAGGCCTTTAGTTTTCTTATTCCTAGTCGGAGAAGGACCTCAAGTTTGGTCCCTGATAGACTAGAGACGGATATGTAAAGCTATGGCAAAATCTTGATTTATAAAGACATTTCAGACATTAGAAAGTGTAATTTACTTAACGTCATATTAAAGGGAAACTCGAGCCATATTCAGATATTGTACAGATAACAGATATTTTGTGCGCTGGTTGTGCGCTAGATTAGGCGCAACGTTATCTCACGTTATTACCTGGATAGTGGGTTTATAAAACAAGGCACTGAATATCGTTTGTGTTAGGAGGCAGACGTTAACGGGGCGTGCTATTTGTAAAACTATAAACTTACCACCGACGAGAAGCGATAATAAGATACGTAGGTATGGTTAGGATCTGCCCCCTAGACAGGTTACATGATCGCTTATTCTATTATAGATAGGGAGCTGGCGAGCAAAAAATCTATATGATCGTCTCGTGTGGCAGGCTTTATTAATAGCGATAATTTAATTATACGATAAGAAAAATTAAGGACCGCGTCTGCCACCATGGTAGCGCTGCGTTGTCAATTGACAGCCCCTTAAAAAAGAAAAAAAAACAGCTATACTATATCATTCGCTCGTGTCTGCCTCTAAGGCTGATGTTTATAAACCTTGTCAAAATGAAGAAAATTAAAAAGGCAGACATATAGGATTTGTAATTGTAATTTATCTTTCCATAATTATTGTACATACTTGTATGTTCCGTAATTGTTTCCATAGTTCTGTACAAAAATTTAAATCTATGAATTTCATTTCTGTCTCTCAACGTTGCTGTACAGACATTCGCAGGCAGTGAAACACTGACTAAGTTGCAGCTGCCGGGGGCTTGCAATAATGATAGAGCTCCCATTACGGATAAGAACTTATATCTAAGGACGGTCACCGGCAATCGTAGTCTGTAATTGTATCCGGACGTCTGACTGCGACTCACTAATTCATAGGAGCTCTTTTTACCTATCTGAGCCCCAGCTTTTAGTTAGGAAACGATTAGGACGACAAATAATTGTGGTTTGTAGTGTCTGGTCGGTTAAGCTTATGGGTTAACTTAAATACACTAAAAGCTACTGGAGCTTTTATTATTATATTTAAGATAACCCATTCATATTATTTCTTAAAGTAGGTACTTTCAAATAAGGAAATTTCAGATAATTTTAAAGACTTATTGCAAAATATATATTATTATTTAGAACACAGAAGCTTATGTGTTGTCCACTGGACACTAAACAATTCAGTTCCATTTTCTTAGAAAAGCTTCGCTTGTGTCTTTGGGATAAAAGTTTAACACTGAGGTGACGTCGTCTGACCGCGCCCGCCACAACAGCTGCCGAACTTAGGAACACTTTAATTAGTATTTGCTACACTTAATAAGTCACAAGTTGTTTGCAACCGAAGCCCGAGACTTGTCTATAAAGAACTTAAATTGAATGGTTCCCCGTTTTTTATGAACAAAAGTTCCGCGAAGGGACGTAAAGAATTTGCTATCTGATTTAATAAGGGAAGTATTAGCTTTTAAAAAAAATACGTTTTTTATAAGGTCCTATTAATAACCTCAATTAGGTTACGCTTATTTTATAATCGACTACAAAATATATATGTATATACTTCCAATGATATTGTATAAAACAAAAGTATACTTCTGAATATGTTTCAATGCATCAATACGAGACGTGTTCTACCAATGCTTCTTGAAATCTAAGGCATGGCAAGTTCCTGTTAAAACCGTCATAATATATGGCAGCGGTATAGGTATAAAGAGAGAAAATAATCTAAGGTAGTAGCGACTACAACCTATTCGGGATTTCCCTGCAAAGCCGATCTCAATAGATGGCGTGGGGTAATAAGCTCAGCGATGGGCTATTACGGTGCTACGAGAGAAATTCTTATTGCCTGGAGCCTAAAAGGTATCAGTGCAACTTTTATGTTACGAGAGATTGGAGCGTGCAATCCGGTCACAATTGAAATCGATTAGAAATAGGTAGCCCGTTCTGTCTGCAAATTATACAATAATAAAACTACACCGCATTGCATCCTCTGATATGGTTATTAGTGTCTTCGGATAAAGGTTTTTTTCATTATATATAAACATAGTATATAAAAAATTTTGGCCATCTCATATAATACAAAAGGCAACCTCTGAACTTTGTACACGTGTATCACGTGATTGACATACGAATAAAAACTGAAATGGAATGTCACTGTTGTAAAGAATCCAAAATGAAACTTTTATTTTGAATATAGAATATTTGTTCCGTGTTTGCATGGTCAAATTGATATTCTCGTACACCTACCAACAATAGGTAGAGTTAAAATTTTGTCTTATATTGTGATTCTTATATATATACATGCTTCACTTCCCACCTTGATAATATTATTTTAGAGCTTTGCAGTTGTAAACTTTAATGACTCTTAGATTGCATGTTACTTATCAACAATAGTAGCAGATTCATTGTAGGTACATTATAGTGTCAGAAATTACATCGAGATATTTTTTTCTGTAGGTACCTAGGTATCTACTGTGCCTACACAGACCAAATCCTCAAACACTTCGTTCTCTTTGTATCGAAAAGTAAAACGTTTTTCAGAAGACTGGTTCTAAACTAACAAACCCTTTTCTTTGTGGGGATGAACACGACTTATCTAATGGTGTGCTGTTATTTTAAGGTGTAAGGTTGTTGCGATTGCTTTCCAAGTTTCCATCCTTAAAAATATTTTAGCATTTATGTTATTGACATGTACAATAATGTACAGTATCTTCCTGTGTCCTTTCATACAATATCTACACTTGAAAATTCCTTTAATATTAATTTCATATGCTCAAGGGCACTAAAATTTGATCAAATAACAATGAAGAACTTGAGAATGTTGACCTTTAGGTCCTACGAATCTTAATTACTTAATCTGTATTACGAAAAATCCACAAGTGTTACACAGAAACATACAATAGTTGCATCATGTTTAGTGAAATAAAATTTTTGTTCAAATGTCGAATTTCTATAATAATATTATATACTTCTGTTATTCCATATTTGAAATTTAGAAAAAAATTATCTTGTAGGAAAATGTAATTCGACCACCATTTCATCAACTAACATAATATTCTACATTATTCGAGGCAAAATAGTCGAACTGGTAATAGGAATTCCCACCAAATTCATATCCGTTAAAATATTTTGAACGTCGAATGGTTGAATGGGAATGAGAACAGCAGCCAGTTTGATTAGAATTGAATTTTGCGGTAAATTTAAATAGGCATCTCCACGTAAATAAGCAATACAGGCGTACGCATTTTGTATTTATCAATACTGTTTTAACTTAATTATATCAAGTTTAGTATACATAGTTATTATTTCATTATTTAGTGTAGTGCGTTTAAACGTGATACTGTATCACAAAACGTAAATATAGAAAACAGTCAGTAGGACTTTTTATTGAGTTTTGCAATTACTACATAATCTAGAAGCATTAGCCTAGTATTAGATAGGAAGATCGTGATAGGAAGATCACCGTGGATTCAAACAGAAGGGAGTGGGTTGACTTGTCATCATAATTTGAAACACAAGTTTATATAGTAGAGTATTAGTAGAATTTAAGTTTTTCTTACGATCAGCCGATTATGAAAATAAATCGTTTATACTCGTAAGGTCTGCTTTTGCGCATCTTAAACCTATCTACTAAAAGTGGAACTAAGGATAACTAAAATCTTAACGAAAACTATGTCCAAGATACACATCTCAATAAGTAATTCATAGTAGCTCAAAATACCTGTAAAGGGTTATGAACAAATTTTTTACCCTCAGTTAATTCATCTCTTTACGTTAAAGCGAGTAACCGAGGTTCTTATAATGTCGCTAAATTTAATTGAATACGCTTACATTTTATGGCACGAAGCTAAAACCACGGCGCGTTAATCTCCTGGTTAAATCAATTGCCAAAAATTGTATTTCACGAGATTCCAGTCGTTTAACTAGGAGCCTTATAAAAAGGGGTTAAGTAATCGTTTTGTATGCTTGGATTTTGAGAAGGAGAAGCATTTTAACTATATTATTTCTTCGTTTGGTGACATCAACGAAATTATACAACTCTTTTTCCTTTTAAAGGAGAACGAGTCTTAGGTGGTTCACGGAGGGGTTATTTTTCTGAAATGGTTCAGAAAACGGAGTTTTTATTGAGGAATTTATAGAGCGCGTTTAAGAGCGTCACCGCGCGGCGGCCCGCACCGTTGTTGTGTAGACATCTCACTGTCCCTTTATTGCTTGCTTGAAATTAATGTCTCGACCTCAACACTAAGGATTTTCTGCTTTGTGGGAGCGTTTATCGGATTTTATTACGTAAATATTTTACACGGAAATGAACCAAGTAGGCAATATCTTACACTCATTTAGATGTTAACTATTGAATGTGTAGTTTTTTACTTATTAGATAATAACCTATTTATTAGCTAGGCACACCTACGTTTACTTCATACCGCTTAGTAATTAAGTTTAGTACCGATATTATGTGCATTTAGATACCTAAATGAGATAACATTAATTGCAATGTATGTTAATTTCTTTTACAGTCCTTTAATCTTTTATGTAAAACACATTGTGGTTTAAGATTGGGTTAAATTTAAAATAACACAACTACGTATGTAGATACTCATTTTTAGTCGAATGCTTGCTTACATATATATATAGATATATATTCGCATTCATTTCAGATATAAATTATAATATTTACCTGTCAATAATTATTTTCTTGTCAAAGTTTAATTATTCTATATATATGTCCATATTTTTATGCAAAATATTGTCGCTTGAAAAGCACCATGTTGTAAATTACTTATTTAAATAAAATCCAGATACCTACACTAAATATAACAATCTTCAAAGGAGTGGAGTGGAGTCGATTAGGGGAGGCCCATGTCCAGCAGTGGACTATTAAGGGCTGAAAAGAAGAAAGGAAGGACTTTATCTTTAATAATTGGCGATTATTCGTTCCCTTTCGAATTCATGCCCTACTAGCACCAAGCAGGCACCATCTACCTCTTGGTTTCAAAGGCGGAAACTTGGGGTCTGAATCTTCGGAGATGCACGCAGATTTGTTCAAAGTGCTGTAGCTGTGCTCTTTGTAACTCTCCTCCAGAGGGATCCCAAGACACAAGGTTCTTCATACTAGAGGCATACCTTGATCGTCAGTAGGGAAAATAATTCTTCCCTGTGCCAATCATAGACTCGATCTTAAGCGTTCGCAGGTAGCACAGCGGCAGATAAGATATGCCCAATTTTAACCCAGGAGGTTAATCCGAGGTTCGTTAAAACTGTATGAACGTGGGTCAGTTTATGCAATGTGTAAAGGATGCGGTTGCGGGCGGGCGGTAGTAATTTTCAGATTAGTTTGTTCAGCAGAGTTGGGCGCCGACGTATACCGCAAATATGCCGCCAATAATGTCGTTCCACACGTTGAGTTTTATACCATCGACTTCTTACAACTTTTACAGCTTCCAACAATTGTTGGTAGTAATTTTGCGTAGAACATTAGAAATTATCTACGTAAATATTAGTGGCTTCGCTACGTCCCATATTAACGGTAAAACTAGTGAAAGTGTTAGGATATCGGTTTTTTCTTGATTTTTAGATAAAATAAACATTGTTATTAAATCGTAAATACATATTACGGTACCGGGCTAATATTTTTCCCTTTTTAGAGATATTGAGTGATTCATTTTTTATCACTACACCGACTATGGTGGTTTAAGAATGTTATAATATATTATAGCTATTCATTTTATTATCCTTCACCTGGTTGAAAAATTTTCTTTACTTTTAACCGACTACATTCACACGAAAACTGATCTCTCACACTTACCTTGAACCGTCACGGGAGGCAAGTAAAGAGATTAATATTGATTTGGCGTCTTATAATCTATTCAAATAAATAAAATCGGCTCGGTATCAACTGTGCTTGAAAATAAATCAGTGCCACCAGATGTTTATTATCAGTTTCGCTCGCAATAAATAAAATCGTATTGTATTCTTGAGCGGACGATCTCGACGGTCTATAAATCATTTTTATTATGCTGTCGAAGGGTCCCGGTAATAGCGGAGTTCGAGGCTAAATTGGGTCGACTTACACAATAAATAGATAATTTTTCGCACTGTTAACGTATACTCTTCTAATCACTCGCATAAAAGGGAGTTAATTATTTTATATTTTTATGTGGTAACTAAATTTGTTCACTGAATTCACTTTTATTTTCAAAACTATTGCTCTGACTAGATTATAATGTAGGTTAATATTATACATTATTTTTTATAAGTCAAATAATTGAGTCATATTGGGCGGCATTCGAAGTCGCATCGATTAGGGGAGACCTATGCTATTATTTAGTAGGCATATTCTTTAAATGTTAAATTTTACTGTGCATACTAGTAATTTTGTGTAATCAATGAAAACTAGTTACAAGAATATTCTCGAAAACTTGCGGCAACTTTAAAATTTGCAGTCTTAAAAGTGAAATGTTTTAATGAAAAACAAGCTTCAGTTAATGTTTGTATTTGCAGTTTTCGTCTCTGTGTTAACTAGTAAAGGATTTTAAAATTATAAACAGATAACAAGCACGAACAAGTTAAATACAAAATACCAATAGGTTTTGCCCACATTGTTACATAACTAGAATGAAATTCCAAACTGTACACCAGGCACATAAAAACTAAATATAATTCTACCAGTAAATTTTAAATCGGATTTAAAAACTGTAAGTGGACCTGCTACTATTATTTCCTTGGATATGTGAAACAAATATTAGCATTGTTTAAAACATGTTAACTCATGTTTTCAAAATAAGGAGCTTATTTTTAGTACCTAATGATATACACCTACACAAAAATGCAGTTTACGTAATGGTTTTAAAAACTGTAGGTAATGGGACTAATCATTCTTAATTGTCACTTTATTTTCGTAGACACCTTTAAACAGAGTTCGCTCCCTTTTTTGCTACAAACTCTGAAACTGACTGACAGGTTGGTACGTAAAAATTAAACAGAAAACTATATTTTTACTCACTTTGGTACCTATAAGGAACGGCTTAAAAACTATACAGACCGTTGCTCTACTATGGCGAACAAACTAAAGATAAAACTTATAAAAGCGAATATTCACTCCTAGAATTGTTGATACTAGTGCAAGTTTCCTCTTTCTAGTTGTGTGTTTGTTGTTGAAAAGCTGAACTGCTAATATAATGTCAGATTCGTTTACCATTCTGCTAAGTATGAAAATCTTATTTGACTAAATTCTTTAATGAATTTGAAGTTTGAGAATGAATTTAACAGTTAATGTGATGAACCTTTGGTAGAACGCTAAGAAACGAAAGAAAAGAATCCTCCGCTATCCTCATAGGGGACCATTGTATTCATTTGCCATTAGTATTAGTATGCCTTAAACAGAAAAGGAAAATTTTGTCAGTAAACCCCTCTAAGAGCTCTGCATAATGTTCTCAACGGTATATGAGCTCCGACTACGCACGCACCAGGCCCGCCTTTTATTGCACGGCTAACTTCAGACATGAGTATCTTATTCTGACACGAGTGACATAAACGCGCCAAAATTACGGTGCAGAAAAGAATAACTTTACGCATGGAAAGCCGTGGCTTAAGTGCGAATCTGTGTCGTATGTAAATGTGTCGTGGAATGTGTTAGTTCATTTAGTTAGGAAGCGAATGGGCGTTAGATTCTTACGCGTGCGGAAACAATAGAGCCTTGATGTCACTTCAACTCACTTGCGGTCAACGCTATGGATATAGTGTAGTGACTCGTAAAGCGTCGTATTCCCGTTAACGACGTGAAATAAGGCCAAAAGAAATTATTTATGTCATGCAAAGCCAAAGTATCCAAAACTCAACGGTTTTCGAGATATTTGCGATTGATTACATAATTTAATAAAATGACTTTAAAGGCAAACCACTGAATAAAAATCAGATTTTTTATGATTCTTAAGAACTCGCCATTTGTAGCTTCAACAATCAATCATAAAATGAATTAAAACCATGACAGTTTTGATATTATAGATTAAGATGTATTTAAGTATATGTTTTCATAATAATTTTTCATAATAAATTTCTAAAAACTCTTAATCGACAGTTTCCGGATTGAAATACTAGTGGTACGTCACACTAACCTTTTCTTCTGTAATTGGGAAGCCACCAATGGGTCGCAGACATGGGAAATATTTGGCATATCTTGCGCACCGGCAGAGTTGTGAAACTTACATATACTACTTATATGTAAGCAATATTTGCATTTACCTTTGGCATAAAAGTTGAAATATTGATACGTACTACAACGCTATTTTATTACAATAGCTTTGACATTCTAATAGGAAATGCGCCAGGCTTTCAATACATTGCTCATACTAGTTCTTTGAAAAATACGGCAGCAGAAATGTAACCAATATCTCATTGAAACAGCTATTTATAAGCAAACGTGTTTTAGATAACTTTTCTAGAAATATTCAATAATGTTATATTGAAGATGGGTCCTGAGGTCCCATCTACCTATCTCTTTGGCAAAACTTGTCCAAAGCGATTTAGCAGTTCAGCCGTGAAAACGTATCAGACAGACAGTTTTTTTCTATATAATATCAATAAAGTATAGTGAATATTATTCGCAAGAAATGTATTTGAAGCGATGAAGATGAACCATTATTATATTAGAATTTGCGACCAGATTTAAATTGGGAGGAATATGCGAGTCTTCAACCAGTTCCCTTCAATTACAGATATAAAGTTGAGATATAAAATTTATTTGGATTCACATGCTATAAGCGACATTCTGAGAGGACAATGAAAATTATACTTAATTCCCGTCTGTAAATCTCAGACGGTGCACTATGCGAATATGAGGCCATACAAGGAAGACTGTAGAGTTCATGTTTTAGTATCCGTTTCGTATAGCCCGAATATTTAAATTTGTTGTAGTGACAACGAATTCCTTCTTGGTTGGCACCAAACATTTTATTTACTACATGTGGACAAGAGTCTCTGTAACAGAGAGAAGTGCCGATCAATCAATCAAGTGCTTGTTTGTGTTGGAATCTCAGCAATCTTTAAATTTTCTGCGAGGTCCATTTGTTACAACAATATAATTGAAAGATTGTCATTCACTATTAGGATTAGGGGGCTGAAATACAGAATATTGTACAATTTCCTTCGAGGAACAGTTAACCGATAAGATCGTCGGGTTACGTCGACGGACACAAAGGGCAAGTTCGTTAGAGGCACAGGGACAATCAGCGCGTCTTTGGGACTGTGCAGGTGTAATTTTGAATATTAACCGAATTTTGAATATTAACAGTTCCATGCCCAAATTCAAATGTTTACTTACTTACTTACTAACTTTCTACTACTTTTCTTACTTACTTTAAATGTTAACTAAATATGCATGTAAATTTTTGAAAATGATAATGTTTGAGGTGCAATATTATTAATTCGTTCGTTTTTGGTTGTTTGGCTCTTCCGAAATCGCGATGTATTCAATGTTTGTTATGTTTATGGTATACGAGTACAATAATGAGGATTTTCATTGTATTTTAATTGGTTTGATGGAGAAATTGGTTGCGTGGATTAGATGGTAGATGCGTAATTTTACAAAAGTAAAGATATCTACATCTACACTAATACTTATTATAAAGAGGAAAAAATTGTATTTTTGTGTGTGTGTATGTTTGTAATGAATAAATTCAAAAACTACTGTGCCGATTTTAAAAATTCTTTCACCATTGGAAAGCTACATGTACCTACCCTGAGTAACATAGGCTCTATTGCTAGATTAGTCAAATTAATTGGCAGAGCGAAGCCTGCCGGGTCAGTTAGTATAATATATTTTTATAGTGAATACCTATAAAGTATTTATATACGAGTATGGGTTTATACCCATACTTGGTAAGATAATGATTATGTATTATATCAACAGTAAAGTTATGTTTCGAAATTAAATTACTTCCTAAACCTCAAAACATTAAACAAAAAAAGAATTGAATTACAAAATGGACGCTGTTAAATATACTTTAATTTAATTTAATCCTCTTTGTTCGGTTTGCATTTTTATTTCAAACTGTATATTTTGCAAGTGAAATACAAATATTGAGTTGGATATTACATTTCTGTTGTAAAGCAAATTACAATGGACAAGTTGCGATAAATGCAAATACACGAACATTTCCGAACGCTACAAGCGAGGTGTAGTTTATTAAAAACAAACGTGGATAGCTGCCGTATTTACGATAAAGCAGTAACAATACTGAACGCACGATAACCTTTATTGAGAGGATTAAGCCTGGAAACGTGTGGAGTTCATTTTACCAGGTGAATGCGCAATCGATGCGCTGGCATTCTTAAAGCCTGGAATGAGTGTGTAACTTGCTAGGGTTCCGTGGAGCTTGGACAATGGAAATACTAATATATTAGGTGCTCCAAAATATTACCTATGTTTATCGATATACCAGTACACATTGAAAGAATGAAAGGCTTTTAAGGCAATGAAATAAATTAGCATATTTGGATCAATTGTATAGAAATAAAATTAAAATCTTTAATCGAAATATTGAGGGGCTCCTCTATCGGTTATCTTAGCAAAGGAAAGAAATCGGACTTTTACTGTGTCGGCGCTTTTTTTTCAGATAAGGGTTTACGCAGTTCAACTATGTTATTTTACATACATTAAGGTATAAGAAGATATTAGTAATATCATAATATGTTAAAATTATACCAATTAACATCAATTTTCCCGTTACTGATTTTGAAAGAGCTAACTGATTTTCGGTGAACCATAAACGAAAGGCGGAAACTGATGAATAAAAATGTATTCTCTTTTCTATATCCCGATACTCTATCTTGACATATAGAATCCTTGCGTATAACCCTAAAAGCTTTGAATGTTTCCGTCTGTAAGGTTTTCTTATTAAGCGCTGCTAGAAGTAATTGCGGCGGAGTTACAAAGTTAACCAGCCGGGGTAAGCCGCTACGCGCATAATCGTTATTTTGTCTGCGGACTTTATAAGATGTGCTCTTTAGTTCCTATGGCTTGTTTGAAAGCTTCCACGCTTATTAAATTTGTCCATTGCACCGGGTTCATTTGCTATTTGTTCCTAGGCTTTTCAAAAAGTTTTTAACTCAGATACCTATATTATATTTCCTTATAACGAAACTTATAATAATAAATAATTACTAAGCAAGAAAAATAATAAGCCAGAGATGGCTTATAAAATTTATGATAAAGTAAGACTTAAGGTCAATAAAAAGGCTATCTGTCCAGTATAGTATAGGGGAAAAATAGTTGGAATCCAATAATGGAAAAGCTTGCAGCGCTGGATTAGTGACTGGATCTGGAACTGGAGCCAACGACAATCCAGAAGACCATATATTTTATACAAAACTATAATTTAAATGTGAAAGCTTGCTTTGTTTCCATTGGAGTTGTGTGGATAAAATTAACCACAGCAATTGATATTCTGAATTTCATGTTATTATACATAATTAGTTAATTGAAATTCACTCGAAACTTTTAATTTAATGGAGATAAGTGAGGTCGTTATTACATTCACCTCAAGGCTTTTAACAGCAAAGCATTAAAATATAAGATTGAAATTGATACCTAATGGATTGGTGGGTAAATAAAATGGGTCGTTTGTCGAGAAACATTTTAGTATTTACACAAGCAATTAAATAGCACCGATACTCTAAGTGCATAGACTACTGTTTAATAAAAGTACCTCTTGGTCACCAAAGATTTTTTTGTTTCTTTTTGGCAACATTTTAATTTTTTTTAATGGATAGTAAAAAGATCGGAGATTGGATTGGATTGGAGATAAGTGAGATAATTAGTTGTATTGTATAGCTTTTATAGATTATATGAAATTGCCAAGCCTTAATAAAGTAATTTGCAACGAAAATTTAACTTTTTGTTTTGAAAAAGTTTTGTAGCGACTAAGCACATAATTATTTTATTTGGTCACCCTTTTCACGGCTTTAGAAAATCAAAGTGATTCATTATCAGGTACGATTATATTTCCGCTTTGATCACCCTTCAGACTATTGAAGGAATAAAGCGGGCAAAGAAGACACCTTTTTTATGTTTTTTTACATTTTGTCTAACAGGTAGATCCAATAGTCAAACAATGGGTATGTATCACATGTGACTCACGGGACAGTGAAGTGTTACAGAGTGTAAAATGTTAAAAATGATCTTCAAGTACTCATATGAAGGCTGTACGCCTTTGGGAGAGGCTTGAAAGTGGGCAGGATGAAAAGATCAAATCTGCTTCATGCGTGACACACAGTGCAGTACCACAACGGCTTTACACGTCGACACGTCAAAGCGACGCTGCTCCTACTATGTGTCCCTAATGGCGGCAACACAGGTACAGATTTTGCAAATCGACGTAAAATCCCTACGGATCACTGTTTAGTCCAAATATTATGCACTGTGCATATAATACGCTTAAAAAAACTAGGATAAGGGTATGTAGACTGTATAATATAGATATTCAATCAATTTTGGCGAGGCTAAATAAAGTTGATTCGACGACAAAGCCGAATTTTGTACAATATAAATTGTAAACGTTAAAAGCTGCGTTTAAAACACCTTTGAGAAAGGCTTGATAGTGGACAGAATGAACCGATCAAATCTGCTTCGTGCGTGTTACACGATGCAGTGCCACGACGGCTTTATACGTCGACACATCAAAGCGACGCTGTGGCGACTACGTGTCTACAATGGCGACAGCAACACAAGCGTTGGGATACTTAATACATGGACTTGTAAAGTGAATTATAAATTAAGCACTGTAGAATTTCTACTTTAATTTTTGCCAGATTTTGTGCGATTTAATAGTTTTAATGGTTATCAGTTACTTCTTATCTGTTAATTGGTTTTAGGTTAGCATGTACAGAGTATGTCACGTTTGAAACTTTGCTACAACAAATAACGACAATTTATTGCAATCATTTATAATCGGAATGCGTTTTGTCTGAAAATCAGTTATGGTAATGGAGATGAGGCTGAATATTATTCCCTTTCCCAGTTCCAAAGTGGCTTTTATGGATAAATTATTGGCGTTATTAAAAGATTGTTGGAGATAGATTAATACATGAAAGTTTTCCTGAAACAGGAATTTGAATATTGTTATAAATTATGTATATAGCTCCAGACTGCAGATGATTTATTTTGAACACGATTGTCCCATTAGAAACAGTTCAGCTTTGAAAAAAGTCAAAAAGAAGAGAACTAAGGAATTATACCGAAAAACATTTTAAATATAATAGAAAAATGTTAATTTAAGTCTATAAAAATAACAGTTTGTTAAAATATCGGTGTAAAACACAGACAATCTAAATGTCCTATCAAGTAACCACATCGAACGATGACAGCTATTCACGTCAATATGCGACTATTATGCGTTTTCATATTCCATTGCGCTGCTCGATATCTACGTGGGCAAAATGGCCATTTATGTGAGAGGCAGCGGGACCCATCAATCAAAGATATTCTGACACGCGAAATATTTACGTCACATTTTTGAAAAATCATTTTTAAATGGATCGCGTTTCAATCGTTTTCTTGAATAAAATGAATGGATACTGTTTTTTTTTGTTTGAATTTGTGATGATGATCAGGATATGACCAAATAATATGGCAGAATAAGCATGCGTAATTACATATAAAATAGAGTAAATATGCGTGAGAGTTGAACTCTGTTACTGGAGTCATAAATACCTAATATATTCTTTATTTAAATCATTTATTTTAAAGGATCATTCACATAACTTCGCAATATCCTGTTATTTGATAAAATTGCGGGCTAACACGAAAAAGTTTGATTGGTTTCAAATCACACGAAGTCGTGGAATCGTCAAAACTCATTAAAAAGTAAACAGAAAATTCCGAAACGTGAATCAAATATGCCTGATTTTGTGTACGCTTCATATTTCCTGCAATATTTGTCTTTATCTTTGGGACTTCGTGAAAGCATATCTGAATTTACAGAATTAGGGTCTAATCCACATATAATACAGAAAAATTTGAACATATAAAATTATTGTACGTGTAAGTATAGTTCAACTAGGCCTTATTACGTACATCTGCACCTAATATCCTGATTATGAAAATGTAAGGCAAAGCCTATACTACGCTGTCCAAGTAAAAAACTCAGTCATAATTACGAAATTTTTTATTTTGCTAAAAAAATTCACAAAGAAATATAATCAGGCAATGTAAAGGTTTCATAGATATTAATATGGTAGAAACAATATTTCTGTGAATAACTTGTTTATTTCACTACCTATGTACATACCTACTAACTTTGTGGCACAGTTGCAAAATCACGCTACAAGGCGTAATTTCGAACAAAGCACCGTTGCAATTTTGTTATTCAAATCCCATTGAAGTACGAACTAGATAATGATGTCCCTGTGTCGGTGTATATCTACGAGTATAGGGCGGGAAAACGAGAGCCGTAAGCGTGGATGATCGCGGAGTACCCCTGCATGACCTACTGCTTCATTACTGGATGCTGTGATCACAACTACACTGGATAGACTGTTTCTCGTTAAAATTGCATTGTTATTTGTCGTGGTCAATTAATTAGTAGGAGTAATAAGTTGAAATTAACTAGGGCAGAAGCTATAATCTCATAGAGAGTGTTTTTTTTGTCTTATAAAATTATTTAATTTGATATCTAGTTTATCTATGGACCTTTTGTGCACTGTTTTGATTGAAACGATTTTGTTTATGAGCAAAAATTATCAGGTACGTATTGCATGTAGCAAATAATATTATTTTCTCATAAACATTCATGCGAATTAATAATTTATTTTGATAATTTTATAATAACAGAATACTTAAGTTCTAAAATTTATATGGGAATTTTATTCACGTCAATAACCTTTGTGACGAAAAATAAAATGAGGGTGAGTTTGCAAAGCGTCATGCAGTGCTCTCTATGGCACATTACAGTAAGTACAGCTTCGATCAAATAAAATTAGGTACTCGTATTGTTCGAATATTGGATAAAATAGTAACTTTTATGTCAACATGGGAAGACAGCACAATGGCTAAGAAAGCGAAGTTGAGAGTTTTGGGCTTAGAACCCACCTGCTCGCTTTTTTAAGTTATGATGAAATTAATTAAATGAAATTAATTTCTCATGTTACAGTTTTAGTTACCATACTCCTCCAAAACGGTTTGACCGATTTTTATGAAATTTTATATGCATATTCAGTAAGTCTGAGAATCGGCTACTGTCTATATTTTTTCATACCCCTAAGTGACAAGGGTTGTCCATACCTAACGTTTTTATTTTATTTTTTGTAAAAACATAATATTTTTATTTTTCAATAATGTGGCATGAAAAAATATATACAACCCTAAATTTTCACCCTTCTATCAACAACCCCTATTTTTTAATAGTCATTTTAGTAATTTAATAATTTTTCAGCTCGCTCGATAACTAACTCCTGTATAGCAAAACAACGTTTGCGGGGCCAGCTAGTTTTAAATAAAATAAGTTACTTTAATATATTATATGTAAGTAACGTTAGAAGTAAAAATAAGTTACATACAAAGGTATGTAAAAACATTATAAATTAACAAATTACCCACCTTATTTCGAAGATATTTTATGTCACTTTTGAACACCGATGAGCGTTGTTAAACTAACACGAAAAGTGTAAAGTTCAAAATTCTTCTTTCGGCATCGTCGCGGAAATCGAATTCGTCTTCTGGGGCTTTTAAATTGTCAGCTGTTCATTACGCAGGTGAAATCAGGACTTCCCTGGTAAAATTGCTTTTTAATTTAATAAAATTTTCACTTACCCTCGAGGCGGGCGACTCACGGCGACCAACAGAGCGCTGGAATCGCACGACCGCGCCGTTTAACCCCGCAACCACAACTGGTTTTCCAGCGCGAAAACTTCCCTCGAACGCGTCATCACTCACCCCCTTACATGCGAACCAATCAGAAGACATGCAGTGCAGCGAGGCCACCCGGTTCCACCCGAGTGTTCCCGAGCGCTTGGGGTGGCGATTGGATCTTTTAAGCTGAAACGTAAATGCAATACAAAAAGAAAATAAGTGAGCTGTAAGCTTCCGTCCATGTGATGTAGGCCGAGGCGCGAACGGGCAACAGGTAAAGCTTTCAGCCTCTAGATTACCGGTTTTAAAACTGAAATTCTTGGTATTTTCAGTGCTTTATAAGTTTTTCCGGAACGAAAAAGAGGACCTAGCCTTACAGTGATGTTTTTCTGGCGACTTCAACGGATATTATTTATTGCTTTTCTAATTCTTCCGCTTAGTTTTTGATTTACTTGTATCATTTTTTGTAATTTATTTTTAGGAATTTTAAACTTCTATATACCAGGACGTATTAAGCCACTTTAAAAACATAAAAAAATAAAGTAAGAGTACAAATATAATAAATAATTTTCGAAAACATTCTAAAGTATAATTAAAATATTCAAAACCCAAGTATTACCTATATATTAAATTAAACCTAATTAAGAATTACCATAAGTTATTAAGAAATACCAGTACCTAGAACTTCGCATAAATTTCTGTGAACCTTGTTTTGTCTATTCAATCTTGAAAATAAAAAAGCCTGACATAGGAACTTACAAGGCAGGCATGGTATTTCATAGAACGTGGATAACTGTGAATTTCACAATAGTGTGGTATAGCGGAAAAATGCCTCAGGCTCTCGGATATAGAAGGCTCCCAATCCGAAAGGGCAGCGACCTCGGGGATCCCTGACTTACTTTTTAAATTGATTCTATACCGAATTTTAAAAAATGATGTCAACAGCAGTTTTCTTCACGACAAAAAGTGGAGGAATCAAATTTTAATTACTATTTTAAAAAAGGTGGAACTGGTCTCCTCCTCCAAGCCATACAAAACCACACATTTTTTTTTACATTACGTATCTTACTACGTTCTTTACTAACTGTTTTTGTAATTTACTGATGAGTAACTATTTTAATTCAGAGCTCTTTTTACGTCTATGTTGCTTTGAGGGATGATGGTGATGATGGGAGGAACGATGTTCCTTTAAGGGATTTTTTAAATGGCAGATCTGAAAGTATTTTTTCAACAATACATAGAAATGAGATTATGAGTTTTTTTTTAATTTTATTCAAAGAGCTTTGATCAGGAACCATGTCGCTCTGTAATATATTACATTTTATACTTCACAACGCTTACATTTTTCACATGCGTAAATATTATTTCTTCACAATACAACTTTTTACTAATTGGTATAGGGCCTTTGCAAAGTCCCATAAGGGTTCAGCCAGGGTACTATTACAAATTCCAACGCTTAATTTGTTAATATTTTTAAAAATTCTTCTCCTTTCAGCATCGTTCCGGACATACTCCACTAATATATGTTGCGTGTCCTCAACCACGCCGCAATCAATGCAATTAGGTGATTGAGATTTCCCCATCATAAACATGAATTTGTTTACTGGAAGATTCCCGAGCGAAACGTAAAAGCCACAAAAGGTTGGCATTGAATGGTTCTGTACCATACCCCTTTTTCTAATGATCTCTTGTCAAATATTCCTTCAATATCTTATAGCAGTTTAACTTCATTACCTGGATACAATCTGTATAAAAAGGTAGGTTTTTTTATACAGATTGTATCCAGGTAATGAAGAACACTTTCACCGAAACACTTTCAAAAATTATAATGAGTTCAATACACGAGTAAATTAATATCAGTATATCAGTATAAAAGAAGAACCGTGGTGAATTTGTCAAATTACGAATTACCTAATTTGCAATTCTAATTATTTGTTTATAGGAGTGGGACTGGATTAAAGTGTAAATTTATTCTCGGGCCAGGATTTTTGTTAATTGGCCAGAGGTAGGCTTTTGGATTTCCTTAGTCGCAAATTGAAATATATTGTGACATTATATTCTTTTACCAACTTTTGTTATACTTAAAAACCCTTGAAAAACAGGTATATATAGGTTTTAATGGGATAGGTATTTTAATGAAAAGTGCGCATAACCCGCAAAGTGAACCATAAATGAATCAAAAAAACCATAACATTGTAGTCGGTTATTTTATAAAAATATTTTTATATTGAATCGATGTTGTAAAATCACTAAAAAACATGCAGAACGGTGCTTAATAATTTGCTTTCGAAAAACCAAAAACGTTTAAATTTCCGTTTAAATTCCCATTCAAAGTAAGTGTTATTGTACAACATAGTACTTATTTCCTGTATTATCTAAGACTTTCCGTATTAAAAACTTGATTATAACTGTGGCTTGATGAAAAATACGAATTTTAGTAAACGTGACACCGGCAAGGGCCAAAGCTTACTGCTACCTGGTTTCGTTACTTAAAATTCGTAAGTAGGGATGAATATTTCACAACTTTTGTACAGATTACATAGAAAGTCGAAACAATTCAAAACAGTTGTGTAATTCTCTTTGATTGCGTGACCGGTAAAACACAAATGGCGTAATTGAAATCTCCCCAAATGGGTTGCTGGGGACCGTGTGCACCGTCACTTGTTTAATTCTTGACCACGAGCGGCGCTCGTAATCTAAGTTGTAAACTAAATCTTGGGGACCGTCTCACATATCCCCAGTAAGCCTGGCTTGGTTGCTATTTGAACGTTCCTCAACGACCACGAATTAGTATGCGCGCTACATTCGACCCAACCGTCCCAATGGGCTCCAAGTGTGACTATTCTATGATTGTGCTCGCTGATTAGGAAATTAAATGTTTCTATTTGGGATGTAAATAATATACATATTACTCATACAACATACAACATTTATTTACGAAACTCCTTTTTTTATTTAAAGGGATAGGTACACTGTTTATAATAATACCAAGCTATCAAACAAAGTAGGTAATAAATATTAATTAAACTATTTAATTTTTTTCTTCTTTAACGAAATGAGGTAATCGCGTATGAAAATTTTCTAGAAAATAAGTAAAAAAATTAGAATAAGTTCTGTTATGTTAAAAACCTTGTATAATGTACGGTACTATTTTTGATAAGAGAAAAAAATCGTCTTCTGTAATACAAAGAAATAAATACTTATCATTAATGAAAAAGTTAAAAAAACTTGGTATGTTATGTTCAAAGTAACGTAAATTTTAATTCAAATATCGCGTAATGAATGAACGGCGACACAGCAAACTGTACAGAATAGGTCCCCAGAGCTCAATTTGTAAGCGGGATCTTGGGATACGTTCATTTTGTCTATTACAAATCTACGCGGAATCATTGCGGCACCAGCCCAATTATGTAAATATGAATTCAAACACTCACACATGCTTAACAAAAATTGTTTCTGTTTCAGAAGGAAGATAGAAAGCTAGTAATAAATTGTATGAAGTTTTGCTTTTAAATAAATTAATATTTTGCCAGGAAGGTAATAAAATAAATGATCATGATTTGCATAAAGTGCATTTAAGTGAAGATTTATAAAATCAGATATATAGTATGTATATGAGTGCTATAAATATACTTTATACCTAGGGAGAATTTTTAAGTACTTATTTTATAGTAGTCTTCATCTAAGAATTTTTATGTCCAATTTTAAAAATCGATAGCGTGTTTTAGGATTATTGGAAGTCATGAAAGGTATTTCTTATTAATTAAGGTTGTTTTTGTTTTGAAGCGTTCTTCTTTATTTTACATGATTGAATAAAAGTTTTTTGTATGTATTTCCATTGAAGATTATTTGCAATCGCAGGTCCATTTTACTAAAAACAATAAATTGAACGATATTCGCCATAAAACTATTTTCTGATAAAAAGTTTGGAGGCTTCAATGCAATATACGAGATAGCACAATACATTAAAAACAGCTGGTGCTGAATGAGTGTCACAGTGAGGCTTTTGTTTTTATTTGATACGATAAGCAGTGGAAATGTTATGAGAATTAATGAAACCTAACCTAACCTAACGTTTCTCGCGTGAATCCTTATCTTCAGTTGTCTACAAACTCTTCACGGTAGTCAAAATGACACACATTTTGGCTATCTCCGATTGTCTAAAGACGAACGTTCTCGCTGTCGCTAGTTTACTCAAGTTGTCTACCACCGCCTTCATATTCTACCGCATACTAAGCAGATTCTTGTGGTTGTTTAAGGATGTCAAAGCTGGTAAGATCAATATAGAAGAGCTACTTAACTCAAACAGTAGATCATTTTAAGATTTTTGCGAATGTCTATGGGTTGGAACGACTAGTCCTTACACTATAAAATGACCTTTCGCTCGTTGGTAGATATTATAATTTCGTCCGCGTCACTTGCTCGATATTGCAATTTTTTTAAATTCACAAAAATATTCGAATGCTGTTTTGTTTATTCAAACAGCCTTAAAATCCATAAGAGCTCTGCGTATCATATCACAAAGTGGACTTAAAAGTTAAGCCCTGAAAACTGGCATGAAAATAATTATGTAATTACTTTAATTGGTATCAATACACTAATTGGTATTGATAGCTTTCAATCAAGAGAATTAATCTTAACAATACCCACTTTGTAATTGGTAATCTGAGAGCTTTTTATTGATACAGATTTTGATGTGATGTATATAATTAACTAGTTTTAAACTAGTTTAAAAATATAATTAGCTAGTTTTACGGCTACCAAGGTATAATAGTGATACTATAGGTAAAACCCATGAAGATTATATTAAAGGCAATCTATGGGAAAAATATTACCCGAGTTAGGGCAGAAGTGATTTGAAACCGACTGCGGCTACTTTGAAATCATTATTGATCAGTATTGCGAAGTGAGTGTAATTTTATTGTTCTTTCTAGGTTGTTATGTTGTCAGTAACCCATTAATGACCCACTACAGGGTCGGGTCTCCTCTCACAATGAGAGAGATGCAGGCCTTAGTCCACCACGCTGGTCTAATGCGGGTTGGTGGACTTCACATGCCTTTGAGAACATTTTTTTTGAACTCTCAGGCATGAAGGTTTCCTCACGATGTTTTCCTTCACCGTAACAGCAGGTGATAATTAATTGTATAAAGCGCACATAACTTTTTTACAAAGTCATTGGTGCGTGCCACTGGGATTCGAACCCGGACCCCTCGATTTGAGGTCGAATTCTAAGCCACTGGGCTATCACCGCTAGGCTGTTATATTGGCCTACTATCTTTAGAAAAACAATTGAAAAACATCCAGTTATAGGTGGCTTTTACAATATCATCAATAATAACAAACAAATATATAAATAACGCTTCACACTCCTAGCCCCACACAAGGATTTCCTGTGTCGTGGGTGCCATGGACACACACAAGACAAGAACACACACACCCAGACCAGAAACAGAAATTAAAACTCATCATTCAAATCTCTGCACCGCTTGGAATCGAACCCAGGACCCTCCGCGCAGCGCATCGGCGTTTTAAAGACTGTGCCACTCAGGTCGTTAACAATCTTTAAATTGACTGCTGACTAATATGGTACACCTTATCTTCTCGTGTCTCTTTTCTGTGTGTGTGCTTTGACCGGTACCTATCCCTTTTCATTAATTTCGTACCGTTGATGGACAGCTCATGTACCATCTAAAATCGATTAAGGTTTTTGGGAGTGCATCGTGGTAGAGATTGCATCGTCATGATTTGGGATTTTTATATAGGGACCTAAATAAATCAATCGCAGTACTTTTTTTGGAAAAGTATGAAGCATAACAGTAGGTACCTATATATTTTCGTTGCAATGTTGTAAAGAACAACTGTTAATTGGTAACTGGATCGCTATTAAAACAGCGAGGGTGGATAGCGGTAACCTAACTGCTATATTGTAGACGTAGGCACTTGTATAAAAGTAATATTTTTTCGTTACTGTTATTTTATTATAAAACAATAAATCGTGGTTATTTTAACGAAATATTACTTAAACTTTAAAGATGACTTGTTTTTTTAAACTTCCGTTAATTTAATACACCTCTCCATTAAAATAAAACGAACAAAATAATTTATACATGCAGTTGTTCAAAGAACATATGGATATTATTTTTCCAGTTTTCTAAGCCTTTATTTAAAGAAAAAAGAAAATATCTTCTCCCAGCATTGACTGCAAATAATCTAGGAATATTATATGCTCAGGCTTGTAGGCAATGTTTATAGCAGGAGGCAAAGTTATAAAGTGATATCTTGTTTAATCTTGATGTAGTTTCTGTTATCTGGGCCGCACTATTGTCTATGAAAACTCTGACAGCGACGTTACTACTGCTATAGATGTCTTTGTGTTTGTTCATATGCCAACACAAAGACCTGCAACGCTTTCGTGGGCCACAATTACGAGTACGTAGGTATGATGTTGGTATAATTCCCACTTACTCGTAGTTATATCGAAATACGTATAGCTTCACTAAAGTCAAAAGTGAAGCGAAATCAAACAGGGCAACATTTATCTACTTAGACCGATAATGGAGAACTACATACGTGATTTGGGAGGAACGTTAAGCTATTCTCGATCCCGTTGTTATCAATATTAATAACACAGAATACATAATAGTACAAATCAATAACTAGCGGTCATTAAAACTCATGAGATGCCCTATGGGCAAAATCCGACATTGCATGCGGGTTTGCCACTAACCTGTATAGCGACTAATTCTGATCTGTGACACCTTGGTAGAATGTGCCCCTGGCCGAACGGAAAAACCTATGGCCAAAGTGTGCACTTAATGATGAAAACCTAGGCTTTTTATATAAATGGGTGCGTTTTATATGGACATAAATTAAATTACGTTTATAACGTAAAAATAAAAGCGATATAATATGTACAAGCTGGTCAGCATACAAAATAAGCAAGTGTAAGTGCATTAAACAAACCGGCAATGAGCTGTGCTCGACGTCCGTAGGGCTGGGAGGCAATTTAAAAATTTGTCCCGAAGGCGTCGCTCGCGTTGTCTATATTATGCGGCCAAGTTACGCTCGCCGACGTCCGCTCAAGTGCTACGATGCTACGAGAATTGCTACGAAAATATTATGACAATAAAATTGTAGACATTGGCTGCAATCCTTTTATGCCCTACTGTTGGACACGGGTCTCTCCCCACAACAGGGGGAGGCTTGGAGCATACTCCGCCACGCTGCTCCAATACGGATTAGTGAAGAAACAGGCTAGTGGCCAACCCGTGTCGGATATTTTCAAACCGCCCATAGGGCCTCCGACAAGGTACTATAACGACTGCTATCGTATCGATAACAACCGGGACCAATTGTTTAACGTTCCGAAGCACGGAAGCGCGCATTTTATTCGCCACTATCAGTCTGTCACCCATCAAGGTACTATCTGCGCTCCACGTTGCATAACTTTTTCGGTCGCTTCCGATCTACTCAAGCAGCGGGGCTATGTGCGATACGATCTAATTATCACTTCTTGATTACCTGGTTTTTCATTAATGGATGATTTATTCATTTCATTAATGCATGAAAAACTCATGTCAATATCAATAGAGCGAATTAACTTACACAGTAATGATGTCGATTGTGATTTATGTTGGTAATATAAAATCCATAAAGATTTTTGTTTTAAGACTTGATTAAATTTTTGTTAATTGTCGTGGTATCTAACTCCATCTAAAGTAGTTTTGTATAGAAAATTACTTTTGTTTAATTTAAAGGAACACTGAGTTTTTAATATTGCAACCTTTATAAAATGATTGGCATTTAATTTTATTTCATACATAAATAAACAATTTTTTAAAACAATACTACATCATTAATATTACCGTTAGTCCTTTAATGACGAATGTTAACGTTTTATTTGGTCCTTCCTCATCTTAGAACAACAAGCAATTTTTCCTACTCACTACCAATTCATATCTAGAACTTCCTAAGTCTTCACGTTTCACCTAGCAAGGTGGGGCGCAAGGGGGGCGCGAAGTAGACTTGATTGGAAACCCTATTCCATATTTATTATGGGCCTATTTTGTCATGTTTATTGACGCGCTTGTCAAGGAAAATCACGGTTATTACGTAAGTTTAAGGTCAATAACAATACAATTCGTCTGAGAAGGTAATCTATCGCCTACCTCGTTCACCTTGATGAGGTTGTGTGTGATTGTTGAAGGGGCAAATTTCACGTGACCATGTAGTGGCAACAAATAATCTCAATTGAGCTGTACATTGGTTGTAGCTACCACACTTTGCTTTTATAAAAAGCAAGAGTTAAACATTACAGGAAGTAATTTAAAACTAAGATCGAACTGTGCACTAAACATGTTATTCTTTAGGTTAGTCGGTGCAATGCTGCATACTCGC